>CM021732.1:27646700-27746588 GCA_011075105.1 Heteronetta atricapilla | reverse complement strand
CCTTCCCTTCCCTTCCCTTCCCTTCCCTTCCCTTCCCTTCCCTTCCCATCATTCAGCTCTGGGGCCCCCAACACAAGAACAAAATGGACCTACAGTAAAGCAGAAGAGGGACACTTTGTCAGGGAGTTTAGTGATAGGACAAGGAATAATGGTTTTTAATTAAAGAGGATAGGTTTAGATCAGATGGAAGGAAAAAAAGCTCTTTATTATGAGGGTGGTGGGGCACTGGAACAGGTTGCCCACAGAAGCTGTGGATGCCCCATCCTTGGAAGTGTTCAAAGCCAGGCTGGATGAGACTTTGAGCAACCTGGTCTTGTGGTAGCTATCCCTGCCTATGTCAGGAGCGTGTGAACTAGGTTATTTTTAAGGTCCCTTCCAATCCAAAACATTTTACTATTCTATGATTATCAAAAGTTTAATTTTATATAATCTCATTTGGTTAATATAATTATTATCAAAAGAAGCAAACGACAATAGAAACAGTGGCTAAGATTTTAGTTTTGGAAGGAAGAAGGAGAAGAGGGAAATATTGATTTATTTCATCTTTGATTTCACTTTAATGGCACTGATTACCATGATCAGTCAGTTTATACATCATTTTTAAGATGTTTTTGATAGATTATAGTTACCAGCTGTATTTGTGTCTGTATACAACTGATACATTTGCTCTGGGATTTGTTACAGTAAATTGGTATAGATTTACGGATACCTTGATGTGTGTTTGTTTGTTTATTTCAAGCACATTTAAACCATTTTTTAATTATTCTCAAGAAATTATTATTTACTACTATAAGGAAAAAAAGTAGTTACTTATTTTTTAAACAAAAATGAACTGGTCTTCTCTTTCTGGGAATTAATGAGTTTTTAACTCTGCAGGTTGTCAATCAGCAGTTTGGATATTACTGAACATCTCAGCAAGAAGGCTTTGTACTATTTCTGTTGTTTAAGATATAGTTAGACAATCTCAAAAGAATGAAAGTGGTTCAGTTACTTCTGCTAATTTATTGATGATTTATCCTGAAATTAACAGATTCACAACTATGCTACACATAAAGTTTTACTAGGCTAACTTTACAACTGATGTTGGCTGGCAGAGCTCTGAGTAACATCTATAAACTCTTGACATCAGGTCTTGCTGTCATTTGGAAATTTTGAATCAACTTCCCACTTTATGTAAAATTAGTATATCATTTCTCTGCTGTTTGTTGGATTATATTTGTTATTTTTTTTCCCCAGAAATATGTATTGCAATTCACATCTCACTAGTTCATCAAAAAGAGTAATTATTAATTCATCATAATAATTTGCAAGTGCAATATGTAGTACTTCATACAAAGCACAGCACAAACTTTAATTAAGTTTCCCAAAATTAAACTGGCTGCCCACTGTATAATATTGCTGGTACCATATTGTATTCTTAATTTCTGCCGAAATAACATGAGCAAATCAATATGTTACAAAATAAGTGGCAGTAAATTCACAGATTAAACACCGATTGTAAAGAACATATCAACTATATTTAAAAGTCCTAAATAAAAGGTAATTGTAAATTGTCATAGCTATCTGATTTGGGAGTTGAACGATCACACAAACTTAGGCAGCAATATGTTTCATAAAATAGTGAGAACCTTGCGGCAAAGCTATCAAACAGAAATAGCAACATTAATCAAAAATGGCTCAGTGCAATAAGCGGAGGTTTAATAAGTATAAATGTACTGAAGCAAAACATTTTGTTAACCCTACATGCTCTGCTGAATCAGCAAACTATTCTGTAGGTCGTTCTGGTAAAGCATAACTGTATCATAAAGTAATTGGAGATATCTGTTCCTGTGGTGTCAACAATTTATTTCCTATATAAAGAAAACTTTATTACAAAACAAGAGAGAAAGAGATAGGTTATTGATTCACTGGTTAACAGATAAAAATAAATAAAAATAATACCTGGGTATTTATGGAAAATAAATTAACCTGAGTGCTGAATTCAGATTTTTTCAGGAAAATTTTGTATTTTCATTGCAATCTGACTGAAAGCAGGTTCTATTTAAATATTGCTAAAAGAAAAGTATGAGAAACTTTTAAGTATTATTTTATATTTTATCAAAAATATAAAATATTTGGCCATGTTTGTTTTGTTTATACTGATGTAGACTTTTCATAGTTTTTGTCCCCCCAGTAGGAGAATTTTAGAGAACATCTCTAAACAGTCTAGTTATTTTGAAACACAATTAATTCTCTCAGTGGTCTGCATCTGAGTTCTACTGTGCAAAGTCTATACAGGAGGACAAACAGGAGGACAAAAAGCTCACAGAGGAAAGAAAAAAATCAATCTATAAATTATGTCACTTTGCAATATGTTTTCCTCCAAGACATAGTTCAGTAATTGAGCATTGTTTTTTGGTGGGTTTTTTTTGTTTGTTTGTTTGTTTCATTTGGTAAAATTTAAACACAGTTTTACTGTAAATCCATTGCAGACAGAAAAACCATACCCTGGAATCAGCTGAAGCTTTTCCTAAAACAAAAACAAACAGAAAACAAACAAATAAACAAAAACCTACAGTTGAACAAATGTAAGGGCTAAGGTTATGAAGATATTTGCAAGGACACAAAAATATGAATCATAAATAATAGGTCTGAAGGGTTACTGTTCTGTCCAGGAAAAAATGAGGAACCAAGGAGCTGTGCATACAGTCTGTGCTGTGGAAGAAAGGAATATAGTTTATCCACTTTATAAACTTCTGAACTAACAACTGGAACTTTTAGGCATCCATCATCCCGAAATAATGCATTGCAGTCATGTGAGAATAGCTAATCCTCAAATGAATCCTTGGTGATCTCCCACTTGCAATCCCATTGGTTCCATGGATCCAGTTGCGTGGTATACTTGGGGCTGGTGCCTGGTAACACAGGGACTATTCACATTTCACAGCTGACTGAATTGCTGGAGAAGAGATTTTGCATTTTCTAGTGGCAACATCTGCATCCACAAATAGCAGTATATTTCAGATTTATCATTTTCATTCAAAGACTTATCTTCGCAAGTATTTTATAGTTCTTTGTAGAGCATCAGAACTAATAGATCAGGGAAATTATGATTTCTTAAAAATATTCTTCCACTGAGCTTTACTAGTTGTCCAAGTGAACCTATTTTGACACACGGTGATTGCTTTGCTTCATCTTCATAGTTTCAGTGTGGTTCTGGGCACAGTGACTGAAATTCCATTGAAAGGAAGCATATGTTTGATTGCTTGAATTTTGATGTTACCTTTGAGAAAGGGTGAGAAAGGGGTTAACTCTACTGCCTTCAATGGCCAGGTTTGCCAGCTGGTTAAAAGGTAACCAGCTGGTTACCTTACCAAAGTCTGGTTCCATATGACATCAGCTTGCTGGATGTTTGGCTCTTCTGATGAGCTTTTCAAGGTCAAGGTGACATAAAAAGAAACATTTTGTTTGTTTGTTTTTTGCTTTTTTTTTGGGGGGGGAGGGGTTATAAGTGGTAGAACAAATTTAAAGATACTGCCTTCCAGTATCAATTTTTATAATTTAATGGTTTTTATATAGATATTTTTATGTGGTAATGTGTGACAGTTAGAACTGTATAGTTTGTGGTGGTTGGAATTTGTCTTCTATTTATTTTCTGTTTTAAATTTGTACATAATATTAAAGTACAGGAGAGAAACAGGAAAATATATACATTGAGTTTGCTAGCTAGTGTATTGCTGTATGTTTTATGATGTCCTTAATTGCTTGACCATTTTTGAAAAATCATGGTAATTTGGTATCTTTTTCACAACATGCACACAAACACAAATGTTCACAGAAGTTGGTCTAGAAGGAGACACCAAGGTGAAAGCTTTCTTTTTAAATAACAACTCAAGTGAGGGTTCATTGACAGTTTCATTTGGGAGATGCTAGACTGGCTTATAAACAGTCACTGTCCTGAAGCTGGAACAAGGATTGCCTCTGTAGACATAAATTCTAATATTAATTTAGTTTGTAGAAGAACCAGAATTGAGTTCCCAACCCTTTTATTCTTTTTTATATCCGATTAGTTTTGTTGGCTAAAATATCATTAATTTTGATTAAATATCATGTTTAGAGCCAACTAATCTTTCTGTTCATTTCTCAAAATACACCCTACACTTTTACACTCTTCAAAGAAGTTCCTGTCTGATAGAAATTTTTCTACCCATCTCTGGCCAGGGACACTGAGGGGAAAGAGTTATCTCATCTGCTGAAGATGAGTGGGTATCTTAAAATTGAGATTTTTGATGATTCTAATGAAAACAAAACAAACAAACAAAGTCTTCAACAGATATATGCCTTCCTCTACAGGTTTAGAGGGAGAAAGGTGAAGATTCAGGGAACAGTCAATCATATTAGCAGTTCTTATAAATGTTGCTTCAGTTTTCCTGTGCAAGGCTGTAGTGACCACAGTAAGTTGTATGTTTTTCTAACTGTATATTAATTTATCAATATTTGCAAACTTACTGTTTCATACTTCAAAGGCTGCCACTTGGTTCATCATGAGACTTACTCATGCACGGAAAATAAAGTCTTCTGTTTCTACAAGTTACTAGGCTAATCTTTTGCAGACCATTCAACAAATGCATATATTTGTTATATATATATATACACTCATATATATAAAATCAAGACTTGTTTTTCACTAACTTTAATTTTGTATGTATTGCAATAGCTTTTATAATAAACTATTCTATATATTTTCAAAGCTGATATAATAAAGATAAACTGAAAAAAAAAAATGAGGCAAAACAAAATACTTGAAACATATAAACATTCCAAAACATACTTTCTCTTCTGACTTTTCCTGTCTCTAAAAAGGAACCTAATTAGTAACAGTACACGTTAAGCCACAGTTACATGTGTAAACTTTGAGAGAGAAAAGTGTTTAATAGCAAGGTACAAAATTGGTTTGATGTGGATAACATCGAATATCAACAAAATAATGATTCCTCATGATGTCAAATATATTGGAAACTGAAAACAGTATAAAAGCTTGTCCATTAAGGTGAACAACAACAACAGCAACAACAACAAAAAAACATTGATGTCCTTGTGCTTTGTATATTTTAAATAATATTTTTTTTGTAACTTTGTAACAAAGCTTTACTTTGTAACTGTACCTCATGCTTTTAGTGAAACCTTCTGGATTACATTTCGAACCTGTTTAGAAAAATGCAATTATTTGCCCAGCTATTTTCAAACACAAAAACTATTGACAATAATAGAAGAAAATTTCATTTGAGCATGACAACTATCTTAAATAGAGAAAAAATAATAAAACTTTTCTATTTGGAATATTTCTAATTTTCCTATTAAACATTATCCACATTCTCTAATGCAGAATTCAATTTCTAGGACAAAAGAGATAAAACATTGATACTAGTAATGGATTTTAATCTGAAATGGAATGAAGAAAAAATAGAAGAATGCATTAAAATATTAGTTAAAATATTAATATTAGTGTTTGCATAATACCCATAATATCATAATATGTTTTTAATGTATTTGGGCAAATTGGAAACAACTGACATTAACAGAAGATAATAAATCCCTTTATTTTGTATGTCCAGATATAATTTACATTCTGTGATCAATGTGTTCCTTGGCATACATTTGCAATTAAAATAACAATGAAATAAATTAATTTAACGCTCCTGAAGTGGACACTGCAGTACCATCTCTCAGTGGTTTTGATCCTAAAAAATACACCACACATCTAGACAACAAATAGGACACAGTATCATAAATACTAAGTTATACCTATGAGTTCTCTTAACACGTAGAGAAACTGCCAATATGCCCTTGGAAAATATATTGTGTTAAACATGTCAATAACAAACTCTATCAACTTAATGAAACAGATGTTAAGGATTTCAAGTGGATTGAATGACACTGATAACTTCATTCACAAGTAATAGTCAATATAAAATATGATTTTCCTAATAGAGTAGAGCACTGTATTGATAATTAAATAAACTTTTAATAATGAATCTGTCACAGAGCAAGAAGTGCTATGAATCATTCATAGTTACATGCTTGAGGCAAAAAGTGAAAAATTGCCATTTTTTTTTTACTTTATATTGCCAGATTTGCTCTTCCAAATTAGCTAGTCAAACCAGCTGAATAATGAGGTCAAATTTTGACAAGGTTAAAACATCATGGGTTAGTGTTAATAAACAATAAATTATTTAAAAAATAAACCTTAATATTCAGTAAATTATTCCAGATTTTTTTTTCTTTTTTGGTTGTTTTTGTTTTAAGGAAACTGTGACAGAGTCTACAAAAGTTTTCCATTGAAAAGTTGGAGTAAATATCTCTTCTTAGTATGTCACTGCATCTGATTCCTCTGAATATTCAATCTTTCCACAGTCCAGTTCTCACTCAATTTGGCATCATTGCTTGGGCTAAGAACTAAAATACAGCACAACTCTCTTATGATCCATCCACACTTTTCAGTTGGGAATATTATAAGTAAGCATGGGTGCTGCATCAAATATATTGTGGTTGTTGATACAACAGGAAAGCCCTGAGGCTTTTGACAGGTTGGCCCTATAAGATCCTTCAGCCAAGCACCTCAAACAATGCTATGCAATAGTCAGCCCTTTGCCTGAATGAGTTCGGTCAAAGCACACTGAAAGAAGAAAAATGTAACACCAAGTCTGCAGGTGACACCAGACTGGGGGAGACAACAAACAGGCTCAAAGCTAGAGCACAAACAGGCTCAAAGCTAGAGTTGCTATTCAGAGGGACCTATACAATGTAGGCAAATGGGCCACAGGGACCTGATGAAATCCAGCAAAGGCAAATGCTGAGTCCCAGTCATGGGAAGGGAGACTGCCTTATGATGATGCAGGCTAGGGAAGGGCTCTCCTGAAGGGCCTGGGGGTTAGCAGAGAGTGAGATGTACATGAACCCACAGTGAGTCCTTGCAGAAAAGCAGACCAACAGAATCCTGAATCATATGGACAAGAGCATAGCCAGTAGCTTGAGGTCTTGAGAAGAGTGATTATTCCCCTGTAATCAGCATTCATTACAACACATCTGGATTTTGTGTACGGTTTGGTATAAAGCATTGATCAACTGGAGCAAGTTTAGAGGAGAACCACCAAGAAGGACAGGTCTTGAGAATGTACCATGTGAGGAGAGGCTGAAAGAGGTGGGCTTGTTCATCCTGGAGAAGAGATGACACGGGCAACTAACAGCAGCCTGTCAGGGCCTATGAGGCTCTGACCAAGAAAGCGGAGACATTTTCCACAGTGGTACATGATGGCTGAATGAAAAACGGGACCAGATGAACAAGTTGAACAAGAGAGGTCCAACTTGGACAAATGGAAAAACCAGTCAGTCCGACAGGGAAGTTGATTTTCAGGGAGGTTGTGCAGTATCTACCCCTGGAGGTTTTTTCAAGACCTGGCAGAATCCTGAGCTACCACATTTGACCTCATACGGGACTATGCTTTGAGCTACAGATTAGACTAGAGATGTCCAGATGTCCCTTCCAACCTGAGTTTTCTTACAATTTTATATGACTTTCCCAGAATTGTGGAATCAGTTTAAAAAAAAAAAAAAAAAGTTAATCATGTTAATCATTCCCTTGAATCTACAAATAGATCTTTATTACCTCTTGTGTCATATTCACTGGACTCACTGTTTCTATCCCACCTGGACTGATTACATCCATAGATCAGCACCAGATGAGAGCTGTCTGTGCTATAGGTGAGAGCACAACAGAATTACACTGGATGAATGAAGGGACTAGCTACAAAACTCCTTCTTGATGCTCTGAATAGTTGTGCTGTCATCCTCTACAACTACACCACGTGGGTTAGTTTATATCTTAAGTTGGATAACCTTCACTTTGTAAAGTATCATGGTTATTATTTTAGTTAATGGCACTACATGGTTATAAGCTTTCTCATATTTCATTGTCCTCTCATACTCCATTTTTCTAGATGAAAATAAATGGTGTTTGGCTAGAGATTACCCAGTCAATAAGCCAATGAAGACTGAAAACTTCTAGAGACTTCTTTGGAGAAGGCACTTCTCTGAAGGAGCTCAAGAGCTCCAGACTCTACTCTTCTATGTTCCCATCTTCATCTTCTTTAGAGATAGCCAAGAGCAGAAAGCATTTCTGTGTTGCAGTCTAAATACAGTATAGATTTATATATTTTATATTATTTTAAAGCTAGTTTAAATTACAAAGACTAATTAGTTTATATTATGCTTCATATTGCTATGACTAGTCTTCTTCCAGTTAACTCACTGACAGATAACTTTAGCGTACTTACACAATACTGCAAAGTGCAAGATAGAATCAACTTTGTAGATAATTGGCACTGATGATCTCTAGTATTGGTTTATCAATGAAGCGTCAATCAACATTTTTGCACGGCACAGCTTTCTGCATGTTCCTAGAGGTTTTACACTTAGTTTTGCCTGGAAGTGCAAGACAGGGTTGATAATTTGACACAGATATACTCTAGTCTGTCTCACATCTTTTCTCTGCTATGATATATTTCTTCAGTCTCTTTATTCAACAGAATTTTCTTTCTTACAGTCAGGTACATATGGTGAGCAATGCAAGCAATTCTTTATTATACTCATGTTCTCAATTAGTTCTTCCCTACTGAAGTAGATCCAGGACAGTTTTTCCTCTAGATGGATTTTCTACTTTCTGGGTCATAAAGCTGTCATTTCTGTATTCGAAGAAGTACTTTCATGTTTTACTGTCTTCATTACCTAATGGGCTTCAAAATGGTTATTGTTAAGTCCCTCATGAATATAGTATCTTCTGGTTTTTAACACTTCAGAGTTGATGTAGGAATTTTCCATTTCAAGTCCAATGATCTATAACGTATGCATATGATCAGTTCTTCATTGTACACATTTATTTTTTCCAAGGCATATGGTAACAGTAACTGGTACTGTTATGGTTTAGGTTTTTATTTATTTATTTATTTATTGTTTTTCTAAATAATAATTCAAATATTTTATTTCAGCCTTTATTATATATATGTATATATATATATATGTTAATGCTCACCTAATTATATGTTCTCTTCTCTTTCTTCCTTTGTTGTTTTTTTAGCACTTTTCTTTATACATATTAAACCTTTATTTTCTTCTATTACTTCCAAATAGTGTAGGGTGTGTGCAGCTAAAAGTTTTTTGCTTGTTTGTTTGTTTTTCATTTGAACTAAAAATTGATTATTTTACCTTATGGGCTTTGCTAGAAAAGATAAAGATCTTTGCCATCCATTTGTATTTGTATTTTCTTTTAGGAAAGCATGTTCTGTATATTAACTAAAAGATACAGTAAAACACAGTAGTTGCTAGGAGATTTTTTTCACTGCAATAGCAGAACAAATAGTGATTTGTCTGAAAATAATGTATAGCTACCCTGAGGCTGGAGTAAATTATGCATCTTCTTTTATTCACAGAATGTCTTCAAATGTCTTACAAATATCTACTGAAGATACCTTTTTCCACTTTTTTTTTCCATGTAGTGCTGCATATATATAATATAGAGTAGTAATGTGTTCATAAGAAAAAATAGCACACTATAACCTGACTTCTACAATATGTATGATATCTTTATAAGCACACTCTGTAAAGTAGCCAGCTTCTAGTCATACATAACAATTGCTAATGTCTAATCATTGCTTATGGACAAGGTGAATGTTGTAGAATATCTATTCCTTCTTCCTCCTCATCATGAGTGTAAGGGACACTTTATAAGCAATTACAATATTTGGGAGAATGAGGGTTAGTTTTCAGAATTTTTACTTTTCACTTACTTTTTTATTTTTAAAACCTGCGCTGTGGAGTGTGGAAAACTGCAGTAAATTTTCATTTTTGTGTTCATTAGGTCTTTTCACAGAGAATAATTCTAGTAAACTCCCCATGTCTTTGTTTCTTACATCCAAAAAGCAACTTCTTCAAAGAGAATTCTGAATCAATTTCTTTTTGTTCATATTGGTCATAGAGTGGAACATCCAAAACAGATCCAAAACTATCAGAACTAGTTTACTGATGTTGTAGGCCTCTACTAAATTTTCTGGGAATCTTCTTATCCTACTGTTTATAAAATGCATTTTTTTTTTTTTTTTTTTACAGTATAATATTGTCATGTGCAAATGGAATCAATTTAAATTGGTTCCAAAGGAATAGAATCAGAATTTTTGTATCCGATGAAAAATGAAAGATGTTTCAGCTGCACTGAAACAATGAAAAGACTGAAGACAATGGTATTTTTGATGCATGTAGGCTATGAAGTCTAAGAGACTGAATATCCAGACTGACATTCTATAAAAACTGTGATAAAGATGGTAAAGACTTATAGTAAGAAACCACCTTACTTAAATGATCCAAGGATTTATCATTTATGGAAAAGTGCTCTTTTCAACTCACACTCACCAGCTCATATTACCCTCAAGGTCATGACAAGGTATAAAAGACTGGTCAAAACTAAAAACTACATTAAAACAAATTATTTATTTCAGTCATAGATTAAATCCAGTAAATGATACTTAACACAGAGCTAGACAGTAGAAGACAAAGGAGATAGCTTTGGGAATTCCAATTTCAGAGGGCAAAAAATGTTAAACTTGTTCAGCAAACCTTGGAGATAATTCAAAACTTTAGGCTGGTTAGAGGATTCTAGTATAAGATTTCTTCATAAATCTTTTTATTTATAGGGAGGAGACAATCATTACAACTAAGGCATTCAGATTTTTTTCCCTCCTCTTTTGATCTTCTCAATTAACCTTCTTTAGATTCCTAAGCAAGATCATCAGTCCCAACACAGATAAGTTTGGTGATAACATGGTTTCAGTGAATGTGGATGAAAAAGATGTAAATACAGAGCATTGTCACAGGTTGCCTTCTCTCCTAGAGGAAAATAAATAAATAAATAAATAAATGTCATCTATGTATGGAGAAGGAAATCCTGATCTACGTCTTCAGGACTTGCTTAACTTCCTAGGCTTGTGGCATTGGTTTCTAAATCCAAGAAAACTTCAACTGACCCTGGGAGTTCAGCATTGCTGTGAAAGAAGTTGGTAAATATTAGATATTTTTAAAGGAAAAATTCTGGTAAATATCACTCAAAGGCCTGAGCACTGAAGAACAGAGTAGGAAATTACAATCTTAGCCTGTGGTCACTGCATCAAGAAAAAAATGAGATTTCTCAAGGGCTTTTGTGGAGAAAATAGCATCTCCTCAGAAGAACCTGAAGTAGCTAAGTATTACTTCTCTGGAAAAATGCAGTTGCAAGTTCAAGTCCTTCTCACAAAATAAATAAGAGCAAAGATCTTAAATCTGATTTTTCATACTGCTAGTACATGGCTATCTGCTGGCAATGACAGGTTTACTTTTTTTCTAGTTTTGACAGAAGTTAAACATTGAAGAAGAGAGCTCTTCCATGTTAAAAAACAGACAAAAACAAAACAAGAAAGCAACAACTGCAAAATACATATTCATGTGGAAAAATCCATTTCAATGGATTGCATTTCAATGCATTTTCTTAAAATATATATATATATCCATTTCTAGTATAATTTTTATACACTGTGTTACTTAATTTCTGGATTTTAGGACCAATAAAACTGTCATATTATGTTGTAAAGTTCCTCTTTAATAAGAATCCTTAACACAAATAAAGTCTAGAGCTAGCAATAAAAGATACTTCATCTATAGCTTATTAGAGGAAAGTAAAATCAGTCATAACCCCAATTTTCCTACATCTTTAAACTAACCCATTACATGGACTCAACATGAACATTAACTTTTAAAATGTTCTAAGCAAAAGTGTATCGTCTCTTGTTCTTTCTGTATTTCTAGGTTATAGAAATAGGTCTTGCTTGCTTCATGTGTTTTGTAATAATGTTTTACTGAATTTTGTTTGTCCTTTATTGTATCTAAAAACATATTTTCTGGAATGTATTTTTTTTGTGTTTCACACACCAAAGAGTCTTAGCAGGCTCAGAGGGCCTTATAGCAACAGCTGTTTTGTGATATGTTTTTCTTGCAGTTTTTACAAATTTGAAATTTAAGACAAGGGCCAAGATGATTCAAGGAAAAAAATTTCAAGCAGCTTCAAGTGTTTTCCAAGTTAGTGGAAGACCTGCCTCTGTGAAATAAAAAGTTTTGAGCATGGGCTGGGACATCCTTCATCTTGATTTCTTACACTCAAAGAAAACAAGAAAGGTTTTGGTTGTTAGCTGCTGACAAATACAAATGAAGTTTGGTGTTTTGTTATTAACTGGATTGATATATCCTAGGTAAAAGCACTCTGGAGCGCTCCTATTAGGTAGTGATATTGGGTGAAATAGCTGTTTTGCATCTCCCCAGTTATCATTATGTTAATTAAATTAATAAAGTTACAGCCTCTAGCTGTAATCACATTCCTATGTGTATATCTTATTTTCCTGAGGTGTTTGAATCAACATACTAGTCTTATTAAGTCTGATAAAATCCATATTTTGTTACACAAAATTATCAGTTTAGAAAGAAGGTTTAGAGGATTGGGATGTATTCAGTTACTGACACCTTGAAACATTCATTTTTAGGAAATATACCAAAGAGAAACTAACAAAACTTTCCAAGGACAATTGCTGTCCCCACATGTAAACTCCAATTTTAATGCTGACTAACTTTTTACTGTACACAGGAGACTACAAAAATTCATATTTCTTTCTAAACAATATTTCATAGGTTTTTATCACATAGTCATCACAGTATCACATTTTCATCATAGTAGTTCATCAAATGAAGTCAACTCCACTTATTTAAATTACATTTTACTTTTCTATATCTTGTTGATGTTTTGCCAAATTTCCTAAAATTTCTCATGGTTTTCAGAACATTTTTCTCAATTTAAAATATTTGTTGATCAAATAATAAATTTCAGACCTTATCTGAGATCTGCTAAGTTAAATGGAAAAGCTAGCAACTAGGGTGGGTTAGAATCAAATAGCATCTAAATGAGTCAATCCAATCAAATAGTTTAGCTTGGTTTAGTTCAACTGGAAAGGGCCTACAAAGATCATCTAATCCAACTACCTGACCCCTTTAGGGCTAACCAAAAGCTAAAGCTTATTTTTAAGAGCATTATTCAAATGTCTCTTAAACACTGACAGGCATTTGTCATCAACCACCATAATAAAAAGGTTGTTGTGGTGTTTGACTACCATCACAGTAAAGATTTTTTTCCTAATATCCAGTCTGAACCTCCCCTGGTGCAATATTGTAATGATCCCACATGTTTTATGGTTTACCAGGGAAAAGAGACTGACACCTCCCTGTCCACTCCCCTCCCGCCCACACCCAATCCCCTGTGCCCTGAAAGTTCTAGAAAGAAATTAGGTCAGCTTTAGCTCTTAGTCTACTTTTCTCCAAACTAGACAACTGAAGTGTCCTCAGCTTCTCCTCATGTGGCATGACTTACAGCCCTTTTATAAGCTTTGTTACCCTCTTCTAGACACTGATAAGTACCTTAACCTACTTTCTACATTCTGGAGCCCAGATCTGTACCAAATATTCAAGGTGAGGTTGCACAAATGCTAAATACTGTGGGAGAATCATCTTTTATGATCAGCTGGCACTGCTGCATTTAATGCACCCAAAAATGCAATTTGCACACTTGGCTGCCAGGGGACATTGCTGTCTCATGTCCAGCCTATGGTAGACCAGCTCCCCCAGATCCCTTTCCACAGAGCTGCTCTCCAGCCATGCATCTCACAGCCTGTGCCTGAGTCCATCATTATTATTCCATCTCAGGTGTAGAACCCAGCATTTATCCAGCTTCACATCCTTCCAGGGTGTCAACAGCACCTCCCAGTTTACTGTCACCAGCAAACTTGTGGAAGGTGCATTCAATACCTCCATGTACATCATTGATAAAAATGTTGAATAGGACTGGCCCTAGAATTGCACCCTGAGAAACACTATTAGTGACCAGCTACCAGCCAGATGTAGCCCAATTCACTACAACCCTCTGAGCTCTACACTGGAGCCAGTTCATCACCCAGCATATCATGAGCCTGTTCATCTCACAGCTGGAGAATTTGTTTAGAAGGGTGTTGTGAGGGAGAGTATCAAAGGCCTTACTGAAATCCAGAAAGATTATACCACTGCCTTCATGAGCCCAAATTGACTACCCCTGATAACAGCTTTTATCTTTAAATGTCCTTTGACAGCATACAGGAAAATCTTCTCTAACTTTTCCAGGTTACTGAGGTTAGACTGACATGGTTTCCTGGGTCTTCTCTTATGCCCTTCTTGTAGATAGGCATAACATTGGTTAGTTTCCAGTCAGCAGGGACCTCCTAAGACATTTAGTAAATTGTTGAGAAGGATCCAGATATAACATCTGCTTTTGATCAGACTTATAGCCTTTTTTTTTTTTTTTTTTTTTGAGAGAAAAATTGCATCATATTTTTCCCTGAAATGTGCTCATTGAAGATAACATTACACCAGGCTTGATGATGTATTAAAGACTTTGGCACAGATTATTTTTTTTATTTTTTTTTTTTTTCCAGCTAATGCTTTAATTTTCCAGTGTGTATCTGCAGACAGATTAATTATATGTTAAAATTTAAAGATTCTCTAAACTACTATATCATCGAAATTTTGTCCAATAATTTCATTCTCAAAATAAAATTCATTTAATAGCCCACCAAAATGTATGATGGTTTGATCAGACTGAATCTGTTTAAATTCAACCAGCAATGCTAGTATATCAGGAAAGTTTAGCTCAGTCCAACCCACTTTCAAAGGTGTCACTGACTTGGAAGTTCTCTGTTGGGTTGACACAAAGTGTATGAAGTCATTGGGCATTTTCACTTGAATGGTAGCTAGGACATGGCATGCATAGTGATTGCATCAGCACTCCCATAGTGTTCAGACTGTTCCAATTTTATTGTAAATGTCTCTTCAGCTGATTCATCTAAATGCCTCAGTTATCAATAAACAATACAAACATCTATGATAGCTTATTTTTATAGTCATATTTTTAACAAACTCATCAAGGATACCAATTTACAGATGTTCTCATGCTCTTTAGCTTTTAAAGAACATAATTATGGGGTGACTGTGATACTTATTTTTAGTTCTCACTTTTGAATTTCTTTGGGTTTGAGATTTTTGAAGGGGTTCTTTTTCCCTCTGGTTCAGAAAAATTAACAATGTGAGTTCTAGTACAAATCACAAAGTTTTGGTATTGATTTCACAGACACCTCAAACAAGACTTTAAAAAGGAAAACCTATTAGTAAACTTAATCATTTGTAGTAAAATTATGTTAGCTACTACTTGGCAATATTGTTTTAGAACTAAGGCTTTGAAGCCTATCACAGGTCTTAAAATTAAAATTGCTTGAGTAGTTGAGGAGAATTGTATTAAAATGCAAATTTCCAGCTGTTAATATTTCTTCAAAAACCAATAATCCCTCAAGGCCACCCATATGTCAAATACTTAATGGAAAAATATCCCTTAGGCAGAATGGCCTTTTTAAGTTGACTTTTGATTAAACTTAAAATACTATATAGAAAAAAATAAAATCAAATCAAAAAGGGGCTATAAATATAGTACTAGACTAAAATGTCATAGATAATGCAATTGGAGGAGCAAATTTAAGGTCACTAATTTTTAAGTAATTGTCTACACTTTATGAGGATTAGCCAAGGAAATAATTGCGTATATAAGGTATCGCTTATAGCACACATTTATAAATGGGCCTTGGAGAAACAGGGAAAGTAGAAACTGATACTTTTTCAAAGTAATACTTATGTCTACATGAATTTAAGGTATATTTGGCATGTATACCACTTCTGAACACTTCTGCTTCCATACTGCTGTACAAAATCTGGAACTTGAAGATCAAAATTATCAAGTAAAAATACAACAACAGGTCTCTTTCCCTTGCAATCAGCTTGAGGACTCATTGTGTCTCTGTCGAACACAGGAGTCACATTTCCTTTGAAAAAGAATGACTAGATTAAAAGTCCAACCCTGCTTCTTTGAAAAGCAGTGATAAAACAATAATGTAAGCAAGAGATACAGTTTTGCATACATTGAGGTACACTGTGACCAAGTACACCAGAATTTTGTGGAAGATAAATTGACATTTAAATACTAAATCAACCTTAGGATGACAAGCCGTTAACAACTTGAAGTACATACTTCCTAAGCATTGTCCTATAAAAAGTATTTATGGAAAAGAAAACACAAAATGTCTTTTTACTGATGAGCATACTCTGTGACATCTGTGCTACTGCAGTATCAACTTTTGTGATGGAACCTGTGGCAGTAAGGTGAAAAAACATGATAGATCCACATTGTTTGCAGTGTCAATGACTAAATAGAATTTTTAGTAAAAAGAAAAGGCAAATCTAGATGCCTGAAGTCCAATCCAGTCTCAGTTAATCTCTAATGTATATTTGTTTTTAAATAGGAATTAGTCAAGTGTTTTTCAGATAACAAAATCCTATATGATCATGAGAAAACAGCAGCTGTATTCTCAGCTATGTGAACCAGAATAGTAATACTGATATATCTTGAAGATATGAAGAGCTACATCATCTAAGAACATGACATTTTAATTGGTCTTTAGAAGATGTGGTATGATGTTCTTAATTTGTAATAGAATTCCAGAGAACGTGCTTTCAGTATTACATTTGTTTTATAGTCCTTCAAAATATAATAATCTGTAGAGATTTGCTTTAACTTTTGAGACTCCAGTTACCTGTGCATTACTCTGGTGATTGTGAATTACTTAACTGCAGTGGAAAACCCAGGAAAACAAAGCATGAAGCAGGGGCAATATCAGGCTCCTTTTTTTAAACAGATGGAGTGTTAAAATCTGTAGTTTGCACAGAGAAAATAATGTCAAGCATAAGCTTCCTTCCTCTTCTGTAACAAGCTCTGAAGAGAAGATTAGTTACTGGAGATGATTTACCTGATATTCTAAACAGAATGGGTTTGTTTCAGCTCTAGAAGATGCCAGAATGGATGAATATACTCCAGAACCACAGGACTCAGGCACCAAGTTGAAATCTGGATTTCACAGTTTTTCTTAGAATTCTGTAGTGTACTGGGTCTGGCTGGGATGTTAACTTTCCCTGCAGCAGCCCATACAGTGCTGTGCTCTGCACTTGTAGCTAAACAGCAGTGGTATCACACCAGTGTTGTGTCTGCTACTGAGAAGTCCTGGCACAGGACTCTCTCTAACTCTCCTAGGGAGTGGGCAAAAAAGTGAGAAACATCACTGAGGCAGCTGACCTAAACCAACCAAAGGGATATTACAAACCATATGATGTCACACTCAGCAATAAAATGTGGAAAAAGGAAGAAGAGAGGAGGGGTGGGCTCTCGTTGTGAAAACATCTGTCCTCCTCCCGAACACTGGCTATGTGTGTTGAGGCCCTGCTTCAAGGACGTGCTCAAGCATCAGTCATTTGTGGGAAGTAGAGAGTAATTTCTTTCCTCTGCACTTCCACATAACCTTTATTTGTTTTGCTTTGTTTTTTTCCCTTTCCCTCTCCCTTTTCCCCTTTCCCTTTTTCCCTTTAGTTAAATAGTTTAATTAATAATAACACTTCCTTAATAATTATTTTTCCTTTAATTAAATTATCCTTATCTCAGCCCATGAGTTGTTCTTTCCTTTATTTCTTCCCCTCCTCATCTGAGGAAGGGGAGTGAGAGAGCAGTTGTGGTGTACAGCTGCCGAGCATGGTAAAACCACCACATGTAATTTCTGGCTATCATTTGTCACTTAGTAAGGAACATTAGCAGCATAAGATTCCATGTTCAAATGGAGATGCAAGCACCTGAGAAGGACATTTGACAATTTATATATACAACTCCAGATTTTATGCGCATCTCCGTATTGAGAACTAGAGCTCCCTAAAATGGCTGGGGAAGGAAGAAGATGAAGTTATAACTACAGGTGTGGGAAAAAAAAAAAAAAAAAAAAAAAAAAAAAAAAAGTAAGATATAAGCACCTAGTTTTACTAGAGGGCTACAGGATCTGTATATCAAATCAGTAGGGGGTCTAGTTCTTAGCAACCCTGGTCTTTAACATCCCAGAAGAGTTACAAAGGTACCCTGAATTTTTCCCCTGACCATTTCTCTGTAGCTAAGGAAGCCAAGAATCCTAGATCTCATCTTAAAATGTCTGACCATTTTCCTGTATAATCGCAGATCCTCATACAGGATTTTGGATTTTAGTTTCAGTTTAAAGACTATATGTTTTCTCTCAGTATCTATTCTAGTCACTTAGAGAAGTACTTCAAAAAGAGCACCCCTACTTTTGAAAACCCAAGGATTTAGTTTTGATGAGCTCTCAGACCAAATAAAGTAAAATCAGATAAGAACACTCAATGTGATCAGCAGGCTTCCAATTTGCTAAGTGTCAAGCTGTTTTCTGGGAAAACAAATTGAAGTCTAAAGAAACAAGAAATTATATTTCATTTTTTCATGTCCTTTATGAATTCTTGTTCTTTTTGCCACAAAGACGTCTCTTACTCGGTGTTGAGGATGCCATGTTAAAGACAATGACTGTTTTTGATTATGACCAATGATCACATTCAAATCTGGGCTGTGACCAACAACCAAAATGTAGTTCATGACATAGTGTGTCAAAGCAGTACAACTCAGAGCATCAAAATAGCCATACAAGCAGTTTCACTTACACCAGCTGCAGGATGAACAGTAGCACTTATACATTTTCAGTTTAACAAGTCTATGCTAAAGAAAGGGTAGAAAATTAAATATAATTAGAATGACAATAAACAAAGTTTATTTCACTTACAGTATTTACTGTGGAGTTTGTTTTGCATGAGTGCATTTTGCATGAGTGCAAAATGAGTGCATTTTGACCTAATTCTCTGACCTTGTCTTAGAAATTAATTTTACCAAATTATGTTGGTCTTAGCTCTGCATCCAACCAAAGTACATGTACCAATACCATATAACTACAGCCATTGTTATCCCAGCTTCTCATGGTGTTTAATGATGGTTTGTTATAAATTCATTTTCAGTGAGTTAGACTTAGCAGCAAAAAGTAGTTGTGATGAGCATTGTGAAGCTAAAGATGGAACCACATTGTGTTCTGTGTTCAATTCAGGGAATTTTATATCCCTTTCTCTCCATAATTTCAGGACAGAAGCAAAGAAGGTCTCTTTCAGGATTGGATGCATTCATAATTAAAAATTGCCACACTTTCATTCCTTTAACACTTTTTGAAGTTGTCTTGTTAATAATTTAAACTCATGAATAGGTGCTCTAATGCAGCATATGTATTAGGGTTACAGTTTTATTTCACAATCACAATCATTTTGCCTTTGCTTATCTGGCAGGAAGTTCTGACAATCTTTTAAAAGTTAGAGGTCTTGCTCATTTATTTAGTCTATTTTCTGATATTTCCCTTTATTTTCCTCAGGGCCTATTAGCAGATGAAATTCTGTTTCAGCTAAGTCCAAACACTTTTATTTCTCTGTTCTCCAAATAAAATTTAATTATTCTTAAGGGGCCTTTTTACACTAAAATGGACAACTGAGCAGTCATTCTTTTCTTTTATATAAACTTATGATATATTATCTTTTGACAAAGGCTGTAAATAGATTTATACCCTGTTATTGCTGACTGCCATGGTTTTACCTTGGTCAGACAGCCACCAAGCTGCTCCCTCACTTCCCCTTCTCAACTGAACAGGGAGAGAAAATAACATGAAAAAAGCTTGTTGGTCAACATAATAACAGGGAGATCACTTGAAAGGTTCTGTCATAGACAGACTGACTTCTCTTGTGGAAAATTAATATATTGTCAATTGAAACAGATCTGGATGGTGAGAAATACAGACAATTAAAGCAGCACCATCCTCCCACACCCCGTTTTTCTCATGCTCAACTTCACTTCTTAATTCCTGACTCCTCTAGTTCCTCCCTACCTCAAGGGATGCAAGTAAATGGGGAATGAGGTTTACAGACACTCCATAACAATTTCTTTCTGCCATTCCTTGTTCCTCACTTTTTCCCTACTCCAGCACAGTCATCTACATGGGCTGCAGTCTTTCAGGCTAAAATTGTTCTGGCACAGGCTACAGTTTCTTCATGAAATATCCAAATGCTGAGGCCCTCCATGAGCAGCAGTATGTCTATCTGCTCCAACATGGTTCTCTCCATGTGTTGCAGGAAAATACATACTCCACTGTAGGCTCTTCCATGGACTGCAGGTAAGTCTTTGCTCTGTTGCTTGGAGTGCCTCTTTCCCTCTGACTGATGTTTGCTCTGATATTTCTCACTTATTTTTTCACTCTCCTCTGCCTGCCTCCTCTGCCTGCTTGGTGTTTATGCCTTTTTTAAAATACATTTTCCCAGAGGCAACAACCTTGGTTGGTGGGCTCAGCTGTTTCCCAAGTGGGTCCACTGCAGCGGGCTGGAACTGGCTGTATCCATCACAGGACAGACCCTGGCTTCCTACCACAGAGGTCTCCTACTGCCAATACTTTGCCACCATCATGCCATATGCCAGTTTATCAGAGCTGGCTACTAGACGTTTTTGGTATTTTATTAAATATATATATTTAAAAAATAAAACATATTTTATATACATTTTCCTGAAACAAATTTGTGTGATTTATAAAATTAAATCAGGAACGAGTTATAATACAAGTGTTTCATGTCCGTATAAATATTTTGTTTTTACGTAGGTGACAAAGTATAAGTCTTTCAGCATTCCCCTTTTTAGGCTGAATATTTCAATAAATTGAGCAAAGACTGAAGAATATTTTATATCAAGATATTTATATTCTTCAAGTATTATATGTAAAACTGAGTGTCTCTTCAAGTCAGTAAATACACAAGCAATAGCTTAATAACGTAATTTTCCCCAAATAAATTAGAATTATTTTATTAATAAGTGTTTTTGTATCTCTGTTAAAATTTACTTCCTATATTGGTTTCACACCAACATGCTAAAACAAGCGGCAGCTTCTTGCTGGTAATGAAAATTGAGGCAATGATATTGAATGGAGGAGGTTACAGAGGGTCATATTCACCGTAAACAGAAGTGTCAGAAGAAATCTGATTCATTTTCAACTTGTTGGTAAATGAAGAAAACCCTTTCATACAATTTGCAGACAAAACAGCAGATTTAAAACTGCAATGTCATAGGCAGACACTCTGTATATGCATTTTACTTGAGCATGTGAACAATGTGGCACCAAAGGGGCAAAGCTGTTCGCTATTGCGTGTATGAGGTATCCAGATAACAAGAAATTTAAAGAAAAAGGTAAGCACAAAAGACTGTAAATACATATGATATATTCAATAAGGATACTCATAGTTGTTTATGAAACAATTGTTAAAGACTAACAGTTATATAGATGCAGTCACATGTCATATACTTGTAATATGTCAGAACCAATGACTAGCATAAAACATCGGGGGGCGGAGAGTTGGGGGAGGAGGAGGTATGTTCAGTTTCAGTAAATTACATTTTAAAGCTCAGAAAAGGTCTGTTTTTTCAGTAGGTTAAGCACTCATATCATATCAATCTTCAATTACATAAATATAAGAGTAATATAACGTAAATTATATGCATACATCGTATATACCTACATGTAGTTATCTTCACTTATAATAAACTTCATGAAATTTCTCCATCAATATATTTGAACATGAAAATTTTTAAATTTTAACATCCAACTATTTTCAAAATGCCAAAGAGTTACCTAAGGATCAATATACAAACTCATAACAAGTCTATTGAAATATGGAAAAACAAAGGGGGGTAGGGGAAGAAAAGTGTTTCAGAAGTATTTTCTTACCCTTTCTGCTGAGAGCAGAGAAAGAGCTCCTCAAGCTAAGCTAACCTACGAGATATGAGATGTTTAGTCCACAAGAGTAACATATTTAAGTTCCTCTTACATTATATATAATAATAAATGTTTCATTTCTCTCTTTACTCAAACAGTGTTATCCTCTGCACTACATAATCTTGGGCCTTCAGTGAGAGAGAAACAAGAGATATCCTCTCCTCTGAGTGTTCCTTCTGTACTGGGAGAAGAAAAATATCGTGGAGAGGAGAAAAGAAAATTCAGACAAAAAATTTCACATAACATCATCAAAAGTGAAAAACCTGAGGCATGAGGCTGGCAATATGAAATCTCTTTTAGGAAGCATGGTGTGATAAAGGCATGTTTATCCATCCAGACCTCTCCATTGCTAATTGAAGGGCCTCTTTTCAGAGTGCTCCCTAACAAGTGCCTTCAAGAGTCAGTTGTGACGGAAAATTCCTCTCAGTACCACTGGTCCACCTTCAATTTCCATGATCACATTGTCAGTTCTGATAATGATCAGGACTGTCTGTATTCTATATCTTGCATCCAGAAAAAAAAAAAAAAAAAAAAAAAAAAAAAAAAAAAGGCATTCCCAACATCTTCTCCTTTGTATCCTTCATATAGTCAGCCTTCTCTGAAAGCAAACAAACAAAAAAAAATAAACAAAACAAATGAAAAAACAAAGCAGGCATCTGACTAGGGATAAGTTGTATTATATGGACAGGGATATCCTAATACATCCAGGATCTTGGGACTTATTTATTTGAGTTTTATCAGCTTTATATTGTTTCATAAAACAGTCACAATGCACAGAGACAGAAACTCATTACTGTTCTCCGCAAATCAGAGGCACAGATGGTTTTGTTAATCTTGTGTTATGTTCAGCATTTGGGAAGAAATGAATTGGCAGTGTAAGCATTTATTTCTACAGGATGTAACAAATTATGTAGAGAAAGTTTCATATAACAAAATTCCATAACCTTAATATTCTTTTTAAAATAACTTTTTTTTTTCTTTTTTTGCTTTTCATTCCAGTGACTCAAAGTTTCTTCTAAGAGGATTTTTACCAGAAAAAAAAGAGGAAAAAAAGAACTAAAAAAGAAAGCTAATGAATATGATGTTTTGTATGCTGTCAGACATTTAAGGTTCATGCTGCCACAACTCCCGTTAGCTGAGCACAGCAGTAGTTATGAGAAGTAATGAGTTTGCCAGACATCTTGAAAATCTCTCCTGCTGTGTGCTGTCAATTGAAAAAGAGGGAAACAGTGATGGACAACAATTTAAATACAATGGATTGACCATAACTGGCACCTAAACAACAATAAAGTAAATACCAATGTCAGAATCTGGCCAACTATCTTGTAAGTTCCCTGAGAATGATAAAAGCTGTTGTATTTTAAGTTTTTCTCAAAAATAAAAGTTCATCTATGGATTCAGAAATCACCAAATAGTTCATTATAAATAAGCATATTTTATTAGAAATGTAAAATAATTTATGGCAGAATGATAAATATTAAAGATTGTGAAGCATATTTTCATTTTTCTTTTACTGCCTAATTGAAAATAGAGATGCTGGAGATTATATTTCAATATATAACAAAGTAAAACATCATAGCTGCCACCATGCTGCACAGTTTGGAAATTCGATATTTTCTGGTAAAACAGTTATTGGACATCAGAATTTCCACTCCAGAAGAAGCCCCAGCTTTTTGAAATTAATTAGATATGGAAAAGTTATTTTGCTATAACTTTATTTTTAAAATAATTCTTTAGTTTTGCCAAAAAGGGAAAAAAATGAAGTCACAACAAATATTATGTGTCATTTTTTCCCTCCTTTCCAATTAATAAAATTTAATACAATGCTTCACTATTATGGAATTAACCAAATCAATGTCACTTGAGTTCAGTTCTACTATTCAGCAAGAGCAAGTGAGACTGGGGAGGGCTATGATATAGCCAAGGGAGAGAAAAAAAAAAAAAAAAAAAAAAAAAAAAAAACCTCAAGACAATAATTTAATCTATGCCCTAAAATGGGCATAGATAGATCCGATTAGTCTGGGGTACCTATTTTTGCTTATAGTGCCTATAGTCTCAAGAGCTTAATTCTGATTTAAATATCCAATTTTCAATCTCATCTTGAGTATTTTGCTACAGATATTCTTTTTCATTTCCTTTGAGATAAAAAGGCAGAGTTTCTTCCTAAAATCCAATTCTGCAAGATTATGCAACAGCCTCCATTTTCAGACAGAAGTATCAGGCCTAAATATATGGTATTTATTTCTTGTTATATCAGTTAAGTTATGCAATAAAAATAAATGTAATAATGATTAAGTTTGACAATGCATCTCTGTTTATCCAGGTTATGAGAAATAACAAGTTTCTAGGTTATTTGGAGACTACAACAATGAGTTGTTGCAAAGTATCCTTGGGGAACTGGAAGTCCACAGTCCACAGCTGATTCTCTGGTAGCCCCCCAGAAGCCACAGGAACTCATCAGATCAATGCTACTAGGGGAGTTTTTAGTTCACAAAATACTATCTTGACCAAATATCTGAAATGTTTAGCTATTTATTTTTTATTTTAAACTATTAAATAATAATGGAGCAAATTTATTTCAAACTATGAAAACAAGAATTCATCTGTTCTGTGCTCATCATGTCAAGAGGTGTGCAAAGAAGACTCTAGACTACATGGATAATGCATATAGATTGCTCAAGGAGGCCATGATGGATTACAGGGTTGAAATGTCTGTCTAACAGAAGCACAGAGATCCAAAGTCAATAAAAGGGCTAAAACTCACCATTGGATGTAACTGGTCATACAGACCCAGTCTGGTCATACAGAGGGAAAACACGGTTTTGTCTTGTCACATCACTTTGGTTGACATATACCTTCTTGTCACACCATATAAAGAGGTGAGGTTTCATCACCCAAGAAGCAGTACCTGTTGTGCAGGAAGGAAACTGCACATAAGTGTGCAGGAAGGAAACTGCAGCTCTGTATAGGTCACATGGAAGCTCCCTGTGTTGCAGCACTGGAATTAAACCTGGGGTCTGACATTCCCAGATAATTCTCTGCCTCCTTAGCACAGTGTCTAAGCACCACAGAATGACTGCAGCTTTTACCACTGGAAAAGGAGGGCAACTTACAGCAGGAATTTCAATAGGCTTAGGTAATGCAATGCCACAATATACAGCAATGGCTATAACCTAAACAGTGTGCTCAGAGGGGTAATTATGTGAATCTACTCTGTAGATTCTGTAGATCTAAATCCTTATTCAGTTTCATCTATGATTTTATTTTTTTCTGATACTGAAATGCCTCCATAAAATAAAAGTATTTATTAAATATCTATCCAAAATTCCATAATGATATTGTCTGGAAAGACTTATCATCTACCATTTTAAAGTAAACAGAAATACAGACTTTTGAAGTATGTGAATCGCTGTCACAAGAACACAAGAACAAGACAGAAAATCAAGAAAAAGAGAATGATATGTGTTTAGAGAAGCAAGCAAGAAGACTTTTGAGTCAATTCCTTAATCTGCCACTGACTGTCTTTACATCTTAACATCCTTAGACAAACCAAATAGCATTTATTTATCTGTGTTGGTCTTTTCTGAGGTGTTAATAATGTTTCCTCCCTATCTCACAACATTATTTCACAAATAATCCGTTAAGACTGAAGCATTGGATACAAAGTCAAAGAAATAAAACAATTAACTGTCCATTCTAAACATCTTAAACTTCTCCCTCAACTCTCTTTCTACTGGAAAATAATAATAATAATAATAATAATAATAATAATAATAATAATAATAATACAAACATGTCTATGAAAAGCAGTCTTTGAAAGAGTGTTCAATGCAGACTCAACACCCTATTACTCTTATGGGTTCCTCTTTTCACTGTCATAACTCCTAACTTTTCATTTACGTCTGTCCAATCCCCACACTGCACACGTGCACAAAGCATAACCACTCAGTGATCAAGATCTTTTGAATCAGCTTCTCTATATTAGAGAGTCTTTCGATGTAGAACTCGAGGCTAGGAATGACAAGGTCAAGTCCCTTTGGGTTAGGATCGGCGGGGCCAGCAAGGCTAGTGTCCTGGTCGGGGTCTGCTATAGACCACCAAACCAGGATGAGGAGACAGATGAGGAGTTCTACAGGCAGCTGACAGAAGTTGCGGAATCTTCAGCGCTTGTACTCCTGGGGAACTTCAACTTCCCTGACATATCCTGGAAACACAACACAGCCCAGAGAAAGCGGTCTAGGAGGTTTCTGGAGAGCGTGGAAGATAGCTTCCTGACGCAGCTGATTAGTTAACCTACTGGTGGTGCCCCGCTAGACCTTCTCTTCACAAACAGAGAAGGACTGGTGGAGGATGTGATTGGCGGGAGCTGTCTTGGGCAGAGTGACCATGAAATGGTGGAGTTCACTATTCTTGGCGAGGCCAGGAAGGGGACCAGTAAAACTGCTGTACTGGACTTTCGGAGGGCTGACTTTGGGCTGCTCAGGACACTAGTTGGTGGAGTTCCTTGGGAGGCGGTTCTAAAGGGCAGAGGGGTCCAGGAAGGCTGGGAGCTCTTCAAGAGGGAAATCCTAATGGCGCAAGAGTGGTCTCTCCCCATGTGCCCAAAGATGAGCCAGCGGGGAAGAAGACCAGCCTGGCTCAACAGAGAATTGTGGCTTGAGCTTAGGAGAAAAAAGAGGGTTTATAATCTTTGGAAAAGTGGGCAGGCCACTAGGGAGGACTATAAGGATGTAGCGAGGCTGTGCAGGGACAAAATTAGGAAGGCCAAAGCTCATCTGGAGCTCAATCTGGCTACCGCCATTAAAGATAACAAAAAACGTTTTTACAAATACATCAACACAAAAAGGAGGACTAAGGAGAATCTCCATCCTTTACTGGATGCAGGGGGAAACTTAGTTACAAGAGATGAGGAAAAGGCGGAGGTGCTCAATGCCTTCTTTGCCTCAGTCATTAGCGGCAATACCAGTTGTTCTCTGGATACCCAGTACCCTGAGCTGGTGGAAGGGAATGGGGGGCAGGATGTGGCCCTCACCATCCATGAAGAACTGGTTGGTGACCTGCTACGGCACTTGGATGTGCGCAAGTCGATGGGGCCGGATGGGATCCACCCAAGGGTACTGAGAGAACTGGCAGAGGAGCTGGCCAAGCCCCTATCCATCATTTATCAGCAGTCCTGGCTATCGGGGGAGGTCCCAGCTGACTGGCGGCTAGCAAATGTGACGCCCATCTACAAGAAGGGCCGGAGGGCAGACCCGGGGAACTATAGGCCTGTCAGTTTGACCTCAGTGCCAGGGAAGCTCATGGAGCAGATCCTCTTGAGAGTCATCAGGTGGCACTTGAAGGGCAAGCAGGCAATCAGGCCCAGTCAGCATGGATTTATGGAAGGCAGATCCTGCTTGACGAACCTGATCTCCTTCTATGACAAAGTGACACGCTGGGTGGACGAGGGAAAGGCTGTGGATGTGGTCTACCTTGACTTCAGCAAGGCTTTTGACACCGTCTCCCACAGCATTCTCCTCAAGAAACTGGCTGCTCTTGGCTTGGACTGGCGCACGCTTCGTTGGGTTAGAAACTGGCTGGATAGCTGGGCCCAAAGAGTCGTGGTGAATGGAGTCAAGTCCAGTTGGAGGCCAGTCACTAGTGGCGTCCCCCAGGGCTCGGTGCTGGGGCCGATCCTCTTTAATATCTTCATCAATGATCTGGATGAGGGCATTGAGTGCACCCTCAATAAGTTTGCAGATGACACCAAGTTAGGTGCGTGTGTCGACCTGCTCGAGGGTAGGAAAGCTCTGCAGGAGGATCTGGATAGGCTGCACCGATGGGCTTAGGTCAACTACATGAAGTTCAACAAGGCCAAGTGCCGGGTCCTCCACCTGGGGCCCAATAACCCCAAGCAGAGCTACAGGCTGGGAGATGAGTGGTTGGAGAGCTGCCAGGCAGAGAAGGACCTGGGAGTGATGGTGGACAGTCGGCTGAATATGAGCCAGCAGTGTGCTCAGGTGGCCAAGAAGGCCAACGGCATCCTGGCTTGTATCAGAAACAGTGTGATTAGCAGGGCTAGGGAGGTGATTGTCCCCCTGTACTCGGCTCTGGTGAGGCCGCACCTCGAGTATTGTGTTTAATTTTGGGCCCCTCGCTACAAGAAGGATATCGAGGTGCTTGAGCGGGTCCAGAGAAGGGCGACGAAGCTGGTGAGGGGCCTGGAGAACAAGTCCTACGAGGAGCGGCTGAAGGAGCTGGGCTTGTTCAGCCTGGAGAAGAGGAGGCTCAGGGGTGACCTTATCGCTCTCTACAGATACCTTAAAGGAGGCTGTAGCGAGGTGGGGGTTGGTCTGTTCTCCCACGTGCCTGGTGACAGGACGAGGGGGAATGGGCTTAAGTTGCGCCAGGGGATTTTTAGGTTAGATGTTAGGAAGAACTTCTTTACTGAAAGGGTTGTTAGGCACTGGAACGGGCTGCCCAGGGAGGTGGTGGAGTCACCATCCCTGGAGGTCTTTAAAAGACGTTTAGATGTAGAGCTTAGGGATATGGTTTAGTGGGGACTGTTAGGGTTAGGTTAGAGGTTGGACTCGATGATCTTGAGGTCCCTTCCAACCTAGAAATTCTGTGATTCTGTGATTCTGTGATTCTGTTTCTACATTTTTGCTTCTTTTTTTTTTGCTTTTTCTTCCTCCCACCTTTACATCCCCTTTCTGATCCTGAACTATATTCAGATACCTCTTGTAATTCAGACTTCTCAGTCTTCTCCTAATTGGCAAAAGCCTCCTGGGAGGATGACTTTCTAGCATTTTAACATCTTATGATATTGCTGTGATCTTTTCTGTATAAGAGCTGCCAGTCACAAATGATTCATGTTGAGTTTGCCAAATGAGATGACTAATGGGAATGGACAATGATCTGCAGATGGACCATTTTGTCTCATTCTACCCCATGCATGTGTGGATATATCACCATTTAGTTTACTGTCATATTGTGTGAGGGTGGCAGGAGTTATTTATAACAATTTTATACATGCAAACTAGGAAATAATCCTCCTATTTTCAAAACCATTATCTCTCAGAGATTACATATCCTCAAAGTCATATTAAATCCTTGTGTAGGGTATAAAGGCTTTTTCTAATTAATTTAATTTGGTTATGCAGGTTTGGTTCTGTCTACATAATTTTTTTTCACATAGCATTTTAATATTACCTCTTTTACAAAGAGATTAAACCAGAAATTAAACTAAAGCCTATGTGAAATATAGGATGGCATCGGTCTTGCTTTAACCCTAACAGCTACTTCCTCTGTAAGCTAAAAAGTGCTGAGCAGACCAAAGTTCTTAAGTTGAAATGTGACTGCATAAATCATGCAAAACAATTCAAAGTTTCTAGACATCAAGAGGCTTGCAGACTTGAGGTGTGATTGAAGAGTAATAATGTACTTTTGTCAGTGAGTTAGCCTGGGTCTGAAAAATAGACTAGCTGATTGAAGGACTTGACCTAATGATCTCATTCTTTTATCACTACTCTGTCCTTGTTTCCAGTCTCCTCTAGATCTTTGTTCTCCAGTTCTTACTGGATGAATTTTTTCCCTAAACTCCACTTATGTAAATGTATTTCACTGAGCCTGTCAGTTTTGGTGAGATCACTTTTTACAATACTTTACTATGTTCAGCTGACATGATAAAGCTAGCTATAGGTAACAAAAATGCCTTTGGCACAGGGAAAATTCCAGATGAGTTAGATAAAAAAAAAAATGTTTGACTTAAATAACAAATCTTTAAGCAAGTTTAGACAAGAATCCAGGAAAGAAAACATGTCTCAAAAACTGAGAATTAAAAAATTGGCTAAATATGGCTACTTGATTTATCTTGATAGAACCTGATAGAAAGTTTCATGTTCTTTAGATGTCTCAAATCAATCCAGTATAAAATGATTCTTATGGGATTGGCAGGATTTTTCACAGACTCTATCAATTATTTTATGAATAGACATTGTTATTATTTAAAATCTGTGCTAGAGGAACAACTGAGATTCCTGTTTATGACCTAGCCCATGTTGTACTCGCCTTGTGAGAGATCTTGTGTGAGACCCTCACACCTGAGGAACATAAAATAAATAAAATAAAATAAAATAAAATAAAATAAAATAAAATAAAATAAAATAAAAACACAATGCTTTATTTCAGAAAACCAGCAAGCATTCTGTATATTTACAGGGCAGGTAAAGAAGAATTAGTATCCAAATCAAAAATATAAATAAAAGCTAATTTTAATAAACCAAAATACAATACACTGTTTACCTTTTGCAAATTATTTTATCCATAGTTGTTGGCTTTGTCATCAGAACAGAAGGCTATACTGATTTTCACAAAATATATATGAATGGATTTATAATAATATGCATATGAGTCTATGTTTTGGTGTTCTTGCAGAAAATGTAGGCTTGATTTTCAATGATTAACAGGAAAATTACTGAAGACACGATTTAATTTAGATATAACTGAAATTGGCTTCTAAGTGTTAGATAACATCCAAAAATACATTTCCTCTTTCACAGAAAATGAAAAGTTCACTTTACAATATGTTTCATGATCAACATTATCAATTGTTTATTGTGTTTTGGCTGTTTAAAAATAAGAAAAAAATCATTGCATGACTGCTGTTAAAGACAATGTTGCTTTAAATTAAAGGAATAGTTTTTTCTTTATGTTGTCATTTTCGGAGCATAAAGAACAATGAATTTATTTTAATATGTATTCATAAAGTACTGTTGCAATTTTGTAAATGCTATTTCTCTGTCTTCTGCCAATTTTATGTGTTAGTTCCTGCACAAGAGAGCAACCATAAGGAAAAAAAAAAAAAAAAAAAAAAAAAAAAAAAAGCTTTACTTTGCTTATTTTTATAAATGATTTATTGTTTCTAGGGATTTAATCAAAGTTTCCCCATGAAGCCTAATATTTGAAACCAATTTACAACTTACTAGCTCTTCTAAAATAAAATTAATCAGCAGAAGACCCATTTTTATGTTGTGGGTTTTTTTTAGCTGAGAAGGAGATTTTTTAAGGGAAAAATCATCCAATACCAAAAAGGTTTGCAAAAGTTCTGCATTTGCTATTTATGCCCTGTGTTCATGATAAAAGTGAAACTCTCAATGGTGCTTGCTCAGGAGACTTTAACCCAATTAAAAAGCCCTTGACAAAATAGGCTACAGAATTTCAGACTCAGTTAGCCTCGGGAGAAAACATCAGGAGTAGGGACAGGACGACATGGTCAATTAACACAACTTCAAATGTGTTAGCCTGGATCTAGAATGACTAAACTCAAGTGAACTAACAAAATTAAACAGCAGAGATTCTTTATTCTTTCAAATTCTTCCCAAAGACTAAGAAGATGACTTACTGCCCAGCAGATCTTTTCAAGGAAGACAACATGAAAGCTCCATCTCATTTTTATCCAAGTTAAATCTGAAAACAGTTCTTCAATGCTGCACTAATCCATTGAATCTCATGTTACTTTTGCATAACTTTTTATTATTCAAATTCTCTACATATGTAGTGAAACATAATGCCTGTCCTGATCTCTTCAACAGGCTAGCATTGTATAGAAACCATACAACTCTTGTTAGACGCCTGTTATAATGAAACTTGTTATAATGAAACCCTCTGAGAAAGGATATTGGCTTAAAATTCTCTTATTCCTCTTTTTCCTTAAATCATGTTTAATCCCTGTCTGGTTTTCAGTCCTCCAAAATAAATACAATAAATTCTTTGAGGCCAGATTAGCCAACCTCTGTTAATCTACTGTAAGATAAACTTTAGATATATTTGCTCATTCTGTCTTCTCTGTACCTTTTCCAGTATGATTTTATCTTTCAAAAACATGAAGAATTTCAATGGTATTCTTTGATTAGAAATTTTGATTATTCAATGAGGTTTTCTGCATTAAACAACTTCACTAATATTCTTAACTGCTTGAAGTTCAACCTAATCAAGTCAAAACTTCTGAATTTTATCCAGTCTTCTTCTATATTCACAAACTTCAATAAAGTTCATTTCAATCTTTTCCTGTTTCCTTTATGTCTTTATTCTTGTATTATTCTTTAATATTATTCTTTATTATTATTCCATATATGACTATATAATATTCTTTAAAATTATTATTTTTTTTTCTTTAAAATAGTCTGGAAATCTTTTATAAAGCATACTACCAAGACTGCATCAACAAGTCAGTAGTTTTTTTCATAACTATGGTACTATGCGTGGAAATGTATTTTCAATTGTCCAGCCAATTTTTATGGATTTATTTTATGCTTGGAACTGAAAATTTTCTTGTATTGTTGTAAAAAGCAAATTTTCTCCATCTCTCAGCAATACAGACCTGGATTCAGCTTTTTCCTGTGTTTTTTACCTTATTTGAGCTATGGATACAAGAGAGTTTTTGCAGATGGAGCCTCTGAATGTCAGGCTCCTCTGAGACTTTTGTTTAGATTGTTTCCATAAAAGAGTGTGCTCATTTAAAATTATAAATTATAAAAGTATTTTTGTTTATCTTTCTGTTATTATTGAATCACCTTCCTTGAATAACTCTCCTAACATATCTCCATTATTTACGAAAAATAAATAACATGCCACTTTATTGGTTTTATTAGTACTTGGTTAAGAAATCTGTTATATCACACACAAAAGTATGTGGGTGCTACTACCATTATCAGCACTTATTCTCCACTCTGTAACTGCAAAGTTAACCTTTCCTAATGTTCCCATTGAAGGCTCTACTTTGGACTATACTTTGTAGGTACTGTACGCTTCACCTTCTGAAAATACACTCAACCATCTGATTAAAAATCATAACTCACTTTGAAAGTTTCTTTGACCACCAGTTCATTGAAATTCTAGATTTCCAAGCAGAAGTGGAATATTTTTTAAACAGTATTCACAGACCAAAGAAGCAACAATAATTTAATATTATTTGAATGGTAAAACTTGCTCCATTAGCACTATGTCCCTCTTGTGCTGAATACTGTTACAGGTCAGAAGCACCATACTTCAGTGGGCCTGCAATGCTTGAGTTCAAATACATTCCAGCTGACATGTAAATTGGCCTCTTGGTTGGCCCCATAAAGTTACAAGGTCTGTGTTCATTGAGAACAGCTTCTGTGAGCTGCAATGATCTGAAAGCCAAATGGTGCTGCAGGCCACAGGCAACTTCACACTTACCCAAAAGAAATCCGAAGTGCCACCTAAGAGCATATTCCTCTGTAGCAGCATAAGATTTTATATAAATATTTGGGCACAATTTTAAAAGGATTTTGGGCATCTTTTAATTGATCAGACATATTTCCACTGGTCCTAGGTAGAACAGTGTCCTGTGAAATGCTCAAATTTGAATAAGCTGCTATGTAGGCCTTCTTTATTCATCACATAGAGGTCATGGGAAGACCAGGAGCAGGGAGTGAAAGGACTAAGAAGCTGAATCTGGTAGCACCAAGACAGATAGCTTGTGCCACTGTGGATCCCAGATGAAGTCAGTCTTCTCAATCTCTCTTCCCATGTTCAATACCTCTTTAAGAAAAAGCTGGTGCCACTTTGTTGTTTGTGTAGATGTTCCAGGTTTTGTAGACTTTAGTTGGGCCCTCCTGTTACAGAATTTACAGGATGGCAAGCATTAGGTGCTTTATACAATTATATATCACTCACAAACAAGGCATCCCCAGCTTCTACAGTACTCCATCTTCAAAGCTTTAAGGCTGGAGCTAGTGCTCTGAGCAGCCCAGCAGGGAAAGTTGCAACAGTACTTTGGTTGCTTTGATGAAGCCAGTTGCAAGGGACTACACACGTAACTGAATTAGACACCTGGGAGATTAGACTGTAGTTATAGCTGAGAAAGCAACAGCAGTGTCAATACAATGAATTTAAGCAACAATCTGTTGTTCAGGGAGTCTGAATTATTTTGAAGGCCCTAGGAAATTGGCTCAAGGAGACTGGGGGTACAGCTACACAAATATTGTGATAGGATGTTTTATAGAGGTACTATGCCAGGTCCTGAGGTAGTCACATAGCTTCACGTCCACACTAGTAAGTGTATCTTCCCTCTCAGAATGTGATGTTTACCTGAACTAAGAACCCCACTGAGACTGGCATAGCTGCTTCTAATAGGAAAGAGAGGGGTCTTCTTTCTCACAGCTGTTCAAAACCCCTATGTCTCTCCGGAACTTATGAAAATTGGACAATAGGTTTCCAAATCATTTCATAATGGATTCTAACTCATCATTGTCAATTTCTAGAACAAAAATAATAATTATTTGACTAGTAAGTAATACATGACACTGTCAAAGTTAGCGCATTCACTTATTTTCCTGTGAGATTTGTCTCACAACAAGACTTCAGGTCTCTCGCTTCCCCAAGCAACAAATCCAGATTTTTTTTTTTTTTAAGAGTTTTGCAAAATGGTTCCAAAACAATCTCATTAGATATTGTAGATTACCTTCTGACGCTTGCATGTGTTCTTCCTGCTTGTAGGAAAATCATGAGATGCTACCACCCAATATAAGATTTTAAAGTTGTAACAGTACTTCAGAAAAATATATATATATTTCTAAATTACAGTAAAAACTAATTTTACTTACATATTTAGAATATCTGACATTGTTTAAATTAGTCTTGAAGAAATACTAAATGCCCCATATTTATTTAGTAGTTTTAAATAAAATATGCCACCCAGCAGGGCTAGCTGCAAAACATAAGGCTTAGTGGCATTTTTTTCTTCCTAAAATGAGATTTGTAATTCAATTATGTACTCATAGGGGGAGAAAATGGTGTATGTTCCAGGCTGCAGCCCCCATTGTCCACATGTGCATTCTCAGATCAAACAGATCTAATAATACCTTGTTAAAGTCATCATTTCCCATTAGATGAGCAACTGGGGCTGGTAAAAGGTAATAGTTACAGTGAGTTACACAATTAACACAGTGTGAAATGAACTGAAATATATTTTCTAAAGATGATTTTCAATGGAAATGAAGTATTTAGACTCTATGTATTGAAAGTACAGATCCAAATGTTGGTTGTGGTGAATGTTTTTACAAAATTGACAGTGTGCTTACTCACAGCAGGTCTTCTACACATTAACATTAGTATGTTGTCTAAAGCTCATCAAACATTCTTTAGGGCTATGAAAAAGAAAACTTGCATTAGATGAAAATCGCTTCACGTTGTCTGGATATACATAAATGACAGAAATGTCTTCTTTGTAATGGTTTCTGACACACACACACACACACGCACACACAAAGTACTAAAATTCAGATAACCACAAGGACTGAGATGTATAGTAATAGCAAGTTTAAAGTAAGTAAAATGAATTTTGAAAAGAAAAAACACTTCTTTGGAGAAAGGAAGGGAAGGAAAGGGAAGGAAAGGGAAGAGAACGGAAGGGAAGATGAAAACCCACGATTGAGCTGTTTTCTGTGTTTTCTACATGATATGTGCCAAATTAACCAAGTATAACTCAAGTAGTCAGTGAACCACAACATCCAGCAGTTCATAGATGCAGAAGTTTCTTATCAGTTCATGCAGAATCCATCTATCTTAATAAATAAAAAGAGCAGTTCTGGTGACAGATATCTGATCTGGTGAAAAGTTCCATAATTTCTTTAATGTAGTGGTGTATTTTTCATTCCTTATTGGCTAAATGCAACTTAAGGCAATGTTGAATTTAAGGCAATGCAACAATTTAATATCTCATCTGGGCAACGACAAATTGCTAGGAAATGACAGAACATGCTCTGTTCTGTCAAGTTCTGTTCTTCAACTGCATAAATCTTTAGGACCAACTTTCTAACAAGATTTATGGCCAGTGGCCATTGGCAAGTGGTGACTGTTATGCACCAGCTCCATGCATGCTCCAAGTCAGAGGAGATGAAGCTAGCTGAAATTCCCAAGTCATTTAGATAGGACTGTGTCCCTGATGACAATTCTAGCTTCTCATACAAATTTATTGGTATGAGCCAGTACGACTAGCTTAGAGCACCAGCAATTTTATGTCCAAGTGACAGCCTCTGACCATGAAGACAAGTCCCGCATATTGTTGTGCGCAACAGAGCAAATATCTACCCTTGAGGCAACCTGACAGGGTGCCTCATGTTAGCAAGGTGCATAGAGATATCACTAAACTTCTCAGAAAGGAATTTCGGAAGACAGCCATATGCTATGGTTGAGAGAATCAGGCTGAATCTGTAATATGGGCAGTAGAGCTTTTCAGGATCCCTTAGTGCAATAAAACTAAGTTCACCTTCCAGTAAGGGTAAGATGAAGCCAACTGACAGACCAGGAAGACCTGTCACATGAAGGGTTCAGAAAATTGATGTGAAAGCCAAAAGAGAGGGTCTATTTGCAGTGTGTAATGGAGCACAGTATAGAAATTCTCCATGTAGCTATTGGAATAAGATGGTGGGCTTTACCTATTTTTCTATCTTGCTCTTGCTTTCTATCTTGCTGCATTTCTTTCTCATTTTTGTTCTGTTTTTCTCAAGTGTTTTCTTACTGTATACCTCTATGTTTGTCCTGAGGTTCTTATTTTACAAACCTACAAGTTATCGTGTTTAATAAAACCAGTTTAGAGCATCCTTATTGTACACATTTTCCCATAGCAATACAGCGTGGCAGCACTTAGATGGTTTTGAGACACTAACCAGTATCTCCATATCTTCTTTTCCTCCTCTTCCTCTCTAGTCTTCCTTTTTATCATCCACAATACCTGCTTTCAATCTTCTGTATCAGTTTAGATAGTTTTTCTGACAGGGACTGTCTGTGTTTGTGGCTGACAATGGCTAAGATCACAGATCTCATTATGCAAATATTAAGTAATAAATAGTAAACAATAAATAAATTTGCATAAGGAAAAAACAACAATTCAATTCTTTTTTTTTTTTTGCAATGGTCTTGAAAAGACACAGAACCTTTTGTAGGAATATTTTTCTTGAAACATCAAGACCACTTTCTTTATGTTTCTTAGGAGTAAGAGAAAGAGGTTTTTAGTTTTCAAGATGAAAAAGATCAGCCGTGAAGTAATCTAGTGACTAGTTCTTGCCTTTCACAAATAAGAAAGACTGATTAAATTGTCTCTTCCATCACACTGGGAAGATTCAGTAATGTTACTCTATAAGACACACCATTACATAGCCTGTGACATCTTTGGGTTTTGTCAATATTCAGTAAAATCTGGACAGAAAATCCACTGACTGCAATGTAAATCTTGTCACAGATTTCAGTGGGTTTGAAGTTAGGTATCACATGAATATTTGATTTACATTTAAGACTGCCCCAAAGATGAGTTCTTCAGATCATGTCAGTGGTTTTATTTAAGCAAAGAATGGCAGGAAAAATAGACCAAAAAATGACCTAAAGTGACAACTGTAAATACTTAGAAGAGTTAAGTCCTTCAATGTGTTAAAGTAACTTTGTAACTTTGTATGACCTTTGGAGAAATGATGCAATATAATGTTCCTAGACAGTGAAATGCTAGATCATGAATTCTTATTCTAGATTTGAAAATGCACACAACAGAAAATATTAATCTTAAATCAAGCATACTGCACCCATTTGTGGATGATGTCCAGTTAAGTTACTTCAAATGACTGGCAGACAGACAAAGTTTACAGCCAAATCTCTTATAACCAGCAGTTTATTTTCAGTCCACAGCACTTCCAAACTGCTCTGTGATTCAGATTGTCCACACATGATTTCTTTCAATACAAGTGTATTTGATAGTTTAAACTTTTTTTTTTTTTTTTTTAAAAAAAAAAAAGGAATAAAAAGATTGGATTGGCAATAACGATTCCTCCAGTAGCGCTTTTGAGAAACTTCAAAACAATGGCCTGTAATTGTAGATGATGAAATGTTGTGATTACTCAGCAGAAGGGCATTTCTTCAAGTGGAATATCTGCAACAAAAGCCTTTATATAATTCTTTAGAGTAGTGGTGAAGGGGATAGTAGGAAGTGTAAGAATCTTCATGTAGGGCATGCAAAAACAGTTACGAGTAGGAAAAGGAGACAACTATCTTCTCTCCTTGATTCGGTGCCACACAAAGCTGTTTGGAGTTCACTGTCTCCTCCCAGTATTATAGTCCTTGGAAAGGTGAGGTTCCATTCTGTACCTTACTTGGGATGATGATTAACAAGACTAATAATAACAGAAATATAAATAATGAAATAGTGGAAGGACCCGCCTCTGACAGCACGTCTGCAGGAAATGAGCCAATTTATTTGGGTCAGGCTGTGAAGCAATAGAGAATAATTGGTATTCCAGTTCTAATAGTGAGCATTCTGCAAATAAACTTTGAGGATATTGACTAATCAGTAAATGAGGAAATGGAGGAAGACACTGTTGCAGTTTAAATGGTCTTTCTTTTGTTTAATTAAGCTGTAGAGGTTAGGTTCACAAAAGCACCTTGAAGCCCATTAAGTTTGCCCTAATGACCACTGAATCCAAAATTTCACAAAATTCTTGCTTAGCAGAAACAGAAAACTTTTCAGGAGCACTCTGCAGAAACTGGTCCAGTGTTAAACAAAATTGCCTCCCCGGTTCCAGTCCAGGCTCCGCAAAATTGTAAATATATTTTGTTTTGTTTTATTTTTAACAGCAAGGCTTGAACAGACTTCACTTATGCTGCAAGATTACCATACCTCCCTCCAACCCAAAAGTGTGCAACTGCATTACCTCAGTAAGGTTCTTACATTTATACTTATCACAGAATTATATTAGCACAAGAGAGTGTGTTAATGACGTGATATGGATTCGTCCTGATCTCTGTTATGGTGAGAACACTGGTAAAGTTTGTCTCTGCAGGCAACAAACCAAAAAGACCTGCCCATTTTTTTCCACATGAACCTACTCCATGTTATGATAGCCACTTTGGAACCAGAGGTAAACAGAGAGCTAACAATTAACAATAAAATAGTGTAAACAGTAGCTTTAGGTGATTTTTTTCTTCCAGATATTTGCATTTTAAGGTTTTATAGATGAAGATCAAACTCAAGCTAAATGACCTACATTTAATGACCAAAATTAAACAATATTTGTAAAAGTTTAAATCCTTGTTTTGATTTAAAGGTTAACTTATAATGCAAACTTGCATGGCTTCTGTTAATCGTATGGTACACATTAAAATGTAGGAGCTTGTCTAAGAATGATGTAAAAGCCATTTCCCCAGACTGGAAATTCTGATCCAGGCAATACTTGTATTTATAATAGATACATACTAACAGGCCAGAAAAAAGGACTACTTCTAATTCATTAGGAACTGTCAGCATAAATCCCCAAAAGACTACAGATACCCTCATTTGGAGAGTTACTTCATGAAAGAACTAGGCCTTTATTAAGTGTAGGTAGGTCCAAGAGAGACAGTTTTCTGCCTTGACTTTACACATGAAAATCTACTTAAAGTTGCTGACCAAATTTCCTCCCAAAAGAAGATAAGTGATTTAAGTATCTCATTTCCTTAACATATGGAAGTCATCTCTTCTGGTGAGTAATCTAGTGAGTTTCCTGTTTAGTGCCCAAATATTCATTATTTAACTTGTGTGTCTAAAAAATCTAACTGTAAAATTACCAGCTTGGTTATTCTGGCAATGTTAATACCCCCCCTGTACCATTTTGTTTTACAGTGTCATTAAAGACTATGAAGAGCTGATGTTGCAACTTTGAAAGAAAATTAAATAAATAAATAAATAAATAAGAGGAGAGGGATGCATTATTGAAAACCAAAATCATTTTGACAAATGGGAAGAATGGTCTGAAATCAATAACAGGAAATTCAATAGAGACGAGTGTAAAGTACTACACTTGGGGCTTGTCTACACAAGCAGGTTAGTACAGCAAGTTAAAGCATGAATTTGCAGTATACATGCTGCTACGTACTGACTCTTTGTGCTGACACTTGCTAAGCACTAAGTACAGCACTGTGTGATGTTGTTTACTCCACATGTTGCACAGAGCTGGCATTAGTGCAGGCTACAAGTATCCACAGGGGAAGCTGGCAGAGAGAAGCCAGTGTGCTGTAAATTTGTACCCCATCCTACTGTGATTTACCAGTGTAAATAATCCCTCAGGCAGAAAAGTCAAATGTACAAATACAAAGTGCGGATTTACAGGTTACATCACATTACTGCATAAGAAAGTTATATTATAGTCAGCGTAGAAAGCACAGCAAGCAGTCAGTGACAAATGATGAAAAATAACTGTAGTTTTGGTATTAGACACAACACTACTGCTAGGAAATAGAAATAGAAGAGAATTTTTCATTTTGTGTTTTGCTTTCTGTTGGTAAGGCTTCAGCCAGAATAGACTGGTTTCTCTGGGGTTCCAGCTTGAAAAGGTAGGCAAGTTTTGGAGTGCTTGTAGGAATACATTCCAATACTCTACAAGATTGAGGAAGTATGACCTATAAGAGGAGGTTAGAAGAACTGGGACTGTTTAGAAAATCTATCACTGATAGCTAAGTCTGCTAATAGCTTTTGAAGATGTAAAAGAATGCTATAAATATAACCTCCTGATAAGTCTTTTCATTCATGGGGATTTGGAAGAAACAATCATGCATTTACAATGAAGGTTATTTTCAATATCAACATTTGAAAATGTTGAGGTCTATCATCCTGAGGGATACATGAGCAGGTGTCCTGGTTTCAGTTAGGACAGAGTTATTTTTCCTCCTAGTAGCTGGTAGGGTACTATGTTTTGGATTAGGATGAGAAGAGTGCTGATAACATGCTGATGTTTTAATTGTTGCAGAGCAATGCTTACACTAAGCCAAGGACTTTTCAGCTTCTCGCTCTGTCCTGCCAGCAGGCAGGTTGGGGGTGCAACAAGAGCTGTGAGGGGACAGACCCATGGCAGCTGACCCAAACTGGCCAAAGGGGTATTCCATACCATCTGATGGCATGCTGAACAATATATAGGGGTGACTAGCTGGGGTGGGGGGGCCAGCTGCTCGGTGTTGGACTGGGCATCAGTCAGCAGGTGGTGAGCAATTGCATTGTGCATCACTTGTTTGTACATATTATTATTATTATTATTTTCTATCTTAATAAACTGTCTTTATCTCAACCCACAGACTTCACTTTCCCGTTTCTCTCCCCTCATCCCAGAGAGGGAGGGGGGAGGGTGAGCGAACGGCTGTGTGGTGTTTGGCTGCCAGCTGGGTTAAACCACAACAGCAGGTCAACAACAGGAGCAGGAAGAAATGTGTTTATTACTTTCATTTCTAACCTTGAGACATTCTGGTTCTACAAGAGGAAGAGGAAAAAGAAGAAAAGGAAGAGGTAGAGGGAGAGGGAGAAGGGGAGGTAGAGGGAGAGGGAGAGGGAGAGGGAGAGGGAGAAAGTGTGTGGGGTAGGAGAGAGAGAGTAGAAGAGGGGAGAGAGAGGGAATATGAGGTGGAAAGAGAAAGGGAGGGGGAGAAAGAGTAGGAGGGAGGGAGAGAGTAGGAGGGAGGAAGACAGAGTAGGAGGGAGAGTAGAAGGGAGGGGAACTTGAACAAGCATTCCCCATGGAGAAAGGTCACAATATTATATGGTTTGAGAAATACTGGCTGAGTTTTGAGCCAGATTACCTTCAGAGAATGAGGCATCAAGCACACTGGAGAGTCCTAATGTCTAGGCAAACATCTTTCAGTGTGTTCTAAGGATCCTTTAACCTTCATTTGAGCAGAAGCTCAGAACTAGCTTTGCAACTCCTTTTCATTTATCTGTTGAAAACTAAAAAACACTAAAATGTTTTTGTTTAGCCTCTGGTGGCCTGTACTAGGATCAAATATACATTTTGCAATTAGATACAGGGAAGAAATATCTATTGACTGAAACCTGAGAGCAAGTTACTGGGACTCTAATTTTTTGTTTTATCGTTCACCACCCAGTTATCAATGCCTTACCTAACCTGTCTTCCTCATCTTCATCATATGTAAAAAAAAAAAAAAAAAAAAAAAAAAAAACCAAAAAAACGAGAGACAGAAGAAGAAAACCAGACAATATCACATTAGGATTAACAATCACAATAAATAAACAATAAGTTCATGATTATAAATTTATGTTTATTGGTATTCTTTGTGCCTCCTGTTAATTATGATTTCATCTGCATTCCTGAATTGGTTCTATACCAAATTTCCAACTTGCAGGTTATAATGGATCCACACATCTTATGTATAGCCAACCTAAAAAAGGGAAACCTTTGAGTTGACTGCATTTCTCTTCCACAAAGATGTCATATGGAAAAGACCTAAAACTGGAAGATGAAGAATCAGTGTCAGCTAAGGAAATGGTGGAGAGCAGGGTTAAATTATGCTTACCCAAATATTTAACCCAAATAAATTAAAAGTTCTGTTTATTTGCAAATTTGAAATGTGAAAGTGGAAATTGTGATAACAAAGTTAATTACCTTATCTTGGCAACTAGTTAGCAAATGTTTAATGACATATAAGAAAAGCAAAGGAAATGAAATATAAGGACTTTATGAAAACATTAGTATTTGGTGGAGAATGAGAGATAGTAGAAGGAATAGAATAAGCCTACAGGTTGCCATTGCAACTGTATGTTAGTCTGCTAAAGAGAAACATACAAAAAATAGGAGGAAAGTAAATGGAAATAGTGTGTGTTTACTATAAATGGTGTAAGATTATTCTACTGATTTGTTCTACCTCCAAACAAATCAGTCTGCCTTCCAGTGGTATTTAGACATTTAAAAGCATCATTCAATACCGTAGTTCCCAGCCCTCTGAGTAAAATGCCCATTTATTTTTACTGCAAACTTAAATCTTTACCTAAGGATTAATTACAAGTACCATTACAGTTTGTTAATTTGCATTTCTAAATAAGTTAATGCAATCACGTCTTTAGCTCAACTTTAGTAAAATACATAACTATATCTCATCTGATCCTATGTGCAAAACAAAGCAGCATGGAGCGCTATTTGCATGTGATCTAAAACAAGCAAAATAACTGAACAAAAGGTAGAGTAAGAAAAAACACAGGTGAGGAGGAAGGGTAATATAATAAGCACACACACACACACCACACACACACACACAAAATAATAATAATAATAATCAGGAGTGAACCATAAACCATTATTAATTTGACATCACAGAAGAAATCTAAAATAGGCCTAAATAATTTCTAAGTTTGTTGGGTGGTTCATGCACTTGTGAGGCTAAAAATGTACTAGAAATAGGCCTAAAGTTATAGAGCAGCAGAGAATAGCATAAGAAACAAGCTACTTAGGCATTTGGAGACTGCTAGTTCAAAACTCAAATGGTGACTGAGAAAGAGCACTGGAAAACACTATAAGTCTCACCATTTTTATTAGAATTAATAATGGAGAACTCATTAGAAGTCATTTTTTACAGTTTGAGACTTGAGAGAGACCATTGGAACTATGCACATGGAGAAATTTCTTTAAAAAATAAAAGATGAGGCCCTCTATCTTTGGGATTCTAACTGACACCTTGAATTCATTTGTAGTGTTTAACTGCAAGAGATGTTGAGCAAATAAGATTTGTTCTAAAAAGAAGAACAGACTTCTTTTGGAATGGTTAATGAAAGACAACTGCACAGGTAATATTTATGCAACCTAGATGGAGAAAATTTGTATGATTCCTATGAACAAAAGAAATGGATGCTTTTAACTCAAAATAAGCAAAAGCCTTCTGCAAGGATCTAAATTAAATACTAGCATAATCTGTGGGGAAACTAGTCAAGACTTGCTTGATACTTCTAGAGCAATATTAGAAAATGAGAAAATATTACTTCCCACGCTACAGAGAGATATTATGTAAAAAAATGTTTTTTCACTGTAAGAGTTTTGACCATGGCCAATACGTAAGTTAATGACATGCAGAGAAGAGAGTATTATCCCAAAATAAGGGTGGAGTTACCACTGAAAAACACTATTGATCTCTGAGAAAAACACAGTCCAAAGTTTGCAACAAATCGAGTTCATTACTCTTGTTTTCTGAAGGACTAGAACTAACATTAAATTTGATCAACTAAAGGTTTCCATTGATTGTTTTCAATTCATGGCACACCCATTCAGGAATTTCCTTCTTAAAGTCTCATTGACACACAGGTTGTGTCTACTGACTGCCTGAATTTTTAGCCAAGGATAACTTACACGTCATTAAGAAAATAAAGACAAGTGCACTTAATGTCACATACCTATATAGCAGTCCCTTTCAAACAGTTATGAATGAACATCACACTTGGAGGGTTAAAATGAAAAACTGCTAGGTAAATACCTTTCCTAGAGCTTTGCATTAATAATAATAATAATAATAATAATAATAATAATAATAATAATTTCATACAATCATAGAATATCCTGAGTTGGAAGGGACCCATAAGGATCATGTTATTATTATTATTATGGGAAAGAAGAAGAAGAGGAAGAAGAACAAGAAGAAAAACAAGAACAAGAAGAACAACAAGAAGAAGAAACTATCATGACTTCAAGACCACTACAGTCCCTATGAGTCAAACTTTATTATTTCTGTTTTTTTCACCATCAGCAATAATTGTTCTGTAAGCTAAGTGTAGGTGGTAAAATTGAACTTAGTCTGTTGTCTGTTGTCAATAAAATGCACTCAATTTCATCAGTATTATATATGTCTTGAAACTCCTATGTAGATTTCTACACAAAAGTGGTGTTATTAGACATTTTTCTCACTACAGTTATTGAAAATATATCTCTCAAAAGTAGACTTATCATATATCTAAACAGAATATCCCCACACATAATAGTAGGGAGAGAAACTGAGCAAAATAATGTTTTATGTATAGATTCTATATATTTGAGGTAAAGACATACTTTATAACTTGATTTTTGAACATTTCCATTTTTATATAATATCTTTATTAGTACTAATTTAGTACTAGGTGTTATAAATCACTTACTGTAAACAATTTCTCACTACTGAACAAAACACAATTATGTCTCTGTGGTATAAAATACCTGTTTTTTCTTTGTTTGTTTTTGATTTTGTTTTCTTCAGCAGTATTTAAATTACTGACAAAACTGAAAAATTGTTAAGTTACATCTGAAGGTTCACTGGCACCAAATTGTCTCCATGTGTTATAGCCTCAGTCTTGGCAAGGTTCAAATCTTAAGGAGAGCAGGGTTGGAATGCTGAGGCCATTCGTGAGTACCTGATAATAAAGTAGTAATATCTTCACTGGTCTCCATGTACCCCCTACACAAAGTTAAATACAATTTTTAGCAAAATTTGCCATCTGATCAGTCCAGAATATTTGGAGGGATTATGTTGCAATTGTTGGAACTTCTTTGCAAAGATTTCCATCTTTATTTCCAAGACCTCCCTGTTCTATGAATAAACAAATACTTCCACCCAAGAAGTTCAAAGATGCTTCACAAATATGGCATGATAAAAATCACCACAATTATAACTATTGGACACTGTAAGAATTAATATGACTTTTTATTCATTCTCCATATGTTACCTCATTTAGGTTGCCTGTTTCTTATAGTCTTTTGCATCTTATTTTAAATTTGCAGTGACCTAAATGACAAATTGAATGTATCGTGCTATTTATTTATTTGACAATTCTAGATTAACTTAACTCTCTAGGATGAACAGATTTTTAAGTACACTGGTCTTTCCCCTGGAATGCAGTTCTTCCATAAAATACTGGAAAAAAGTATCTTACTTTTTGGAATGACTAATTTTCACAACTTCACCACTGTATTTCAACCTTTATGAATTTTTTTGGTCCCATTACCAACAGACAGAAATTCATTTCACAGATCACTAAAGCCTTCCTCATAGCGATACCTCTACTTGCTACAGGGCTGAGGTATACATTGAACAAGGAATACACTTCACTGGCTCCACCTTCTCAAATCTTTGACAATTGGACTGAAGCTCTCAGAAACAAATTTCATGTGAGTCATTGGTTTGCTCCTGATCTAAAGAACACCTTAAAAAACAAACAAAAAACAAATGGTTTATAAAATGTGTACCATGCAGTGTATGTTGGCCTAAGCTGAAGTAGAGACCTATGCCCTTTGAACAGAATTAAAATGTAATCAATTTTAAAAATAATAATAATAATAATTAAATTAAAATCACAGAAATATTAACATTCCAATGAGAAAACAAACTTCACAAAACAAAGTGATCTCCCTCTTAGTTTGGGTAATGACAGAATTCCTGCCAATTAATAGGAAATTTATAAATTTTAAAATAATAATAATAATAATAACAAAGATTTTATTTTACCTATATGGTTCACCAACCCTTTTTGAGAGATCATGCTATGTGCATTAGACTATATTATCAAGTGTGTACTACCCAAGTGAACATAATATTTCCAAAGTCCTGCAAATTATTGCACTATTTAAAGTGACTTTAATCTTAATTAGTGCTCCTGTCACAATCAGCAATAAGTGTTAAACTTATCCATAGATACTGACGTTTGCAAATTTATCTAAAAAAAATAATTCATATGTGAATTTTAGCATAGGTTCAGTAAGACTGCTAATTTTTTATTAATAGGAAAAAAAAAAAAAAAAAGTAGGCAGTAGTCTGTGCTTCCAGTGTCAGAATACTTATGGGTATAGTACTTATACGTTAAAGCAGTAACAGGGAAAATCACCAAAGGACTTTATTATGCATTATAATCAAGGTTTCAGCTTTTGAGTACTTGTACAAAGTGAATCAGTTACTTCACTTCTCATGAATTTCAGACAGATACATTGGGATCAGAAGTTTTGAAAAAGGTTAAGAATGCTTATGTTTCATTTACATATATAGAAGCATTGAAAAATGCTTCTTTACACCAAAACTCTATCTGAGTATGTAAAGTAGCTACATATTTCTGTACTATAACAAAGTTCTTTGATGAAGCCATTTAAGGTCTTTGGAATGGTAGACACATAGTTCCATATGGTTTAGGTGGTGAAGAGTAATTCTTTAGATAAGATGCCTAAGCTCTTATCTAGGTCTTGCTGTCTGTATAAAAGCAGCTATAATCCTTCTTTTCATCCACAGTCTTTGAACACATAGTTTTCAGAGCAGTTTGTGAAATTTCTAATGGATTCTATGTTACAGCATAGGAGTCAGAGAAAGTATGAAGATGCAATGATTTAATCACAGTAACACTGCACTCCAAGTAAACACCTTAGTGTAACATTACTTAAATCTTTAGGTCAATTTATACCAGAACAGTACAAGACTTCCTTTCTGATCTCCTATATACGGAGTTTGAATATTACTTAGTTCAAAGGTATAGTGAATTTCAGCAGTTTCTGGCATCATACTTTTAATGTAAGGGAAACTATGAAAGATAAGAGTTGTTTTAAATATGAACTTACTATTTTGCTTACTATCCATGCAAACTTGGGGGAAAAGGGAGAAAGGGATAATACGTTATAAGTATTATCATACGGAGGGAAGTATTTTCTGTCCTGTGCTAAGTATTTTGATATAATTAACAAGTTAATGTCTTTCAGCTTTTTAGCACTGTTTAGAACTTTGATCTGGGATAATTGCAGTGTAAAACCACCTGTTTCTGGTATCCCAGATTCCTTGTATCAAAACACAGATGTGTTTTAAGTGAATAAGTTCTGTTACTGATCCACCCAAGGCAAGTTTAGTACATTAATCTTTACTCATTTGACTGATCCATGTACTTTTGCAACATGAATAATTAGTTTCATTAAAATATCCATATTTGTGACCTCTGTATGTAGTGAAAATAAGACACAAATTATGCTTTTTTTTAAAAAAAAAGCACTCTTTTTTCATCTCTTAAAAATTATTGCCTCAGCCTTCTTTAATCCTAAAAATATACCTTTAGAGCTATACATCTTTATTATGTCTAGAATTGGTGCGCTATAGTGAGGCAACATTTGCCTGACCTAGGATTCCATTAAGGCATTGTTCAGGTACAAGACCCAGATACCCATATGTACATTGTTAAACTGAATTAAATATATTTATGCTTACGGAATTCCTTTTTCACCTGGCAAAACCAACAGTGTTCTTCAACAATGAAGAACACTGAACAGAAAATTTATTTCAAAGAGAAAATATTTCCCAAAGAGACTGAAAGAACTGTAATGAACTAACAGCTAATAACACATTATATGTTATGATATTAGATCACTATTTCACAAACAGATAACCAAAACTACTCTTCCAAGTTCAAGCTCAAGAGGACTTATGAGGAACAAGTTATGAGGAGCAAGTCTAAGGCTTAAGACTAAAAAATATCATGACTGGCTGTGACAGAGGCAGATAAAGTACCAGCTACAACAATCAGAAGAATCAGAAACATTGCATGATGAATAATTCCATTGTGTATTGATGCTTCTGGAAATGTTGGTATACATATATATAATTTTATATATGCATATATGATCACAATATAAATACTTCATATTTTTATGAGTGTTTTTTTTTTTAAATAATAATAATAACAAAGCTGTACCGGTAGTAGTCATTCACATCCACTTTTCAGAAATATAAATGAGAAATCACACATGTAATGCTCAGTCATAATATAGATTGCTAATCATATTTAACACTGGAATTCTTAAACTATTAAATGAAAATTAGCACCCTATTGAACTAAATAGTAAAATCCCAGTGATTCCAATGGAGCCAAGATTTTACTCTTAGTCATAGCACAAATTACTTTTGTGTTTTATGTTCAGAATAATTACTTTCCATACAGCACAAATGAGAAAACATTACTCGTATAATCACAGATCCTGTCAAAGAAATATATATATATATATATATATATATATATATATATATATATATATACTGTAGCTCAGCATATTCCTGAATGAGATCAGAATCTGGACTGTATGGCTTGGATCATTTCTTTCTCCAAATCTACATAAGATCCAGCGTCACAAGGTTGTTTGGGAAAAGTCACACATGATGAAGAAATAATTCCCACAAGCGTATTGGTTCAAAGGAGTCAAAGTATTAATAATATGTAAGTCTCCTCTCCTACTTGTACATCACTGGAAAATATATACTTGTCAGTAAAGTTATCCATTTGCTTTGTTTCATTCTCATTTAAGTTCTGCATGTTTCAGCAACAGAGGTCCACAACCGGAAGTTGTTTCAACTTCTCATTTCTTGAAATATTGATAGTGTTTACTGGGACTTTGGAGAAGTTGCTCATGATATCATGCGTATTTGGAAGCTGGCCCATATCTGCCTTCACAGCTTTGACAGAAGAGCACAGAACCAGGGGATAAGGGTGGGTGGGGGAAGGAAGTATTGCCAGTAAAGGGTAATTCTGAAATGCTGAGTTCTTCTTTAGGAAGACTTCTTTTAAGGATGGACTTGTTATAGTTGATGGTTATCTGGACGGTGGGGGTAAAGTATGCAACCATACACACCAAAAATATAATAAAGACATGAGCTTTTTGTTCATAGGAAGAAAATTCCGTCATTCCATAAAAAGGGATCTCTTCATTCCATAAAGAGAGAGCAGTGCCTCAGAGAAGGCTAAAATTAAGGCAAACTTTCCCCACGTCTAAGCAATAATGAATCATTTTTAAAAATGCCCTGCTTCGGTAATTTCTCATCTGAGTGAGGTCTTCCACTTAAGTTATCTAGACCCTTCACAGCAATGATATCTGCTTGATAGGAAAAGGGCCTGAGAGGTTTTTATATCTTCTTCATACGTCTACATGTATTCGCACACACTCACACATGTGTATATGTACCCACACAGACATGCCCTCACACAGAGTTATAAGTATATAGATGTACATATGCAAGGAGACAAGACTGAAAACCACGTCGGATGTGGAGTATTACCCACTTTTCAGAACCATTTAAACTACTATCTACACAATACATATTGAAACTCATCTTTAAGATGTTTTATTTTTATATACAGTTCATTTTCTTGTCTGGAAATAAAATATCTAAATACAGACAGACTGTAATGTTGTATATGTATAGCTTTCAACAATACTTTAGCTGAATAAATGCTTTGTACATAGTTCTGTCTTTTAATGGAGTTTACAGCTACATTGATAAAATGGATTCCTCATTTCCTTGATTGTTTTTAACCAATAACAAGCAGAAAGACAATTACAAGTTAATATTAATAAGCAGCTCAAATAACACTGGTTAAATTATGTACAATACAAACCATTCATACAAATGAAGACTAGGATATTGAATTTGTTACAATATTTTGTAATAAAGATAAGACAGCCACTTATAACTTACATGTTCTCCGCCAGGCATCTTCCTTCCTAGAGATCAGCTGAAGGGTTTTAAAATAGCTTAGCTTGCCTAAACTCAACCAGGTTTAAAGAATCAGAGCATAAAGAGTCAGAGAAACATGAAACCAGAATGTCTGCCCACATGTAAATTCCAAATGTTTGCCCATCTTTACTAGTAACAGGCTCGTTCCATGGAAAAAGAGCCACCTAACACCACCTCGAATGTGCCTACTGTATGCTGGAAAAAAAGTCACGATGTTTTGCTGTGTTCATGTAATAAGGAATACTGAATGCTAGACACATATTTCTCCCATTTTAACAAGTATTTACTCCTACAGTATTATTTACCAGTACAGCTACTCCAAGCAGTAGAATGCATGAGTGGGAATTATTGATTGGCATGTATTCAAAGGATTTTCAAAGAGATTTCCATAACAGCCTGTGTTAGAAACTGTTCTCTTTCTAGTTAATCCGTTTTGCTTGATGATAGGTTATCTTGAAACCTTAGATATCAGACAATGAAATCTCCCTTAACAGGAATCTCAATGGATGTGAGCTGAAGAGCATGTGTCTCTGTGTATGTGTATGGTTTTATTTTAAATCCATAGTGATTTAAAACTAGATTGATACATGGAGCTGACTGGGTAAAAATTACATTAGATTGTTTTCCACTAACATATTTGCAGCCATTTGACATCAGCAACAGCAGGTAGACACATTCCAGGCAATAGATGTGGCCTTCCTCCTTGAGGTTACAGCCCTGTCATATGACCTCTTTTATTCCCCAGGCTTCAGTTTCAGACACGTGTTCATCCTCACCCTGAAGGGAAGTAGGGTGTGTCACTGTGGTAGTTGTAATCAGGACACACCTTCTGTACTAGTTTATAATCTGTACTATAAAAGGAAATGTAAATACAGATTACTTTAAAGGGCTTGGAGCAGAGCCATGACACATGGCTCTGGGTCTGCTCCTGATAACAGGTTTTTGAAGGGTCATAGTTGCAGAGTGTGTTCTTGGTAGCCTTGTCAACTTTTTCATACTCAATTCGACAGTTAAAGGACTTGGAATCTTTGGCATCAATCACTGTCTGTTGTGCCAAGTCAAATTCCACTATTTTTGTAGGGGGCACTAGGCTCACAGATACATTCCCTTGACCAGTGGAGTTATGCCTGAAGTAAACGCTAAACGTCCCATTGCCATGGTCAACAATTTTCCCCGTTATTAACAGATTTAGTTTCACAGTCTTGATGTTGGAATGAAAATCGCCCCAGCCAAACATTTTCTTGAATTTCCCAGTCTTGACAATGGGCCGTCTCTTTGCTCTGGGCCGAGGCTCTTGCAGGTCTGTGGAGTTCCTCAGCCAGTCCCAGAGATCTTGCTCAGAATAAGTTTCTGGGGCATCATATCGCAGGTCCAAATCTGTATCATTTTCCTTTCCACGAAAAGTCTGTGACAGCAGTCGACTGATGGACAAGTCTTTGTTACTTTCTGTCCATATGTGCTTTAGTGTGGATTTGGAGCTTCCTGATTTTAGAAGTTCTGTTTTTCCTCCATTTGTTAAATTTGCACAGGTAACCTGAAAAATAATGAAGAGAAGAAGAAAGAAAGGATATGTTGAGAGATGTAATACAAAATCCATCATTTCCATATGATACAATGAGCAAATTTCAATATCATAAGAAATTTTTTGGAGAAATAATTATATTCTCTGTACTCAGGTAAAATAAAACATAAACGTCTATTTTCCACTTCTTTCCAAGTAGTTATTATTTAATTCTTTTTTGACAATCTTTCACACTGGCCTTCAGAAATAATTCTGACCATTCGTTTAATTCTTCAGCCTGTAAGTCACCTCTGTTATGATGCCTTTAAGTGATGAGTAAGTAGTTAAATACTGCAAAAACTAAGGTACACAGCCATGTCATCCTCCAGTGTGTATGTGGCTTTCACTGGCCACTTCTCATCTCAGAGTGAAGCACTCTTGCTTGAATATTCTCTCTGCATACTGGATGTGTTTTCCACCATCAGAGGCACATCCATTTTTCTTTGCTGCCCCTGGACTTCACTGTCAATATCCTATCTTGCTGGTGCCAACCTGACCATGCTCAGATTCCATGTCATTATAAAAGAAGTAATAGCAATATAATTTTCCTACCTCTTTTACAAGAACACATTGGTCTGTAGTCTTAACTGGGACCTTCAGTACCAACTAAAGAATAAATAATGGGATGAAAGTTTTAATGAGTTGCTTTGACAGCAATAAACATACTGTAAGCTTTACCTCAATTAATGCAAGAGGAGTCACACTCATGCTCCTTTACAGATTAACTACTGATTTGCCTTGTCTGTATCTAGTATGACATGTATTTCTCCTTCGTCACTCGACTTCTTTCTTCACACCTTCCTCCCCAAACCAGTGGTCTCTGCAAGACAGAGACCCATTTGCATATTTTCAAGAAAAATATGGCTGCCTATCTGAAAGTAGTAATAAAAAGAAATCTTACAGATCACATTTTTATTTATTTATTTATTTAGAGAGAGAGAGAGAGAGAGAGAGAGAGAACCCTACACTGAGATCCTAAAAAATCATAAAACTCAGAGATTCTTTTTCACAGAATTCAGTGTCAGAGCAATTTTACCTTATTTATTTCCTATTTGCCTTGTTTGTGTGGAAAACAGAGAACAGATGCAGCTTTATACCTGTCTGACACAGCACTGATGGAGAGCTCTGATGGAAGGTAGAAGGGATGGCTAGAATTGGCTGGGAATAGCAGTTTGACAGGAAGGAACCTACAAACTTTTCCCTTAAAAACTCACACAAGACATTCTGCCACATTTTTTAATATTTGAACTAGTCTGAAGAAGCCACTGAGTTTCTTATTTCCCTGTCCATGGTTACATAGCGCATTCTGAAAAGGTCTGCTTATGACTCTGTGTTCCGGCACTGAGTTACATGCTTCTTTCATATCTTCAGTTATATCTTTCTCTTCACTTAAAAATGAATTAGGTGTATTCCCAATCCAAGAAACACAATGGAAAACAGCTACTATTTAAATGATTTAAGCCATGCCCATTCTTACTGGTACAACTGCAAGTATATGTCACAGAGGTTATCTATTACATGGCCTTTTCATTTCTTAATAATCATGGAATTGAAGCATATATTCATTAGCTCTTTCAAGGTCAGTTACACACATAAAATCAGTTTAAGCTTTCTTAACACCCTAATCAGATATGAGGTATGCCCCCAAACTTTTACAGTAAACAAATAGGTAAACAATTCTGTCACATCCCTTACTATATATACCTCCTCAATGCACTTCAGGTTGAGGGGACAGTAACAATAACAGATAAAATATGGTTTTTCTATAAGATCTTGCCAAAGGGATGACTTTCTCCTCCTTTGTACAAAAGGAAGGATAAACATACTCTAGAATTTTGATAGGCAGTTTGTAGATGCATTTTAGAATCAACACAGTGAACCAGGAGAGAACCAGGAGAGAAATGCACTGATGGTGTGATGGTTAATGAAGCAGCAATGAAGATATCACAGGGAGAGAGAAAAAAAAAAAAAAAAAAAAAAAAAAAAAACTCAGAATATAATTTTGCAGTGGCATATGGGGAAGGAGTGCAAAATAAGAGGAGAAATGTAGCTAAAAGGAAAAATGTGCCTGTCTAGTAAGAATCTGTCAACCTGGTACAAGTCTAGTAGTTAGCTAGCAGAGCTAGTATACCTGCAATCTGTAGGTAGGACACAGATTGCTAGCCACTGTATTTTTCTTTCCTTAGAGCTTGTTTTTCCTTTATTTTGCTTTCTGCATCCTATGATTTACATTTCATAGGATTATACTACAATTTCAATATAACAATATGTAACAGTATAAAAACTACTTAAAAAGAAGGTCTGCTTTTTTCAGTTGTGAAAACTAAATGCTGAGGAAAATAAGTATTTTCTGAAAGAGTTGCTGACTGATCCAATATATTTGTGTTCTTGAAAGGCAGTATATTTGATGGAAATGGATGATTCAGATCCCATTCATGCTGTACTGCTTCATACCTCACCTAACAAATACAATTGATTGTTACTGTCATTGATTTTGTAATACCTAAAAGGCTTCTGGTCATGCAGTTAGCCCTGAGACCTCTGTGATTTTCAGTGTGGGTAACTGTCTGCTTCCATGATTAAAGGTCTGAACCTGCCCTCCCTAGTCAAGTGTCTATGTAAGCACTGGAAAAAAAAACAGACCATGAGGGTTAATAAAAAAGCTCTAGAATTCATTGCTCTTCACTAACATTTTCCAGCCAACTGCTTTTTCATATACTGTTTGTGTACTATGTACTATAGAAAGTAACTATATGTATCCTCAGAGACTTGCACACCCAATAATACAGAGTATTGCTGCGTAATAGAATTTCTGAAAATGTAGCAGTTATTTTCACATGAACTAATCTACAATTTTCTTCTCTCTCTCTCTTCTTTCCAACCATAAGTCAGCAATAATACAAGAAAGATTGTATAGATCCATGAGATTTTGCACTTGTGTGAAAAACAGCTTAGACCCATTTTAGCAAGGCATGAAAAAAGTGCTGATTTAAAATGTCTGATAGAGTTAAAACCCAAAATTAGCACCCAAAATTCTAAAATTCCAAAGTTAGCACCCAAAATTCTATGGGAGCTTTTGCGTTTTTCCTTGAGTATACGTGTATATAATTCAGAAACATGCTGATGCTCCCTTACCAACCAATTCACTGTAACAAGTGTTGGTGAAGGGCCTAGAGGGGAAGACATATGAGGAGCAGCTGAGGTCACTGGGCCTGTTCAGCCTGGAGAAGAGGAGGCTGAGGGGGGACCCCATCGCAGTCTACAATTTCCTCACGAGGGGGAGTGGAGAGGCAGGTGACCTATTCTCCTTATACACCAGTGATAGGACCCGCGGGAACAGGGTTAAGCTGAGGCAGGTGAAGTTCAGACTGTACATCAGGAGGAGGTTTGTCACCGAGAGGGTGGTTGCACACTGGAACAGGTTCCCCAGTGAAGTAGTCACTTCACCAAGCCTCTCTGAATTTAAGAAGAGATTGGACTGTGCAATTAGTCACATGGTCTAAACTTTTGGGTAGACCTGTGTGGTGTGAGGAGTTGGACTTAATGATCCTAATAGGTCCTTTCCAACTTGGAATATTCTATAATTCTATGAAGAGTTATCTTCTGTTCCAAAGCCAACTGTCACTCCCAAACTGAAATACCTTGCCCTGGATTATTTACCTTCTTTACAATAACATTTCCCTGGAACTGTTCAAGTCTATAAAGGATTGGGATGAGTATGGTTTTTTTTCTATATATTTAGATTATATAAATGTATAGAGTTGGCAAGTAACACATTTCACTGTACAAAAATAAGTGCTATTTCAGTTTCCGTTGGTTGAAATGTTCAGGGTCCAGACTTTTATAATGAATACGGAACTTTATACGGTAGTCTCCCAGTCTTCATTGGTAGCTTTAAGCTTTATTCTAATAAAGTAACAATGATAAAATATACATGAATGTTGAAAAATTTAGCCCAGTACAGTGCAATATATCAATGTTGCAAAAGGGCTGAGGAAGGGTAGTTCCTGTGCCAGCATACCTAGAAGTGAGTGATTATGATGTCAGCAGTGTACATATAGAACAAGAGTAAGGACAAAAAAATATGGGAATGCTTAGCCAATACTACAGATGTCACTGGAAAAGCACTCACTAAGACTAGGAGACTGTCCTTTTGTTCCAGTCTTGTATTTTTAATGGAAAGTACAAATTTCCACTACCTCGTAAAGCTTACCGATCTCAAAAAAGGCACAGGAAACTGATTGCCTGGTAATTTTTTCAGTGAATGACAAATTGCTGTCCCATTCTTCTTGTGTTTCTAGGCAAAAGCAAAGACACTGGGCACAATATGCCAAAACATCACTAAAAAATAATAAATAAATAAACAAGAATTGATCCATAATTTAGTTCCAAATTTTAATTCCATTAAAATAAAATATTCCATTCATTCTGTATCCTCCTTTTTGAGGCTGAAGAAATTTTCATGATGAACTTCAGCTTCATTAGATGTGTTTTAATGAATATGTGTAGCACATTTAGGACTTCCTAAAGGATAGATAGTTGTCTCAAAAAGTTTGGTGTTCTCTTTCAAGACTCAACTCTGAATGATTAGTCAGGCCAAATTTAAATATTTGAAACAACGAAAACAAAGCTGGAAAGTCATATTAGGAAGCCATCAATGTCTCAAGTGGTGATTTAGTCCCTCTTCTCATCTGAGGTTAAAATAAGCCATAGCTGTATTAACATTAATTTGACTGATAAATCTCAGATTAAAAATAATAATAATTCAAACAGGTACAGAATGCCTTTTTTATTTCTCACTCTTTTTATTCAGTTCATTACCTATAATTACAATATTGGCTTAGAAATTATTTACTTATTCCTCTGAATGTATGACTACTTGAGGGCAAATGAAATTGTAAACAAACAATATAATACTCAAGGTAGAAAATCTCTCTCTTCAGGTAAATAACTAATCAAAACCAAGATCAGTTTTGCTGGCATAGCACTGTAAGAATTTGGCAGCACTGTGTTTGTATGTGCTCTGTATACAAGAATTTTCTTTCCTCTGTCAGATATCTCAGCATTGATAGAACAGTGCTGATGTACATAGCTATAAGCTGGACTATTATGAAGGCAGGATGGCACTCAGATTTTTTTTTTTTTTTTTTTTTTTGCTGAATCTATTTTTCCTACTTTAATCCTGTTTTATCCTGCTTCTTCCTGTTAGGTGGAATAAAATCTGGACCTAGTTTACTAACTGTTTTGACCAATTTTTATTCCTATACTTGTGTACACACCATACAAAATCACTAGTGGCATGGATCTATTTTTTCTAATGAATAATTTCTAGATAAGTCAAAGCCAATATTCTACAGATATTTGACCATTCACATAGAAATTGAGAATTAATTTTGGTAGATAAATGATTATAATAGAGGAAAATAAAACAGAGTGATGGACTTGCAGCTGTTACAAATGATTACAAAAATGATATGTGAGAAAGGGAGGACAAAATAGAATACCACACGCAGTACTACTTCATATAAACAGAACTCTCTGTTTCCAACATTCAATTATTTTTGCTGTATGACCAGCAGAGAATAAGCATGTGGATTGGTTGATCAAAATGTTCAAACTCAAATCTGACAATTGAGACAGTTTGTCTTAATTTAATGTGTCAAAAGTGAACACAGAAATGACTATGCAGGATAAGACCAAAAAGTCATTTAGAAGTGTCCTGCCTCCAAAAACAGCTATGCAAAGCCTCAAGAAAAGCAAGAACAGGGCAAACATGATAGTCCCTTAGATTCTCCCTAGCTAACAAATATTTTTACTTTCCTCAACTATATATTATTTCTCTGTTTCTTGTTTTTTTTTTTTTGTTTGTTTGTTTGTTTGTTTGTTTGTTTCAGTAACTTTCAGTAGTTCTTTTCTGAACTTTCATGGTAATTTTGAGTAGATTTACCCAAGTTTTCAGAAAAGCTTGCTTTATGCTATTTCAATTCTGCATGTTTCTTGCTTTACTTTTGATATATTCTGTTTGTTTCAAATGGCTCTTGCTAGAAGGAAAACATGGCTACCTGACCGTAGCTCTGACATACAAATAATCAAAGGGTAGTTAGAAAATTCATACCAACAGAAAGATGAGGGCACTAATAAACCAGTGGTGACACTTCCTTATTTAGGGATATTATAATTCTTAAAATATGTTAATCATTAAGTATTAAGATATTGCAATGTGTTGTTCTGCAAAAGAAAAATACTTAAATTACAGTTTTACAGTGCTCTTCTACACAATGTAAGTTTTCTGTTATAAATAAGTCTGAAAACTAATAATTTTCAAATAATTTTCAAGAAATGTAAAGGTGACAGAACACCTTCAGTGGTTGGTTTCCATTAAGAATACCTCAGAACTGTGATTTTGTTTTAGTCTCATTTCCTCTCCCTTGCATTCATGTTGACTGTAGTCACTGCCACAAGCTCTGTGAATGTTAAGAGACTGAAGAAAGGAAGTGGCAGACTGCCACCACAGTTTACAAAAGTCTCAGAACGTATTCTGTACTAGCCTAGTTCATGATCTAGATTGGGAATCACCTCACTTACCACCTCGTTTATATGGAATTTAGGTGGTAGGTACAAGGTATTCTTCTGGGTTTATTTCACAATTAATACAAAGAGAGAAACAGAATGAACTACATCATCTACCTCAATTAGCTATTGATGGACCCTCAAGGATTGAATAAATGTCCATCATCTTGCATGCCTTCGGGTATGCAAGAAAACAGTGACCTACAGTTCATATTACTTATGAGTTTGCCATGGAGAGAACACAAAGGCTGCAGGCTAGAAGGTCAATGATTGCTCTGTCAATACCCTTTATCAAATGCTCTAGTCATGTCCAATGACTAAACTTCTCCCTATACTATAAAGGAGGGAGGCTAATGCTATGTTACTTGTACAGCAAGTTGTGAAGGCTTAGAATCATAGAGTCATAGAACCATTAAGGTTGGAAAAGACCTCACAGATCATCTGGTACAACCAATATTAGTATCTTGTACAACCCTACCACCAATATTACCCACTAAAACGTATCCCTAAGTACCACAGCCAACCTTGACTCTGCCACCTCCCTGGGCAACCCATTCCAGTGTTTAACTAATCTAAGACAACATTTCTCATAATTTCCAAACTGAACGTCCCCTGGTGCAACTTGAGGCTATTCCTTCTTGTTCTATTGGTAGTTATCTGTGAGAAGAGGCCAACACCCAGCTTCCCACAATTTCCTTTCAGGTGGAATCGTAGATTCAGAATGGTTTGCGTTGGAAGGGACTTTAAAGATCATCTAGTTCTGAGCTCCCTGTCATAGGCAGGGATGCCACCCATTAGATCAAGCTGCCCAAAGTCCCATCCAACTTGGCCTTAAACATTTTCTATATTCCACTTGAATGTTTGCTAGTATTGTTCCTCCTTTTAGATACGGAAAATTTCTTATACAGAGGTTCAATTTTGGAGGGAGTTTCCTCTGTATTATTCTGTTATCGTTGGGGTTTTATTTGACAATACAAACAATTTTCACTGGTATTTAAGTCTAAAAATAACTCTCCTTGTGTCTTTTTTGTAGACCAGTGACTAGAAATGATGTTTTAAACACAGGATTTTTAAAAGTGTTTGGTGATGTAAAGACACAGATAGGCACTTGAAATCCATCAGACAGACTGTGATTATGAAAACATTTCTTCTAACAGCAGTTCCCTAACACATTTTTCTCTTTCTCCTTTCTCTCTGCTTTGCTTTGGCAGTGCTGTCCTCTCAGCAGTAGCAGCACAGCTCATTGTATACTCTTTGTAATGACTTTCCATTTCCATTCACAAAATTCCAGAGTGGAAATCAAACTTGAAGTTAAACATTAAGGATTCTCTAAGTGCATGGAGAAAACTTGACACTTTGAACCAAGAACCAAAACCACAGAGTCACAACAGGAAGCCATTAGATATCAGCCCTAAGAAATGTTCTTCCCTTTTTCTGGAAAGCAGAGGTGAATACAGGCACTGCTGTCACTCTTGTCTTTCAGAGATGAGATCCCACTCTTTTTCTTTAAAAATGTAGCTCCCAGAGGAGGAAAAAAAAATGCCATTGTCAAATTAATTTAAGAGCTTGAGAACACCAGAGAGTCAATCCAAATGTCCATCTTGTCTTGTACCATGTATCCAACGTTGGTCAAAAGGTGATTTTGTTGCCAAAGAAAACAAAGAGGAAAATATATTAATTCTATCAGAAAATCTTCTCAGTCTTAAAATACTTGAGGATCACAGACTTCTGAAGTTGGAATGGTGGTTATGAATTCAATAACCTTTAACAAATATTACTTATAGGAACTGGCCTGTCTCTCTCCAAAACTATAAACATCTGAAATGATCTGTGACCAGCAGTTCCCATCTCAAATTCCAATTGTCTGAGGAACCCTCTCCTGGATTCTCAGGACAGGGAGAGCTGTAGAAGTTTATGGATGGTACTAGGGGAGCTTCCAGCTAAAGATAATGAAGTGTTGCCTGAGTTAGAGGTACTTCCAGAACTAGGAAGCTCCAAAGGTGACAGTCAACAGAGAGTATAAAAACATGTTGTAACTGTGTTATTTAAATACATTGAAAATGTATGAACTCTCTCTTTGTGAGCCAAATCCTGACCACCACTAAAGTCAAATCTAAAACGGGAGTTTTACACAAAAGAACAGGATGAAGGATATAGAAAGATATTATGTAGTTTGCTTTCATTTTCTTGCCTAGTAATTAAGGCAGATTAGATGCTGTTTAGCATGTAAAACATCGTTTCTATTTCAAATTAGAAAACATTAAATTATCCCATATAGTAGTCTGTAAACTGAGGGACCAACTGAGTTACAATACACTGTGAAAATCTGAAGATTTCACATGTGAAGATGTGAAGATCTGAAGATTCACATTACCATTTTACAATTTATTGCTTTTTGCCTTAGAATTTGCAAGAATTCAGCCCAAATATTTCTAATGGTGGAGATGCAAGTGAAATTATAAAGATTTGGAAAATGATTGAAATATAACTGTATGAAATATCCTATTAACTCTTGCCCTACGTTTTTCATTTTTAGAAACAATTTAAACTAAACTCTTGAAGCCTGCTGCCTATGTTGTCATTAAAGATTTTTTACTTCACTGGATTATGACTTTTGAAAATTCACCACAGCTCTGTTCAGCAGGGGATTAAACTTCCATGGAATAAATTAAAGTGGGTTGAAAATGTCTAACAGTGTTTTAAGACCCCTGTATTATACCAGTATCACAGAGTGCTGCTAACTTTGAAATGAAAGTCTAGCTAGGTAAATAAATTTTGTCAAGGATCTATTTCTCTCATTCCACATTCCTATAAGCCTTCTTTTATTAATATTGGTTTGCCATTTTCTGCATACATGTAGAAAGTAATATTAAATAAAATTAGATTTAATATGAAAGGCCACAGAGCAACATTTTAATCAAAATTTGCACTGTATTTTTCTTTACATATAACACACTGAAGAAAACGTCCATTTCCATATTGTTACACATATCTTCTGAAGAGAGTGAAAAAGACTGTAATGTGTTCTTCACTAGTTAAATGGAGGATATCCCAGTACTATATCTTGTTGTCAAGGTTTTGGCTGGGATGTAGTTAATTTTCTTCATAGAGGCTCACACAATGCTGAGGTTTGGATTTTTGATGAAAAGAGTTGTGATTACACACCATTGCTTTTAGTTGCAGAGCAGTGCTTGCACTGAATCAAGAAGACAATCACTGAAGACTTTTCAGCTTCTCATGCTACTCTGGCAGCAAGTATGTTGGGGGTGCATAAGGAGCTGGGAGGGGACACAGCCAGGACAGCCGACCCAAACTGTCCAAAGGGATGTTCCACAACATATGGCATTACACTCAGCAATAAAAGCTGAGGAAGAAGGAGAAAGGGAGGGACATTCTGAGTAAAGGCATTTGTCTTCCCAAGTAATCATTACACATGATGTACCCTGCTTTCCTGGAAGTGGCTGAATATTTGCCTGCCAAGGGGAAGTAATGAACAAATTCCTTGTTTTGCTTTGTTTGCATATGCAGCTTTTTCTTTACATAGTAAACTGTCCTTGCTCCAACCCATGAGTTTTCACACTTTCACCTTTCTGATTCTCTCCCCCATCCTACCTTGGTAGAGTGAGCGGGTGACTGTGTGGTGCTGAGCTGCCTGCTGGCATTAACCCATAACAAAATGGGCAAAGCCTCTTTGTACTATTAAGATGCTCTATTGATGTTATTCATTTTCTACATCCAGTTTCCAATCACTTACTGCTAATATAAAAGTTTAATAAAATTAAAATTCTCCCACATTAATATTACCCAAATAGTTTATTACTGTAGACATCGCATTGTTCAAAGAAAAGTGCTAGAATTATGATATAATTAAGCCATGTAGATATTTGTGGGTGCATTCTGGAAACCCAAATTTGAACAAAGATGTCTCACAAGATTCCTCTGAGTGGAAGTACACACTCTGCCAACATCAGTGAATTTGTACAAGATTCTAGTGAAATACAAGGGATTGCACAAATATGTGAAATTCTACTGCAAAACTATAGTTTCCAGTCATAAAAAAAATGTCTTTTGTTCATCCATTTATTAAAAAGCTCTGTATTTTGGTAAGGGTATTTATAAAAGTAGAGGAGCTGTTCCACAGTCCAACAGGAGTTTGGCATATCCCTGCTAACATTCATGCCTTCCTCTTCAGCTTAAATCCTTACCAGAGATGCCTATCTTCTTAGAAGTCCTCTGTAATCAGAAAGACAATGTTTTCTCTTTGAATTTCAGCCAGAAATAGCAACATATTCCCTTTCTAACTGTGTTTGTTTAATAAGCATTGATCATTCATTCATTCTGTCAGTGGATATGAAAATCTTCTAAAATCCACCTCCAAGAAGAGAGTTCCTTTGATGATTTTCTGATAAGGAGGGGAAAGATTAAACAGCTATTCTATTGCAAGGGTACTCAACTATTTTTATTGAGATGCACATATCTCAATTTACATTCACTTTACAAATCTCTCTTACAGAGATTTGCTCAGCAGGAAGCAGCATGTGGTCAATGTCTCTACTGGACAAGACAAGTGCTGCACTTTGCTTTCCTGGCTATGGCCTATGCAAACATGTCGCAGTGTGCCCAAAATGCAGAGGTGTGGAAGAAACATGGAAATACAAAATTGGCATGAATTGTTCTAGATCCGTATCTGTTCAGGACTCCTCCATCAGCGTACATTTGCTCAGTTGGGATGCAAGAAGACCAAGTAGCTTCAGAAAAAGTACTACTTCTTTTTGCATACATTGCTGGCTTTTCTGTTACTCTGGACACAGGTAACATGCAACTCATATTATTTTATTAAGAGGAACAAAGTCACAGACCACTAGAAGGAGATACCATATACCAATTTTTCTTCTTTCTGTATACTAGTAATATTTTATTAAGTATTTATTTGGAGTGATTATCTCTGAACTTTTGGAGACCAGTTTTTAGGTCTATGGTATCTTTTTGAGTTGATCTAAACAGACATTGTGAGGGAGACTAGCACAGACAAACAAAACTAAATACCCAACAGAAAATCAACATTACCTATGCCTACTAGTTGTCTTTTATTTTCTTCCTACAATAGTATCATTCCAAATTAAAAGTGAAAACTAATCTCCAGCAGGATTAATCAAATTCCATATGCAAATATCTGGCTTATGTGAGGCTTGGTCCAATTGCTAGTATCATCACTAAGGTCATTAATTTAAATTGAGATGAGTTAAGAGTCCTATGGGGATTGACATATAAGTTGAAGGAGGGTATTCATTGCTAAGCTTTTCATACAGAAATGAAAACTTAGGAAGAAATTATGTGAACAGTGCTTTAGCACATGGATTCCTAGGATAACGAGCAGTGCTGTGAGTTTGTCTGTGGAGGACCATAAGTCCTCTCCTGTAATATAGAGTGGTTCTGATACATTGCTTTAAATTCACATTAAGATTTACTGAAGCAAGTTCAATGCAGATAGTTCAAGGTCTACTAGGCTGATATCTCTGGGATTATTTTATACTTGCTGACTTCTGCCAAGCACCTTCAAATATCACAGAGACATTTTTAATCAAAACTTGAGTGCAAGTTTCATAGACCCTTCAGAGACTCATTCACAGTCTTTAGAAAATGACCAAATATTTCCAATTAACAGAAAATATACACTCAATTTCCACAAAGAAATACGGGAGCTCTAGAGCACTGGTTATACTAGTGCAAATAAACTGCATTCTCAGCTTAGCATCCTCTCAACTCACCTCAGCTAGCTCATGTCTTGATCCATAACTGCATTTCTAGGCAGGGTGACTAAAAGAAATGTAGTCTTTTAAGGCAAACTATTATGGTGTGTATTATGAACTTTCTCTAAATGCTGATGGCTGAAATATTTTAAGTTGAGTAGTAACAAAAAGACTGCAGAGTAATAAAATAATGATGGCATTATATTACTTTTCATATATAAAGAATAGAAGTATAAAATTTATTATTCTGACCTTGTACCACAAGGACTTAAGTATGTAAAAAAATTAAACGGGCCTATCAAAATGGACTTAAAGGGAACACTGCAATATGTGTGGAATTCGAAAACTTTTAGAGAAATAATATTTTTTTAAAAATGGAGTCCAAAAAATAGGCTGTAATCCTTACATGTTTGGGCTTTTTGTGTTTAATCAAAAGGATGTTTTCATATTAAAGTATAAGAAACTCAGGTTTCAGCAAAAATCAGGCATTAATGATCCCAAGTCTGGATGAGTAGGGAAATGAAGATGTTCTAGAAAAGGGCAAAGTAACAGGAACTTTTCAAACCAAGTTCCAGAGCCTTCATCTAATTAGACTGAAGCTTGGAATCCATTCTGCTTTGACCTCAGACTGTTCTGAGCATCACCACCTTGACCACACTGAATTCCTCAGGTCGGTTCTGCCTGCAGCTCCATTTGTATAGACTCTTGCATGAATAGGATTTCAATGGAGTGACTCAGACAGGAATTAAGTTCTTTGTCTTTGAGAGAATAAACATTTCTTCAAAGGCAGGTCAAGATTACAGCATATTAATATATTCCTACATCTGTCTCCCCCTCTCCCCCCACCCCCCAAAAAAAAGAGCAAATAACTTTCTTCCATTGTCGCATTTTTTTATATCTGTGCAGCTGAACAACATCACAAAACAGTTTAACCTTGGCAAGTAAATTTCATTTGTTACCTGCCAAATGCCGATACAAAAGATAACTATGAAAAAGCAATAAAATCCTCATTCTAAGGCAATAGGTAACATGTCTTTGCTATAATATACTTGCTAAGTAATACTCAATGAACTCATAAAAGCATTTAATTTAAATATAAATGCTTTGCAGCTCCATTTTTCAGGGAGTAAATGACACTTTTGCTTGTTTCTTTGAAATGTATTTGCAGAAAAGACATTCTTTCAAAATCCACTGTTAGTGTTATATATTATCCCTATTACTACAATGCTCATAGACCACCCTGTGGTTAGAGCTGGGATGTACTGGAAACTGTAAAAATAAATAGTCCCTGCCCTAAACAGCTTTCTCACTGAAACAGAATTGGCAAAGGCAAGGCTAAAAGAAGAAATATTGGTGATGTCTTATTAATTGCAGAGCTAAGAGCTAATACAAATCTCTGCACATTTCTTTCAAGTATCATATCCAGGATGTCCCCTCAAAAATGTTGATTTCAGTAAGAGGTAGAAATATAAAATGCCACTGGATGTTTTAAACAGGATACAAGTTCTGGGAAACAAAGTCATTTCAGAGGGTATTATGTTACTGAACTCACTAGGTCCATGTCATTAAGAAGCCTGAAAACCACTCATAGGGCATTAAGAAGTCCCATTTTTTTTTCCAGGAACAGGGACACCTGCCCTCAGTAGTGAGACATGTTTAACTTGTTGCTCTAATAAGAATTGCAATAAAAGTGATCATATATATAGAATCTGTCCTCTGAGATGTGAATCCCTCAATTCTCCCTTCATCCTTCAGCTGTCAGTCAGCAGCACTTCTGGATAGTTCATAAACTACCTAGTGAATGAGAAGAATATTTTCTTTTTTTTTTTTTTTTTAATGCACTTAATCACATTCTAATGGTATATTTCCCATAAGTTTAATGAAAACCAGGAACATCTTATTCACCTTGTTCAAACAATTAGCTTTTTAAGGTATTTTCTTTCTTATTTTGCTGTACAGTTAATGAAGACATGGGACTGTTGGACAGCAAGAAAAGTCCAAACTATACTTATTACAGTACTTACACACTGAATTTTTTATGAATTTATAAATTAGTGAAATCCATTAATACCCTGGATGAATTAACAAAACAGATGTTCTAGTAATTTCAGAATAGTTGTGTTTTTTTTTTTTTTTTTTTTTTTTTTTTTTTCCCTATGGAGCACAGTATATATATGTATTTGGTCTAAAGATACCATGTTTACAAAAAAAAAAAAAAAAAGAAAAAAAAAAAAAGCTGTCTTTTTTATTTGCTATTTAATTCATAGTATCTATATCATAGTAGTAACACTAACCAAATACCTGAAGGTCCAAAATATTATTTAACATCACTCAGGGTAAAAGATTTCCAAATATACCAACAGAATATAAAAGGCTCAGGCAGAGACAGCAATTTTCCATCATGTCCTTCAGTCTGAAAAATACGGTATTTTTTGTTATGGGGAACTGCAGGAAGGGCTGAGTGGCAGTCTCTGTGCCTGTTCAAGTACTGCTCATTCTAATTAGACTGCCAGCAAGGAATCATTAGGTATTTGGTGTTTATGATGTTAAATATCTACTAGGCATTGGGTTTTGATCATAACTTCATTTTACATCTGTTTCATACTAACCAATAGAATAAAAAGTGTTAATCACTCTTGACCTTTGCTGGATATTAACTAGTATTTTGATTGCTAATCCCTACTGAGGGACACTGAAGTACACCATAGAGCCCCTGAGGCATTCAGCTTGACCCTTTCTGTTCAAGTTGGTTTTAACCAACAGCATCATGAAGAATATGCTTAGACTTGCCAAGGCTAATTACAGAATTGGCCTTAGTTTTCAGCTGAAGTATAGATGAAACTGTCTAACTAGAAATATTTAAAAAGTATGCTGGGCACTAGGTGATTCTACATGAATCAAAAAGTAGCTCCAGCAAGATCTTGCAGCCAAGAAGATTTAGATTTTGCAGACTCATGAAACTGCACTATCAGTTTGCTCCAAAGAAATGCCCAGCTCCTGGCAATTAGTATTCTTAAGGGGCTGGGTGGGAATCTGTTAGTTTGGGCTTCTGTCAAGATATTCCCCTAGATGGTAACACAATTCCAAACCAGATGAGATTCACTTTGTGTTGAATTTCATTGTAAGAAAGAATCATACAGCAAAGAGATGAGCAAAGGTTTTTCCTTCCTCAAATTTCAAACTACAACAAGAAGATAAGTTGAGTTTTTTTGTTTGTTTGTTTGTTTTTCTGAATATGATTAGCTTATTCTAAGTTCCTTATCTTCAGATCTAATCTTTTTCCTTGGTTATTTTCAAATTTACATTCAATTATGTTTCAGATGAATGATTACTGAGAGAAGTATAGAGACAATATGGCCTAACTTGCACTCAGCACCCAAACAACAGGTATTTTAGTAGTAGAGCATACAGGCCTTCTTTCAAAGCTTAAAACTGGAAGGACATGGTCCACACTGTATAGATTGCACAGTACTGACAGAGCCCTCATTTCCTACACTGCAATCCACTAAATAAATATATATATGTATATATATATATTACAAGCTAAATACAGATCACAATATTTGTGTTTCTTTGCTGGAATGAATCATTTTCTGTATGAACAGAGTTCAGGCCAGTGCTTTGCAAACCCATTTGGAGTTGGGTAATGACTTCAGCAGATACTAGGTAGTTCACACAGAGGGACACATTAAAAAATACTTCCTAGTTTGATGGCTACCAGCCACTCAGGTTGCACTTCAAGAGACAAAAAGAGAACATTTGTTTTCCAATGTGCAAATAAAAGCATTTAATATTATGAGCTGACTACATTTCAGTGGAGTTATTCTGGAACTACACCAACATCGATGATGTTCTACTCTGCTCCATGTAGTTACTGAATAGTCCAGTGAATATCAGCTTACTGAAATGGGCAATTAATGTTGTCAAGACTGATAATATTTTCCCTTTTCTGATATCTTGGTAATACTGTGGCAGGTCTACATATATAACAGAAAATATTCTAAAATTAATATTTTGGTCAATTTAAGTCAGGAAAAGAAAAAAAAAAAAATCCTGCCCTAAGGTCTCAGCAAGAAACATAAGTGAGTCCCTAAAATGGAAAGCTGACTGGAAAAATGTGTTTTGTGCTGTATTTGAAATATTTCCTCAACTAGGATTTTTCAAACTTTCATACAAATTACACACCCATCTCTCTCAGACCTTTCAAAGGACTAACAAAACACAGCGAGAGCCATGAAAAAGATTCAGGGCTTTTGAACCATTCCCAGCTCTCCTCCTGTTGCCACAGTTCATCTAGGAAGGCAGCTTGCCAGCTTCTACAAAAAAATCCCCCACACAAGGGAACTAAGATATTGGATAGACTCAGTCAACAGGAACTTGTGACCAGCATGCCAGGCCACCTGTTCGAAGGGGGATCAAGCCATGGAGAGGGGCTGAATTCAATTTCCTTAGCAATTCTCTTTACATGATTTCACAGCATTTATCAAATCTCTGCCACCTGGAGGAACTCTCATTGTGTCCAACAGACAGAGGGAATAAAGGAGCAGAATGTGCATTCTCCCCTCCTCATACAAGAATGACACTGGAAACCCCTAAGTAACAACTACAGATCTTGCAATGGAAATGCAGATTTCCAGTAAATAAGATGAGGACACTTCTGGCAGATTTAAAAAACTATTATAACAATTCCTTATTAATTTTCTGTGAAAATCAATGAAAACTTCAGGGGACTGAAAAAGTGAAACATCTATAGTTATTCCAAGGGAAAATTTCTATCCATGACGCTCATATTATTTACCACAATAAGGCTCAGGTGTTTTCAGGAAAATAAAACTATTCACCAGAAAATCCTCTTCTTCTTCCTTATCAATATCAAAAAGATAAAGATCTCAGCGATGTATCAACAGGAAATTATACCACATACAAACACATATGAATACTTTTCTTCCTTTACTTTGTAACTAGAAAACAACAAATATTTCTTTCAGAATTTGGGGGAAATATTGAAGTAATTAATTGTTACTATTGACCATTTATAAAATTAAACATGAAAAATATATTGTGAGATGAAGTTTATAACACTGTGGGAACACAATATACAAATAATATCATGCTCAGATACAACACTTTTCCTTGAAGATGTCAAAGAATTTTACAGTAGAATCAAGTCTGTCTACTACATAAGAATTATCATAATCATTAAAAATTATAAATGGCAAAATGAAAGTACTTAAAGTTACACAGCATACTCAAGGGAATCCAAAACTACTCTAAATGTCACTTTGACTGCAAAATTGTATCAACAAAAATCAATCTTAGAATAAGCAAGGCCAGTTAAGTTGAATATTTGGTGAGGATATTAATGCAATTGTGATCTTAGCTGAAAAGCACAGGCAGTAGAATCACTGTAGCTGGAATCAATTTTAAGCTAATAAATATCTGCTTTGATCAGAGATTCGGGAAATAATTGAAAGGTTAAAAATAGAAAGCGCAAATAACTAATAGAATATTTTGAAAGGAAATATGAACAATGAACTCTAAATAATGCAAAGTTTTTTTGTTTGTTTGTTTGTGGGTATTGTGTTTTGTGTTTTTTTTCTCCAGTAATCTAACTGAATTGAGTATAAGGAAAAATGAGACAAGACAGACAAGAGGACAAAGCTGCCCAGTGCTGGTCCATCATTGGCAAAGTCATAGAGAGAAAGGAAGGTCTATAGTTGGTTTGGGCCCACGTGACACTTTCTGGAGAAGGAAGCTTTTTATTCAGAAAAGAAACAGATGTTTTGGAAGATAGCATAGAAAGAATCCTGTCAGAGACTATAAACTAGCCTTGAAGAGAAGAAAAGAGTGTGGAAAAAATGTGAAGTATAAAACAAAAGAACCAAAATGACACGGATAAAATAGAAATGCAGAAAAAAGACAAGGGCTTTGTTATAACTGAAAGGAGAAAGTAAATGTTCTAAACTCCTTGTAACTTTTGTAGAAGTTTTAAGGGAAAAAAAAAAAAAAAAAAAGAGAAAGAAAAAGAAGGAAAGAAAGAAAGAAACTGATTTCTCATCCACTGACACAGTTCATTGCAGCATGAGGCTGGAAGATTAATTTTATAACCGCGGACAGAAATCAAATAAAAGGAAGAGTCAATGCCCTTTTTAAGCATCAGTAGAAAAAGATCACAAGCACACAGCCAATATTAAAATGCTGCCAAGGTTTATGGCCAACATTTAAGTAGGTTTGTCCTGGAAGAACCAGAAAATAACGAACCGTGTAAATGGAGACAGGCATACTACCATCACCTTCCCTTCCACCCAAAAGGTTTCCTCTTTCATTTGTTTGTGGTAAAGTTTATTCTGAGTCAAACAAACCTGCTAAACAAGACTTAAAACTGAAACTTACCAAGCCAGTTTCTGTGCATATCATCAGCCTTGACAAAGAGCTTTATCAAGAAACTCCCAGCCTGCTCCATTCAGAAATCTACTGCTGATGGATAATTACCTTTAACCACCTTTAAAAATATCTTTTTTAACTCCTAAAAATAGCCTTTTCTGCAAGACTTGAAGGAAGCTGCTATCAGAGTAGCAAAAACAGTTAGTCCTATCATTTACTAAGAGACAGGTACCAGATGAAGATATTATGGCATGTCTTGGTATAAATATTTAAATTGCATTGCAGTGTGGCCTTCATGTAAGGTGCACTCCAAGCTGTGTATCTCCTGTGCTCACACTGGTACTTAAACAAGTGGTCAAAAAGGGTTCAGACCAGATGTATGTCAGCTCCTTCAGGGTAAGAGCCTTATACACTTGTCATTAGCACATAATAAATTCAACATATGTCAAAGACATTTATGCATAAAGAACAACAAAAAATTATCACAGGGAAAAAGCAAAAGTATGGGTTGTTATTGCAGAATATTCAAGATCGCACATTAGCTTCCACTGCAATAAGTATCCTACATCCTAAAATAATGCTAGTCAGCCAGCAGGGATGCAGCTTAAGGTACAGTTCCTGAAGATGTCTTTAAGTCAGAGTCTAGACTTAGTGTTTAAATGTTGTCCTTAATAGCTGTTTCTATGAGGAGAGACTGCAAAATTTAACAATGCCCTACAGTTCTCATATGCTGTACAAGAGAAAGAAAAAGGTAATATTTCAATGAAAACATCACACAATTTAATCCTTTTGATGGTAACCCCTGCATCAAGTCTTTAAGATGTGCCATTTCTTGAACAGCAAGTAGAATATGTATATAGAAACAGGAAACCATGAGAAAAACTGTACTGAAAGGAATGTACAAGGAAAAGCAGCAGGGAAATTAATATAAAGTCCCAGTGAAGCTGACAGAAAGAAATAAGAAGGTTCATCTGGACAGAAAACTGACCATACAATTTTTTGCATTCCATATGTGTTTCCATCAGTGGCTCCTATTTGAAAAGTTCTTAGTCAAACCCAGATTTTCCTGTCTGATGGGCATGAAAGCTCAAATTCACATCTACAAATTAACTATGTTCTCTATGCTTCATACATCAACTGTTATGTGCAACATTATTTCTGGAATTGTAACTTAGCTTACAATTTGACTATTATGGTACATCAGGGAGAAGAAAGTGCACCTTGGTCTGCCACAGCTATATTTTTATTGACTTCACAGTCCTGAATGAGGAAATCTCTTTTTGTTACCAAACTAAGCAGGTCTAACTTGGAAGTTTTAAAGGGCACAGATATGCACCAGTGATCAGGTGATGTTTGCAATGAATATGGGATGGCAAAAAAGTATCTACTTATACATCTAGGAAGGTACTGTGACTATTTAACAGCAGCAGGAGGAATTTTTATGCCAGAAATTTTAAGGGGTAGCAGACTTTTACTTGCTTTTTATCTCAGAATTTTCACAGAATTTCTAGGTTGGAAGAGACCTCAAGATCATCGAGTCCAACCTCTGACCTAACACTAACAGTCCCCACTAAACCATATCCCTAAGCTCTACATCTAAACGTCTTTTAAAGACCTCCAGGGATGGTGACTCCACCACTTCCCTGGGCAGCCCATTCCAATGTCTAACAACCCTTTCGGTAAAGAAGTTCTTCCTAACATCCAACCTAAAACTCCCCTGGCGCAACTTAAGCCCATTCCCCCTCATTCTGTCACCAGGCACGTGGGAGAACAGACCAACCCCCACCTCGCTACAGCCTCCTTTGAGGTATCTGTAGAGAGCGATAAGGTCACCCCTGAGCCTCCTTTTCTCCAGGCTGAACAAGCCCAGCTCCTTCAGCCGCTCCTCATAGGACTTGTTCTCCAGGCTCCTCACTAGCTTCATCACCCTTCTCTGGACCCGCTCAAGCACCTCGATATCCTTCTTGTAGCAAGGGGCCCAAAACTGAACACAGTATTCGAGGTGCGGCCTCACCAGAGCCGAGTACAGGGGAACAATCACCTCCCTAGCCCTGCTGGTCACACTGTTTCTGATACAAGCCAGGATGCCGTCGGCCTTCTTGGCCACCTGAGCACACTGCTGGCTCATATTCAGCTGACTATCAACCATCAATCCCAGGTCCTTCTCTGCCTGGCAGCTCTCCAACCACTCATCTCCCAGCCTGTAGCTCTGCTTGGGGTTATTGGGCCCTAGGTGGAGGACCCGGCACGTGGCCTTGTTGAACTTCATATAGTTGACCTCAGCCCATCGGTGCAGCCTATCCAGATCCTCCTGCAGAGCCTTCCTACCCTCGAGCAGATCAACACACGCACCTAACTTGGTGTCATCTGCAAACTTATTGAGGGTGCACTCAATGCCCTCATCCAGATCATCGATGAAGATATTGAAGAGGACCGGCCCCAGCACCGAGCCCTGGGGAATGCCACTAGTGACTGGCCTCCAATGGGATTTGACTCCATTCACCACTACTCTTTGGGCCCGGCTATCCAGCCGGTTTCTAACCCAACGAAGCGTGCGCCAATCCAAGCCATAAGCAGCCAGTTTCTTGAGGAGAATGCTGTGGGAAACGGTGTCAAAAGCCTTGCTGAAGTCAAGGTAGACCACATCCACAGTCTTTCCCTCATCCACCCAGCGCGTCACTTTGTCATAGAAGGAGATCAGGTTCGTCAAACAGGACCTGCCCTTCATAAACCCATGCTGACTGGGCCTGATCGCCTGCTTGCCCTGCAAGTGCTGCGCGATGACTCTCAAGGTAATCTGCTGCATGAGCTTCCCTGGCACTGAGGTCAAACTGACAGGCCTGTAGTTTCCCGGGTCAGTCCTCCGGCCCTTCTTGTAGATGGGCATCACGTTTGCTATCCGCCAGTCAACTGGGACCTCCCCCAATAAAAAAAAAAAAAAAAGTCTGGAAAGACTTTTTTGCACTCTCACTATCACCCCACCCCAGCATTTCCAGACTGTTATTCATAAATGAGAAATGGTACGAAGTAGTCTTGTCAATGATTTCCACTGAGTCTGTTGTTTTCAGGTATTCAGCTATGATCAGTCCTCCCTAGGAAAGTCTATGGCATAGCAGTTTATTTCTTCTAATTCCAATACTATGAAATAGACAATAAAGCAGGATCTTTCAGCTTGCTCTCTCTCACGCATTCTCTGCGGGATTTAGCAAGGTCTTTCCTCTTCCTCCCCCAGACTCCTCAAAATCTTCTTTGACACTGAAAACTGGGTTTGTGTCTTCTGAGAAACAAATCCTTCCCTGGTCTGATTAAAAATCTGATGAAAAGTAAATCTCCCTTGTTCTGTAAAGAGGAAACAATTGAAGTCAGTTCTTACTGATGGAAAAGCCACAAGTACAAAATGCCAGAAGACGGATGGACTGATCAAAAAGACAATGAAGTCTTTCCATTAACATTGATAGACTTTGGGCTTGGGTCATTAATCGGCTCTGTTAAGAATTTGTAGGGTCTTGTAGGGAGGTTCTGTACTAGAAAAACAGAGGCAGAAAATACAACCATGACATTTCTGTTAAACAAGAAAAACTCAGGAGATATACTCACAAGTATACTTGCTAGACTATAGTAATAAGTTTTATGTTTAAATACAGCAGATCAATGACAAATTAAATATGGAACTAATGTCATTTGGTCCATCAACAAGTTTTTTTTGACTGGTTTTGGTCCTGAGCAATGATAAACACATGTTTTAGAAATAAATGCTGTGGTTAAAATAAACAAAGCTATGTATGTTTTTCTGTGCAGAATTATTAGCCCATGCTTATTTATACTTACCTTCTCAATGCACCAAAACAGTGGAGATATTTTCATCTCAGATTTAGTGATTTTTAATAGCATACTAAAATAATTTATATTCCATCATTATACTTATCTATCCACATTGCTTTGTTTGCTTGTTCTTATTACACATAATGTAGAAAAAATGTCTACCATTCCTCCATCTTAATCTTCCTTCTGATTAATGTCGATTTGTTTGTGACTATGGTGAATTAACCATTTTTACAAGTTATTTTACTTCTTCTTCCTATAATTCTCTTACATTTTTCTAGCTGGTATGTGCAAGTCAGTTCACTGAACTATGTTCCTGAGTATTCCCAGGCAAGAGTGAATTATTTTGCTTACTTCCATTATAATGCCAGATTCTTCACAGCTGCAAATTATTACCAATTCTCATCATTTTACTCACCTATGTTTCTCCTTCTTTGTGTTGCTCTAGTAAACGAAAATTACCATTATGCTGATCTTTGCAAAATGGCTGAAGTCATTTGCTTTCATTTATGTTTGTCATTATCTGCTAACTCCAAAGCTCTTTCATCTCCTGAAGTTAATCATCTTCCCTTATCCAAATAAGCTGAACATTTCAGTGGCTGCTGCAGTTGACACTGGTATATTTGTTCCAAACTGGCACCAATCATATCATGGTTCTGATGGGTGCAGAACCTTTGCAGCACCACTGAACCCTGAGAGCATATTTCAAGGAATCACAGACTCTGAAAAGGAGGCCCCTGGGATTTTTACATGCAAAAAGATGTTTTCTGGCCAGAAAAGCTTTTAAAAATTTGGTCTCTGTTTTAGATCATTCTATAACCAACACGTCTTAGAATCAATTGCATTTATGTCAAAGAAGCATAGAATCATAGAATGGTTTGGATTGTAAGGGAACTTAAAGATCATCTAATTCCAGCCCCCCTGCCACGTCTCATCTCCCTCCCTTAGTTAACTTTTAATCTATCTGAGGTAACAAGACAACTACTTGAAGTAGTTAAATATCTTCCTTTTATGATTTTTTAATGACTTTAATCAAATAATACCTTTCTGAAAGTGAACGTTCAGCTCTCACTATCCTCAAGAGCAGAACTGATGTTTAAATATCAATAATTTTCTGTTGCAGTTTCTAGTCACCACTTTTAAGTCTGCCAACATCCTCCCTCTGTTAAAAGATGAGTTTGACTATACCTGCTCAGGTTCTTGTGTTTTGGATCTTCAGGACAGACTCATTCTGGTCCTGGAGCTTTGTTAATCTTTAGATATTTTAATATCCTGATCATCTGTTCATGTATGGCATTGATTTCCCTCAGTATTTCTTCTTCCTCTCCTAGGAAATTTACATCAATGTTTAGCATCTGTCACCCTCTTTTGAATGTTAAGGTAAATCATTAATTTAACGCCTGGAAGTTCTGTCTATTATTTATACTAAGTTTTTATTTCCACTACCATTATAGGCTTTGTGCAAAGTACTTTAAAGTGACTTCACAAAAGAGCGGAGTACGTCATCTCTCATGTTGACTCTTTCTATAGGCTTAGACACAAAAGGCACATATTTGACCCTTTTTCTAGAAAAGCTACAAAAAGAAATCTTTTTTTTTTTTTTTTTTTTTTTTTTTTTCCCAAATCTTCCATTAACTACCTGGTCTCAATTATAGCATGTTGTAATGGCCTCCATCACCTGTATTAATTCCCTGATTTTCAGGAAACCTATCTTTTTTTGCAAGCATTTAGGTAGTATAACTGGTCTTGCAACAGAACTACTAATGACAAGGACTATGTAAAATTCAAATTAATCAGCTAAAGTTTTTGGAAAAAAAAAAAAATAAAAAATAAAAAAAAATCCCAGGATACCATAAGTATTTGGCCAATAAAAATTTACATAAATTAGTTTCTGTCACCACTACCATTGCTCACACTGTATTTTTGTATGGATGTGCATGCATTTGTATAAACATGTATCATTTAACTCCTTAAACTTCTTTCATTGCCTTCATTCAGACAAAGGATTTAGTTTTCCACATTAGAAAAGAGGGGCAGATGCACCCCTGACACAACTTCTTCTCTCAGCACCAGATAGTGCTTCCCTTTTACTTGTATAAAACTGTCTCACATACTTCTAGAAACTGATATCACATAGTCTCCTTTATTAATAAGTCAATATTGTAAGTAATGTTAAATAATTTCTTCCACAGTTCAGTGTAAATTTCATAGATGTTTCCACATAACATCTTTAAAGAATCCCCTTTACTATTCACCGCTATAACCAAATGTCTTATCCAGTCCATCATAATCCACCTCAAATCTCCACTATTTTAACATTCATTCCTCTGCTGAACTCTGATCCCCTCACACAGAATCAAATGCAACAAAAGAATCAGCTTCTTTGATCAACATCTGCTTATAATTTTCTAAATAGTCAGATATGAACTGTTTGTCTTAATCTTCAAACTCCTTCTCATTTTTATTCTACCTATTACCTCCAGTGTGTTCTGTCTCCAGTTAAACCATGTTAGCTGCCATTACCCATGGAATTGACAGATATTTTTAAACAAGATCCTCTGTGATTTTTTTCCAAGCATCTGCCACACAACCTCATTATCTTCCTTCAAATCCCTCATTAAAACTCTCTTGCTGTGATGCCTACAAGAACATGAGAGAATGTTTAAGCTAATAATGAATTGAGACACTTTCTCTCATACTGACCAATGTTGCTTCATTGTCCTTGTGCTCCTTCGCCTGTCTGGATCCACGTGCTTTTTCTTATATTTGAATCACAGCCTCCCCATGAGGTCCTAGTTTATGACTTAGGGATCTTTGGTACTGATAATATAAATAATAATCAGAAGAAAAGGTTTTTCCTTCTCATTATACATTGTTAGCTCCTGAAAACATATTCACACTTCCTTTTTGTGTTAGTTTCTAGCAAGTAATTACAGAAAGTAATATAATATAATCTCAAAGTCCTCTCTCCCTTTTTGCAAGGGAACAAACAAGTGAAGGACCAATTCATCCTTTATCCAGAAAAAAAATCTTTGAAAAGGAGAGCTATGGGTTAGAGGAAAAAGCTCATGTTTCAACATTTTTTTATTTTTTTTTTCCACAGATGACAGAGTATTTCAACTCTATTTTCTCTCCACCCTGTTTCTGCACCTTAGAACAGAACAGATAGGATTCTCTTCATGGAAAAGATTATATCTTTTCTTTGAATTAGCAATTTCCTTGCTTCCTTCCCTGAACACCACTGGCTGCTGGGTACATTCCAAGTCCTGATGCTCACGAAGTTACACTCTCTTCTCTTGGAAAGGTAAATGTTTTCCTTTGGGAAGGAAAAGAACCATTTATTTTTCACTGGTGATGGAGAACAGAATGAAAAGTAAATTATTTTTTTCATCACACATTTCACAGCCCATCATTTCACAGCTCATCATTATTTCTATGCTCAGGTATTGAAGGTTTTTTTAATCCTCTGAAATAAACACACCCAAAGCAGATCTGCACCTACATTAAAAGGAACCATTCTTCTGACTGGGCCTCAGAGTGACAGAAAGGGCTGATGTTCCCATTTTAGTTTTTAAGTCCTCTACCAATATGAAATGCTCTTAACCACATTTTCCCTTTTACACTTCATCTCTTTCTTTTTACCAGACTTCATCATGTATTTCGCAGGGAACGACCCCTGTTCACAAGCAGGATAGTTATTTTTCTGGTCTGAAACATTATTATTGTTGGCAGTATACAGAGCTGTATACTTTAAACAGACATACAACTCATTAATGTTGTTCAGCTGATAATTGTCTATCACCTGCAGAAAAACTTTAGCATTTTTCTAACAAGAGATATATAGTGTTCAAAGACAAAGCATTTTTCTACCTATGAAAAAAATGTAAACATTTATACACCTATAAAATGTACACAGACATCAATAAATGATACAGCAATTACTCATTTTAGCATGTAAGTATTCAGTTTTGATGCCTATTTTTACATATAGACAAAGACACAAGAAGTCAGACTTCATGTTGCTTAGGTGATACAGGAGTTCTCAAATCCATAGGATGCTTTTTTCCTCCATTGTATTTTGTAAACAAAAATCACTAACAATAAAAGCTGACAATTTATATTAGTTAAGTTCATGAACGACTAAACTCAGAGTTCTGTCCTTTAAGTCAAATCTGAGGCATCAGAAAACGGTTTAATTATGAGAATTTAAGCAGTAACAGAGATTTAGTAGCACATTAATTCCATAGCTCTTCCATGGGTTACAAACCTGAAACTGCAGCTCAAGTGCTAGGCACAGCCAGAGCTACACAACCCTGATGAACATATGTAATAAAAGAATGGATTTTCACTCCAAACAATGTACACAAAAAAGTTTGTATGTTACAAACACAGCTCAGCTTTGACAAGTTGAAGGCCTTCATTTTCACTCAAACACTTCTAGCAAAGTTTTTGTCTTAGTCTGCATAGAATTAGAAAGCTACACAAGGTGAACTGTTCCACCTTAAAATGTTGAGACACTTTAAGAAGAAACTTGGATGCTCTTGGGAAACAAAATGAAACAAAATAAAACAAAACAAAAGGAAAAAGAAAATATATTTTAAAAACAAAAAGGAAAAAAGGAAAAAAGAAAAAAAATAAAAAAGAAAACATAAACAAGAAACATAATCTTTCAGAATTTTGCCTTTTGTTTTTTCTGATTTTCCTCAGTGAGTTTTGATCATTTTCCTAATATCACTTTCAATGTATCTTATATTTCAATTTCAATCTGTCCCTAAATTCAAATAGACATCTTCACCTGCAATTGTGTTCTGATTCAGCAAGAAATGACCTTGCAAAACAGCATGAAGAATAAGTTAAGTGAGCAGAAGAAATATAATGTATATAAGAAATATAAGAAGAAATATATTAGGATATTAAACACTAGTTTATATTATTTCCATAATAATACCAATATAAAAAAAAAATACTCAAAAAGGAAAAGCTATACTGTGGATCATATAATAGATGAAGTTAAGGAGGAGAAACAATTATATGATCTACAATCTATGGACCAGATTTAAAGTTATGCACCATTTACAAAGTTCTTCTGAATAATTCACTCAGGGGAGGGAAAAAAAAAAAAAAAAAAAAAAAGTGCTGAAGTGCTGTCCAGTAAAGCACAAAGGTTTACAGTTCATTTAAGCTATGTTTCTTTATGCACAAGTGGCCATATCTCCATTATGCATCCAAGGGTGCACAATTGCAAAACAAGGTGGACCGTGACAGAAAGGGACATGACCTGTTCCAGTATACAAAATATATGCATTACCACTGCTCATTTAGAAAAGGAAAAGTAAAATAGGTGTAAAATGACAGACTGCCTTTAACTTAAAATAAATGATTGTAATCTTTGAAGGTTTTATTCTTAGATTTGCTGCAATGGAGACTCCTCTGAAAGTCTAAAATCTAAATGAAAATATTAATTTTATGAACAAAGAATTGGCAGAATCTTACATCACACCATGTGCTTGAAACCACTGGGTAAAGAGGAGAGTGAATCAGTTGACAGATGCCAAGACAGTGGCATCCTTAGTAATTTTCAAGAAAAAGCAAATTTCAAGGAAAAGTGTAGTGATACTATCTTCTATATTTGACAATGGCCTAAATATTGCCAAAAGATTCCATTCCAAACTGCTGTCTACATTTTAAGAGGACTGCTGATACAGCGTAATCAGTTCACAGAAGAGCCTTGAGAATGCTTAGCAGAACAGATTTGTTCATAGCTAAATACTTCAGGAGCTCAATATTTGTACAGAAAGAATGATTTGATCTACAGCTTAAAAGGATGCATATAGGAAACAAACAAACAAAAAAATTAAATGGCTTCTTTGATCCACACTAAAGCATAATTTTAAGCACACACCTGAAAAAAAAAAATGCAGATAATATGAATAATATCCTTCAGCTTCAGAAAAGACTAGGGATTAGAAACATGGAACTTTTGATTTTATTTAGGCCAAAAATTCCCAGACTGCTATAGAACAACTACACTGGAGTTGTATAGACAACTACATTGGAGTTATATATTGTAGTTGTTGTATAGAACAACTACATTGGCACAACTACATTGTGCATAGCCTTCTCAGACATAGGATACAGTGAAAAACAGAATGAACATTCACAATGGAAGAAAGAGTACAAGACATGAAATGGGAATAGTTAAATAAGTTACCAATAGAAATAGATTTAAAGCCATCAGTATATGCAATTAAGATTAAAAGGAGATAGATCAGTAGTGACTTCACCACTATATCTACCTTAAAAAAAAAAAATAAATAAATAAAATAAAGATTAATAGATTATCAATGCTCTATTTTCAACATCTATATGATGTCTTAAAATGGTTACAGTCTTAGCATGGGAACTGAACATGCAAGAAAGAAATTGAAATAATATCTATTTTTGTGACAGTTTAACTCTTAACTTAAACAGACTTTGTAAAGGACCTTTATATAGCACTGTTTTCTTCTCAGACTATTCAAAAATATCTATAGCACAGACTGGGGTTACTATCAGCTAGACCTGTTGTACACTTACTAGGTCAATCAAGTATTTGTCTCTTGGCATCAAAAACCAGGAGGGAGGCAAATGTGAGTCATACCACTGTCTTATAAGATAAATGTGTCTTAGAAATGTCTCATAATGCCTTGTAAGGAAAAAATTACACAGTAGAGAAAATGTGAATGATGAGTGTATATAGTCATGCACTCATCTAAAGAATGCATTTCCTTAGATAATCCAATTTGTGGACACAGATATGATGTATTAATTCAGACTATTTTTTTTTTTTCTGGAGTCCACCATATTAAATCATATGGATACCAAAAAGAAAGACATAAGGAAAAATGAAGGACAGTACAAAAACACAAATTCCAGAAGTACATCTGCATCCTGAAGATTGTAAATGAGTAACTTAAAACTATTACTCAATGTGGGCATTGTGCTACTATAATCAGTGTGATATTACGGAACTTGTCAAGGCTCAAAGAGAAGCTGCAAGTCTTCAAAGACAATACAATACTTCAGGAAGAGAATTAATTGAAATGAATTTGTTAAAAAACTTGGGTAGCCTTCATGGCTTTAGTACAAAATTAACTACATCTGAAATCCTATGTCTACTTTTGGACCTCTTGGTACAGGAGAGATGATAGCAAATGAGGGAATCTGATGGAGTGCTCTGAAGATGGTTAAGGGGTTGAAGCATATGATGCATGAGGCTGAAAGACTTCAGCTCAGTATGGACATGAGTCTAAAGAAAGATCTAATTCCCAGATTTCTATTGCTTAAAAGGGATTTACAGAGAGGATGGATACAGACTTTCCTCAAAAATGTTGTTCAAGGACAAGAAACAATAATCACAGAGAAATTCCTGTCAAAGATTAGAATAAAATTCCTCATCACATGAGTAGTCAAGCACAGCTTACAGTCTCTGCAGTCACAAAGACTGTAACATCTCAGTTTACAATATGGGACTGAACATTGCCCTGATCAACCTGATTAACATCAAAATAATCATTGATTTGAACAAGAGGTTGGGGTAAGTTAAAAACAAAAGATCAAACTGTGGTTATACAAGCCCTCCTTCACATCAGAAATAGGAATACAAAGTTAAACACAGATTGAAAACAATTAGATACATTAACAATCAGGTACCCTAAATAAATAAATAAATAAATAAATAAAAACCTTAATTGACATTAGTTTTAGTAAGAGTTTAGGTGATAATGTGAGAGACAGAGGTAATTGTTATTTGATTATTATCTAAGAAGCATGATGGAACAGCAGTTGGTGTAAAAATGTGACGATTAATGTTTCATAAAATCTGTATCTTTAAGTCCTGGCTTTTTAGTATCCAATTACATGAGAGATTTTTCTTCCCAAAAATTTATTTTGAATGTCATAGAGGGAAGAATTATGTTTTGAGAAGTATTCCTCCATTGGAAAATAAGTGTTTATACTTTTTTTTTTTTGGTAGGAGTTCATTTGAGTACAGATTTATTGGTCAGATTTATCACTCATTTTCATGAGGGCATTTGGTAAAATATGTTCAATTCTGGGAAATTCAGATACAAGATCTAGTGCTTTACATGGTTCCTTTGGAGGAAATATTTACTATGGTATGATGGACAGCATTGGCAAATTATACATTTGTTCCTCCGACGAGTCTAGACCGATTCATAGCATCATAATTTGCAGAGAAATTTCTTCTGATTGTTGAGTTTAGGGAAGCTGAGACTATGCAAGAATTTTACATGGGTATCAATGAATGAAGGAAAGAATATCAATAATGAGAAAGTCTGATAAAAGATAAAAATGGAAATGATTTTATTACAAGGAATGAAAATACAGAAATATAGTATGATTACTTAGGCAAGCATAAACAGAATGAAAAGGTTAACAACAAATGGACATTGTCAAGACAGCTGAGCCAAATTTTTGAAGAAGAGATTCAAGAGGCAATCAGAACTCTTAGGAATAACAAGGACCAGGTGTCAACAGTGTTGCTGCTGAAAAGTTAAAAAAGCAGAATCTATAATCTGGATATCCAATATATATCTTTTCACAGGGAGGTTGGTGAAAATGCCAAAAAAAAAAAAAAAAAGTAGACATATTTCTAATTTCAAAAAAAGAGACAAAATGAGACAGTCTGCTTTCCCTATTCATTATGATTCATAGAATTCTAGCTTTAATACTTTTATATAGATTTTGCCCTTACAGACAAGAAACAATAGGAAAATGCCAGTGTTTCCAGGCATATATAACATTTCATAAATCTCATCTCCATTTATCAGATATTTTTAATGCTTCAATGACAAAGAAAGATTTTAGTCTGACCAGCATACATATTTAAATAGATTTCAAGAACTGTGTGGTAGCATTTTTCCAACCTGATTTTTGTACTGAAGTGAAAGAACTGCCTAATAAAATTATTAGGGTGGTACAATTCTTTGCTATATGAATGAAAATTAACCTGTAGCATGGGAAAGCTCTGTGCAATTTGACAGCAGTATGAGATTAAAAAAGGCAAAACTAAGTGTGGAAAAAGTCTGGTAAGAACCTACAGGAAGTTTATGAACAATCTAAGATTAAATAAATAAATGAGTCTTATGCATATTCAGCAGCAAAGCAGACAGTCAGAATTCTGGGAAAACATAACAGTCACAAATCTTTTGGTCACATGCTTAATCTGTGATTGTATAAGCATGCAGAATGCTGACCTAGGAGAAGACAGAAAACTATGGCAAGCACTGCTAGGTATCTTTAATATCAAGGTGATGAAAGAGGAAAAACAAGAATCTGACCTTGATTCATCACATTGATATTCAAGTTTTATAACTGTTGGCCTTCACTGAAATTGATAGTTTCATGAGTATAATTTCAATAGTGACTCAGGCTGAGTATGAACTCAGTATTAAGTTATGTTTATTCATTGAGCTAGAGCTTGTTAAGGTTGTTATTTATGGCCTGCCCTTGGAGTCATAACTTGTTTGAGGTATGTTTCTGAATTATTGTCAGACTTGATATTGTACTTCATTACATTAAAATTTTGCTGATGGACGATTTTAATATTCACATGAATGATGCAACTGTACTTTGTCTTTATTCTGTTTTGATTTAATTAAAGTTATCTACCTGGATAATTTTTGCCTTCCCTTTTACTTTCAATGACCATTTCATGTCCCTCTTGTTTGTTTAATAATTATTGCTCTAGGCAGACTTTATATCCAGTTAGATTGAGTTCTTTTGTTATCAGTTTTGATTTGACAAATCATATTGTTATTTCAAAATCAGCAGATGAGACACCAGATCTCTTATTGGAGATTAGCATATCTCTAGATATCTACAATTACTTACTCCTTTGTAATAAACAAGTTTTTAAGCTGAAGAAAGCTGCAAATTGGAGTCTCTAAGCTAAAAGAAAGGTAAATAGGTTATTGGCCCTGGGGAAAAGACTCATATGTAGAAATCAGAGTTATCTTGTAACATTTCATTATTATGAGAAGTTCTGCAAGGTGAAATCTGCCCCTGCTCTCCTTTCAGATCATTCAGATCATCTCCTGATGATCATAAAGATCATCAATAGCTTTTTAATCAAGAAAAATTAGCTGAACATAGTGTCATTTATCTAAGGCAATATAATGATCTTTACAAATGATTCCTGAATAGTGTCTTCACTGAAATAACTCTCTACTTGTTATTTGCTAATTTCTGCCTGTCTTAACATCTGTCTACTGTGTTATGAAAATTATAACTGAATATTACAGCTAAATAAAGAATTGAGAGGTCGTTAGGAACAGCAGAATAAAACTCATCTCTCTAGTCCCTTCCTAAAACAATTACTGACTGTACAGGTCAACTTACAGAATACTATAACAGTCAACAATTGTAGTCTTTCTTGAGCCAAAAGGAAAAAAAAAAATACAGAAACCAATTGTGCACCAAAAAGATTTGTTTAATTCTTCAGTATTTAGGTCAGGAATTGATCAATTAAATCTCTTTTTATAAAGGATACATTTTAAGAAATATTGTTTTAAATGCACAACTAAAAACACTGATTTATATATCTATATATATAGACAAAGTCAACTGCACCTGCAAATGAAAGGTTTATGAATATTTAAATGTGTCTCATGAGAATCAGCTCAGTGGAAACAGGAAACTGTTTAAACATAGTATTCCCAGATATGGAAAAAAAAAAAAAAAAAAAAAAAAAAAAAGTGTGGCTTACAGGATACTTGTTCAAACCGCCAGAGTACAGTGATGATGCTAAGATGGAAGGAATTCAATACTTTAAAAAAAATCCCTATGATCATTCAGGAACTTATTTGTTTTGATTTGATTTATTATTGTTTTGATGATTTGAAGAGTAGAACTGTTCCTTTACTCAAAGAGTAGAAACTCAAAAGTATAATTCAAATGTATAAACAAACACAATACAAGTTATGTAAATGTGTTGTTTGCTTAACCTAAATAAATATCATCACTCTATTATTACTCTAACTTGAATTTTAGGAAAGACATCATAGTTTTAACTTTTTTTTTTTTTTTTTACTTGAATTTAGAAGAAGAGACAAGACTGATTCTACAGCTTTTTCTATCCTTACATGTATCTCTGTGGCACCAGTTTCCATTATTTCTTTGTTACCACTATGCATTTTCATTATAGTGTTGGATAATGGCTGGATAGTTACTCTAGTTATGGCTAAGAACAATTGCAGCTAAGCTATGAGGATTTTGTTTGAGTTTGTTTGTTAGAGTTTAATTTTTGAGTTTTGCCCATATACTTCATATTTAGACCATGACTGCCTCTTCATTGATTTTTTTATTCTTTCTTTATAATTATATTGCACTCATATCTCTACATCATAAGATCATATCACCTTAAGGTATAACTTCCCTAGAGAGACAGAAACACAAGATATCTCATGAATATACTTATATATTACTGTACACCCACATATGCATATGCAAACCAAATAAAATAAGTATCATATACAAACAATATTGTTTCAGAATCAGTAATGTACCTGATGTCAAAAAAATATACTCCCAAGAAAAAATAATATCATTGGTTTGGCTATACATAATAGTCCCTATATTTAGGGAGATACAGAAGTTGGTTAGGGTCAGACTTTGAAATAAATAACAAGTAGGCAACACAGGTGAGTAAGGAACACAATTCACATCTGCTCTCACACTAGTCATTGAGTGAGCCAGATACAAGCAGATACTCTGGATGATGCATCCGAGGAAATGACACAGTAGACATTTTCTTACCACATGCCAGAGAACACAGGGACACAGCACCTTGCAAAGGCTCACTAACTTTGGACAAGCTCCAAACATTAAGCTTGTTTTAGCTTGTCATCAAAATGTCAGCTGAACTTCCAATGGAACTTTCTTCCCAGTCCAAAATTTTGCAAGACTCCTCCCAGTGGAAAAAAAAAATAAAAAAATGGTGAAAAGGTGGCCCAGCACACTGTTCCCCTATGAGGTCAGCCAGCTTTGCAGATCATTATAGAGTGTTTAAATGTCCTAGCCATCTTGGGCTGATTTAGCAAATAGAGGGAGCAGTGCTTGGACTCTCTGAGCACATGCTGTAATTTCTGGATATGGCTGCTGTAGAGGACTGGAGTGAAACAAAGCAGATAATTTCTATGTTCCATGTAGCAGGCACTACTTACAATCTGATCCTACTAGAATTTCACTAAAATTATATATAAAAAAAAAAAAACCACTCATATATGATTGAGTTCCACAGGTTTCAGTTCAGTTTTTACACTGAAGTGCTTTGGGGTTTGGACAATGAGATTCAACTTGGGATTTCAAAGCTGTTACACAAGGGAAATGCATGCATGAATCCCAAGAAAGAGAAAAGACTAAATTCTAAGGGTACAATTGTGAATCATTTATAATGCATTTTAAAATCCTGGAAAGGAAAATATTCCAGCAGATTAAGTTAACTATATAAAATACAGAATTTCAATATCCAGTAGTCTGTCAGGGCACAGCTCTTTTCTATTTCTAAATCTGATATAGAGGTTAAAGTTGTTGGATGACAAATATAACATTGATATGGTCATACAGATAAATATAGAACCACACCCTAGCATTCTAATATTGATGTCCCTCCTTCACTTTGCAAAGATCCCAAAATCTTTAGTAGATTTCACTTCACAACACCTCCAGGATATACAAAGTGCTCTTAACTTGCATTTTTCACTTGGGAATAATGCACACAAAGTTTGTCATGCTATTGAGACATCTAAAGAAGTAGATTCTGGCTTTCCAGAATTTTTAAAAAATTCTAAAGTCTCTGTACACTAAGATGTTAAGGTGTTTCTTCAGAAAGTAAAAAAAAAATATAACACCTACACATCTCTGAGAATTTCACTGTACTTAACCATATCTTTAACCACATAAAAAAAAATTTATTTCAAAATCATATTTTCAAGACTTCATGGAAAGAAATCCTCACTAAACAAGAGACAGAAGATGTAATTTTATGGATATTTGGATAGTGTCCTTTTCTTGAGATGCTTTTCCTTCACAGAGTTTGCAAATGCATAGTTTGCAAATACAGGCTCACGCTAGAACTATGTAACCAGGAATGTGGAGCTAACTGAAAGTCACCTTATATATTTGAGATACTGCAAAAGTGTCAAGCAATTCGTTATGTGTTTAAACATAAGCATCTTGTGCCATTTTAGACACACTAAGTTATTCGAGTTATCAGATACCCTAAAGTGACAAAAAAATGTCTCTATGTAATTAAATTTAGACACTTGAATATTTCTCAGTGTGACTACCTGGACAACAAACTCCATTTACCCCATACTTGTCTGCATTCTATCTGTTGATATACCTAAGCTAGCACAGCTAGCTAGGCTGTGACTTTCATCTAAACTATAGATATTTCCAAAATAATCAAAAATAACTATGAACTGATAAGACTTTCTGCCCTGATTCTTGTCTTTTCAAATGTTTTTATCCTAATTTGGGTCTTGATCTTGCAAGTATGACAGACTGTATTTCCATTTTTTATGGAGATATACAGCTATTTAATTACATCTCTTCACAGGCATTCAGTCACAGACTTGGTCTTCCCAGGGTTTTAAATTCTTATGTGTGAAGAAGAGATTTAAGGGCTTTTAGATTTAACAATTAAGAAATCAACAGTTATGATACTGGTTTTCTGCCCCCTTCTATTCCTCCCCTCTCCCCCCAAAAAAAGGATAAAATTATATTGAAAAATTAATTCAATGCTATTTTATGTCACTATTTCAGCAGAAGAAATTAATTTTATTATATTCTGGAGGTTGCCTCAATAGTAAATCAATTGTAAATATGTTATTATCAGTTTCTGGTACCAGCATACATTTTGACTTGTCACTACACATTTTACCTAGTAGAAACAGTTTCATACACTGAAGGCAAAATAAATAAAAATAAATTAATTAATTAATAAATAAAGTAGGTTGACATGCTAACAAAAGTCTGAACATCCATCTGGCAATGTATCTATGTTATGAGTTCACTAAAGCTCTTCTCTAGATTCAAGATCAAATTCTATAGAGGAACATATTACAGCTAAAGAAGAACCACAGTGCTAAGATGAAACTGGAGTAAACCCTAGATATTTATGTTGAATGCCTAGAAATTTATGCTGAATGCCATTCCTAGCCAGACTGCCCAACAACAGCCCAGCTGTAAGGAACATTCATCACATACACCATTTTTAATTATTTCAGCCTCTACGAATGTCAGTACTATTGTTTTCCTGCAAAGACAGTGCACCACTCTGTAACATAAACAAAACCCTCAAATCTTGGGATTAGTGCTACTGTCACTTAGCTTTTTAACTCACACAGTAGAAGATGCACAGAAAAGTCTTACTTGAAGGTATCAGCTGCGTAATTCAATCGGTGCATCGTTTTCAGTAACCAACCTCTATAGACCTATTATCAAAGGCAAGAAGGAAAGGAATATTTTTCTATGAAACATGGAAAAAAGATGTTTCAATAGTTAATTAGATGACAAAAAGTATTTGTCAATGGGTGCTCCTAGGAGAATCCCCCACAGTCTGTGTTAGGTGTCTGGAGAATTTACTGAACCAAGGAGGCACCTGAACCAAATGATCTCAGGATTTAGAGTTTCAGCCTATGCAGAAGAGAAGGCCAATTGTCATAGCAATAACTGAATTACAGATAAACTTCATGCAGATATGTAAAATAAGAGGAAAAATGCAACAGGTACATGTTATGGCAGGGCCACTGTCTCCAAAAATCTTCTCCCCCATCCCTGTTTTACTGTCATCTAAGAAACATTTACACAAGATGAAGCGACTCTGTGCAGAACTCTGTTCTTTACTGGGTAGGCTCACTTGAGATCCCTACACAGTCTTTCATCCATCTGTTTCTGCCCAAAACCACTTCATTAGTTCAGCTGTCTGAAGCAGCCATTTGTGAAATTTCTTTTTAATTCAGGGCACACATCAGAAACAGAATGTGGAGAACACTATCCAGGATATGGGTGTCTGCATGCATTCACCTCATTCTTGGGTATGTGAACTTTCTGGCTATTCCATGTCCTTTTCAGCTCAGGAAGTGAAGAGTAACAGACACAAAAAGGGACACACCAATGTAGTTCACTGTTCTAATAGGAGATCTGGTGTGCATTGTCAAAAAAACACATGCAAAGAATAAACTCTCACCTGACTCACAATTCATCCCTCACTTATACAGGGTCAGTTTAAGAACAGCAGGGTACAACAGTGGATACAGTAGCAAACTTGTCAGAAGAGGGAAGGAGAGGGAAGGTATGAAAAGTAATCAAAGTGAGAAATATCAAGAAATGTAAAGCAAATGCCATTCCACCTAAATTAATGCATGAGTTGTGAGTGTGGATAAAGGAAACACCACAGAGGAAATAAAGATTATTCACACTAAAAAAAAAAAAATAAATAAATAAATAAATAAAAAAAAAAGAATGTTTAATAAAACGGGTTAAGGTATGCAGGATAAGAAACTGACTAAGGCCTTTAAGGCCTTGATAGTGGGTTATCAGAGGTATGCCACTGCACTGGGAGATTGGTTGGGAGTCAAAAGAGTTGGGATGAAAAGGGAAGGTACCTGCTCCCATAGGTAAAGCTCCAGGGTGGCTTTGAAGACACTTGATCACAGTCCTAGATTTGCAGCTAACTTCATGCCCTCAGGCAATTCATTTCGTCTCTGTGCTTCCATTTCCATTCCTGTCTTCCCTGGCATCTATTTTGGATTGTATGCTATTTAGGATAGCAGATGTTCTTATATACTTACTAAACAATGGGGCTCTGATCTCACAGGAGGCTTCTAGGCACTTCTAGAATACAAATAATAAAAAATCTTAATTTAGTAAATATTTATTGAATTCTCTCCGGTATTATAACTAATTACTGCCATTTTCCTTTAAAGAACTAATCCATCACTCTGCTGATGATAAAAGACCTTTTCAAACAATGGATTTATAATCTATCTATTTGGAGAAATAATTTGTTCTTATTTCTTTCCCATCTTTTTATGCAAATTGTTTGCTTCCTTGTGGGACAACTCTAAAGTCTCTAAATTGTCTGAACCAAATAAGTATTGAGCAGATTCAAAGTCTGTACAATATAAAGATGCAGAGAGAGATTTTATATTTCTAAAGACATTACGTACATACAGAATCTACATTCCACTCTTAAAGGAGCTGAACTACACAGGATAGGACCATCCAACTAATTAACTTATCAATGATGTATTCATAGTAAAATTTTTCTATTTCTGAACTTTGTGATTATAGTCCAGTAATTCTGGGCTATAATCACAAAGATGATAGATAGAATTGGAGCAACAATCCATTTCCATCCAATCTGTTTTTCAGTGCTATACCATATAGCCTAACACACTTTTGGTAGACAAAGACACACTTTTAGGAGTAGTTCCTCATTTCAGCTGGATCATTTTGAGAGCCTAAAGTGAGATATTCAAGGACTCATTTGCAGAGTGAAATGAGACCTCACAGACCACTCTCCAGAAAGATCCAGAAGTTTGGCACTCTACAAAAGAGGCTTGCCTACCTTGGCACAGTTTACTTCAGCTAGTTTGAAAGGGCTTACTCTTATTAGCACTGGAAATATTCCCATGAACTTCAGCACTATTCATCACAGATAAATAAAAAGTAGAAATTCTCCATTCTAGTAGAAATAATAGACTAGCCAAAAAGCAAGAAACGTTTACCTTTTGGATACACATTTTAACCTATGCCAAATATGGGATACACCAATATAAAAACACAGAAACTGATCTCAAGTTTCAGTTCTATAAAAATAATCTCTTGCAATGTGACTAAAAAGGAAATGCTATAAATAAATTATTTCATTATTGATCTGTCTTGTGGAGGCTTAAAAACCTATTCTGTCTATATGCAGCAATTTGAAATAGATATTACTCTGATAATAACCTTTGGTAACTGGAATGAAACTTTGATTGATTCTCATAATTAAAAATTCCTTTAGGGTAAAAGTTTAAGGTAAAATTTAAGTTTAAAGTATAGGGTAAAAAGCATTAGTGTAACAAAGGCTGATGGCAATTCTAATTTGAATTTTAAAATGTTATCTATCTTTTGTAAAGACTTCTATATCAGTCCTGCTGGTAAACCAGGCCAGTCTGCAGAAGTTGTTGAAAAGATAAAAGTATTGGAAAGTTTACTTCATTATTCATTTATCCTGTTCCACAGATATCATTCAGGGATCATCGTGGATATTATTTTAATGACAGAGGACTGCAAAACTCTCTTTGCTTGGCATATGCTGCAGTCTAATCATGAACACATGGCCAGTAATCACAGGTCAGGTTATAAGATATAAGATTTCACTAACTGTTTCAGTCCTTGGACTATCAAATAACCTATGTTCCCAACACTTTATCTATTGATCCCATATAAAACTGCTCTTAGTGAGCAAGGCAGTGTGTAGTAGTGGACTGAATCTCACAGATTATGAAACTAAACACAGTTTGGCTACTCTGAGTTGTCTGACCTTTATCATTTCATGGTATTACTTTCTTTCCCATTCTGGCCATACGTAGTCCAGACAGCAGTCTGTGTGTGGCAGGTACTCTCTCTTACTCTTTTTGTACATACTTTCTAGTATGATGTGACCTCAATTTCCTGTGAAGCTCTTGGGAACATCTAAAACTCAAAATGTACAGAAACAGTAGCTCCATCAAAGCAACTCACAATACTCCAGAGACAGGTTATATTAACACAAACCTAAGGGACTCATTCACCGCCCAAATTTATATGGAGATGAAACCGATAAAAGTGCTGAAATCCAGTCACTGGACTAAGTATCTGGATCAATTACAATGTTTTGTCACCACTGAAGTCCATGTGAAGAAGATCTAAGGGAAAAAGAAAAGGCAATAGGAAAAGAAATAAAATAGGCATGGAGAACGGAGAGTTCTCCAGTGGAGTCAGTGGAGGTCCTCCATTGTCCAGGAATATATGTACTGGAAATGTGGGAGAGGATTATTCTAGGTCAAAAAGTTCAAGCACCACCAGAGAAGGGCTGTAGCACTGAATCATAGAATGGCTTGGATTGGAAGGGACCTTAAAGATCACCAAGTTCCAAATACTGCTCATGCAACACTTGCTTGGGCTACATAAGATGTCTAAAGACTGAGACTTCTACATTCTCATCTTGCTTTAGGGAAATTACAGGTTTTATTCATAGTTTTGGTATTTGGTTTCAGATGATCAGTTTTTGAAGCTCAGAGTCAAATAGAATCATAGAACGGTTTGGGTTGGAAGGGACCTTAAAGGCCATCTAGTTCCAAACCCCCTGCCATGGGCAGGTACACCACCCACTAGATCAGGTTTCTCAAAGCCCCATCCAACCTGGCTTTGAACACCTTCAGGAATCCACAGCTTCTTGGGGCAACCTGTTCCAGTGCCTCACCACCCTCATAGTGGTGCTATCTAACCCTAACATCTAATCTAAATCTCTCCTCTTTTAGTTTTAAACCATTTTCCTTTGTTCTGTCACTGTCTGTGTAAAATGTCACTCTCCATCCATTTTATGAGCCCCCTTTAAGTATTGAAAGGCCACAATAAGGTCTCCCCAGAGCCTTCCCTTCTTCACGCTGAACAACTCCAGCTCTCTCAGTTTCCTCATAGAAGAGGTGCTCCAGCCCTCTAATTATCTTTGTGGCCCTCCTCTGGATCCACTCTGACAGATCCATATCATTCTTGTGCTGGGCACCCCAGACCTGGATGAAGTATTCAAAGTGAGGCCTCATGAGGGCAGAGTAGAGTGGGACAATCACCTCCATTGACCTTCTGGTCTTGCTTCTCTTGATGCAGCCCAGGACACAGTTCACCTTGTGGGCTTCAAGCACATACTGCTTGTTCATGTTGAGCTCTCTGTCTGCCAGCAACCACAAGTCCTTCTCCACAGTGCTGCTCTCAGTGAGTTCTTCTCTGTCTGCACTCATGTCTGGGTTTGCCCCAGCACAGGTGCAGCACCTTCCACTTAGGCTTGTTGAACTTCATTAAGTTCAAGTGTTCTCAGGCTTGTCCAAGTCCCTCTGAATGGTATCCATTCTTTCTGTTGTACCAAATGCACCAATCAGCTTGGTGTTGCTGAGGGTACACTCTATCCCACTGTCTCTGTCATTGATACAGATATTAAACAGCACCAGTCCCAAGACAGACCCCTGAAGGACACCGCTTACCACTGTCCTCCACCTGGACATAGAACCATTGACCACACCCTCTGGCAGCAGCCATCCAGCCAATTCCTTATCCACTGAATCATCTACCCTTCAAATCCTTCTCTCTCCAGTTTATAAATCAGGATGTGTGGGACTACATCAAAAGTCTTACAGAATCCCAGGTAGATGACTTCGGTTGCTCTTCCCTTATCAACTGATGCAGTCACACAATCATAGGCCACCAGATTTGTCAGGCACAATTTGCCCTTGGTGAAGCCATCCTAGCTGTCTCAGATCACTTCCTGGTCTTGCATGTATCCTTGCATTGCTTCCACGAGGATTTGTTGCATGATCTTCCAAGGCACAGAATTGAGGCTCACTGGTCTGTAGTTCTCCAGGTCTTCTTTTCTACCCTTTTTAAAAATGGGAGTGATGTTTCCCTTTTTCCAGTCACTGGGGACTTACCCTGACTTCCATGACTTTTCAAATATGATGGGCAGTTGTTTAGCAATTACATCAGCCAGTTCCCTCAGAACCTTTGGATGCATGTCGTTGGCCCTCATAGACATGTACCTGTGATAACATCCAATTGATCAGTCCCACTACAGTGCTCCAATCTCCTGAACTCCTGTTGATTGTAGTGAGTGTGCAATCACTAAAACAAGTCTTAGAGCTACTAAGAGTATACCTTTGGGAATCCAAACTGATACCTCTGAATCAGTTTAGCATAGTTCCCATGCAAATCTAATATTTACCCTATTCAAAAGATAGACAGGATATCTCTCTTAGCCATGTGTGTTCCTGTACCTGCTTGGCAATTACTTGTGCTTTTAGTTTTGTGCCTACTATTACAGGGAGTCTGCAATTATGTCAGTCTATTAAAAACTAGGACCAAAGGTCAGCGGGTTTTCCATGACAATAGTATTAAAGTTTAAAAAGATTTAGAATTTCTATGCATGTTCCCAAGTAGCGCAGAAACATTCAGCTTAACAGAAACAACAGATAATAATAGATATAGTCTTAATGGCTTAATGACCAATTTTAATTGCTATTAGACCTGTATAATATAAAACTCTTCTTCCAAAATGATGCAAGACTAGCAGAGAATGAAACAAAAATAATCCCTACCATTTCAACATGAAGCTCGCTTAAAATACCTTTTTTTCCTCATTTGTACAAAAGCCATCACCAGCTGGAATGTTTTCTTGGCTGCAATGCTCAAAGGGGAACTCATTAAGTCCAGGGAAAAAAGAGATCAGATGAAATCTGGACATAACCTTCACCCAAAACACTTCTGAAGTTCAGGCTTATTCAGATAAGTTGAGAGGAGGGATTGTTTAAATAACTGGCTGGTGGTTTTTTGTTTGGTTGGTTGGTTTTTGTTTTTTGTTTTTTGTTTTTTTTTGTTTTTTTTTTTTTTGATTACACTACTCTGTTTCAGGTTGGCTGGCTGGTTGTCTATTTAACTTGGACCACTCAAGCAATTTGTATTTTTTTGTTTATCTTCAGAATATTTTAAAATTAAGATGGTGTAATTTGTCCTATTGTGTAGCTAAAGGATGGAGACACACAAGTCTTGATACTAACTTAAATTAGTATCTGACTTATAATTTAGATACTTAGATACTGACTTATAATTAGCTTCTGTAATTGACTGCAGAATCACAAACCTTACAGACTAAGTAAAGGTGACAGAACTGAGTCCAGATTTGTCAAGACTGAAACATGGAATATAGCGTTCTTAGTGTTTTAAAAGAAGAAAGAATATTCCCCAAAATCTTGAGTAAGCTATTTCAAGTGGGCAGATAAAACCCACCCACTAAGGTCCTCTCAGACGTGGGATAGTTGGGTCTTCGTACCTTTGTTTTACAATAGGTATCCTAATTTTCCCATCAGCAAGAACAATTCCCTCTCCACCTTTGGAGCAAGCAGGATGTTGGACAGGGACTGTGAGAGGCTGTTCTCTACCTTTGAAGCACAGCATCTCGGAGCTACTTCTCAATTGCTGCAGGTACTTAAAATTTTAAATTTAGAGTTTAATTACTTTCCACAGTGTACATGGGACATCAGAGAAACAAATTCTAATTTCCTGAGTCCTGATGATTTGGTTGTGAGATCATCTTTTCGGATTGACACCAATTCAGCATTGAAAGACACTCTTAGATGACGTCCAGCTGAATTTATTTAAGGCCTCTGCAGAATTTAAGCAGCCTGATTTAAGATGCATTGAAAACAGTGGGGAGTGATTTCCTACAGATCTCAATGGCCTTGATATTTCAGAGCAAGTGTGCACAAACAGCCTGTTTGCAAAAATACAAAAATACTTTCCAGATGCCTGTGCTCCATATATGTTTTTAAGGTTATATGTTAAGTTGAAAAAAAAATAGGAGATTTGTAGAAGTCTTGTTGTAATTTCAAATTCCTATTCAGGGTGATCTATGGAATTCCCCTCTTGTTTATGGCTCTTTTAATGCTCCACTTTATGGAAGCCATGAATACATATGGATTTTTACCAAGTACCTCATGTAAGTAGCCTGACATCAGCTGACAAAACAGCAGTCTGATTTAATAACATTTTTTTTCTGCAGGCTCTCTCCATCTGCTTTGCACCAGTTACAGAATATAAGGTCAGAAAGAAGGCTTAATCTATTTTTTTTTTTTTTTTTGCAGAGATTTTAGCAATGCCATGTTCAGAACAGTTTTCCTGATCTTTATTATGTTGTTAGCCCATAATACAAAAGAAACAGTTTAAAATATGTCACAGTAAGAGCTGTCTTAATATAAAGTGTTAGATCACTGTTGGCAGATGTGAAATATTCCAGAGTTGTAATGTTTGAAGACCTGGTACAGACTTGTTAAATAAAAAATATGATTTTTGTTATTTAAAAAAGTAAATAAATAAACAAACATGAAGGAAGGGATTACTGCATGTCCCTGTTAATACGAACTAAGCCAAAGCCCATGAATATATTATGAGGGTAGGTGCTATAATGGCTACCTTAGAAAAAGGTCTGCTTTGTGCCTTTGTTTGTTTGTTTGTTTTAAATTTGGGTTATAGGAGGTCACTCCTAAATCTCCAGGCAATTAACAAGAAGAATTTTTACACAGATAAGGAGCAATATGAATATTCAAATGTGATCTATTAAAATTACCCCCCAAAAAATGTCTTCACAGGTTACTGTAATTTTATCTTACAAATTTGAGAAAGAAAATCACAAAAATCAAAATAATTCATAGATCTCCCCATGATGAAATAGAAGTCCCTTCAAAGGATAATAACAAATAGTTCATAGGTTTCTTAAGCTATACAGACAAAAATACCTTTAACCTTGCAAAAATTTGAGATATAATATTCTGATGCTTTTCTTTCTCTACAGTTATGATATATATCAGGACCACACAGAAAAGCTTCTGATTTTTTTTAATTCTTCATGTATTTTAAATGTTTTGATTATCATGTTGAAAAATTTGCACACTAAATTTGTACATATAGTGATAGTACACAGCCACATCAGCAATATAATTTCCCTACATACAATATATATCAATTTCTGTTTTTGTTGTTGATGATGTTTCTGGTTATTGCAGAAAGGCAAAATGTGTATGACAGCAAGCAGTGTGGCTTCTAGTCCTCTGCAGTCAATATACCTGGAATATAGACAGAAGTGGCATTCAGCCTAAACATCCATCACTACTGTGATAGTATGATATGCATCTGGTTCCTTTGGAGTATATTTGCTGTGATTACCCAGTTCAAGTATTTTCCAACTATTGTATGTGTCATCATATGAAAGTAATGAAAATAACCACAGCCATTATTGTAGGGTTTAAGACTTTGCCATCTGTTGAGAGGCCTTTGCCTTTCACAAACTGGCATGCTGTTGTGCCAAAATCGACCTATAAAGAATGTCACCATACTATGCTTGTACACATTTGTATAGTTCTTTTGCTTTCACATATCCTAAGAAGTTCCACAAACTATTGTTAACAGAGCCAGCAATCAACAAGGGAAAAGGTCAGACAGAATAAATGGAGTTCAAGTACTGATGCCCAGTCACAAGGGAATGTAGAACTGGGAGCTGAGTCGGTATTCACCATTGTAAGCTATGGATGCATTAAAAGATAGTGCAACTGTGTCAAGGATGTGTTCAGATCTGGTAGGATCAAAGAGATCCTAACTGATTTTTTTTTACATTACAATTAACGTAGCTTGATACACTGTAAAGCATCCTAGCTAAAAGGTAAGGTAGAATACAAGCATAACATACTGCAGAACGGTTAATAGACCATTCATAGAGCTATCCTTATAATATATCAATATTTTCCCTCATATACAAGATATCAATTCTGTTCCAGTATCTGAATGCCAGGTATGACTGCCTAGACCTCAGACTATAAAATTTTCTCAAGTCTTTTGAAGACTCAGATCTCTTTGAAGATAAAAACAGACAAAAATATTCCAATACCAGTATCTCCTTCCCATGTCCAGTCTAGAGAGTTCATCAGTAACAAGACTAATGAATTAGGCTATATCTTCCACATATATCTTCCATATGTACATTCCCATGGCATATGTCATGCAAGACATCATTCTAAACAAAATCCTCATGTATGCATTGTCACTTGCTACATCACAGATGATCAGGATTATTTTGTAAAATTCACATGGTATTTCCTTGTAAATGTGAGGTATTAATGTTGACTACTTCAAAGACGGCATACAACCAATATTTTGAAAAAAAAATAAGTCATGAAAAAGCACTTCACTAAAAAAAAAAAAAAAAAAAAAATCAAGAGGAGGAAATCCAATCAGTGGAAATGAACTCCATAAGGTATAAAAAACCAAGCACCAAAGAACTTGTGAGTATTTCTGGGTTAGACTTATAAGAAAGGGAGACAAGAGAAAGACTTTTATTAGGATTAAAAGATCTTTGGGAACATTTATAATAGTCAGTTCCTGCCCACTTTCTGCCTGGAATGTACCATCTGCATTACATTCAATTTCAGAGGTTATTATTTTGGAAAAGATGTGATGTTATGCTTTCATTCTCCAATCTGTAAACAAGAGATTAATAGAAGATAATGTCTTAATCCATTGCCTTCGGCCAATGAAGCCATCTTAACCACTTAATTATTGTGCCACTGTAATGAATTTAATTAGAGAAAGAAAGAAAAAAAAAGTGTGAATGAGATTCTTACATAACTTTTAATATCAAAAGTTCTTATTCATTTCTGAGAAGTCAGGTGAGACATGAGCAGGCACAGAAAAAAACACTGTATCAGCTACAAAAAAAAAAAAAAAAAAAAAAAAAAAAAAAAAAAAAGAGGAAAACAAGGAAAACAAACGTAATTCCACAGTCTGCAGGGCACAAAACACAACCTGACTTTTCCTGAAAAATGGCTTCCAGTTCTGCACTCAGCTAATCAGAGTTGTTAGTCTTATATTAAAATAAATATGTAGTAGTTCAGAATGCATAACCCCATGAAGAGCCTATTATTGCTAGAACTGTTAAAAAAACAAGTTAAGTATTCCAGTAAGCACTGTGATCATTAAATACTTAGAATTGTCCTTTCAGAAGCAAAGCTTACATTACACTACAGCTTTCATCTATAGAGGAAATGTACCTTGAAAAGCAAACGCTGTCCCTGTGTCTGGAGACCTGTTGATCTAGCAGTATATTGACTGCCTATAGAGGAAGAAGGTTTACAGCAACAGAAATCAGTTTCTGTAGATCTAATTCAGTTTGCTTAATTCAAGGCACCAGGTGACACTCACATCATCTTTATAACCCTGAGTTCTTAAATTACATAGACTGAACATCAGAAAATGGATGCATTAAAACTTATGGAAACACTTCCATTTTTTCCTCTTGATGTTTTTTTTTTCCCAATTTCATCTCAGCTTGCCACTATGTGGCAAAACAGCAACATTTCATTGTTGTTTTCCCTATTATCATTGAATGAATTTTTCATTTCAAAAAATAGATGAAAAGTCTAAAAGATGAGAGAGGGTAGCACGTTTCCTTCAGTGCATCATTTATGGAACACATGACTTTCCATAATGTGGAAGAAGGTTCCTCTGTCCATTGGGGAGGTTATAAGAGAAAATGAGTGAGAAACCAACATTCAAAAGAGCTGATATCATGAGGAGCAACATGCTCAGCCACCAATACGGTGAAGACTCACTTTTGGTTTCTTTTCATACTCTCACCACATTAATTAACATACTATGAGATAGTAGATGTGAGTAAAAGCTCTTCCTCCATCTATCCTACAGTTTATAATCAGAACTATACTACTGCAGGAAAAAAAAAAAAAAAAAAAAAAAAAAAAAAAAAAAA
>CM021732.1:27613437-27646600 GCA_011075105.1 Heteronetta atricapilla | reverse complement strand
TATTTTTTAAATTTGTTTAAAAGCTCTTAATAAATCTTTCCTAAATTTTTTAATATTAAATTTATTAAATTACACTACTCAGGCAAAAAAAAAAAAAAAAAAAAACCTTCTCAATTAGACTTACTGAAATATTTAGCTTACTTTGAAAAAAATTTTGGCTTCAGTAAATTGGGATGTTTTTAAGTACCACTTTAACAAAATATGCCTGAGTAGTGTAATTCTTTGGAATTATCTGGATCACAAAGAAAAAAAAATGAGGGATAAACTCAGACGCTATAATAGAAGCAGGACAACATAAATCTTGCACTTCCCCATAGCTCTGTAGGAACTGTAATCAGGCTAAGTGCTCTAAAATGTAGCTGCAATTATTTGCAGATGAAAAATTCCACCTACAGATATTTCTTGAATCAAAATTGAAGATGAAGAATTAGAGGTCACTGTTAAACTAAGAGCATTTTAATGTAATTTTTGTCAAGGTTGTGTCACTCAGGATTTTTGTAGTTGCTTTTATAAGATAGGATAAAAATAAATTCTAACATTCTGCACACAATTTCTTCATATTCAAATGCAAAGCCATTGAGAACTCAAAATGTTGCCAAGCAAAATAATGCTTCAGGCCATCTTTACTGATAGAAGCACAGCTGGATTGAGAACCTTCACTGAGATCTCCTCTGGAGCATAGGAGTACAAACATCAGAGAAATGGCTACATAAATGGGCAATGGACAATCTGCTGTGGTTTCTAAGGATAAAAAATTGGACCAAATTATAGAAAATTATAAATCCAGACTATTCAGCCATCTGTGTAGTCAAAATGCAGAGTACTAAGTTTAGACAAAAAAAAGTTCTAATAGTTTCATTAGATTTTGAAGATGATTTATGGTTTGCTATTTCCCCCAATTCATACGGAAATAACCTAGAGCCTTTATCTCAGGTGGAAGGACACTAGGCTCTAAGTAGAGAGAGAATGCTAGGCAGAGGGGAAATATGATAGAAGCTACAAAGTAGAAAACAGGAAGCAACTAGAGAAGTCCATCTGGAGAATGAATGGATGGGGTGTGGGGAGGTTATTTAAGTTATTTATATGGCTATTCAGAAGAAGCCCATACTCAATGTTTTCATAAGCAAAATTCAGTTTTGTGTTATTCCAACTATCTCAGCTGGTTACTAACCAAAAGTCTAATCCCCTAATACAGACCTAGATTTTCTGAAGACCAAATTAACTCCTGTTAGCTGAGCCTGATCAGCATCCATACCCTAATTTGAGTGCAACCACACAACATGTGCAAGACAACCAGGGTATCAGGCCCAGCCAGCATGAGTTCATGAAAGGCAAGTCCTGCCTGACCAACCTCATCTCCTTTTATGACCAAGTAACCTGCCTGGTGGATGAGGGAAAGGCAGTTGACATAACCTACCTAGACTTCAGCAAAGTCTTTGACACGGTCTCCCACAGTATTTTCCCGGAGAAGCTGGCAGCCCATGGCTTGGACAGGTACACTCTTTGCTGGGTTTAAAACTGGCTGGATGGCCAGGCCCAGAGAGTGGTGGTGAATGGAGTTAAATCCAGCTGACGACCGGTCACCAGTGGTGTTCCCCAGGGTTCAGTGTTGGGGCCCATCCTCTTTAATATCTTTATTGATTATTTGGATGAGGGAATTGAGTTTACCCTCAGTAAGTTTGCACACACCAAGCTGGGGGAAAGTGTCAATCTGTTGGAGGGTAGTAAGGCCCTGCAGAAGGACCTGGACAGGTTGGATCAATGGGCAGAGGCCAATGGGATGAGGTACATGGCTAAGTGCTGGGTCCTGCACTTTGGTCACAACAACTCCATGCAATGCTATGGGCTTGAGGCAGAGTGGCTGGAAAGCTGTGCAGAGGAAAAGGATCTGAGGGTATTGGTTGATGCTCACCTGAACATGAGCCAGCAATGTGCTCAGGTGGCCGAGAAGGCCAACGGCATCCTGCCTTGTGTCAGGAATAGTGTAGCCAACAGGACCAGGGAGGTGATCATCCCCTTTTATTCTGCCCTGGTGAGGCTGCACTTTGAGTACTGTGTTCAGTTTTGGGCCCCTCACCATCGAGGTCCTGGAGCATGTCCAGAGAAGGGCTACAAAGCTGGTGAAGGGCCTGGAACACAAGTCCTATAAGGAGTGGCTGAGGTAACTGGGATTGTTTAGTCTGAAGAAGAGGAGGCTCAGGGGAAATCTTATGGCTCTGGAAGGAAGGAAGTTGTGAGGAGCTGGGGGTCAACCTCTTCTCACAGATAACTAGTGATAGCACAAGAGGGAATGGCTTCAGGTTGCACCAGGGGAAGTTCAGCTTGGAAATTAGGAGACATTTCTTCTCAGAAAGAGTAGTCAGGCATTGGAATGTGTTGCCAAGGAGATGGTGGAGTCACCACCCCGGGAGCATTTAAGGAAATGTTAGGCATGGTGCTTTGGGAAATAGTTTAGTGGGTGATATTGGTGGTAGGGGGACATTTGGACCAGATGATCTTGGAGGTCTTTTCCTACCTTAATGATTCTATGATTCTGATTTGATACAGAAATACATATTTCCTCATTTCACAACAAAATCATTTTTACCAACATAAAAATAAATTAAATAAATAAATAAATACTGATTTCACTATAACATCTTGAAACAAAATCAAAGCTTCTATCAAATAATCACTGTGATCACAATTCATTAGAAGTAAAGCAAAAACCCATAAAACAACAAATCTGCCATCCAGTAGGACTACATGAAAACAGGTATAAATCTGAAAACCTTATTAGCATTAATTCAATGGCCATGAGCAGTGACATGAAACAAGACACACCTACAGCAACTGTTGCAAAAATTATCCCTACTTGCTTAGTGAATTCAGAGTTATTAAAAATAAAAGTAATAATTAAAAAATAAAGATAAATATGCTTCTTAATTGTGAAAGATCCTGAGGCCCTAAGAGCCTCAATAAATCAATCATTTAGTCCACACAATCAGTAGGTATGGTTGTTATTGTTCATTATGATGTAGCCTTCTCTAAAGCCAAATTAAGAGAATGGGAGTAAGATATTAAGAAATGAAATGTGTCTAGTAGATGGACACATGCCATTGTGCTACACTAGGTATATTAAACCATTCAGATAGTCTTTTGAGGATAAACTGGTAGAAGTTCAGAAAAAATATCTACACAATCTGATGAAGACTTTGAAACAGCAGTCATTGATTTCAGTATGAATTGCAATAAAGACTGAACATATCACCGATGAAAGTCAGCCATTGTAGAAGAATACAAGAGGTAAGGCACTTTAACCCTTTCCAATAATGATTGAGAAAAAAAAAAAAAAAAAAAAAAAAATCAAACACCAAAATCCCTTATAGAAATACCATTCATCTAAAAATAAATAAATAAATATATTATGTCATTAAAATGCCTCAGCCTGTTCTGCCAAACTGGCCTGAGCATACAAACTTGCCATAAACAGACTAATAACTATTTTTACTAGCAACAGGCCTTGCAGTAATTACTTAACAAAAGTCATTATTTGATTAAAGAGGAATGTAATGAAGCACAAGAGCCACAGCTTTACTAGAACTGAGTACAAAGAGTAAGGAATGTGTCATTTATCCACCGGCCTAATTTAAGAGGCTGCTGAAGTAAGTTTGCTCAAGCCAGTCTCAGGTTATCACTAATTCTACAGGCAATTCTCAATGAGACTGTAAACCACCCATGTCTTTTGAACCACTCTTGAATTGTTCCTTTTAATTCTGCCACATCCACTCCTTCAACTCTGCTCTAAAACTGCAAGTTCTGTATCCTTTGAGAGACAAGAAATGATTCGGAGAGGGGTCACAAGGTATGAAGGAGTAATTTAATATGGCTTAAGCCAATCCTTTTTAAAATCCCTGCTTTTAAAAAGAATGATCCCTTTTCCCGTGGACACAGATTGTTGTTCCATCCTTTTCACCAGCTCTAACACTGAGCTGATACATCCATGCAAAGAATCACATCAGTCAACATCAGTCTACTAGTCCAAAGGAAAACTGTTTTTCAGTGTAAGTTATCCCAGTCACACACTCACTAGTGCTAACACAAGCGGAAGGGATGGAGAGAAGGGCAAGTCCACTTTTTCTTTGTACTAGATTTAGACTAGCATAAGGCACTACTGCCTTAGAAGAAGCACTGTTACTTAGAAGCAGCTCAGTTCTCAGCAGAGCAGGGAAGTTAGAAGACACTGTTAATTGGTAGCTGCAAGTGTTTACTGCCAGGGAACATTTTCTGGAAGAAGCTCAGGTTCTCCAGGACAGAGTCCATATTCACAACATCAGCCAATTATTAGAATTTTGTCATTCTGTAACCTTACAGAACTATGATCTGGGGGTTTAGCAGCAGTTCATATGCATGGGAATGCAATAATTTCTCCCAACTGCAGAAAGTTTCAAATAAGGGTGCTTCCATCATACCAGAACAGTTCTTCTTTCCAGAAAAGAGGATCCTGAATGTTGCAGAAATTGAACATTCCTACAAACTGTAGAATGTCTGCAATTTTCCTTCTCTAAATAGTTCTGGCAAATTGTCAACAATTTGAATGTAAAGACTTGTTGATGTTTCAGCAGTCAGGGTCAGTTATCTCTTAGAAAAATTTAGACAACCTTCAGTAACAACATCCAGAGTAAAAAGGAGTAGTGTGTAAGATAGAAACTTGAACTTTCTGGCAGGAAAAGCTATTAGGTCACTCTGCGCCTCATATCATATCTGCAATGGGAGGACAAGTATCTTTGCTAACTGAAAGCCAGCCATTCAACCTCCTTGCACAATTATGAACTCAAGTGTTTCAGATAAAGTTACAGAGTCTGAAGGAAAATGAAGAGCACAGCTATGGCAAGCAATAAGACTTTTGCATGTTTCATTGCAAATGGCAAAATTCCAATGCTTTAATATGGAAGCTACTGTTGGAGCTAGTTGGGGAGTAATGGAAATAAAATATCCAAAATGAGTGAATATCTGTGCACCCCCAATTGGTCACTCTCAAGCCGGTGTCAAGAAAGCTTTCAGTGCAGCAGTTATCTTGTTTATGCAAAACTTCAGTATCTTCCAAAAGAAACTCTTCTTGCAAAAGAACACAAAAATGTTTGACTTCTTCAATTATCCTAGCAATTAAAAAGTAAAATATTGAAATTAACAAGAGAACATTCTGATTTCTCTGTTCCCAGATATTTCCCTGCTTCTCAATTGTTTGGCTTTTTTTTTTTCCCCACAGGTATGTAAAGCAATCCTTTAAACATACCCCTTGACAGAGATCCTTTATGTGCCAAGATTTTCAAAATCTCATTTTCCAGAAACTTTATAGGAATGTTTTTTAACACCTGGCTATATCACCTCAGATTAGAAATTTGGTAGAGATGGACCTTAATTAATATTTAAATGGAGTATTACACAACAAAGTTGTCAATTTTAGTCTACAAAACAGTCTGCTACATTGGGACTTACCAGAGATGAGGTTTCTTTTTTAGCCAAGCCAGCAACTGAAATTTCCACATTTCACATTTCTCCTAATTGTGCATTGTGTTCATAGAAGAAGGACAGTCTAAAAAACTGGCAATATAGGATGAATAGCATGCTATGGTCAACAGAATAGAATTCTACGGTCAACACAGGATACTAAAGTAGTGTCTGCTTAATATGCTAAAGATACAACCAATTGAAAGAAACATAAACTATTGATTTTGAAGTTTTTCATTTATTCAAATTGGTCTTTGGCTAAATATAAAATTGTTGCTCCTCCCTGCCCCCCAAACTGGTTGTTTTGTTTTAAAGTCATGCTTAAGATAGGACATTTTAGACTTTATTGTTAGGCTATTTATCACATATAGCAATGGTGACAATGTGCAATGAGTTTGAATTTTCATCATCCCAAATCCCATGTTACAGAAATTATTTTAAGTCAGACATTTTGGCCAATTGCTCATCATCTCCACCACCCATGTAGAAGATTCATTCACCTCACAGGTTCTAGCTCTGTCCCTGTATCATAAACCTACATTTTGTAATCCTCTGTCAGACGCAGTTCATAAACTCCAAACTGTTGGAGACTGAAGATGTGTTCTGAGGAGGCATCCCTGTATGCTTTTTTTTCTAGGCATCTGCTTTTGGTCACTAATTATATGGGCAAATGTTACAGATACAGGTATACTTTAAGATGTCCCACTTGTGTCATTTTGTGTCAAATCTAATAATTCACACCAATGCCTGTTCTTCGCAGCAATCTTCACTGCACCATAACTGGTGCAGTGAACTGATCAGAAACAGAGCTGTTTCACTAGTAGAAAAATAATAATAATAATAATAATAATAAAAAAAAAACCTGAGCAGCCAACCTGTGCCAGCAACTATCAGTAGAAATAGACAGGGTTAAATAACTAAAGCCTATCCCAAATGTCACATCAAGAGTTAATCTTATTTTTTTCACTGAAGTGTGACATCACTGCAAGATGAGAAATTTCTAGGATTTTTTTCTCAGCTTACCTCACTTTGGTCTCATCACACTTATAGCATATTAGCAACTAAAAAATCTTTATTTTCAGAAGTGGAAAACAATTATAAAGACTACATAATGATTTGTATTTCTGTTGCAGATTTGTGAAGCAACTTGCAAAAGGCAGACATTGGAGAGTTCAGGCTCAAAGACTGGTGCAGACAAAAGATAAAATGACAGTTATGAAGAACCTGTGCTAATTCTTTTGCTCTGTAAGGGGAAGGCTCTTTCATGCTCCCATGTCCCGACTCTGAAGTACCACAGAAAATTTGTCCATAAAGCCTGCTTCATTATGTTTTGCATTGAGATAGCTGAAACTTATTTTTATTTCTGTTCACCATTACTTGTCTTCAAATGTATTTTATAAATGAGAAGTTTCTGACAGTCGAAGTATATGTTTCTTTTATGGTCTGTTTTTATTTACTTCAAGGTTTTGCTATGACAACCCTATTGAAAGATTTTCCTACCTTCCTAATGTTGTAAATGTGAAAAGAAAAGCATACTCAAAATATTAATCAAGCCCTAATTCTGTCTTTAAGGTCAAACATAATTTCTGAAGTTGATATATCTGATAAGAGATTATGACTCACATCTGCACCTTAAAAACAGATTTGAGAAATGCCAAATTATTCCAGTTCTAGCTGCAAAACCAGGAGAAAACACCTTCACACAGAACATCTCATTTTTTTAAATAGTTTACTCAGGTATTAATTTTCCAGTGTAGACACAGGGTATACGATGAGTATGACAGTTTCAACTGCATTGCCATAAGTCTTGTGTAATCATAAATAAGGTCATTTACCAGTACCTACCAGTAAGCAACATGTATGAAACACTACAAGCAAAAAATAATAATAAAAAAACACTATCCCTCCCTCAGCACAGCATGCGAGAACCTGTTTTGCCTACTTGTGACATTCAACAGCTTTAGGGAAGGTATAGCACAATACATTAATATTTCATTATCTCTTTTTAGCTTCATTTTGGGAAAAAAAATGCATGTTGTTGCCCTGCTATTCTATTACTTCACTTGTACCATTCTTTCATTTTACATGAATTCTACAGAATCAAGGTGTCCTCCTCCGAAGAAGAAGGAGAAGCCAGATCATTAAAGCAGAATGTCACTGGATTGCCCATTCATATCATTGTGGTGGAGGTTCCTTGAGAAACAAGAGCATTTGATACCAACTGATACTGGGAATTAAGAGTAGAGAACATCATTTGTAGAGAAACTGTTCCTAAAAATTTGATGGCCAAACTTCACTTGACAAATTAGGCAATACTTGTACCTTGCAGGTTATTAGTGGGTTACTCTGTGGGCTACTTTTCATTCCATTTCCTCACCGAGATCCCTGCACTGGGGAGCAAAGAACATACTTGTTTGTCCCTCCGTCCAGCTGGTAGCATGGTACCACCATATTGATCAGTGAAGGAACAAATCATGACTGGTCCTACTATTGGCTTCTTTCAGGAGAAGGATGCATTAGTACTAATGCTCTAATCTCTTTTGGAAAGGAAACAGGAGATAAGAACCTACTCCCAAGGAGAAAACATTGGAAAGGTCATATTTTTATAGCAAACTGAAGAGCAAATATAAGCATAGAGGCAATTTTGCGCCAAATCCTATTTTGAGTACATTTTTTGTTGTTGTTTTTTTTTTTTTTTTTTCTGAAGCAAAAATATTATCTGATTTTTTTCCTCATTTTTGTTCTCAGTCCAAAACTTACCACCTTTCATTATGAATAAAGTAAAGCATGGCTGCTTTTCATGAAAAAGTGCCTTTGTGCTTTAAAGAAAATGTCCTTGTCTTTTTTTGCATACTGTTTAGTCCCAAAAGAGTTATTTTGCAAGCTTAAAATTCTGTATATGTGTAGTCAAAGGGGAATATTTCACACTTGACTGACTTTAGAAGTAGTGGATAAGAAACGAATTCACTAATACATAAAAACCAAATGTTTGATAATGTAAGTCACTATGGGCCACATCTGGCTTTGTACTTAGGTCTATATGGATCATAAGATTTATAAAAACTCCAATTTAATGCCTGAAGGCAATAGGACTACAAGTATGCTAAGATAATAAAAAGTCAAGGCTTCAGGTACTGATCCAGTCCTGTGAAGTCAACAAGAGGTCTCAGAATATTCCATTAGGTGCTAAACAGATCGAAAATGCATCCTAGGAAAGCACTATGCATAACATAATCAAGACAATTTCCCTGTCTTTTCAGCCCTTGTGATCAAACCTTACCAGTACACATTATGACAAACACAGGTGTAGTCAGTTTAAAGGAAAGAAAGCACTCTTTGAAAGAATACTTTTGTGATGTTAGGTTAAGAAATTGACACTCACCAAAACATCAAGTAATTAAAATTTGCATCCTTAGCAAATGTAACATCCACACTGCATGTAGGCTTGCAAATAGCTGCCAAAGGAAGTGTTAGAAAAATCTCTGCAAGATAAAAGGAGACTAAGTTAAAATTCCTGTGGGAATTATCATTTTAAGTTCTCGACTCCTTTATGCATGTACATTCTTATCATGACATTGCCCAGACATACTTTTTTGCATTTCATACTACACTTCCACTACATTTGTAACACTAGAATATTTCACCATGAATGTAAAGAACTGGAATTCTAATACCTTGTTCTTATGGAAAATGCTTACCAGAGCAGAAGCCAAGCTGTATTAATTTATTGTCATGATGAAGAGGCTAGTGAGAATCAGAACTGACACTAACTCTTTCTATTTTCTCCACTACTTTTTGATTGCAATCATTGTGGTGTCTATGGATGTCATAGCCATAATAGGCACACCAGAATTCGAAGCAGCTTACTGATGCAGGAAAACAGTTCTGATAAAAATGTGCTGCTCCCAGAACTTGGCGTATTAGAGTGTCTGAAAAGATTGCCAAGGCTGGCATTTTGCCTATGTTGCCCAGGGCTATAGAAGATTTGCACAAACTAAAAATAGTTGAAGAATGATCAACAGTGTTTGGTTTTATGAGTCACATTTCTTTTAAAACACAACTTGCCTGTCAGACCACAAAGGCCTAAGGTGATGATGACTTGAGAAATGGTGTTGCAGATCATAAGGGTTTTATATGGTTTGAAACAGCTCTGCAGAACTGGATTTATAACATCTGTTGGTATGTAAAATGTTATGAACAAGGTGGAATTTTGAAAAGACCTGAAGGAGTCAGAAGAGCAAATCTCACTGAACCATCTAAACAGTCATGGAGGAAAACTAAAAACAGATAGAAGATTAGTATTTGATCAAGTATAAGTGCTGTGGTCTTCCTATACCCACAGAAAATTCAAAACTCAAGATACAAGCAGGCTGAGTAATAAATAGTATAATACATTTTCCCCTTTTTGAAGACCCTATCCAGCCTTTTGAAAAGATGGAAATAAATTTGCCCCAAAACTCACAGAACCATTTGGATGGATGCACACAAATGTACACAAGATTATCCACTTACTGTGGAATTTTTAAATCATTTTGCTTCTAGTTTTTATGGTTTCCTATGGTAAGTCATCATGGACCAAAAGTGTACAGGCAAAAATGTGTGTAAAACACTTACTACCAAATCAATTACAATTGTCTATCCAATCAAACGCACTAAGTTCCCGGCCCATAACAAACAGAGCATTTTTCAGAAGACTATGTTTTAATTAATTATTCTAGGATATTAGGGAAAGATAAGCATGGGGCAGCTTTCTATCTGATGTTTTATTAATAGAAGAAGATGTTTTCTCTGAGTGCAAATGATTACTAATTGAGAACTGTTTACAAACTTTAAATCTTACTGCGGAAGGAAGAACATAAACTGTACACAGAAAGCAGTAGGTTAGTCTGTCTTCCTGCATTTGCAGTTTCTGCCAGTTCCTTGCCCATATCTTTACCTAAATTCCTTTGAAGCAGATGATCTAAGTAATTTACAAATTCATACTGTATAATCCCCAAAATTCAGGGTAATTTTAGTTATCTTCATGTGGATTTTCATAAAACTGCCAGAAGCTCCTTTCAGGTTCTGTACATGCAGATGGTGTAATTGCTTTGAACAAGATTCTGGTGATCTTTGGCACCTGAAGGAACTAAAAGTATAGCAAAGCTTTCAGGGACTTCAGAGGGGTAGGATCACAATCAAATTTCCTATCTATTCCAATAGGATTTTACATGGAATTAATTCAAAATTAAGACTGTAGACTACATAATCTCCCCTTTGGAAAGTTACTGTATGTTTGAAAAAGCAAGCCATGCACAGTTAAAAGCTGCTTCTATAAACCAATTATAACAGGAGCAGGACTATAACTAATGGACATTATTTTCAAGGCCTTTGCTTCTCAGCTGTGGAATATTGGGGTTCAATTTTATTTATTTATTTATCTTTTAATCTGATACAGATGAAGTACTGACTTTCTCAAGTAAAATAAACAAGAAATCTATTTTAGCAAAATGAATTTTTCTGAGGAGCCAATAAAACTTCACTTCACAAGCTTCTTTCAAATGCTGATCCACACATTTCTAGTTGCTGGTAGTTGGGCAGCTGCCGAGTCATCACAGTGACTGACATCTTTTTCTTTTCCCCATATACTTTTGACTTCAAAAAATGCTTATTTGGTGCATCACTAGCAGTTTTCAATACACTGGTTACTGTGCCCTATAGACCTCAGAGTGGAATTAGACCTTCTCCTGGCCTGTAGAGATAGAACCTTCAGTTATTATTTCTGCCATATTGGTTTCCCCTGCTTCTTCCAGAACAATATGGTGTTGGATGTTGCAAAACACAGACCCCCACTGAGTTCACTCCTACAGGTTTCTTCCCTGCTTCCTGCAGACTTTGTGGCACACAGCAATAATAGTGTACTACAGTATTAATAGATAAATAGTTCTCTAAAACTTTTCATTCATGTTAGCTTTCTCTCTTTCTTTCACCTTCCTCTCACTCTCTGAAGAAGACAGTTGATATGTACATCAACCTTTCTTTTTCGTTATAATACCAGTAACAAAATAAGCCACAAAAAATATTAATTTAGCAGCTCTCACCTGAATCATCATAATACTCTATGTACACACTCTACTTTAAATCCAACATAGCAATACTTAGTTTAGACTTTCCTCTGAGTTTTATTGTAAATCCCATTATCTTGCAATTGTTGTAGATTAAGAACACACACACAAGCTGTGCTTATTGATCAGATGATTTCAATGACTTCTGATCACTACAGCACATAGGATCAGGACTATGTCCCCAGGACTCAGTACAAAGCCTCCAGACAATTGTCAGAGCTTTATTATTAACTGAGATAGGACCTAAGAGAATAAGCATAATTAAGTATGAAATGAACAGACATTTTTTTCAATGAAAATCTTTCTGCCATCTTGTTCTCTTGCTATTTGAAAAGCCTGCTGGCTGCATTTATCAACACTAATGTTAAGGTTATTACCTCCTAAACCTTCAGGCTGGGGCCCAAAGGACTGGCTCAAAAATCTCACCAGTCAGATTCCTGCTACACCTTTCCTTGCTGCACAGATTATACCATGCCTCCAAGTATGTTTGCTGAGATATCACTCTCAAACACTGGAAGGAAAAATTTTGAAAGGCTTTTGAGAAGGCTGTGAAATCATTTTAGAAAAGTTCTCTTGATGTTGTTGGCAAATCTAATGTGTTTAGATTTTTAGACCTTTTGACACAATCTTTATGTGTCACATAGCTGCAGGCACTGAAGGTGAAACTTGATCTAACTAGAAGAGCAGTCAGATAGGTCTGTTAAAATACACTTTTGCTGAAATCAGCTTGAATAAAGGAGTCACCTGATCTCTTGAGTGTAGTGGATTGGTCTCTTGAGAAAGGGCTAATTTTCAGTCCAAGTGTCAAGCATCACAACTGTTCCTTTCTATAACTTGTTGTTGTGGCTAGACTTTAACTCTTTGCTTTTGTAAACAATGAATGGTCATGCACTAACATTCTACTTAACGGGTCTCTTTGTAAATCTCTTTTATCTAATATGAAAAGAAGAAAATGTGAAAGCATTTGATCCTGCTTTACCTTAGTCCTTTAACAGTTTGCGAAACATTCCATCAAGAAATTAGAGTCCCATTAATTGTTGTAGGATGGATTCATCAAAAAAGGAAAATCTTATTAAAGGCTCTAACCTCAGGAAAAAAATAAAAATAAAAATAAAAATACAGATGTCTGTAATAATGATTTACATGCCTTATGCATTGGACAATGTATAAAGTATGTGATTCAACATGAAATATCCATAGCCTTATGGACCTTGCAAGCTCTGGATGCTGGCACATTCAGATGAAAGGTCAAACTAAAGTAGAAAGCAAATACCAAAAATACCTGAAGTGTGAGTTGTGAATGAACTCTTTGCTTCCATCTGCCACCACTCCTGGTCTCCAGACAGTCTACCCACTGAGAGCCATGTGAATTAAATGACTTTCATTTCCAAGCTTCTCTCCTCCTTTCTCTTATTTCTTTATTCGCTTTCCCAGTACTATAAACTATACTCTGCTTCTTCACTGCTTTCTTCTGATTCCTTGCCCCTTAAATATGCATAGATTATGATAAACAAATCCACCCACCAACTGTAGATTCAAAGCAGAAAATCAAATCAGTATAATTCATGCTGATTCCCGTTTGTCCTTGCTGAAAATAACTGTATATTTCTGCACACCAAATAAATTTTAAATATTTGGTTTTTCACTATCATTATTTGGTTAATCAGAAGAGGTCATATTTGTCTACCCATCCATTCATATCAATGTAAACTACCTAGCAAGACAACTGTCAATCTTTATCTTTTGACACGTTTCCTGTACAGTGCCTATGCCAGCATCTCATTCATATTTAGCAGGAAGACTTCAAAAAGGATTGAGAGTAGTTGATGTCAGCTTAGAGGAATGCCCATTATTCACATGCTCATGTAGTGTATGTTTGAATGATCCAAATCTACTGTGCCTGCAAAAGTGGACTAAAAAATGTTCAGGGCAGTTCATCCTTTAAGATGCTTTAGAAGTATCTAGAAAATACCAGATTTCAGGTAGCATTTCCTTTGTCCTAGGTGAAAAAAGGAAAACAGAAGGCAGTAAAAACTAAAGTAATGCGAACCACAGCTCATGAGAAATATTAAATATTTGCCCTAGATTCAGTTGCAGTTTTTGGTGGAGGTTGGTTAATATATAGCTCTGTTTGTCAAAATCTGATTTTACAGGCAGGATTTCCAAAAATAAATGCAATAAAATATTATTTTTCTCCAAATACACACACATTTAATGTATTTGTTCTAACTTGCTAACTAGCTAATGTGCATAAATGTGCCTGATTATTCGGCAAGTGGTTGCATCTGTACAGGTGATATCAAAAATCTGGTCATGTACAAGGCATGCTTTAAAACAGATGATTAATTACTTTTAGAAGTGGGGTTCTCTTTCTAAGATGAAAGGAAATATTTAAGTTAGTTGAGATATCTTATTACTTCCCCATAATATACAGAGCTTTAGGGAAAGATTAGGTTTATTAAGTCAGACTCACAATGCAGGCTTTCAACACTGCCATTTCCAATAAGTACACATTTGTTTAATATTAAAGTTCTTTTTCAAAACAAAGTAGTTAAGCCTACCCTCACATTTATACATCTGCAGTTTGTTTGATAACTTACAACATAATTACAGGCTGTCCTCCCACTAAATGCTGTATTCAGACTTATGAAACAAGGTGGTAAAATATGCACTGGAGTCTGAGTACTAAGCCCGTAATTTACCACAAGCACTAGGAAGAAAAGAAACAGAGGGTAACCCTGCTATTTAAACTGCTCAGTTATCATGTTTCCCTCCCCCACATATGCAGTAGAGTATAACCCATTCATATTTCAATTTTACATTTCCTAAACCGTCATCTTCTTATGTTTCAAGTTCATTTGAAATGCAATCTGTTTATCACAGCGGCAGTGAATGCTTTTGCAGATCAAGAGAGAGATGTCTCTCCCCACTAACAAATAGGTCTGTAGCAAATGGGTTGGTGAAATAACACAGGCATTGTGGGGTTAATTAAACCACCCCAAGAATTATGGAAGGGTGAGTTTCGCAGCCCCTTTCTTACCTCTAGTGTTCAAGCAGTGAGGGTGTATCCTCCCTCTTTGCTGGAGATGCAGCTAAAATAACTAAGTAAATTCTCAGGTAGAACTAGAACATGTGGAAAAGGAGCTTTGGATGGCCGAGAATAACCTCATTTCAACAAGGTTTCTTACAGACAGTGGCCAGCCCAGGAGACACACAGAAGTGGTCAGGCTCTAGCATCCTGGGGTGCTCACCAACAGATGCCTTACCACCACCCTCTTTTCTGCCTGCTTGCTCAGGCAGACAGCAGGACTAGCCTGGCACCTGGGCTTTGCCCTGCTTTGCTTTCCAGCCCCAGTTTGCAGGGTTCTTGGGGAAAGGAGCTCTTGCACTCTCTTTCCCTCAGGAACTGCGAGCCTTTAGTCCGGAATATTGCTTTCACACAATCACATTCTCTTTCTAATTTATTTTACATTTAAAAAAAAAAAAAAATCCGTCATACTTAACCAGCAATCAGGATTCTGAATGGTGATTTTCAGTGATACATATATGTAAAGCTCACTGTGCAGCAAAGTGTTCTCAGCACAACTCTGTTCTGTAAATATGCCAGCTCACTTGGTGCTGCTCCAAAATACATTCTTCTCAGCCACTACCTGCAGTTCTAGAAAATTATCCATGTTTTAGATTTTAAAAAATGAAAGTCACATCTTCCCATACACTATTTACTAAACACATCCTGTACTATAAAAAAAAAAAAAAAAGAATGACTATTAAAAGGCATATTTATTTTTCACTGTTTTCCCCACCTTCCCTCCAAACCTGCACCATAAATATCAATGAGAATGAATTCACTTCTGATTCCATTTAAAAATCTCTAATCTACATTTGGCAAGTTGCAAACATGAAAAAGTTCATCTGCTGTGAGAAAATACGTAGTACCAGAATAACATTTTAAAAGTAGGTGTCTGACTTTCATAACTGTAGCAGACTTAACAGGGAAGGGAGATATAAGATACCAAAAACTGGGTGCTATAGTGTCATTTGTTTGCTAAAGCACCTCCATAAAGTGAGCCTAGGAAACCTAGGTCCACCCTCAAACATTCTGAGGTATTGTGAAAGGCCAGGAACATTAGAAAAACAGTCTAACCCATTTGCTTACTAAGATTCTTCTTAATACTATCATATTGCTTTCCTCAGGATACTCACCTCAGATTTTGCCTGAGCTTTCAAAGACAAAGAAAGGTTTTTTTTTTTTTTCTCATGCCAGAATCCAGACTGGTTTTGTTAACATGCTAGACAAGCAGAAAAAGATGCTAAAGACACAAACTACTAAGAAGCTATTGAAATCTGTTGAAACCATCTCCACCAACTACAACCAAAGTTGCAGCCTTATAAGGAGACTTCAGCACAGCTGCAAAAGAAAGGATATGGAGGATCCTGTCAAAGTATTTTATTCTTAAAAAATAAATTAGACTTATTTTTGAAACAAAGTTATAAAGTACACTAAATCTAGAAACCTGTACCTTGTTATGTGTGGAAGCTGGCCACTTGCATGTCTGAGTGTATATATAATCTTAATCATTACAGGTACCATTTATGCTTCTTTCTCTAAACCTTTCCCTAGCAAAATATCTCCCTGAGCATACTGTCAAATATTCCAGCTGTTCTCTTCTTTCCCCATCTATCAATTATCCATAAAATATTCTTCAGTGAAGTGGTGAAACACATGCTGTTATTTATAAAGCCCACCTAGCTTTATAGAGATGTTTATCTATGTTGTCTATGACACAGGTTTCCATATGGGTACCTAATTCCTTTAGGCCTTATATCATTGCCTAATTAGCATTTGCCAATAATTCCAATAGCAATAATATAAGAAAGTGATTGGTGATGTCCAGACAAGGAAAGAAAACATTATAAGTAACTTCTGAAGACATTTCCTATCTGTGAACTGATCTACCTGGAATGAGAATAAGAATAGGAAGGTGTCCTGGTTTCAGTTGGGACAGAGTTGTTTTTCCTCCTAAACAAAACACTTCATTTTATGATCGGTCTTATTATCAAACTGTTCATTTTGCCCCGTATAATTAAGTTTGCTATGAGGGAGCAACTGGTGCTTACTGCTGGATTCACAGGAAGATCTACTGAACTGCTTTGATGACAGGCAGGTTTTTTTTTGTTTGTTTGTTTTTTTCCAGTTCCTGCCAGTAATAGGAATCAACTGCTGACAGATGTACTATGAATCAGAGTTAAACTACTAGGTGGCTGGGCACTATATTGCCTGTTGCTTCTTCAAAGTTCAACAGCAATGATCTTTGGCCGAAGAGCTCTCATTTCCACAGCTAATGCACTTATTTGGAGTTTACTCACACTGCTCTGTTTCATAGCAGCATCTTCAGTGCTCCATCAATGTGAATTCCTTGAAAAAAAATGTGATGTGACAACAAAAGTGAAGCTAAATTCCCATTGCAGTTCTTTGATCTGGGAGCATGAAATTAAGAGGTCTGGTCCTATCATAGCACTCCACTCCCAACCTCAAGCACCCTAGCTGAACACAACAGCACTTCTTTCACAGCCCTTCTCTCCAGACATGGCTCTTTGCCAGAAAGATGGCACATGAACTCCTACAGACTAGACAGATTGCTCAGTTATTTAAGGCTAATGATCAAGGCAAGGGTGGATGTTGTCTCCACAGAACAGCCATATGTTAGGCAGAAGAGGTCAAAAGAACACTGCTGCAAAGGTAGCTAATTGGAGGACACTGTTACCTCACAGCACCCTGGGACAAAAATTTGACCCAGAGTAGGTAGGCAAGCCAAGGTTCTACATGGCCTCTATGTATGGAGAGGGAATTGCAGTGCTGGTGAGGGAAAGGCATTGAAATCCTGCACCAAGTTTTAGTAAACTAGTCAGCTACCAACACATTAACAAACTGAATTCAAGATTAGGGAAACGCCAACACCGGGGAGCTACATATTATCCTATTCCAAATCCTCTCTTTTGCCATTAGGAAAGATTTCCTTCTTTTAATGTCATTATAATAAATAAATCTGTAGCTCATGCAGAATGGGATCATGTTCATGAAAGTGATATTTTTACATAGTGACTTCTCAGAAAACAACTGCTCTAGAAAAGAGACCCTATAGTTATATACTCACACTAATAAAAAGCAAAATTTGCATGCCACCTACTGACTTGCCTGCTCACGGTGTGCAGCTCATAAAGAATTAAATTGGGTTAAGAACATCATAATACTCTAGAGAGAGTTTTCAATAATTTCAGACTCTATCTGTTACAGTAGAAGCCTGAATGCAGTTAGACCTACAAAAATACATGCACGGGCTACATCCAGTACTACTGATGTTTTTCATTCAACATTAAGTTATGATTGAGGGTGTTAAAGAGCTGTTAGGGAAGGAAGCACCACTACAGAGTATTTGTGTTGAAAGCAGATTTCAAATGGATTACAAGTGTGAGAAATAATAGAACATACCAGTCAACAAGATAAGGATAAAGACAATAATCTACACTACAAATGCTCATTCAAAACAAGGCTAATCAGACCATTGCCAATACTTAACAACCAAACTATTTCAGGCAGTGTCAACTTCCCAGACTGTCACTAATGCTGATTGACATGCAAAGTGATTGTGGAAATATCAAACAATAGTTCAGTTCCTGAGGTCCTTACTCACACATTTAACTGTTGTTGATAGGGCAATTTTTTTATTGATATCAATCCATTCTGACACCTTGTTCTGAATACTTGTTGGACTTGGCAATAATAATTCCTTCTGCTTCTTTTCATGTGTTATCCCTTCAGTTTGGATCCTTGCATCTGTGTCCCGTGTAGGAATAATGTGAAATCGCTACCCTATTTCCAATTACTGAGACATATGGAGATGGCAGTGAAGAGTCACAGCAATGAAAATATAACAAAGGACCTTAAACTGCAGTTTGACCTAATAATTACAGGGAAGGAAGAATATTATGATTATAAATGTATAGTCCAATAATCTACTAGTTTTTTTTTCTGTCTGATGTATGTTTAATTCAACTAAATGCAATATCTTCATTCTTACGTAAGTTTTGTATTTAAGCAATAAGATTTAAATATTTATGGAAACTCAGGATATGAGGAGGATGTAAACATATCTACCACTTGAGGAACAAATAAAAATAATAATAATAATAATAGTAATAATAATAATAAAAAAAAAACAGCTCTCCATTAAACTGCTCCTGCAGAAATTTTATATCAATTGAAATTTTAGTCAAGTAAAGATGAGGTACAAAATATAGATGTATAGATTGCAGAACTCTTTTTATTATTATTATTATTTTCTGCAGAGAAGAAATATGGCTTATTATTTTTAAACTCTTATGTAAACAACCCCTGCAGTGTGGTTGTAAGAAATGAATCAGGGCACTATTAAATTATGTTTAAATTCAGGATCATAGAGAAATACTGATCACAAATATTTTGGTATATTGTGTCTTGGATTATAGTGAATGCCACAGGCACAGCAAGTTGGCAGAACATTTATGTTCTGTGTGCAAGAAAAGAAGATCAAGCACATTTTCTCATGCCTCTGAGATAACTCTGTAAATCTGTATATGAGCTATATTGATTTCTACTAGCAGAAGATAATATTCTGGGTGTTCTGGTTTGTAGGCAGCCCATTGTTTGTAGGTAGCTTTCCTTCCTTTTAGCCCACCTGGTCACACACTATTGTTGAGTGTCATCATATGAGTGCTTTTCTCTGTCACTTGTCAGCTGTAACCTACTAGGTGTGCAAGATACCCTGCCTAAATTCTCAGCAATTGTTTCCCTTCAGAGCGAATGATTTGAAGGTTCTTTGAAGGAGGGAAGAAAGACTGTTTTATAAGGCCATATCATGCTGTGCGACAAGCTCACAGTTTTGTGTCATGCAAGCCTTAATCTCTTCACAACCTGTCCAGTTGTATCTTAGTCTGTTCTCAATATCATCTCTCTGCTGAGGGATCTGGATTTCTCATGATCTAATCATATCTCCTGTCATCTCAGTACAGGTTAGTTCCCCTACATGTTTATCATAGATGCATACTTCAAAATGTCAGCTAAAAACAATGTGACAACATTGGCAAAAGTGTTTGCTTTACTGAGTGCAAACAAACTGCCCTGATGGGCATCCTAGCAAAGTGGCACAGTCTTTTTTCTAATCATTAATACTAATGTTTGCCTTTTCAGTGTGGATAGTTGCTTCCTCCCTGCTTATCTTCTGAATCAGATACTGACAGTATGTTTTTATACTACATTACATTTTCATAAACCATGTAAGCTGAAAAGTTGTTTATGTCAAGTTTTTTTTTCTGTCATCGATTATTATAAATGTAAGTCTTCATCCACTGATATTCACAAAGCATTTTTTGTGTATATCCTTGAATATAACTTCAAAAGCAATCATTCTCTCTTGTTCAGAAGTATAAAAGACTTTCAAGTACATTACCACCAAAAGAGTACACATCCTTGGGCTCTGTGTGTGGTAACTTTTTTGTTTTTCATTGTGGTTTTATTTGAATGTTTCATTGATTTTTTCCCCTCAGATCCAAAACCATAAAAACAGGAAAGAACACCTACTTGCAAGTGACAGAAAATTTGAGGAAGGTACAGATGAGAATGTACCTTCCTCAAATTTAACCTCACTTGTAGGAGGACAAGCAAAGGCCAGGTCACCCAATAAGCAAAGAACAAGAGGAAAGGAAGGGACACAAAACGAAACAACACCGAGAGCAAGCTTAAGAAAAGCTCATCCTTTCCTCAAAATAGGAGGGAAACAGGTGAAATATTGCCCTAAAGTCTGCTTGAGAATGGGTGCAGCTACACAATGTTTACTCAGACATTTCACAGGTACGCAGTGCTGCCTTCAGTAGCTCATTGCTGTGAAAGCATTATAGCACAGCTATCAGGCTAACATAACCATTCACAACCAGGCAGACTGAGTACTTCATACATTACTCTGTCCAGGGCTTTGCATTTAAAACCTCTTATTCACGACCTCAAAGGCACCGCAGTGTCAAACTGGTTGCAACATTTATCAACAAGAGCAGCAGCTGCTGCCACGTCTTGCAGTTACTTGGAACTGTAGCAATCCACCTGTGAGGAAACAATGAGGAAAAATCAACAAGATTGACTCAGATCTGCACTGCTAACAACAGCAAGGCCCTGGTTTAGTGAGGCCTATAGCATGCTCGAATATGCCAAATTTAAATGAATATGACATTGATTTCTCCCATAGCTCTGTTCCATAATTAAAGCTATAAGCAAAGGTTCTTAATGTTTTACTCAGGCAAATTCTTACTGCAGTCAGAGGAATCTATCCAATGAAAGACCAGGAAAATGTGAGTAGTAGCCCAGAGGTTTAACTCTACTTGGTTTATTTCTAATCTTCTCTTTTAAAAGGATAATTAAAGCCACTTAACATGTGACTGGTGTATATGAGTCCCAATTTAGTATGAGAAAGAAACAATAAAACCTCCTTTGTTAAAAAACAAAAATCATGAACTAGAAGCCATGATCTCATCAGTGTGCCCCAATTAAAAAGAAAACTCTTTTCATCTGTCCACAAAACTAAACAAATCCACAGTGCAGCATTCAAAGCCCACAGCCACAGAGGCAATACGTGCACAGCCCCTGCACCCACCTCCTGACTCAGATCTCCTCATCCTCTGTTTCTGTAACCCGTCTTCCCTACTCACACATCTGCAGACACACCTCATTGTTCTCCCCACCTGCCCACTGACCCCCTACCCTGCTTCTATACACATGCACAAGCATTTCCTCCACCACTGAGACTTGGATTCTTACTCTTATTTATTCGGTTCCCTTTTTCTGAGCGCTGGAGATGACCACATAGGATTGGCTTTATCACATTGTTACTGCTGCCTTTTATAATTATGGGACACTGGTTTCCATGTGTAATGTCAAATGCAGTTTAAGGATTAATGGTATTACATTTCCTTTTCTCTTGACAGTGCTAGACTCTTTTCTCTGTATTGTGACATATTTGCAATAATCTCTGAAGTTTCTGCAGTGGAAACTACAGCACCATCAGAAGCAATCACCAGTTAGTAGCATGATTTTTATACTGTGATATCAAATGTAACATTAAAATAATGATACAATTTTAATGTTTAAATCGTTTTCCTTTTTTTTTATTTTTCCATAAACACTCAGAGGGCATTTAATACAGCTTAAAAATAATGGAATAGGTCACCTGGAGGCAAAACAGTCTGAGAAGCTATCCGTCTATACAGCAAAATGTTAATGCCCTTTGAAATACAAAGGCAAGTTGTTCTCTTTATTGCCTAATGTTTTGCACGTTTTCAGACCCAGGTCCAGAAGTATTTATCTTTCACCTCCAAATCTGATTGCTGTGCTAATGCTATTTAAAACTAAATGGAAGAAAATTGTATTCTCTACAAGAATTCAATTGATTCTTTTCTTTGGACAGAAAAGGAAATAGTAGTCATTTTTATTCACAAAAAGTCCTGTATAGAAATCTCTGTGTGTAAATCACATTGGGCCTCTATAATTTATTAGCTATTGGTTATAGCTGGGATAAATGCATGGGAACACTATGTATGTAGTTGTAAGCAATGTCACATTTGGATTTGGGACTCAGACCTCCTGCAGCATTCTAGAAACCATTACTCTTTCTCCAGTTTACTCTTTTTCCTGCAAGTCTTTGAGCTTAAATGAAACAGGAGTACTGTTCTCAGTAACAGGAAGAGTCAAATTAATTTTTAGAGTGAGAAAAAAAAAAAAAAAAAAAAAAAAAAAAAAAAAGGAGAATGCTCTATGCAGCTGTATCAACCTTGTGCACAATGTTTAAAGTGGCATTTGAGGAATTAAATGTGCTGAAAAATTCAAGAACTACTCAAATATTCAGTGAGCCATAGGATGCCTGGGTCAACATGAACACTCTTGACATATAAGTCCAGCATGCTTTCCTGACTTCTCACAACCAGCAGTCCAAAGGAAATAGTTTAATACCACAAACCACACTAATTCTATTTTTTTTCTTGTACACTATCTTGTGATATTCCCCATTGTGCTGTTATGATGAGCAACCTAACACAGGACAATATAATCAATGTACTGGTGCGTAACTACAGAAGACCTCAATGAAAAATGTTAATATTTGTGTATGATGCTCAGATATCACCTTCCCAGATGAAGCAGGAAAGTGATTGAATACAAATATCTTATTCTATTATGCCCTTTTGATCATTATCAATAGTGCATCTAGAAATCCAGAAAGCAATTTGCAAGATTTCTTTTCAGAGAATTGTTAAAATTCTCTGGACAAAAATCATGGACAAATATTTTAAGCTTTAGCACATTGTTGAGATCCAAAACCATATTTGCTTTCATGAAATATGGGCATAGAGCAATAAGCTTTATTTTTATATGCAGGTACCACCACTATATGTTCATATAATTTATATCTAAATAACTAGCTGAACACCTATTTGTGAGTTAAGTTTACATGCCCCAGTTATAAAACATGCTGCATTGAAATTAGGTACTTAATCGCATACTCAAAGCCTTGACTTTCTGTTTGTAAATCTGATCTTTATTGGATTTTCCCTGGATAACAGATTCCCAAAGTACCTCAGCCTTTGTATTGCATAAATTTTCTTTCCCTTCCCAATGTCTAACTTCTATTACAGCTTCTCTGGGGCAAACATATCATTTGCTATCTCAAAGCATGTTGCAGCTCTCCTGATCTTTCTATTTGCAAAAGCACAAAAATCATTTTGTAGAGGGAAGAGTCCCTTGATCCCCTGATGTGGAAGAAATTAGAGCCTGCTCTCATGCCCAAGATATTTAAAGTGGGACATGTATGTGAAAGGTTCCTTGATCTCTCACTTCCTGGATACACATGCAAACACTACACATAATGCAAACTGCAGTGACTTTTTTCAAAGCAACAGCAGAAGTTACTGGCTGAATCTGGACCACAATACAGGCTATCCAATTTCCTCAATCAGAAAAAGTCTGTGTCTCTCTGGACTCATCACTTCACACTTGCATTCAGAATTGGGTTTCCACAACTAAGAATACCAGACTGTCTCACATATTTTTCCAGCTGATGATAAATGCTACAGTCCACTAGGAATGGATCTAAAATAATTATATTTCATTTCACCTCACTTCAGACAACATGTTAGCTTAGCACGTTTTAATGGAGTGGTGCACAGTGTCTCTTTTTCTTAATGAGACCACATTTTGATGAGAGACTCTAGTGGTTTAAGGAATCATAACCATAATGAAATCCAAGGTTTTGGGTTTTGGTTCATTAGGCAACAAGGACAGCTCTTCAGAATACTTGCTTCCAAAAAGGAATACAGATGCCAAGATTTTATATTCCTCTGGAGAGTTTTTCTGTGAACTGTCATTACTGAAGAAATGTACTGAGGGGGAGTGGGAAGGGAAGAAGGATTAAAGAATTCATCTATGCCACAGTGCATTTATCCATCAAACAGGATGAAAAGTTGGTTTCTCAGTCATATAAAGAAAAAAAAAATAGTTCATGAAGTGTTTTTGATAATCTTACACTGGCAAAAGAGCAGTTTCTCTTTCCAGAATAGTATATATCTTACATAAATTCAGGGTGCACACACCAGCTGACAGTTAGGTGCACACCTTTCCACAATGTATCTAAAAAATACAAGCACCAGATATGATCTGGATAGGTTGGAGAGCTGGGCGATCACCAACCGCATGAAGTTCAATAAGAGCAAGTGCCGGGTCCTGCACCTGGGACGGGGAAACCCTGGCTGCACGTACAGACTGGGCGATGAGACGCTGGAGAGCAGCCTAGAAGAGAGGGATCTGGGGGTCCTGGTAGACAGCAAGTTGAATATGAGCCAGCAGTGTGCCCTGGCAGCCAGGAGGGCCAACCGTGTCCTGGGGTGCATCAAGCACGGCATCGCTAGTAGGTCGAGGGAGGTGATTGTCCCGCTCTACTCTGCGCTGGTGCGGCCTCACCTCGAGTACTGTGTGCAGTTCTGGGCACCACAGTATAAAAAGGACGTGAAACTGTTGGAGAGTGTCCAGAGGAGGGCTACGAAGATGGTGAAAGGCCTGGAGGGGAAGACGTACGAGGAACGGCTGAGGGCACTGGGCCTGTTCAGCCTGGAGAAGAGGAGGCTGAGAGGAGACCTCATCACAGTCTACAACTTCCTCATAAGGGGGTGTCGAGAGGCAGAAGACCTTTTCTCCAATAACACCAGCGACAGGACCCGCGGGAACGGGGTTAAGCTGAGGCAGGGGAAGTTTAGGCTTGACATCAGGAGGGGGTTCTTCACAGAGAGAGTGGTTGCACACTGGAACAGACTCCCCAGGGAAGTGGCCACTGCACCGAGCCTGACTGAGTTTAAGAAGCGATTGGACTGTGCACTTAGTCACATGGTCTGAACTTCTGGGTAGACCTGTGCGGTGTCAAGAGTTGGACTTGATGATCCTTAAGGGTCCCCTCCAACTCAGGATATTCTATGATTCTATGATTCTATATGGCCTGCATGCATAACACCAACCTTTGACAGATGTTTTCCCAGAAGAAATGAGAACTGTAATTGCACTAGGAGCAAGACAAAGGGGATAAATCAACAATTTTGCAATATACGAACCCACAGAAACTGTATTTCCACCTCGGAAGGAAAATATGATCAGAAAAACATTGAAGGGACATTCAATGCATGTTCATATCAATTCTCCTTACCATTATAATTTGTATAAACTAGCAACAATCCTGGTAAAAGAAGAGGATGAAAAGGTTATGGATTGTCTTGCCCAGAGATGGTCCCTCTGGGAAGGTAAGCCAAAATGCTGTACATTTTTAAGGAAGGTTAAAGCAAATCAGACAAATGAAGGCAGGATTTTATCCTTCAGTGTGCTCACATCCATGTTGTTCCCAGGACATAAGCTATACAATTACCAAATAAATGCTTATTTGAAAATTATTAAGTAACATAGGAGAAGAAGAAAGGGGAATTTATATACTGCAAAATAAGCAATATGTCTTAGCAGTAAAGGAATGTTATGAAATCAGAAGGAGAACTAGAAGTTCTAGACATATTTTACTATTGCAAAATGTAAAAAGTTTGATCATTGAGTCTTTTAAAGGTATCTTTGGGAGCTCTTTTCCTCCTTACATGTGCATGTCATGGACTGCACAAAAATCTCACAGAAAGGAATATGCTAATACCTTCAATTTGTGAAGAACTGAAAATTAAATACAATAGATGTAGTCAAAGCATTCATTTCAAAGGTTAACATGCAGACCATACTAGTCCTCCCAGACATAATCACTGGGTAGAAATGATGATTAAAAGTCATAATACATACTTTTTTTTTTCCCCCAAGTCCCACACTTGACTTTGATCAGAGTATCAGATTACAAGGCATGCATAATCAACAATATTGTAATTAAATTTCATCAAAGACTGCTGACCTTTTGGTGCAATCTTTAGGGTAAAATTCACAGTACACAAACGTGCTTTAATCTATGTAAAACATTTATCATGCACAAAGAAAGGTAACTTTTTGACATCAACATAATTAGCCCTGGCGTATTGACTCTGCATGTCAGCCCTTGGCTGTGAGCTAACTTGTGTGAGATCTTGACATAATCATGTTAAGTGCTGCCAGTTTGCGTAGCTGCCATGGATTAAACAAGAAAAATGGTATCAACAATGTAGGCGTCTGTTCTGTGCCGCATTTTAATGAAGCCATTTGCACTAAAATTGTTGATATTTAGAATTTGTTTTGTTTTAATTATGGAAACAATCAATATTATAGAATCTTTGTATTTTTTAATAGACCATTAATTAACCTATTGATTATTGTGGAGAGTGGAAGAAATATTCTTCCTGAAAATACCTTCATTTTTCTAAGTTTTTCTCCATTCCTTCCAGAATGCTGTGATTTACTGACGGAATACTGTTTGCCATTTTATCATATGAATAAATAGCCATAATAGCCACAACATAATTTACAGATAATTTCAGTTCTCCTTGAACCAAGGTCTGAAAGCTGCTAAAGCCACCTAATAAGAAAAACTTACCATCAGATAAAATTTAGATTTATGTTCATAGGAAACAGGTTTTAATTCCTCTCAACTTTATCCAGAAGTTACACACTGACAGCAGGAACCTCTGAAGAGCTTTCAGCTTGGCCTGTCTTCCACATTTTAATTTGCATATTTGATATCCTACAATCACCTTCTGAGATCTTAGAGTAGTGCCATTTCTGTTAGCAATGAGACATAAAAGGATGTATCTTTTATATTCTTTGTGTTTGATAGAATTAAAATATTGTATCTTGTCATCAGTAAAAAAATCTTTTCAAATACAATACTATTTTTTTTTAATATATGCAATGTTTTGACTATCCAATTTTGATTTTATTATTATTATTATTATTATTATAAATAATACAACAGTAATTCTTATTTCAGCATAGGTCTTGGAGATTTGATGATCTGGTGTAAGGCAGCAAATTTTACCATATAAAAAATAATGATGAGACAGCATTTTAAGGCACTAAGACAAAACTTCAAGCTTGTCCACTATTTGTATGAAACAAACATCAAAATCTGACAGCTGAACACAGTTATAATGTAATCATAAGATACAACCTCAGTATCAGCAATACCAATGTGAAAAAAACCTGTCGTTATCTGTTATTGTTATAAAATACATTTACACATGTAGATTGTTTCTAAAATCAGTTAGGAATTGGCCAGCACTAGAATTTTAAATATGCCTACATCCCAATGCATTGCAGGGTGACTAGTTTTGATTTCCTAGATCTGAGCGCACTCTAGGGTCCTCAGCCAAGCATTAATTTGGACGTGAATTAATTTTCCTTCTGTTTAGGACCTCATTAAAGTGAAACCATATGTTTGCCAAGATTTAAGCACAGGAGAATAGATTTTTTTTCCCATAAGAACTGCTGCTTTCTCAGTGCTTCCACCATTTGTAAAACAAGACTTAAAAGGAATGACTGTGGGAAATGGGGTTGTTTAGTCTGGGGAAAAGGAGGCTGAGGGAAGACCACATCAGTCTTCCTGAAGGGAAGTTGCAGCTAGCAGGGTGTTGGTATCCTTTCTCAGATTACAAGTGATAGGACCCAAGGAAACAGTCTCAAATTGTGCCAGGGGAAGTTTGGATTGATTATCATGAAGAGTTTCTCCATTGAGCGGGTGGTCAAGCATTAGAATGGGCTGTCTAGGGATGTAGTGGAGTCCCCATCCCTGGAGGTTTTTAAGAGACATGTGCATGGCACTTAGGGACATGGTTTAGTGACAGGACTCAGCAGACAAGGTTAAAGGTTGGGCTTGATGATCTTGAAGGTCTTTTGCAACCTAGATGATTCTATTGTCCTAAAAAATCTAATTCTGAATCCCTTCAAGTAGGTGGATTCTGGTAATCCAAATGCATCTCTAGCCTTGACTGGCTGAGCCTCTGCTGTTCAGGTTACAGACCTCTGGATCTGAATCCTGTCATAGCGATAGTCTTGAGAGTCCTTTTCCATATGGATCGAAACTCCATGTATACAAAAAACCCTTATTATGATATCAGTTTTCTTCCTTTAATACTACATAAGAAAATCAGTTAAATATTTCAACAAGAAAGTTGTCCAGCAGCATTGGGGATGATGAAAAAGGCTTTTTTAAAGTATGTTAATAGGAAAAAGAGGAAAAGAGCAAACATCAGTCTGATACTTCATAAGGATGGTCACCTAACTAACAGGGACATAGAAAAAGCAGAGATATTTAATGCATTTTTTGCCTCTATCTTCAACACCAGTGATGGGACCCTCGTTGGCCTGAGTTGTAGGACTGTGACTGTGAGATTGACAAACTTCCAGTTAATCCCAAACTTGTGCAGGATTTGCTGCTCCACCTGGGTGCATATAAGTCTATGGGGTCTGATGGGATTCATCCCAGAGTACATAGAGAGCTGGCTGATGTCATTGTGGGACCTCTCACAATTATTTTTCAATGGTCTTGAGAATCTGGAGAGGTCCCAGTTGACTGGAAACTGGCAAATGGGGTCCCAATTTCCAAGAAGGGCAAGAAAGAAGGTCCTGGTGATTACAGGCCTGTCAGACTCACTTCAGTGCCTGGAAAAATTATGAAGATTATCCTGGGAGTTATTGAAAAACACCTAAAGGGCAACACAGTCATCGGTCAGAGCCAACACAAGTTTACTAGGGGAAGGTCATGTCTAACAGACTTAATTTCCTTCTATGACAAAGTCACCCAGCTAGTTGACCAAAGAAAGGCAAACGATGTAATCTTTCTGGATTTCAGTAAAGTTTTTGACACTATCTCTCACAGTATCCTTCTGGAAAAAAATGACCAGAATACAGTCAGATAAAAGAATAATAAGATGAGTGAACAATTGGCTATTGGGTCCCAGATGGTTCTTGTAAATGGGGTTACATGAGTCCAGTGACCTGTCACCAGTGGGGTTCCCCAGGTCTCCATTTTAGGACCAGCCCTCTTCAATGTTTTCATAAATGATTTGGATGAAGAACTTGAATGTTTTTTGAGCAAGTTCACAGATGATAACAGATTGGGTGGAGCTTTTGACTCCATTAAAGGTTCTCAGGCCTTGCAGAGAGAATTGGACAAATTAGAGAGCTGGGTAATCACCAACATGAAGTTTAACAAGAGCAAGTGTAGAATTCTGCACCTGGAATGGGGCAACCCTGGCTGTATATACAGGGTAGGGGATGAGATGCTGGAGAGCAGCCCCACAGAAAGGCAACTGGGGGTTTTGATCAACAGCAAGCTGAATGTGAGCCAGCAGTGTGGCTTGGCAGCCAGAAGGGCCAACCATATCCTGGGGTGCATCAAGAGCAGCAGTGCTAACCAGTCAAGGGAAGGGATTCTCCTGCTCTATTCTGCACTGGTACAGCCTCACTTTGAGTACTGTGTGCAGTTTTGGGTGCCACAATTTAAGAAAGTTATAAAATTGTTAGAAAGTGTCCAAAGGAAAGTAACAAAGACGGTAAAGGGTCTAGAAGGATATGAGGAGAGGCTAAAGTCAGTTGGATTGTTCAAACTGGAGAAGAGGAGACAGGGGAGACCTCATCGCTGTCTAGAGCTTCCTTGAAAGGGGGAGTGGAGGAGCAGGAGCTGATCTCTTCTCTCTGATGACCAGTGATAGGACCCGAGGGAATGACTTGAAGCTGTGACAGGGAAGGTTCAGGATGGAAATCCAAGTCCTTCTAGACCTACAGCTTGCAGTCAGGACAATATGATTTTCCAATATTATTCCATTAATAACTGGTCTACTGCACACTCTTATTCTACAAAATTGATTATCCGGATATCTAAATATTTTTAAAGCAGATATTTCTCAGTGTTTTATATATGTATGCTTTATGGTCTTTAAAATTGTGTAGACTTTACTGCAACCTGAATCAGATTTGCCAAAATTTCTTCCCTTCTATACATTCCAATTCCAACTTGCCTAATGTATTAGTTTTGACACAAGCACGCCAGCTATACATTATGATTTTATAGATCAGATTATATCTGATACATTGCCAAATGCTTATCAGAAATGCAGTTAAATGGCATGTATGGCCACATCTTTATCTATCAGTTCAGTAATTCACTGAAGACACGAGGCAAACGTGTCAGATGTTGCTCTTTTTATCATCATTCCTAGCCCCCTCTGTTAGACTGTGAATTCTTCTAAAAATTTCAACCTGCTTTCAACATGCCTGATACACTCTTTTGGAGGCTTATGATTAAATCCTGCATAGCAACTGTTCCCTATATATTCACTCACTGTCAGGAGGTTAACTGGTAGATCTGCATTCACCGTATTTTCTCCTGGTCCCTAAAGCCTTCATTCCCTGTGCAACGATAAATAGAGACGTTAAGAGAACCACTCTAAGTACACATGACCCTCACTTCCATCTCTGCATGAGCTTTCTGTTGACTGTTCCCTAACCACTACATGCAGCAAAGCCACATGTGTTTTGCTGTTATTCAGACACTGTATGCCTGCTGAGGGAATGGAAATGACTGGGCTGCCTTTATAATAGTTATTGTCAGAGTAAAGCCTACTGGACAAAGCACAATAATTTCACCTTATAAAAAATAAACAGTATTATTTGTGTAGAGAGAGGAAAGGTAGCTATCCCTGAATGGTTTTTTGTATTCAAAATTCATAGCAAACCTTGTACCAAAAAAAATGTATCAAATCTGAAACTTCTTATAACTAACCCGTGTTTTATGAGGCTTTCAGTCATCTGTCACAACCTTCAGAAAATCAGTTTACCTATTTTTTTTTAGACATGGAGGAAAAGAAGGTTTAATTTGAACAAGCTTTAAGGAAAAGCTTGCAAAGACAAAAATAGTTTGTCGGTAATAGCATACTGTAACTTAGAAATACTTTATGTTAAATCCTTAAAATACTAGATGGCAAGTTTTACTGTTTTAGATATGTATGGGTTATATATCTGCATGAGGGTACTGGGGTCTCCATATTGTTGCAAAAGTCAATTTCAAACTTTTGAGCAGTCACAATGGGAAAATACCTCATTTTGATATGTATGATATTTGTTTAATACTTAATTGATAAATGATTATTTCTAGAAAGCATATTACAAGATCTCCAGCATTAAAGGTTAATTTGTTTCATTATTCCTGTGGTCAGTAAAGATAAGTGAATACACATATTCTCATGCACAGGAGGTGTTCCTGTCTTCATTATCTTTTTCAGTTACTTATGTCTGAAAATTCATTTTCACCAATATTTTTTCACTATTATTGTTCATATTTCTTTTCTTTTACTTTGATTAAATATGATTCATCCCTGATGGAAAAAAAAAAAAGTAAGTCTCAGTGTGGTGAAAAAAATGTACAGTGAAAGATATTCAATTTGTGTAATAAAATTTTGGACTAGAGTGCTGCCAAATTTGGCTCCCCAACAGAATTTTTCAAAATTGGCTCATTCCTTCCACATTTCCAGTAGATCTAAGAAAATATGTTTCCTCTTCCTACACTGAATACAATTCAATTCTGAATACACTACAATTCTCTATTGAAAAATAAGAAGAAAGTGTGAAGAAAAAAAAAATGGATAGCAATGGAATTTTTAAAATTGAATATCATGAATTTTGACAAGGTCTCTAGACCAGGGATAGCTGCTGAAGTGAATATGAAGCTCACTTCAGAAAATTCAGAATTTGAAAAGTATTTTAATATTAAGTCCATTTTAAAATTTGATAATTATTTTTTCCTTTGGACATGTCTTATTTTGCCATCTCAAGAAAACTTAAAGGAATCTTCAGCTGAAGACCATCTAAACTGAAGTATGTTCTACTGCAGTTTACTGAAGCATATTATAAAAGCAGAAGGTCTTCTGAAGTGTATATACAGTCTGATATTTCCTACAAGTCTGAAGGGATGATTTTTCAATCTTAATAATCCTTTATATACATCATTTCTCCAGAATGCATGAAAAAAAAAATCCCTTTTATACCAACAGCTAGTAACTTCCATGGAAAGATTTATGTTCATTCTTCTAAAGCAATATTTATTTCACAGTCATAAACTAATGTTTGTCTTTTAAGTAATATATGATTAGTAGGTATTATGCCAAGAACAATGTACTGCATGATACTATCATAAATCTGTAAACTTCAATCCTTACAGAGTACTCTACCAGAATACCTTGCAGTAATCAATAATATTTCACACTATCTTTGCACTATCAATGAACAGCTTAACACAGTGAAAGATGCGTGGAAGTTTTCCCTATATCCAATAAATTATGTTTCATAGAAAAATATTGTTTGTAGAATGGGCTGTGTCACAAACAACTCCTGGGAACTGTAAGTTCAGGATCATTTCTATAATATCTGCAGATATATCTACATCAAACCTGGAACATGAGGTTCCAAACCAATTTGATACCTAGACAAATCTGAACAAATGTTGTACCAAGAGCATTTTCTTCAGCATCAATAAACCTGACTTACAGCACACCATAGTTATACTAACAAATATATTTTCAAGAATGATCCTAGCTGCAAGTAATAGTACAGATCTTGAATGTAAATGCTCTAATGCAGTGTCAACAGCAAACTTATACACACTCTATGGCATTTATACTCTATTTCCAAGCTAAATATAACTTTTCATAAACTTTAAATGACTACTGGTGGCAAGATTTCTTTATAGCACAACTTAACAAAACATTTGTAGCTGTGTAAGTAGTTCAGCTGAGAAACATCACTTATCTCAACTATTGATAACATATCTAAATCACCATGCCTGTTTTTCTTTATATGTTACAAAACACAGCCTGATATAAGTTTCTGTTAATTTTTTCCACTGTTTTCCACTGCATACAGGCTGTAGTTACACTTACAGAAGATTTATAAGCTACTGACAATAGCAGGGTAAGGGTAAGGGTAAGGGTAAGGGTAAGGGTAAGGGTAAGGGTAAGGGAAAGGGAAAGGGAAAGGGAAAGGGAAAGGGAAAGGGAAAGGG
>CM021732.1:27602748-27613427 GCA_011075105.1 Heteronetta atricapilla | reverse complement strand
AAAGGGAAAGGGAAAGGGAAAGGGAAAGGGAAAGGGAAAGGGAAAGGAAAAGGAAAAGGAAAAGGGAGGGCAGGAAATAAATTACTAAAAAATCACCGCTGAAACACAGCATGCAACATTAAAACATTTCCTGCTCTTTGTAAGCATTCCTACAGGAAGGAATCAGTTCCAAAATATCAACTTCATTTTCAGTACTTAATGTGATTTATTCTCTATGAGGCATCAACCAAGTTGTTAAGATCAGGCCTAAAGGTTGATCTACTGTTCTTTCTGCCTGGTTCAGCCTTTGATCATGTTCAGATCTCCTACAGTGATCAAGAAAGAAAAGGAAAATATATTTGTTTATTATTTTTCAGACAACTTCCTCCAGCACAGCTGCCTGAACACTTTATTAGATTCTGGTTTCATTTCAAGTGGCTTAAATATTTAAATCACCAGGCCAAAACTTAGCATTTTTTACTTAATTTTGCACAATAAAATCAGTAGAAGAATAACAAATATTGGCCACTATGAGAACTATTGCAAGATTTTAAACTTTTTGTTGTCTCAAATTGAAACAAGGAAGCAAATTTGTGAAATGTTTCTGAAACAGACTTATTTTTCAATTGTATTCATGAATCATTTTCACAAAAACATTTAAGACAACAATCAGAATTTAAATACCTTTACCTGATATGTGAAAAAAGAGACTAAGCAAAAGTTCTTTCAAAGTGGAAATAGTAATGCTGTGTTTCAGATGTGTATCAAAACAGAACTTGTGAAAAATTTTGGAAAAATGGATTATTTCCATTTTTTTCCAATTAAGAATTTATCAGAATTACTACACACATGTAGGAAAATAAAGTACTCAAACAGTACTTTTATGCAGCAAGAGCTTCAGCATGTTTTGCAGACTGGTCCTAATTGCTAGGCATACTTTTAAAGGGTGAGCATTACCCTCCAAAACAATCACATTTTGGAAATATTTTCATTTTCAACTCAATAAATGTGTTACTGTGTCAAAGGAAGGCTTGCTTTAGATAAAAGCCACTACTTCCCTATTTACTCTGTTGACAGAAGAGCCCTGGAAACCCAAGCTATATCTCACTGTTGCAAAAGTACAGGTAGGAATACATTGGTCAGTAGTACTGTTAGTTGGTAGAAGAGGCTTCATCATGGCAGCAGTTACTTGTGACAGCAAGATTGGTAAACCCAGTTCCCTGTAGCTCAACTTCCCTCTTGCTCTGTCCCTTCTACTCATCCACTGTTCCTCTACTTCCTGCAGAAACAGGAAGAGCCAGAGCTCCAATCTTGATGCTTAAAATCTGTTTTGCTTAGGCCTCTGAGAGCTATTCACACAGCTCACATCTTGTGTCTTTCCTGAGACAGACTGTGCTAGACAGAACATTGACTTTTGATGGAATATGGGCAGACTTCCATCAAATCTGAAATACTCCATAGATGAAATTTAAGTTACTCAAATCAGGGAAGCAATAGAGAAAACCTGATCTAACCCACATAGGTTTCAGGGAAGAGACTCTGGTAATTATAGATGTATTATCTGGTAATTATAGATGTATAGATGTATCATTGTATAGATGTATTGAGGAAACTCAGAAGTATCCTTCTTTTTACTGAGCTGACTACCTAGATAAGTCACCTCCTATTAATAATTCAGACAGATGCACTAATGTCTGAAACCTCAGAGGAGCCTAGATTTCTATCCATACTCTTACAAAACTTCATTCATTTGTACTGCTTTGAGTTGTGTGAAAAGTCAGTGGATGGATGTTTGAAACATTTGCCTCACAAACAGGAGCCCAGCTTCAACAGAAGAAGCACAGAGCACTTTTATTCAAAAAGGAGGTGTTGAAGCCCCTAGCTAGAATGCAAAAATCCATGTAGATAATGCAAGTGAGAGCTCCATGTCCCCATTAACAGCATAGGAATATACTTTTTTATTAAATACCACTCTAAAAATGAGAGTTCACTATTTTGTATCACAGAGATACCTAAGTGCACTCAGCAGTGCCAGGCTGAGATTCCTGGTTTCATGCAAGAGTGTAACTTTTGACACCCCTCTTTTTGGCATATCCTACCAAGTAACTTAACAGTAACTTAACTATCCAAGTGATTGCCACATAAGGTTTTGTGACGTTCATACTCAGTACCAAATCTACCTCACTCTATGTGTGGCGAACTTTAGCTTTATGAATTAAATGGTCTCCAAAATAAATAAATAAATAAATAAATAAAAAATACCAAGGAGTGCAGAAGCTAGGACTTGGATAACAACTTGTCCTACATGGTGAAAAAGGTATTACAGCCCAGGCGTATCTGGGACATGTAACTTGTATTAACTTGTATATTGGTCTGGTGCTAGAAAGTTGAACAGAGAAAGTACATTTTCTATAAGGGGAGAGTAGATAATGGAGTTACTCTGCATGTTTTCTACTGAAAAGTATTATTTATCTGAACATATTTATTGTACATTTAATTCCATTTTTGTCTGCACTTCACAGATATTGCCTACCAGCACAGATGTCCTATGTTGAAAAACATGACAATTTAGAAACGCAATTACTCGGCATACATAATGTCAACAGATGTTTTGGAAATATGTCCCATTTCCACACTCAGCAGGCTTTCACTACTGTCTCCCACAAAATAGCAGAAGCTTCATGAGGTTTATTATTGTTTCGGAGCAGCCATCAACCATCTTGGAGAACTGCTGTCTATGAATTGTAGTAGACTCAAAGATCTTCAGAACAAATCCCTTTCACAACCAGGCTGTCAATGCCGGTATGACAACTACTTGTGGGCACTTTAAAACTACTTTATTGGGACTGATACAAGAATAAGTGTCATCTAAAACATATTTAATCACTTCCCTTTGTGGGAAAACTCATTTACACTAGGACTCTTTATGCTACTTTAGCACAGTAGAGCAGTAATACAACATACGTAAATGAAAAAAGTTCACGTGTGTCCATGCCATCTCTGAATAATCTCCCAAACTTTAGTTTTCTGACCTTCCATATCTCATTATTTTGTTGTGCCTCTTAAACTGTCTTGTGTGAAAGCAAATTATTAGATTCTTACACCATGACAAGTAATTTTTGGTATTGAAGGCATCCAGAGAATGCACTGAAAAAAAGTAATTCATAAAAATGATGCTCTGTTAAGAAATAAACTGAGAATTTCCTCTTTTTCCCTGCAAATGGGAAACTTTTGCGTGCTATACCTTTACTATGGTGCAGTCTGGGAGTTAAAACTCCTTTCTAATCCCAACTCCACATCAGAGATTACATGAATTATAAAATACAGATTATTTCCTCCTCTTTTCCACGTTTTCATCCCATAAACATCTATCACTTAAGTTTTATTACATGATTCTCTCTGAGGAAGGACAAATGATTCCCCGCCTTCAAATCATTACCACCCAGGCAGCAGTCTCTGGTGCTTGACACTCCCCATTATGTTAGGTGGGCAGGGGCTCCTGTATCTCCCTGGTCTTCTGAGTATCCTGATGTAGCCAAATGATTACCTATACTAATGTGATTTTAAAGCTTGTTATGTGTGAACTCTGAAATTAGTCTGTAAAGTGTGAACCACGAACAGTTTGAAAGAACAGTTGTTAAAACAATATATTTTTTTACATATGAAAATGTCAATCTGTTTTTGGATGTGGAAAAATAACATGATATTTTTTAAAAAGTCATTAAAAATGCATTCTTAAGAATAAATGTAATTAAGTAATACACAAATAAGCTATAGGCAGCAGATAATGTATAGACATTACCAAGAATTTAATCATGGGGCATAAAAGCAGAGTAGTTAGAGAGTCCTCTTATTGTGTTTGAAATGAGTCAACTTCCTTATGGACTAGTGCTGTAATCTCTTCTGCCTTTCCCCCAGTATACATTCCCCAGCCACGCTATATGAATGCAGACAAGGTCACAGGAGTAGGGAATTCAAGGACAGACAGATACTAATCATATTCAAGGACAGACAGATACTAAGATACTAATCACATCACCTTCCTGCCTCTTAATGGTATGCTTCAACCATTCCAGCTCAGCAAGCCATCCTTAACAGGAGCTGCAGCCTCAAAACCTGAAACAATGCTCATTCAGTGATGACAGCTGAGGTTCATCACTTACTTTCTTTTTCATAGTTGCACATTTCAAACAGAAATCAAAAAATACATAGAGGACTTTGTCTTTTCATCCCATGCGTCACAAATACACAATACATACACAAATGATGTATACAGATATGAACCAAAAAATGCCTATTTTTACTGTCCCTTACTTTAGGATGATAAATAATTTTCTGATTTTAATATCTCTGATATCAATCCCCAAATATGAATTTACAAGAGCTTTTAAAATATTCTACCTAGAACATTTGGAATCTGAGATTTCAGAGCACATCTGGCAAATCAAAGTAGTTACTGCAACATTTGCAGGGGTGTAAGAGCATCTAATTTTTCACCTCTTCTCTAAAACCGATGATCTACAGATACACCATTAAGCTGGCTTCAGCAGTATATGGCATCCAGTACATGTGAGAAAGTGAGAAAAAAAATCATAAGTGGCAAATTTTAAAATAACCTGCCTATAGAGGTGATATTTTCCCAGGCTGGCAAACATGCTGGCATCTGAGGGCTTAAGTCTCTGATTATGTTTGCATTTGTTGTTCCCTGTTTAATTCACTATGTATGTTAGCATTGTCTACACAAATGCCACAAGTTAATTAAGTATTATGTTTAAATGTTTTGTCTTGTATTGGTTTTAATTGTTAGCTTTCAATTTCAAACCAAAGTTCTTTTCTGATGAAATCTTTAGAAAGTAAATATAGAAGCCTCAGATTTAGTTTCTTATTAAGAAGCTAAATTATTATTCTTATTAATATCTGCTATCTTGTATCATTGTGTCCTTTTTCTTTTCTAATATTCAGTACTTCATTTCTTCCCTCAGATTAAAATTGTTTTATGTTTCTAACCATTTTCACAGTCTACTTATGGGCCTATTCTAGTTTATATGTATATGGCTTTAGCAGGAGCATTGAATTAATAAAATGATGACATTATATCTTTCTATTTCTTCCATGCTCTATTATTTCTCTTCTGCTCATTATTGTGAAGATTTATAGGGAGCTGCCCAAAGTAGCTTCCAATACTTTGCTTCCAGCCCCATGGTCCTTAATAAATCGGGCCTAATTGTATCAATGTCAAATCTGGCATCTCACTTGTTCTTTTCAATTGGACTAAGTTTCACCTGCAGGAAAAGGAGTATGCTTTATTCTTTGGAGTTTAGAGACATACCCCAAATCACCTTTTTTTCTAGTCTTAAGGCAAGTAATATATTGTTGATCTCTTTTGTTTTCTCATACAAAATACCTTGGTCAAGGTGCTGGTAATGCAATAAATGTAATAATCTGTGATATAAAGCTAGTATTTCTGTGGGCATGTTATGTATTAAGAAATTATATGTCCCCAAAGATTAAATTCAGGTGTAGCACTACTCAGTGATTCAATGTCTTAATATATTCATTTTGAACATTTTTACAAACATTGTATTGGTACATGTCATTCCTCTGTTTCAGGACTCTCATTACCAAAATACCCAAGCAATCAAGTTCACCTATTTATACTTCTCAGCTATGCACAAAGATGTATATGTTTTATTTAATTTTTGGCTCTTTTTTATTTAACTTTGTGTTTTGACATGCCATTAACTTTCCAGGATATTCCTTTGTGAACAGCACCTGTTCCTCCTCCCGTTCAATTGTAATTTTCCTTATCTCATATGACTGATGTCTATGGCAGATGTCTTTGTCTGACCTGAATATTCTTTAGCACTTGTCAGGCTTCTCCTGCTCCTGCTTTATATAATCTCCCTAAACACTGCCAGTTTCTGTGGCAGCACTTTATCTCTGTTGTGGCAAAGATGAAGGAACACTTTCTGCAGATACTTTTTGTTCTTCAAAACCTTCTGTGGCTCTATGTTGATTTAAGTCCCTCATTATTACATCAGTTCTCCCACCACAGATCTGAGATTTTGAATACTTCCTCTGCCCTGCATGTGTTGGTAAACTTAAATATATTTCATGAAAGAGTAGCTTACTGGCATACTTTTTTGCTTGTTAATTTAATTTTAATTTCTGAAAAACATATGTCTTTTCTGAATCTTAAGACATAGGTACAAGTTTTGTCTCTGGTCAGAATAACTTCCTAGATCTTGCAATAAATGTATTGACATATTGGAAAATCATCCCTCTTGATACCTGCCACACATAACTTCCCTATTCATCACCTAATCAGTAAGTGAATGATTCAAACAAATAACTGAATTTTCCACTGCTTAACACATCTGGTAATTGCATGAGTGACAATTTCACCACTTTTGGAGAGTGCAGTCTGAAAACTGTTATGACCATTGAAATATTCCAGAGAAAACAAATTACAATAAACAAATGAAATGTGAAAATGTTCCTTTAAAATTCCTTTTTTAAGAAGTGCCAATGTATTATGACTGATATGGAATTATACTTTTTTTAATATTTGGCATCATTAAAATGTTTTGAAACCATCATACATAAGGAACTGAATTTTTACTGGTTGTGCTATAATTGTCCATTTATATCCTTTTGCTTTTGTACAGTTTTCTGATGTGGTAGTTTCCCTCAGGCTAGAGCACAGGCAACTAATCATCCCAGTAAAAAAACTCTAAAAGATTTTCAAGTCCATTAAAGAAGTCATAATGAAAGTGTTTACATTCAAAGTCAGATCATAGAATCATAGAAAGGGGCTGGAAGGGACCTTATAAATCACCTGATTCCAACTCCCCTCCTATGTGCAAAGATGCCACCCACTAGATCAGGTTGCCCAGCGCCTCATCCAACCTGGCCTTGAACACCTCCAGGGATGAGGTATCCACAACTTCTCTGGGCAACCCATTTCAGTGTTTCACTACCCTCTAAGTGAAGAATTGTCCTAATATCTAATCTAAATTTCCCTTCTTACAGCTTAAAACCTTTCCCCCTTGTCCTGTCATTGTTTGCTTGAGTAAAAAAAAAAAAAAAAAAAAAAAAAGTTGCTCTCTGTCTTCATGGAAGAGGTTCTCCAGTCCTCTGATCAACTTCATAACAGCCCTCCTCTGGACCTTCTCTAACAGATCAACATCCTTCTTGTGCTGGCAACTGGGTCCTCACAAGAGCAGAGTAGAAGGGGGACAATCACCTCCCTCAACCTGCTGACCACTCCTCTGTTGATCCACCCCAGGATGCAGTTGGCCTTCTGGGCTGCAAGCATGTACTGCTGGCTCATGTTGAGCTTTTTGTCCATCAGAACACCCAAGTTCTTCTCCATAGGGCTGCTCCCAATGAGTGCTCTTCAGGTCCTACCAATACAAGACCAGGCTTAATGCTTACTACTCAAAATTGCATCTCAGTCTCTCAAGTGTTTTCTCAGGGACCTCAGGGACTATCTTTGAACAGACAGTGAAATGGAAAAAACAAACAAACAAACAAACAAAAAGTTGCTTTGGACTCAAAGATACTATTAAAATTAGACTAAATTGGCTTACTATTCCAAGTTAGGCTGACATTTGATGCTGTAATTTGGAAAAATGAGAGAACAGATATCATTGACAGGAAAAGGGATGAGGGGTACTGAAGGAGAAAGAAAAGTGTGAATTGAAGCTGGGACAAAGAGTCTGTAAAAGACAACATGACCAAATTTCTCCTGTAGCAGTAATCTTATAATATATAAATCACTGGATTGTTTCTCCTGTAGAGATAATCCTGATTTTTTCTTCCTCTGTAAAGGCTATATAAAGATTCAATAAAAGCAACTCTCATACAAACTGTAAGTGCTTTTCTTCACAGGTCATTTTTTAAATTTTCAATTTCTGATCCTTTTTATTTTCTGTCAGATATAAACAGAAATGAACGAGATCTGAGCTGTTATAAACATCATAGGGTGTAGGGAGTGTCATCAATACAGCCCAGTTAAAAGGAACTACCCATGAAAGTCCCATAAATTTTGTTCATCTGTTGTTACACTGGTTTTTGATACTGCATCAGAAACAAATTTGCCCTCATGCATGTTCCAAAATCTAACTCCATCACTTCACAAATAAGTCCTGATGTTGCAAAGAAACAAGGGCCTTCTGCATCCTGTAAGGATTGAGAGTTTTCAACACCATAAGAGACTCACATTTTCAATTATCAAAGCTATAGTCCTCAGGCAACATCATTCCCTAACTCAGACCTATTATATACAGCAGTTCTTCTGATGAACTATAAGCAAGCAGCTCTGGAGTCTTCTACACAGTGGGAAATGTAGAAGTAGTTTCATTTCAAATTATTTCCTACAAGTAAAAAGACATCAATAAACACAAAACTGTGATTTTTCGATTTTTAGAAAAGACCTAAAAGAACTGAGGCTGTGAAGCTAATGTGCCCCAATTATGGAGGGGGAGAAAAGGGAGAGGGAGGGGGAGAATAAATAGAACTTGGATTATAATAAGAAGTTATGATTTAACCCTTCTGAACACCCCATTTTAATACTTAGTATACTAGTCAGCAACTGAAAATAGACTGCAATTTTCTATCCATTGAGCTAGATGTTTTTAAAGGTGCATGGATGGAGTATGCCTTAAAGGCAAAAAGGAAGAATGCCACTACAGCAAATATTTCCAAAGGCAGTGCCTCTGGAGCAGGAGAAAAATATGGTTGTGCCATCATCCTCTTCCAATATACAGGATGTATTTATTTTGTGAGGAGCCTGCTACACAATGTGAGACATGTCAGTCAGCATGGAATGCAGTTTTGATGGTACCATCCCTGCTTAGCACTTCCCCAAGCTGTGCTAATGAGACACAAAAACCCATTTTCACACAGAGAGTCTTGACAATATGCATTTAACTAGTATCTCTCCTTTTCATTTCTCTGCATCCTCCTCTTCTGATTTATGACCATAAAGACAAGCTCTAGAGTGAACACAGAGACGTGTTGCTTGACAGAGACAAAATGGGGACTTCTTGACAGACAGGCAGCATTCTACAGATTAGATTGGACTTTCTTGGTTTGCCTTTTTCTGACATAGTCTTCTCTTATCTTCATTCTTTCTCTGTCCCTCTTAGCATGCTCAATCATCGTCATTGTGTTTCACTTCAGTGTACCATTTCCCTACATTTTTGCCTTCTATTTCTATTGTCAACCCCTTACAACTCTGCTCTAGAAAGTGAAAAAAAAAAAAAAAATGAACATATATTTTGCCACCTTCCCATTACCTCTTAAGACCCTTGCATCTATATCCTATTTTCCTCTCTTTAGGTTGTTGTTGTGGTTTAACCCAGCCAGCAGCCAAACACCACACAGCCGTTCGCTCACCCTCCCCCCTCCCTCTCTGGGATGGGGGAGAGAAATGGGAAAGTGAAGCCTGTGGGTTGAGATAAAGACAGTTTATTAAGACAGGAAATAATAATAATAATAATAATAGTGTGTACAAAATAAGTGATGCACAATGCAATTGCTCACCACCCACTGACCGATGCCCAGCCCATCCCTGAGCAGCCAGCCCCCCACCCTGGCTAGCCACCCCTATATATTGTTTAGCATGATGTCAGATGGTATGGAATACCCCTTTGGCCAGTTTGGGTCAGCTGTCCTGTGTCTGTCACCTCCCAGCTCCTGCCACACCCCCAACTTGCCCACTGGCAGGACAGAGTGAGAAGCTAAAAAGTCATTGGCTTAGTGTAAGCATTGCTCTGCAACAATTAAAACATCAGCATGTAATCAGCACTCTTCTCATCCTAATCCAAAACATAGCACTACCAGCTACTAGGAGGAAAAAGAACTCTGTCCTAACTGAAACCAGGACAGTAAACTTCACAGAGCAGGATTCATATGAATGCAGTACCTAAAACATGAATCCTCCTGCTGTGAAATGACAGTAAATTTTTCACCCTCTCCCTCTCCAAGACAAAAACTAAAGGAATACAGGAGCTTTATGTGAAGCATTAGAAAACACTTTCTAACAGTACAATAAACTAGTCTTGTCTTCAGGCTCTACTGTAGCATAAAATGATTACTTTTTCCTATCCCAAAGCATGCAGTTATGCCAGTAGAGATGTTATAATTGTGCCTTGCCACCTCATAGGAATACAAGTGGAGGTAAGTCTGTGATTCTTTCCTGCCTCCTCTGTAACCATACTGAACTATACACACTGAAGCTCTGAGGTAGATCTCATTTTTCTCTATTAAAAATGAAGCTGACAGTTTGAAGACGTGGTCTGAAATCAATAGGATGCAATTCAGTAAGGACAAGTGAAAGTGCTACATTTATGTAGAAGTAATCAACTGTACAAATAGAAAATGAGTCAGTAAGAAACAGTTTGTGGTCTATAGGGGATCACAAGCTGAACAGAAATCAACAATTTCACCTCCCTCTGAAAAAATAAAATTATTGCCCAAGTTGTATAGGTAGTATCATTTGTCTGTAGATATTTCAGAATTATCAAACAGCTAAACAATGTAACATCTGCACTCATAGGCACTGTGTTTTAAGAAATACGTGAAACTATTGCAGCAGCTAAGGGAGACAAACAAGGTGGATAAGAGAGCTGAAAAAGGTGATCTGCAAGGAAAGGCTGGAGGAAAAAGAAAAGAAAAGAAAAGAAAAGAAAAGA
>CM021732.1:27456528-27602648 GCA_011075105.1 Heteronetta atricapilla | reverse complement strand
GAAAAGAAAAGAAAAGAAAAGAAAAGAAAAGAAAAAAGAAAAGAAAAAAAAAAAAAAGGCTGTTCAGTCTGGAGAATGTAACACTTAGAGGAAATGTCATAACAGACTTCAATAGTATCCTGCTGAGGAATTGGAATCAATTGTTCTCCATGTCCGTGTGGATTACAGCAAGAAATAATGGAATGTGGAAACTTTAGATTAGGCATTAGAAAAACTTTCTAACATGAGGAGAGCAAAGCATTGGAACAGATTGCCTGGAAAGACTGTAAAATCCATATCATTGGATTTTTTAAGAATAGGTTCCAGACATGTTTTATTGGATTCTGTGATAACAGTTGTAATAATAACACCTTATGCTTCTCTCTTGTGTTTTATAACAAAGAACCCCAGGGTGTAGCTACCTTATAAGTAAAACATGCAGACGGGGAAAATTTACATTCCACTTTTGCAAGCAATGAAAACAATGTCTCTAAGTAGTTGAGCCTGAGATGAGTCTCCCACATACTGAGCTATAGGCAAGCCCTCAGAAGAGGACTGTGCTAGAAATCTGTGGTCTCATCTGCAGGCAGCCATCAAGCCATAAAGAGTCCACTGAGCACAACTCAACTGATCTACCTTCAGATGTAGTACGAAGTAAATATCTATAACTAAAAATTGACATAGCAGACTGCCTTTGTAATCAATAAAAAGCAGCAGATATGTTTAACCAGTGAATTACCTAGCCTGCTAAGGTTAAAAATAAATAAATAAATAAATAAATAAATAAATAAATAAATAGCTCTATTTCATTGTCCTGGACTGCAAGTGGATGCAAGTGGATGATTAACCAATTAGGAATCCTGGCTTTCTGTAGTCTCACTTTGTACCTCACAATTTGAAATAAAGTTATCTGAAGTGATATTTCTGCATGTAGAAAAGTATGGTTGTATTTGTCTATCCTGAGCACATGGTTATTATGGAGTGTATTCTACATTTAGGAGAAGAAGTAGGAAACATTTCCCTTCTGCACTAATTTTAACATGTTAAGACGATGGCTCAGTCATAAGAAGATGAACTGCCTAACTAAGAACACATGACAGATGATGCTGGTCATGGGAATATGATCTATTCAGTTCTCTTGTGATTCCATAATTTACTACATGGTCCTGCAGTGTATAAAGTGGAAAGGATCTCTTCAGATGTACTAGATGAATATCGTATAAAAGTCTATTCTAGTAATAGTTTTCATATTGCCTTTCCCCCAGAAATCAATCTCTTTTCACACTAGATTTGTTTCTCAAAGATGAAATCTCTCTCCTGGTCTGCTCCCCAGACTTTTTTCTTACTTCAGAAGCATCAGCTCTTTAACTTCAAACTGTCTCTCACTCTTCTGTGTCTCTTTCTATTTTTGCCATCACTCCTGGTGAGATGTCTTTCACTTAACTGTGTCAAAGGGTTTTAGAGAACTCTGTCTAAACCTGAGATAGGTTGGCTTGTTTTGGTGGCATCTTCCTCTTGGGATGGCAAAGCAGCAGTTCAGGTGCTATATTAGCTGAGCATGCTGCTAGGGGTGTTCAGGCTGAGGACAGAGGGCTCTGCCCCTGACTACCCATGGTGCAGGCAAGAGGACTTGGTCTACAGCTGCAGGGTGAAAGGCTACCAGGTCAGCCATGGGCACCAGGCACAGAAGCAGGCCAAAGAGAGGTTAGCAAGGATTATTAGTGTTTAATATGAACTTCAGGGAAGTGCTAAGCTGTCACAGTTTGCTTCTCAATATCTCCTACTTTATGATATATAATATTAAGTGCACTCCATTATAGGAGGTGACCCATCTGTCTAGTGCCCAGCTGCCTAACAGTCAAGGATGGGATATCAGTGAGTCAAAGAGTTGTTAATTTGAAGACTGTGTTTCTTCAGAGATTGTTATTTTTTTTATTATTTTTGGGGGGGGTGAGAGGGAGAGAAGGAGGCTGGGTTGGGTGTCAATTTATTTATTATGCCATCGCCCTGGACTGGGATGGACTCAGGAAGAGTAGGGGGGAGTTTTCATTTGGTTCTTATATGAAACCTCAGGCCCTCCAAGGTGTCTGCATTCAACCAGAGGCAATGTCTGAATTAGGATTCTGCTGACAGTGCCTTCTCTTCCAAACACACCAGCACAATCACAATGCTTGCTTGGCTTTTTTTTAGTCCTGTAGTTGGAGAATTGCCATTACTGGTCCCTTTGGCCACTTTCTGTCATCTTCTTCAAAAAAGCCAACTAGTTTGGTCACTCTGAGGACTAGTTTGGCAGCTGTCAAGTTCCAGATTATACTTCTTGAGCCCTGGCATCTGCATCTGTGACCAGCCCTTTCTCTAGCCTCTGCCCTGGCTTTGTTCCCAGCTGCGTAACAGCCCTCAGGTTGGTGCAGGGCCAATCTGCTTCTGGACTCCTTTAGCATCCTGGTGGCTGCTTTCCTTTGAGTCAACCTTGATAAGAGAAAATATGCTTCACAGTAGTCGCTACATTTGCAAACAGACCCAATGGGCTGCATCTTGTACTCAAGAGAAGCACAGAGCTAACACTCTTCTAAACACACCTGGGAATTGTTGTCTGCCACAACTTGGCTGAGAGATGTACAAAGGATTTGTATTTGTGCCAATGAGTGTTTACTTCAAAACCAAGGTGGAATTTTTATACCTGCCTTTTTTTTTCTGATCCATTTTCTACAGATTTCTGGTATACAGTCATACAACTGAAAGTAATGAAATTAAGATTCTGGCAATTTACCAACAGATGCATAGTAAGTAACAGACTGTGACAGTACCCTGAGCCTGGATGAATCACAAAGTAATACTAGTACCTAAACAACCATTGCATGAATGCAGACCAAAATCACAACTTCTCATTGTTATAAACCCTTAGAAGTCCATATCTGGCATTTCAAATAGGAGACATATCTAAAAGGACATAAATTAATATGAATAAGGACTTGGTAGGTAAAGACCATGAAAGACCAAGAAATCGTGCAAAGGATTAAATTCTATATCTTATATGCAGCCAGTGGAATTTAAAAAAAAAAAAAATAAATGTTCAAAGCTTGTCTGGTAACCCAGGTGTCAGGTGCTTTCTAGGTCACAAAGACAAACCCTGTCTGAGACAAAGACTTAGCCTTAGCATGTTCTTATAAGCAAAGTCTAGCTCGCAAAACATGCTTAGGGAAATATGGTAGAACTTTCAATCACTGACACAGGCAGTATGGACTTTCATCTAGATGTGATGTTTAGTATGCAAATATATGATTTGTCTGTTTTGAGGTACATTCAAGCTGCAAAGTGCATGCAAAGCACCCTAAGAATGCTCCCCTGCCAACAGATTTGCTCTATACAAGGGAAATCCTGACAGATATGAAGCTGGCCAAAATTGCGCCCCTGTCTCCTGTGGCAGTTGCCAGATCCACCATTCAAATCCATTGCCAGAATGCAACATAATAGTCAGGAAACAAGGAATGGGAAAATAGAGGGACAATGACAGACCAAAGCAACCATTTTTCTGACCTCTGTCTCTGTGAAATCTTAACATACTGTAACTAAAACATTACTTCCTATCACATTTGATTTCCCAGACAGGAACTCTAATTACTATAAATGACCAAGCGCAGTTTGATGAACTGTTTGTCAAATTGAGAACACCATCTAAGTGGTCTGATCCCTTCTGTGACACTCAAGGTAGACCAAACTGTGCTTTGGTGTAATGACAATGTGGGCCTCAGCTGATAACCACAGAACCTGTCACTTTGAGATACAAATGAATGAAAATGTATAGAGCCAATAATTCGGTGAATAAAGGGTATTTGCTGTATAGCATCATGTATATAGCATTATTTTTTAACTTACCTAACTAAAAAAAATCTTGAGAAAATGCAATTATTTTGGTCTCATTCTAGAAGCTCAAAAGGTGGCAAAGATACTCAGCTGTATGACAATTCTTTCATTAATAAGAAACCTTCAAACTAGTGTTGCATATTCTCCACAATGCCCTCTCCAGCGTCCCCGGGGTTGTGTGCATAGTAAGTCAAAAGATTGTGGAAAGAACATGACTGGATTGTGTCAGGCTCTGGTTTGTCTAATTTTCCCTTGGGAGATTTTTGCTTCAAGCTACTCTAGCTGAATTTCTGGCCTCAGAAAGATCACAAATAGCCCTTTTAGGCCTTCACTGAGCAAAGCAATTTCAGATGAATCCAGCTTAGTCCTGCTTATAATTTTGAGATTTTTTATACCTTTTATTTTCTCTGCAAAAAATCATTTACATATTAGATAAAATACCTCTAAACTTATGTGGCTATACAGTCAAACTGAAACTGGCAGTATTTTATCAAATAAAACATATATATTTAGCTCATATGAGTTAAAATGCTCGGATAAAAAAGGACAGCAAAGACCCTGCTGAACTAATTCAGGCATCACATCTTATCTTGTCTTTTAGAAACTTATCAAAACCTACATTAATACTAATTAAGGACTTATTTCAGATCCTCTAACTGACCAGAAGCTACAGAGTTCACTTCTCTAACGGCTAGGTGATTTGCAGTCTAAATTTGCTCACGGACCATTGCTAGCCATTCATTCCTAAGACAACATTGTTCTCTAGATGAAGAAACTGCCCTTTGTGTTCAGCCCAGGTGTATACAGAGCAGAAATACCCCTTGCTGCCAGGCTTAACAAGTCACATTTTAGTCTCATCTCCAAAACCTACCTGTCCTTTCCCAGAGCCATTTTAGTAGCCTTTGTTCTGTTTACAAGTATTTCCTTTATTTCTTGAATATGAATGAACAGAACTGCACATAATTTTCCAGATAAAGTGCCAGTAATATTATTTCACATATCAATAGAAGTAACTCACCTAACCTGCCTCATGAACATTTGAACTTTTTCATGGCTAAATGCTGTTGGCAGATGTTGTTTAATCTATGGTCATTTGATTCAACCAAGCTTCCTTTTACTCAGCAATTTCCCAAATATGATTTCTCCAGCTTATAAAATAAATTAATGTTATTAGTCCCCAAATGCAGTGGCTGCTCCTAAAAATATTCACTTCACCATCCTTCCTCTCTTTTTCATATGAAGAATCAAGCAAGTTCACTCACACTGTAACAGCTTTTCAGAAAGCAGTGCATTGATTCAGCTTCCACTCCATAGTGGGACTGGACCACTTGTGTTTCTTTTATTCACATAATCTCAATATTATAAATCCATCTAACAACAGTAGACAAAACTTTATAGTACACACCACAAGAAAAAATCTCAAAAGCAAGGAAATTATACTAGTTGATTTGCTGCCTACTGCAGTGATTTTCGTCTCTTATTTAATTCAAGCTTCATCATCTGAACAGACTTTTTTAAAACAATTTTGTAAAACTATAATGATCATATAGACGGGGAAACAGAGAGGAAGCCTTGCCAAAAATTTATCCAAACAGGTAACAATGGTGGCTGCAGAAGTTATAGCTTTAATCTTTGCCTTGAGGAACACAATAATAGAACATCATTGACTTCACTATGATTAGGTTTTTCTAATAATATGATCAGTATAACAAAAGGCATTTAAAAATTAAATTCAGATTCTGGTTTTATTTTCTTAATCTTTTTTTTTTTTTTTGGTTGCTGTTGTTTGGTTGGCTTTTGTTTGTTTTTTTGTTTTGATTTCCTGTATGCGCAATGAGGTTATTGTGTTTCATTTTGCTTTTATTTAGTATCAGTTTTGGATTTCCAGAACTGATGAAATAGCTTTATGGCTGGTTGAAAACTCCACCAATAAATAGAAAGAGACAAAAGTATCCCTAGAAGTCTCAGAAATTGTGCATATTTCTATTTTGAATCAATTTGAATCAGGCCTAAATTATATTGCTACTACTCCTTTAATGGGCTATTTTTCTCATTTTCAATAAATATTATTTTGTCATGCCCCACTATGGCATTCATCAACTACAGTGAAAGCACAATAGGCAATTAACTTCTGTCAAATCCCAAAACAGGGCATTTATGTCAGAACAAGGTTGAACTGTTTACTGTAATCATATAATAGAGAAGCTTACCCTGCTACTCAGGTCTCTGCCCAAAGCAAATTAAACTCTCCTGAACTCTCGTTCTATGAATACACAATGCTTTGTTTTGGTTTGTTGTTTTTTTTTTTTCACATAGTACAGCAAATTGCTAAAATACTTGCCGCGGTTCAAGGAATGTGAACTTTGAAATGGAAACTGTCAGGTCAGAGACACCATTCAACTATTCTTTATTTGAGGACTTTCCCTGAGAAAAGTTGCTGAGATATTGAGTAACAGAGATTTATTCTTTCAGAGAGGGTTATTCTGGTGCTTTAGCTACACAGGTATTCCCCCATCACCTGAATATTGAAAGGTTTTACATAAGATCCACTCACTTTGTTTTATATCATTCTTGAGGGTATTTTCCTGGTGTTTTATATACTAAACTGCAACTCTCAAAACCACAATCTAAGCCAATCAAAGTAGTTTTTACTGTATATTTCAGAGAATCCTTGGTGGACTGTTTATTCAGAATTGGTTTTCCTTCCTATATGCAGTGGGAAAATATTTTAAGAACTAGATCCAGTCACAGAACGGATGCAGGCTTCAGGATTAGCAAAGACTGTCAGACATTTAAAAAAATAATAACCAATTCTGCCAGGTCATTTCAGCCTTCTCCTAGAGCTCCATTTGTGTGGATCAAAGAGACCACTGAGCCTGAGGGACAACAAGAAGGGACTGGGACTCTGAAAATCAGCGGAGGCAATATGCAAAGATAAAAGGCTCCGTCACAAAAACAGTGCAGTAAGAAGTAGAGTTCAAGAAATAAGTCATTATTAATCAGATTATAGATCAGGCCCAATAACCACATATTTCCTTGAGCTTGCACTCAACTGCCCTTTACTAAGATATTCACAGAGTAGAATCAATATCTCTCTGGAGGTAAGTGGCATAAATTATGTCTCAACATATACACCACAGGAGTTTTACTGTGTGTTGTATACAGTAATTGCATTTTATAGATGACTGTGGAAGGCTTCAGCTTCCATTGATTTTTATCATAAACTAAAAGGTGGAAAGAAGAAAAGAACAGCACTTTATATGAAGAAGCCAGTCAGCTGAAGCTGCAAAAGAAAATGAATATTTGGCATAGTACGTGGGATCAATTCATGTTTCATGCAGAAATGAAGGCAGATATTTGATTCAGAGCAGCAAAAATCTTGAAATGTACCACAGAAATCCCTGTTCATCTAATTGTAGTCAATTGTGCTATCCATCAGCAGGGTTTAAGACTATAGGAAGTCTTTCTAATTACAGGCACTTTTAACTCTTCTCTTACCATGAAAGCTGTCTGAATCATTTACAAAAAAAAAAGGTAACTGAAAGTTGTGTTCATTCTCACACATAATATGACCACATCTGCATTCAAATTGAGGTGAGGGATATAATTTCAGATCATCTTTATGTCTAACAATTGTAACTTTCAAAATATAAATATATATATATATATATTTTGAATATTCCTTTTCTGATTTCTTTCTTTTTTAAAGTCCTTCACAGCAAGCAATTCAGAAGAGATGTTAATGCAGCTTAACAACTCTTTACCCTTTTTCAAGGCCAATTTTGCAATATGGGCAAAATGATTGGAAATGTAGTCCTGAAAAAGCTTAAACCATCTGTCAGGGACTCAGTTAAGAAGATCCACGCTGTTTCACAGCCAAAGATGTGGATAAATTATGCCTGGCTAGAAATGTCCAAAGCATGTGGGTTACCATTCAAGCTTATTAGGATGAATTACATTTTTTTTTATTGTTCATTACCCTAGTAAGATAATCTTTTCAAATTATAATATGCAATAAGCCATGCAGACTGGAAAGCAAGCCAGTGGTAAACACTGGTAATAATGATTTTTAAAGTGCCATATACTGATATATATATATATATATACATATATATATATGCATATATATATATATAAAACATGTAAATGTATGCACTCAAATGCCTATTTGTTTGCCTATGTTAACACAGTTATCTATATTTTTTTGCTTTATAGATTTTTTGCACTTTATATTACTGCTCTTGTTTAATCACCTGCCATAAACTGCTTGTTTAACATTTTAATTCCAAGATGTATTTTACTAAAAATGTTAAAGATCAAAAGGTTGAGGTAGCTGTGATTAAGTTATATGGTTTATGCTACCAGACATAAAAATAGGCTGAATGTTATATTGTTATTTTAACACCATCATTGTTTTTAAGGACTGTTGTAATCTCAACACTTTTAAACAAGGATTTTTCCAAAGTTTTTTATAAACACTTCTAATCTAAAACCTTCTAAAGAACTTAAATGTTTCATGAAGCTTTTATCACAAATACAAAAATTTATTATTAGCTGAGGAAAAGTCTCTGGGTAATAAACAAAATCAAGTTAAACCATTTTTTTTCATCTAAATGACTATGGTAAGATTTTCAAAGTGTCCACAGACATTGTAAATGTAAAATGGTATGTGAAGATCTAAGCTTATCATATATGTGAAGTTTATGAGATATATTTGATAATTAATAGTCATTTTGTGCACAAAAGGCCATAAGTAGTAGTTAACCATATGAGATTTTGTCTGGTATTTCCCTCCACAGCAATCCAAAATCTTTTACACATCCTAAAATTCACCCCTTACATGCTTCAGAAATAGCAAATTAGCACTAATTTCACCTGGGAAAGCAAAGGATCTTTTAACTAAACCTGTACTACTAAATTTAATATGACCCTAAACATCTTGGCTTTCACAATCACAAGTTTTTTTTTTTTTTTTTTTTCTTTTTCAAATTAGTCTCTTATGGGTCAAAATAATGTAATATCTTATTTTCTCACACTCTTTTTACTATCCAGGAATGGAAGGCAATGATGTACCTGAAACAGACCATTTAGAAGGTGAAAACAAATAAAAAAGAAATTATCTTAAATATTGATGCAATTAAAATAACTCAAAATTCTATTCTCTCACCTTCTTGGTAAAAATTTTCACATGGCTGAGATCAGGATTTTTTAGGAAAAGGAACAGAGGATAATGAAGGGGCACAGAATGATTCCTTATCCAGAATATTCCTTATTCCTTATTCCAGAAGCAATTCAAGAAAGTGCCTGCTGTAAAACAAGATGGTGTTCAGTGTACAGGCACCCTTACAAAACCCCCAGAGGGTCCTTACTGTCCACTTAAAGCAATGAAAAGGCCACACATTTTGTACAAGTGTAATCAACTCAAAACATACAAAGATTGCCTATTCCAAAAATAGATCCTATGCATCCAAATTTCTCAACAAAACCACCTTGGCATCCACATATCCTGAATAGTCTTTATTATATTTTTACTGGATAATGAAAGCAATGTAAAATCCATTAATACAGCAAGAAACAAACAAACAAACAAAACAAAGCAGCAGCTGGCACATTAGGTGCAGTTCAGGTGCCAACACGGCAGTCTGCACCAAACAAGATTATTTTGTGTTTGTTTGGCTGATTATATTCAGTGGAAAATAGATTGCAAGGAAGAATAGCAGCTTTATCAGTGAGGCTGACTATAGACTCCTTTAGGCTTCCTGCACAAAGTCACTTGAGCTGATTTTTACTCATACTATTTTTTTTTTTTTTAATACTGGCAAAGCAAACACATAATTTTGCATGTCCATTTGTGATTGCTGAATATCTGACAGTCCCCCTGGTCAAGTGTGTCTAATTCACAAAAGAAAGGGCCAAGTGACATCTTGGACTAAATTTGAACTGGTGACCTTGATAATGGGTTAGCTCAAGACACTGGGAAGCAAAATTAAAAAAAAAAAAAAAAAAAAAAAAAGGAAGAAAAAAAAATATGGTTCCTTTCTCTGACTTTATTTGAGCAAATCTGTGCATCCTTGAAAGGTTGTCCTGTTACATCTTTAAGCTCTCTGTTTCACTACAGTCTTGAAGTGGCTGAGTTATCATTTATCACAGTGGGCTAAAATTGTCACAGCCTTGGTTTGCTGTTCAGGGGAACAGAGAAAAGGAAAGTCCTGACATAGCCATAGGTTCTTGTCCAGTCCTACTCAGTATATTAATTTTTCTGTTGTGAGAAGAGCAAACAGGCTCCTTCCAAGTAATGGAGAAAGATGGTTTAAGAGATGTATGAGCCACCTCCACCCTTACCTCTTGCCAGAAGTATAAGAGGAATAAACTGGTCAGTAATAAATTGTGAATCATCTCATCTTCTATGCAGAGATTAAAAGAGGAAGGAATAGAAGGGCAAAAACTGAAAAAATGGGCAGCATCCTAACTTGTCAACATACATTCCCCCATCTTAAACCCAGGCTTAGATTGTCCTTTGGTCTGTTCTTGGAGTAGGGCAAGTACAACTGTCTTGTCTAATTTCCACCATTCTATGGCAGATTCTAGAAAAACTAATTTTTTTTTCTAAGCCCTCTCAGAATTCTCAATAGTACATTGACTGTAAAATGACTAGATATCAACAGTAGCATGAAAGACCTATAAAATCTTCTAAGGGATAGGAAAATTGCATTTGGAGTCATTTACTTCAAATCTGTTTTTCTGTGATGTAGTACAAGTCTCATTTGCCCTAAGTCAAACGTTGAACTACACCAGTGGAAAAACATTTATAAAGCAGCCCAATACCTGCAATTGTGTTTCCTGAACAGCGCCACTTCTATTCTTCTACCTATCTACAATACACAATAGAGTTTTGGTGTTGCTTCTACTTTTCTTTTTCTTTTTTTTTTAAAAAAAAAAAAAAAAAAACACTTTCAGAGACCACCAAATGAAAGACTAAAAACATCCAGTCAGGGAATAATTGTTAAAGGATGAAAAACAAACCCATTTTGATGTAGTCTTTCATATAGATAGCAGTATTTAAATGTTGACTGTTTTATGATCTCATGTTTTTGAAGTTCAAAACAAATCCTGAATGCAATGCAAATGAGCTCATTATCTCACCTCTGATCTTTATGTATTTAATTTCTTGATGACCTGTTTTATTTTTCCTTTGCCTTGAAAGCAAGAAATAATTCAGAGACAGAGGATTTTTACATTTGTTTTATCTCTCTTACACAGATCTGATTACTAATCACAATGAATAAATGACATTTAAATAAGTACTGGGTAGACACAAAACACTGGCTAGTCAATACACCTCAAAGAAACAAGGTGTTACTATGCTGCACAGAATAAATAAAATAACTCTCAGGTAATTTTTGAGATGCTAATAAAGATAAGCCTCTGTAGCATTTAAATTATATTTTCTTAATTCACCTAATGAAATGACAAATAAAATAAAATAAAGTTATTGATTTTTTTAGTTTATTTAGTTTAATTTATATAGCACATTACATAGTAAAATGCTTGTTTTAGACATTGCATGATGAGCTTCAAAAGTCTCCATCAACATGAATGTATCAGTCTGCTGCTTCTCATTAAGCTTTGGTCACAGCATCCACGTTCATCTCATTGTGTGGGGATTCACAAATGGAATTTTACTAGTGAAAGCACTTACATGCAGTTTTGTCAGTAATTGAAAAGTGCTGAAGATGAAAGAAGCTAACCATGAAACATCAAAAATATTGAAGTGGGAACCATGTTGCCAGCATCTAAATGTGAGAATCTTGAATTACACACACTTACAAATTGCCACAGGAAGAAAGCTTTAATTTCCAGAACAGATTGGAAAAAGCTTGCACTCATATGTCTATAGTCACCAGCAAATCTTTTCTGTTTCTTTTTTCCTAGTACAACACTGTTGTGGTTTAACCCGGCCAGCAGCTAAACACCACACAGCCGTTTGCTCACCCTCCCCCCTCCCTCTCTGGGATGGGGGAGAGAAATGGGAAAGTGAAGCCTGTGGGTTGAGATAAAGACAGTTTATTAAGACAGGAAATAATAATAATAATAATAATAATAATAATAATAGTGTATGAAACAAGTGATGCATAATGCAATTGCTCACCACCCACTGACCGATGCACAGCCCATCCCCGAGCAGCTGGCCCCCCACCCCAGCTAGCCACCTCTATATGTTGTTTAGCATGACGTCAGATAGTATGGAATATCCCTTCAGCCAATTTTGGTCAGGTGTCCTAGGTCCCCTCCCAGCTCTTGCTGCACCCCCAGCCTGCCCGCTGGTCGGACAGAGCGAGAAGCTGAAAAATCCTTGGCTTAGTGTAAGCATTGCTCTGCAACAATTAAAACATCAGCATGTTATCACCAAAACATAGCACCCTACCAGCTACTAGGAGAAAAAAGAACTCTCTCCTAACTAGAACCAGGACAAACACACAGGCTGAGAGTTCTCACACTGAACTGGTAGATTAAATAAAGATCTACAATAGTTTCTGGGAAATGCAGATTACATCAGGTGTTATCTGCTATTCACTGAAATCTAAAGTATGTATATGCCACTAATGGCTGTGATTTAGCCCACTGAAATTCATTGTCCACCTCTCTGGTATTCAAGTGCTATGGATATTCTCAGAGCCCAATAAACAGACATGGTTAAGTACTGTTCTAGGTGCCTTTGGGAAATGGGAACAATATATGTGGGGGAAAAATGTAGAATATACATATTAACAGTATTCTTGTTCTGTTAGGTTAAGAAGGATTTCTACACAAAACTGTGTTTTCATGGCTACCTTGGAGTTCTTCAGAATACCACAAGGTGGAATTCTGACTCATATGGTCCTCCTATGACCCAGAACTTACCTGCAGGTGCTAGAGTGAGCTCAGATGCAACCTTTGGAGTAAGCAGAAAGGGACTTGCAGAATCCTAACTTTGCCCAGCCTACACCAGCTAACAGAGTTCACTGACAATGATTGTATGTTGCACCCTCTTTCATATGTTCTTATTTGGTGGTGGATTCAGGTTCATAAAAGTTCATTTAACATAGCTGATGATTCATTCAAAAGACAGATCTTCCTCCTGACGACTGCTTTGTTCTAGCATTGACATTTGCTTCATATAACATGATTATTTCAAACCAATAGAAAACCACTTACTTGCTTGGTTTGTTTTCATTGTGGGGGGAGGCAGGGAGAAATAGGTAGGAAAGCAGTCACAGCTCCCTAACTCTTTGCTTTGACCCTGCCCTAATTTAGACCAAAATAATCATTTGTGGTAGTTTTTCACCACTTCATCAGAAATGTTTATTTCAAACTATATGTAGTTTGAAGTACTAACAAGAACATTTCATAATCTCTGCTTTAATATACAACAAAATATATCACTTAGGGACAAAATATTATTTGATAACTAAATTAACATTCTATCTTTTAAACTGACAAAAGCAATAGTGTGATGTTAGTGAAGAAAAATTGCTAGAAAGTAGCATAATACTGGATAGAATGTCTTTGGAAATGAATTAGTTGACCTTTTGATATTCAATGTTAGATACAATTTGGCTCTCTTAATATACCTACATCTCATCTCTGAAAAGCCAGTTAAAGTGATGTTTTATGACATAAGGGATATATTTCAGGAGTCTCTCTGTGGTTCTTCACATCCCAGAAACAAATGGACCATCTGGCACAATAACCTCTGTACATGTAGTCAAAGTACACAACTTTGCAACAGCTGAACAGAACAGTATGGGAAAGGTTGCTTGACAATTTCTCTAAGTAGAGCTCCAAATACATTCATTTCTCACATTCAGGAGCACATCATTAAAATGAGTAATTGGGAATGAAATAAAAGGAAAAATCCAAGCCACATGACAACAGCACTGCTACAATGTATGAAAATACATTTACTTTTTAATTGGCCTTTTACCGTCAATTTGAACTGTGGATATGTGATCCAAAATAGTCACAGCATGCCTACGTGAATTGGCTAATGAGATGTCCACTGACTGCAGAGCCCTTCAATTAATCAAATAGCTGAATACATTGAAGGTAGCTAAATATTCTTCTCTCTGGTAACATGTTAAAAACCCAACATCGTATCACTGGAGATTAAAATCTGAGCTCATGTTGGGATAGCCTTCAAACAAAAAATGACACTCATTTAGCAATTTGAACATCTGCTTAATTATTTTTATTACCCTCCTATATTTTAGGAGTAATATACTGAGAATTTGACTTACAAAATAAATTATCTTTAAGACAAAAAATGGCAGACTACAACTGTGGTTAAAACACCTGGGAGAGAAGTAGGTTTAAATCCCAGTTCTGCCATACTTTTATGTTTGACCTTGACCATGACATTTAGCCATCTATCCTTATTTTCCAAATCTACTCAATAATTATTGGTGTCAGAGGACCAAAAAAAAAAAAAAAAAAAAAAAGAGAGAGAGAGAAAAGAGAGAAAGACAGAAAGTGCATATTTCTCTTTTCAGAAATTTAAAGTTCCTAAGAGGGTGTCTAGACCCTCCATTTTAACAAGTTAGCAGCCATGGAATCCCTGTAAGGATAATGCTATAAAATGACCTAAAAGATGACCGATACATCTCAAAAGCACATATGACAAGCTACTACAAAGAAACAATTTCACAATGTTTCTATATAAAAACATTCTTTCACATATGGAGGAACTGTTCGGGAAGCTTTCCAGCCTCCCTGTCCTAAGGGAACAGACTACTACTGAGTATATATTTTTGTCTCATCTTGTGGTTTTTCCCCACTTCCCTATTATTTATGTTTGCCTGTTGGATCCAAATCTAGCCACAGCCTGTAAGCTATTAGCAAAAAGACCTTCTTTTCACATCTTCTCTTTTGAATCATGTTGAGATGCCAAACTAAAGTCTCTAGAAACAACTACAAATTAGTGACTACTAACATTATCATAATAACAATGATTTCTGCAAATTCCAGTGATTAGAACTGTGAAGGAAAAAGTGGGAATTAATGTTTTCATTAAAGATGTCATTAGCTACACATTATATTCACCACATACACAGCATACAGCTTCAGTCTTTCTCCAGCCTGCTGCTGGGCTTGTGTTGTAGATCATTTCCTGGACAATGCTACACTTGTGCTCTGCTGGACACCTCCCAGGCAAATGAAAATATAATAAAACCAATGGATCTTGTTTTTCCAGCATATGAGGCTCCTTGTGCCTCTCTTCGGCATTACTTGTTGAAGAAGTGATCTGCTGCAGCATACCCAACCTAAAACCAATACCTAAATAAAAACATAATATTGCTCACACTGCACTCAATATTGATCAGTAACAACCTGATGAGAAATCGTGGTCAGTTGACCCCAACTGGCACCTAAAGTCCCAACCAGTTCTAACTCGTTCTCTCCCATGGGACAGGGAAGAGAATCAGAAAAACAAAAGCAAGATAAACTCATGGGTCACAGTAAGGACAGTTTAGGTGAATGAGGGGAGAGGAAAAAAAACAAGTGATGCAAAGGCAATCCCTCACCACTTCCCACCATCAGATGGCCCAGCCAATCTCTGAGATTCAGATATTCTGGAAAAGTTCCCCTGATGTTTTTTTGCTAAGCATGGCATTACATGGTATGGTACATTTCCCTTACGTAGTACAGAATATCCCTTTGACTAGTTTAGGTCCACTGTCCTAGCTGAGTCCCCCTCCAACCTCTTTCGCCCCCTTAGCCTTCTCACTGGGGGCAGGGGGTAAAGTGGGAAAGAGAGAAAGCCTTGACTGTGTAAGCCCTGTGCAGCAAGAGATAAAACATTGATGTGTTAGCAGCACTTGTTTGGTCAGAAATTTAAAAGGCAACACCATAGATGCACACTACATCATGTCAAGTAACAGAATTTTATTATTTTTTAGACTCTTCAATGACATTCACCCCAGCTCTCCCTACAAAAGCTTCACCCTATTTTCAATCACATAAACTCTTTGTTTTACTCCTTAATACAATTTCCAAGTATGTAACACAAATATTTCCTGAATATTTGCACAATATAAGATTAAGTAATGGGATCTCCTTAGACACAGTCATGATAAAGTGCCTTTGTTTCAGTGGAGGAACAAATAAACTTCTATTAACCCAGCACCCTTCCAGCAGGAAAATTCAGTATTCCTAAGCCAAATTTAGTCTAGACTAAGGACTGAACATCCTCCTCCAGGTCCCAATTCTTTAAAATCTCAGAACTACAATAATGATGAGACTGGCTAAAAAATATCTTACTGACGAACGCACACAGGAGGATAGTAAGTGTGAAGTTGCTCAGTTGACCTCAGTAGGTCAGTACACTTCAGCTAAAGAACTGGCTTTATCTGATTTTGCCTGACATAACAGCAAGGAGAACATGAAATATTGTGTCACTTGTTCTACTGGTATAACTTCACACCCAGGAAAAATCTCCCCAGCTGTTCACCTTGACTTAAAGCCTAGAGCAAGTCACCAACAAGTAACAAACAGGAGACGAATTCCTCCTATACCAGCAACAGCCAAATTAAGTGACATAAGAAATGTTCACATGAATGAGGATGATATTGATTTAGGTAGCTACATGTAAGTCTCTACATCTGAGTCAAGTGTCTAAGTTTTCATTGCAGCTAACACGTTTAGCCTGCAGGATCAGTGGAACTTCAAGAAATTCTTTCCAAACTGAAGCAAACACCAATAATTATTTGTGTTAGTGTAGTTGCTGTAGCCAAAATTCTAGATGACAAAAACTTGGTATTTCCCATGCATTTTAATTCTGTTAGAATATTTTAGGTTGCCAGAATGACCAAAAAGATGGCTTTTCGCAGTGCCTTCTGTCTCTGAGTCCTAATGATACCAAACATGAAGCAGAGCCATTCTACTACATGAGCCACTCTTCTACCATCTGGGAAAACAAGGGTAATGGACCCATGAAGGGGGTTTGGGAGAGCGGCCAATGAAAGAGCAGACAAAACAAGTTTAGAAACCAAATCTGTGATTCAACTCACATGTATGAAATAGGTTGGTTTCCTAGCTTATCTAGTTCCTCTGTTTCTTGCCAATTCATTTTCTTTGACATGTTAGTAATATTAAAGTTTCATCCTGCAGTGCTGATTCTGAATTAATCCATTTTTCTTTTAAGCTTCTCATTCTGGCAGGAAGGGCTACTAGTTTGATCTTCTTTGAAGACAGATTTGCTTGTTGTCACAGCTGATTTAGAGATTCCCATGACATTTGGTTTTCCTTTTGTTCCCATATTGCAGATGAGCAAAGCTTTCCCTTTGGAGACACTGACAGGTAGAGCTAATTTGCAATTCCCAGTAATTGACCATCTCTTAAAGACTAATGATGTAGTTCACACCTAACCAGCCTTGAAAAAAAAATGCACAAGAGTAAAGCAAATCAGAAGAATGTACTTTTCAAACCTTATTAAAGGGTTTTCATCAGCAATTCTTTCTTAGGCTTTCAAATGTCTCACTCTCTTCTTTGTTGATGCAATTCATAAACCTAAACAATTGGATCAATTAATTGTATGCATTAGATGCTTTAGGACACAATTACTACACTTCGTATGGACTAACAGCTATAAGATATATGAGCTATTTTGTTAACCAGAATAAAAATTCCAAACCATGCTTATTTTTATTTCTCTTCACTGATAAGAAATCTGTTGCCAGTATCATTATAATATATGGATTCTCATAAACAATTTGTTTACTGTGTTCAGTGATTGCCATATGTTGAATTCCTGGATAAAATGAAATAAAAGAATACATTCAGCTGGGGTCTCATCACTTCTGATTGTCCTGCACTGGAAGACAGATGACTGCTCGATGTCTTTCTTTCTCTTTTTTTATTTAGCCAATTTATTACCATTATTCAATTTGAAATTTTGGAAGGTCTAATTCACGTTAGTATCCCATGTTACTACACAACTGAATAAAAAATAATCTCAATTTACAAAAGGAAGAAGGAAAATTATAAGTGGTCACTGTTAAATAAGAAACTGCAGCTCAAAGAAAATTAAGTGCATGCTAATTAATGAGAAAATCCTTGAAATAAGAGTGTCACAATAGATGCTTGAGGGTTATTATTACAGATTTCAAGAGTGAGTGCTACACAAGAGTTAGAAACATAAATACATTTTTGGATCTAAGCCTGATTGACTTGGAAACACTTGAAAGTGAAGTATATGCTCCTAAACAAATGTTACATTTTTAAAGGTTGTCCAAGACTAATCTAAAAATTTAGAGGGAGCATACTCGACTTCCTGGACACAGATTTCTTTTTTCTTTCTTATTGTGTGAGGTAATATGCTTTTTTGCCACTGCTGGAAAAAATAATCATTCTTTTTCTGCTTTTAGTTTCAATTTCAAGATTTTTTAGAGGATGCTGCAGAGATTTGCTGTAAATTGGTTCTACATTTTACACAAGCTATAGGCATTTACAGAAAGTTAAATAAACAACATTAATTTTATGATGTATCAAAAAAACTTCTGTCACTAAGATTGTGTGACTCAGTAACTACTCCCAATTGCCAACAAAATGTATTTAATTTCTGCCATACAATATTGATTGCTTTATTATTTTCACACATAAGTCAAAGCTTAGGGCATTATATGTATATAATATTCCAAGGACTTTCAAGTGTCCTATACACCTTTAATGAAGCCTTGCACACCAGCCACAGACAATAAAATCACATTATACTTAGAAAGTAAGCAAAAGAAATAGACTGGAAAGGGTTAAACTGCAGTGGAAAACCAATGTATGGATGTGAAACAGAAACACCAGGAGGAAAAAAAAGAAGAAGAAGAAAAAAAAAAAAAAGAACAACAACAACAAAAATAAGTCTTGAAGAGAGAAATAGTAGCCGAAATAAAAATAAAAATATAAAAATAAAAAAGTAAGGAGAAAGTCTTGGGAAAAAAATAAGAGGAAGAAAATGACATTGAAGAAGAAAGAAATAAGAAATTAGTGCAACAAAAGAAAACTCCAGTAAAAGACTGGAAAAAAAAAATAGCAAAAATCTAAAGGAAAATGGGTGAAGATAAAGAGGAGAAAAATACAGAACTATATTAATAACACTGATTTTACTGATTTCAAATTCATCAGAGCTTCATATTTGGTTTATTTCACCAAGAAAAAATAAATAATCATGAGCATACAACTTCTACATGCTATGCTCCTGAGTTTGGTAACATTTCTGCATGCGTAGATACATACAAATATTTGCAAGATTAAAGTTTTAGTTTCCCTCTATAATGAAGGGGCCATATTCATCTGGAAGCACCATTTCTGGTGACATAGTGTTCCATTCCTTTCTTGTTCAACACAACAACAACAAAAACAACGGCTCTGGTTCCAGCCTACATTGTTGTGGCACCCAGCACTCCACCCTAGGATCTTGTCATCTTCTGGCAGCCTTCTTGGTGATACACCCACCTAAATTACCTGAAAAATATTTCATCCAGTGTGTTTTCCAACAAAGTTCCTCTCTCCAACAAAGCTAGGTATATGATCATAATATACTACTTCATCTGCATATAGATTTTGAACTTGCTCTAATCTGCTGGCAGCCATTTCACAATGCAGATACAAGTTGATTCTTCTCAGCAGCTGTGCAGGTATGTTATTTACACATGACTACCCTCAGACTACAAATCTTTTTTTTTCTTAAAAGGAGAGTTCTCCCATATTTCCAAATACGACATGAAGAAAGAACACTAAACGGTGTGCTTGAAGTGCTACTTCAAGAAAATTTGAATCCAAAATTGCTAGTGACACTGTTTTTGGGACAATCACAAAACACATTAAATACTGATCTGTATTTTCCCTAGTAAGAGTATTTTCCTTCTGTATCTATCATAAGAGAAGTTTCTGAAGTGGAAATTTATCAAGCATGGAGGTGCTCAGTGCAATACCCCAAATTAGATGCCATTCATCTTTGTGTCAACAGCACAGCAGGTAACTAAAGTACAATTTCTCCCCTTTTTGATCTACTGAGGAGTTGCACCATGACATATTCATGAATAAACTATTCATGAGTAAGCAGCCTTCTTTACTGAAATTAATTTTCCAGGAAAGTGTTGTTTCAGGCATCTCCTCAGCAGATACTAGCAACCAGTAGAAATGCCACAGCTGTTGAACACTGAATGCTTAATCTAATACCAGGATAGAATCATTCAAAATAGGTTTAAAAACATTCCAAAACAGAGGCAAATACTTCCTATACCAAGTGCATACTGAGTCATTTAATGTGCTATCATTTATTTATGAGGATTTTCACCACAGCAAGGAAAAATCTTAGTTGAAAAATAAATGAAAACCAGCATGACATTAATATGACCAGAGAGAACCTCTTGCTCTTGCCTTTGGCATATGATCAAAGGACTCACTTCTGCGGGTATAGTTCTGAAAAATAATTGTGTCTGACAGTTAGCATATGTCCCTGATCCTTAGTTGTACTTGAATGGTATTTGCCCCACCAACAGTGCAAAGCATGCCTAAAGACAGCAGTCTTCTCCTGCAGCAACTACTGAAAAAGGGGTTCCCCTTTTTCTAGACATGAAGGTGGAAAACGTCACGTCCATCCTTATAGCCTGAGTGAAGGAAATGAATGGGATTAAAGATGATCTTTTATCCTGGACTTTAAGTAAGCAATACCTTATGGGGACCTTGGGAGATGGACAAAGAAGTCAAGGCAGCATGTAACCTCTAAGAGCTAAAGGAGAATAAAAGTATTAAAAAATAAAAAAATAATAAAAAAAAAAAGACAGACTTCCCTTTCCTCTTCAGTTGTGTTGTTGATTCCAGAGCCACCACTCAATTTAAGCAAGATGCATAGAAAGTGTAAAGGATGCCCTCCAGGATGCAGTCTATAGTTCCTGTTCACCACCAGCTGGGAACATACACAAAGCTGATTAAATTTCCCCCAGAGCTCATGTGCCCTTTCCCTTCAGTAAATTAAGGCATTGGAAGAGGGAGGAAGAGGAAAACTGGTGCAAGACAAATCAGGAAAAGGACAGGTCACGCACACTAATCCAGAAGCTGGGGAGTTACTCTGGTTCCACAGATGTAATAAAGCCTAGATGTGTAGGAAATTGGGACATACACACTTCAGAAGCTTCCAACTATTTGCAAACAATGTTGTCCTTAGCTGCATATTCCTTCTAATCCTCCTTGACACATCCTTGTATAAATTCACTCAGCAATCAAGTCAGCACAAAGATATACAAGAGGAAGGTCCATGATGCAATGCTCAACATAATACACTTTTCAACACAGTCTGCTAAATTCACTGTAGGTGATTATCATGTACCATTGTGTGCCACACTTTAAAGTAAAAATCATTTGCTCTTCCATCTCAGAGCTCTTCCTTACAATTAATAATCCCAATGATCACCCAAATTACCTTCTTTCTCTCTGTACCTTCCCACTGCTGCAAACAGCACTAGTCTCCTCAACATAAGCAAAAAAGAAGTGTTTAGATTTGGCCCCAGAATTCACAGCTATGTTTCCAAAACCCTATGAAAATATCAGGACTGTGATTTATTGTCACTGATAATAAAGACGTATTTACACTATTGAACAGTTTAGTTAATTCTGTGTTTTATTACTTGAGAACTGTGATTCACCCCAAGAGAGTTAAATTAATGGTGTATAAATAGGTTTGTCACATCTTCAATAATTTTCATGAAATGTTTTTACTTTAATTTGTGAAAAGAGAATTTGTACACATGATCAAAATCAATATCTTTCTTTTTTCTCATACCTTTTAGTTTACATGCAGATATACAATATGGGGAGGGAAGATCTTTTCCACTTCAGTTACTTTACCTGGGACAAGGAAAAGGGAGCAACATTTATTGAGAAACAACATTTTAAGTGCAGAAATTCTTCAGCCTACAGCAAGCTTAATGCATTAATTTCCCACACTCCTAAATGCAATTCTGTTTTCACCTCTATACTCTTGTTCTTATGAATACTGTGAGCATTTAGCATGTCCTGAGATTGAGTCCTAAGTACTTTACAGCTATACTGTTTGTGCTTTTAAAGTTCCCTTTAATAAACTGAAGCAAAGGATGCAAAAATGGATCAATTAGCTGCAAAAGATATTTATATTCATAAAACAGTGAATACTGCAGAAACAGTCTCCAAAGATTTTATTCTCTTAACTTTTACTGTGGACATATTCCTTGTCTTTATTTTCAACATCTTTCCCAGTACAGCTCTTTAAATGCATAGAAATGCAAATAGATATTCCATGTAGGTGTGCCATGTCCACGACAAAATAGGTCCTGAAAACTGGTTATTTTTCATTTGTTCCTCTTGTGTTCAAAAATGACAATATACAGAAGCAGCTTGAATTCCATACTATGAAAAAGTAAGCTTTTTTAATAAAAAATAATAAATTAATAAATAAAAATACTCTAGGGCTATCTTTTATCTGCAAGGACTACTAAAGTACCAAAATAGAATATAGACTTTCCTAGATAGTCCTAGATTTGAAAAGGTACTTAGGTAAATGATATTCATTCCAAAAGCACCAAACACCCATGAGTATCTATTGTAGAAAAATGGACCATATTCCCACCTTTGAAAGCTTTAGTTGTTTAAACAGACTGAGGAATCTCATTTTAGGCTCAATCATGGTGAGCAGCTGTTCCTTAGCCTTTTATTTGCTAGAGAAGTACTGACCTTCATTTATCCTTTTGGTACTTCAGATAGTCATTTATGCTCACGCAAAGTGTAACACACTGCTGTTTTTCTAATCATTGTTCTGGCCAAAGGGATAAGTCAAAATTAGTGTCAAACAGTAGAAAATCAGATGCACCTATTTAAATGTAGTTAAAGATACATTTCAAATAAATCTATAATGTACTTAATGGAAAAAGCATTTGAATTATTTTTTGAAATAGTATATTTTCCTATTCCATTGAATTTCCCCTATGATATGCCACTTTTTGAACATGAACAAGCAATGAGTATGGTTACAGACTGGAACTTCTTTATAGAAAATGTCAGCTGAAGCTTCCATTCAAGCTTTGGAATACAGTTACTGTCCTATGATTTTTTTATGAAACTTTGTGTATTTCAGAATTCCCACAGTGATTTTAGAAACCCACAGAGGTAGTAAATACCATGCAGATCTTCTAGGTGAACAACAAATCAGATCAGAAGTAGAAGCAGCATAAAAATAGAGTACCTAACTTTAATTTGTGAGCCACTGAACAAAGAGTTATATACATTTTTAAGGAAAAGAAACTGACTGAACAGCCAAAGAAAAAGCTAAATGAAAATTAAGTCCCAATGAGCTTCTCATTTTTCAGGTGGCCTATCTCAAGCTTAAGTTTGTCACAGAAAAATGCTTTGGTTTTTTTTTTTTGTTTGTTTGGTTGGTTGTTTTTTTTTAGAGCTTGCCATTTTTTTTTCAATCAACTGAACCAGAATATTTAATCTCAGGAGTAGAGGCAGATGTCTCTTAGATAAGACACCTGCTTCCTTTAAGTTAGAAAATATAGTCAAATGCATTAAATTATCCACCTGCATGAGCATATTCTAGCTGCACAAAGGGGAGTTGTTTGCAAAGCATTAACTTGCAGCAATTCAGATACTTGTTACTGCTTCAAGGGATGGATGCAGAGATCAGAAGAATCAAATTCAATGACCGTACCCTGTCTCAGAATGCGGTACAGAAAACAGTTTTCCTTGCTTGACCAAAGGAGACTAACATCACATGAAGCAAATTCACCACCACCTACATAAGCATGAAAGAACAGGACAAAGGTCTAATTTCAATACCAGCTGACAAAAGGTACCTAGGGAAGAGTATAAGAACAAGACAAGTCTGTAGTGACATTTCCCAAGAATACCCTTCTAGCTTCTAGCCACTTGTGTCTCAGGCATCTCCTCAAGCCAGAACATACACTTTCTGGAAAACAACACCCATTGACTCACCTCAGGTGACTCAAGGAACAGAAACCAACAGCTACATCTACCTCAAAATCAGGAATGGGCTCATTTGTGCCCTAAACTCACCAGCTTTGGCAAGAAGCAGTGCTAAAATCCTGAAAATATAGGATCCCAAACAAGCGTAAAGGGCCAAAACCTCCTTTGCTTTATGCTATTGTAAATCATAAGTTACTCTATTTATGTTGCACTCTTCTGAAACAACAACTATAGACAAATCCAGCCTAGCAACTGATCTGCCTCAGTGATCAATGCAGAAGGTAGGGAGAATCCTGGGCAATCCTCTCCATTTTGTACTGTACAGTAGACATAGCCAGTATTTATCAGGAGAATAATGATAAAGAATAGTTATAGGTTTCCTTCAAATGTCCCCCTCATAAACCTTGTACTTCAGTCCTTGATTCTCCCACACAGGACCAGGAACAGCTGAGCAGTCCTTCTGCATGTAGTAAGCCAAGGATGCAGGTTATTTCTGTTGCATATAGCACATGCTGTAGTATTAAAAGGTATAATAGACTTTATGTTCCATGTTCACAAAGGACATGCACTCAGAGTACAACATATGCACTTCACTAACCCCTCCAAAAGAAAAAAAAAAAAGCCATTTTGATAATAAAGTTACCAAGTCTTCTCCCCCAGACCTCTTAGCAGAAGGAGGAAATTGCTACTATTGACAAGAAGTACATAATTTCCTCTTGATTCCTATTCATAAACTCCTTATGAATGTTAACACTGTAGGTCTTGTGTATGATTGAAATTAAGATTTTTACATGGCAATACTTACTTTCTTGTACAAGCTTGGCCTACAAAGGCTTTCAGATTGTTAGAGTTGTTTGCATAAGAAAGGAAGCTTCACTTTATTGTGAGCCATGGCAGCCTGGTAGGCAGATAAAGCTTCACCCTAGACTGTTGTGTTAACTTCTTTGTACTTCTGATCTCCCCATTCATTTACTTTTTAAATAACAGAGAAAAATAGATCAGATAGATGCAAAATTTACAGTTACATCCATTTTCTATCATGCTTATTGCCTAGTGGCCGTCTCTCTTTGACTTTCAAAAAAGTAAGATGGAGTCTTTCAGCCTTTCAAAATGTAGAATTTTGAAACAAGTTCTACTTTAAACTGTGGTTATTGTGCGATGATGATTATTTTAAAAATAGAATTGTCATTTATTGTCTAAAAGAATGGGACTTCCCCATAAAATAAAGGCCAAATCCTTAAGGGGGGGGGGGGGGAGGAAGAAAAGAAATCAAAGACAAAAGTTAGTACATTGATGTAAGTCCTGTTAAAAGAAATATAAAGAGATGAGCTTTAAGTGAGCTTTAAGCTCCTCCAGCCAATGGGATCGGATACAAATGCATTACTTTTATGTAACTGCCACCAAATTCAGTAGTTACACCCTAGATGTGATACAGTGAAAAATCCATTAAAATCAGCTAGCCCATAGCCTTGGAACTGAACGTCATGATGCTTGTTTTCTGTGTTGCTTTTTGTTTGTTTGTTTTGTTTTAAATTCAGATGTGCCTGCATAAATCCTTTAGATGTCTCCTACTGAGGGCAACACATACTACAGCCCTGTAGGCACCTGTGCACATTCCTGCCAACCTTGTATGAGCTCACACTACATATATCCTTATGGGTGCCAGCCCCTCATCTTTCCTCCTGCAAGCCTCTGTCTACAGCTTGCCATGCTTTTGATAACTTCATCATGGTACAAACCACACAACTTAATAGGCCCTGCCTCAAACTCACCACTTGTTAACTTAATACTCAGAGCCAGAATAAAAGGAGACCAGCCAATGGATGTGGCTATCAGATTTCCATCAGGCATTTGTAGCTTGTAGCCCAAGAGGGCAGAGTAGCTAGCAGGCACCTACCTTTCCAGGGACCCAGGCCAAAGCACTTCAAAGCCACAGACATTTTTGCCTATTTACATAATTTTGCAATTCATGCTGGGATGTATTGAGATGCATCTTTTTCCTACTACTAAGATCCCAAGTCAGAAGCCACCAAGGATAGAGCATGCAAGAAAAGATTAGACACAACTTTCTTGGGTACCCTCAAAGATGGGAGGAAGTAGGAGAACAGACACTAGCAAGGCCAAGGTCCTTTCCCAAGTCAGACAGAGAGGAGATGAATCACATGTCAACATCTCACCATTTTTACTCCTCTAAAAAGCTTTATTGTTTTTCAAGACAAGACTTGTTCACCTCACTCTACACTTTATTCCTTTCACAAAGAATGTATTCTGACAGCCCTGCTGCAAGGACTGAGCACCCTGAGTGCTTTTCTGTGTTCTTGGCTCATCTGGAAGGCAAAGATGGCATTTATTGCAAAGCATTTTTTCCTTAGCACACCCTGTAATATTTTGAAACATGGAATTTCATGGGTAGACACCTCAGCTGTATGAGTCCTAGCCTGAAGACTCTGTTAAAGGCTGGCAATGTTAAGAAAATCCTCTCCTGGCCTGGACTTTCACAAAACTATGCAAAACTAGCTGTCATTTATACACACACGCACATATACATATATATTTTTATACATATCCATATGCATGCATATGGATATTCTTCATGCTTAATTTTCATCCTAAAAGGCATAGAACTCTACTCACAGATGGCTAGTCTGTCCTTCCAGGAAGTTGTCAGAATTAAAAATGGCTATCATCTGACCAAGCAATCTTACCCAGTAATCTGGGTTTAAAATAAATAAATAGATAAATAAAGCATATGAAAATGTGTTAAGATATACTGTCTTTGTTCCTGGCCTCTGCATTTGCCCAGCATGTCCTTCCAACACTCAACACCAAAGCCATTTCAAGACTGGCCCTGTACTTAAGCCATCTTCACAGGCAGTCCTTTTCTCACATGTCTGTTCCCAGGACAATCATCCAACTTGACAGGATTCATTTGAATGGCTTCATTTGTGGGCAGGGATCTTCCTCCACCCAAAAATGAAAGAGATGATTAATCTAATGTATCCCAAAGCAAAGCAGATTGCCACACAGAGTAGCAATAGATGAGTTTCGAAAAAGACCAAGCAGGGGAGACTGTGATAGAGCTGAACCTGGGACAAGGGAGTGATGAGGCCAAACCAAAATATCACCAACATGATAGCCTTTCACAGATTACACCTTTTTGATATTTTAGGATTTTTAATTGCTGGATGCATAGCCCAGGATACTAATTCAGAAAATGTTCAAGAGCAACAGACTAGAGTAATGACAGAAGCAGTAATGTGGCAGCCAACCTATCAGAGAGCTTTCTGTATAGTAAGGGAAAACATTGGTACTTGATGAAGTAGGGGATGTGTCTTTTCAGGTGTGCTACTCACATTTTGTCCCCTGAATGACTTATGCCAAAGTGGATAAACTAATAAGGGATTTTTTTCAAATACATGAACATGGAATGTGTTCACTCCCTACAAAAGTGTTTTTTACTGTACCAAGCCAAAGCACTCTATATAACTGATGAATGCTTATAACTCAAATTAGCTAGGGTTAACAGCTAACAAACAGCTAGGCCAGGAAGGAGACAATTCCTTTCAAGTCACACAGAGCTGTGTCAGATCTCTCTCCTTTTAGCAAATGAAGTCCTTAAAGCCCTGGGAAGGAAGGAGAGAAGCCATGTGGAGAGAGCTGGGTGGTCTTCACAGCAGGAACAGGCAGCCAAGCTAGCGACTGATTTTGCTTTACCCAAGCATGGTTGCAGACAGGCAATGGACAACACCAGTAAGTGTATAACAAAAGCTAGCACTGTTCCTAGTGGTTGACACGAGAGGTAACCAAAGGCAAGACCATGCAGAAGCAGCCACAGACCCATATAGTAACCGTGGAAAGACAGAGCAATGACAAACATACTCACGTTTCATTCTGACCACCAAGAACCACTGTAATTGTCTGATGTCCTCCAAGGGTATGAAAAAGTAGAAAAACACAGACTGTATCTTCCTCAATACTTAGCCAGTATCATACACAAACCCATGAAAGACAGAGAGATGTTTTCTTTCTCATTTGAGAACCCCAGACACATCTTGTGCAACTGTGGGAATGTGATATTCTCTAGCTGCAGCAGATAGAGCCTCAGATGGGACTCAGTGAGATGTAACCAAGGTCTGTCCTCATAATCTCATAAAAAGCAGTGGACAATCAGTGCTCCCCAGCACAAAGCAGGGTTATTTTGTAAAACACACCAGAGTTTACATTGAAAAACAAATAGCCAAACCGAACTCTGACCAAACAGCAAGTGAAATTGACCTCTTACCTTCACTAAAATAGGAAAAGGTCATTCCACCATTTTCACTGCTATTTCAGTAGCTTAAAATTTATCATAGTCTTAGCATTAAAACTATATTACAGTTGGTTTTATTGATACCAGAAAAGTATTTACTCCTAAGTGCCTAAGGGCTGAATTATTTCTCAGTAACCACTGTAAGTTAAAACCAGTTAGAAAAGTAACCCTTAACCATTCTCTTATCCTACATAAGCCTTGCTTTGGATAACACCTAAATCCTGTGTGTCTTGCTAGAGAGCAAAGAACCTCAACTTTTGAACCATACAAAATCATCATTATCCCTCAATCATATTCACATCAGTAAGCTAGGTAACAAAGATGTAAAGCAATACCAAATAATAAATATCTTTGTTAGTTCTATTTTCTAGTTCAAATCCTCAGGCTGTTGCCTCAAGCTGTACACCGTTCGGGCACTAGCTGGTCATGTGACTTTTGGTACTGTTCATATTTCAAGTTACAGAAGAGAAAAATGAGACAGTATTGTATTAATAAGTGTATTACCAAATGTTTCAGATATAAATTTTAAATTTGGTTTAAGACTAATATACAAGAATTTTCCTTAAGTTTGTGTTTACAGTTGAAGGAAATAGGGTTTTGCCTAGAGAAAAGGAGGCTCAAGGGAGACCTTATCACTCTCTACAACTGCCTCAAGGGTGGTTGTAGGAGGATGGAAGTCAATCTCTTCTCCCAAGCAAGAAGTGATAGGACAAGAGGAAATGGTATCAAGGTGTGCCAGGGAAAGTTTAGGCTGAATATTAGGAAAAAAACATCTTCACTGAAAGGGTTGGGAAGCATTGGAACAGGCTGCCCAGGGAAGTGATTGTGTCACTGTCACTGGAGGTATTCAAAAGCTGTGTAGATGTGGTGCTTAGGGACATGGTTTAGTGGTAGACTTGGCAGTACTAGGTTAATGGCTGAACTTGATGATCTTGGAGGTCTTTTCCAATGATTTTCCAATAGATTTTACGATTCCATTCTACTCAGTGATGCTCCTGCAAGATGTGGGTCTCAACCCAGAAGAGAATGGAATCAAATATTTAAACATGTGAAGAGTAACTGCAATCTGTGTTGCATATTTAAAATTAAGCATATGCTTTGGCATTTCACTGAGCTGGCACTAACAAGGTTTCCATTTCAGGAAACAAATGGCATCAAGTAATCCCTCTTCATCACCACAGTAAACAATTTAACACAAAACCTCAGCCTGGATTTATTTGCAATGATACAACTGACACATGTAAATTGCCTTTTGTTTTCCCACTATTACCTTCAAAATTATGAATCAAGTATATAAGTAATATGTAAAGACTTGCAGAGAGCTCAGCTATACAGGTGAGGTCAGACACAGCAAAACCAAAGGATCATAGAACGGCTTGGGTTGGAAATTCCAACCCCCCTGCCATGGGCAGGGACACCTCCCACTAGACCAGGTTGCTACATTTTTTGACATCTAAAGGCCCACTGCACAGCTCTGCCAATACTAAGAAAGTGAACTGTTCGCCATTCTTTGTCTAGGTCTCTATCAACAACGATGATCTATGAATAGCTTTCTAAGGCATCATGAGGAATTCAGCTCTGGTGCTTTTAAATCCTTTTGAGTCATATTTCTGTGCTCTGAGGCTTCTATTACAGATGAGTTAGTTGCAAAAACACGTAATATCCCAAAACATCAATCTGAAATGGCATAATGAGAGCAGGATTCATGTTAAAAAAAAAAAAAAAAATCAATTACTGACAAATCAATATATCTTTCTGCTATTTCTGTCTCACTGTTTTATTCTTTCCTGAGGTCTACAACTTCAATTAAAGACTAAATGTGTTGAGCTATCATACCATTAATTGTTCTCAATAGGTGGAATATTCCTACTTATATATGAATGTTCTTGTTCTGTTACAGGTAGGACAACTGACTCACACAGAGATATTGTTGCTATAGTGTGAAGTCCCACTCAGCATCCAACATTACTGCTTATGTTGAGTGCCTGTGGTTAAAGTCTGATTTGCAGAGAGCTTCTCTCTATCTCCAATTTTGCCACCAATTCTCTTGTAGGAAGTCAGACAACAATGCAAGTGTTTGGAGTTCAATGTCTAAAATCAGAGGTGGCCAAAATAGGTAGCCAGTTTTACTACCTAATATCTGGATTTAGGGTTTTAGTGGGGGGTGTTGCTTGTTTGTTTTGGTGCTGCTGGTCATTTTGTTTTTATTTTTTAAAAAGCTCTGAAATCTTTGAATGAAAGACTTTCCTAAACTTGTCTGATGGCAACAGGGAACATGCCCAGTTATTTCAAGTGATGACCTTTAGATGAGACTATGCATAGCACAGGTCACTACTATTCTTTTCTATTCACTTTTTTTTTTTTTTTTTTTTTGCATTTTATAATACACTGGGAATACAATTTATAATCCTTGAGGCTCTTCTTGTACTTTTTTCAGAAGGGCTGACAGAGAGACAAAAATAGAAATAAATAAAAACAAGCTTTACTTCTAACCATGTAGTAATCTTGATAACAGTCAGCACATATTCTTAGATTTCATTGACCTTAGCAGGAGATTCATTTTAAATGTATCCATTCTGAAAAATAAATAAATAAATAAATAAATAAATAATTCTTCTTGGTTAATAAACACATGAACCATTTCTTTTAGACTCATAGGCTTGCTTCATATTTTCCTTCAAGCTGAGACTTACTGTGAAATCTACAAATAAATGTTGCCCTCGTATCTCTTATTGAACCTAGAAATACTTCTGTAAGCAAGGATCAGAAGTGTTTGACAAGAGGAATTTCATGAAGATGGACATTCTGCTCCTGTGTCTCAGATACAATATTCATCTTGTTCATTTATTCTGAGTTTGAGTAGAAAACTCACCAAGAACTGCACAATCCAACCACCATGTGGTGAAATGCAATGTATGTCTGCCTGCACATAAGCACACTCCAAGCTAGAACCATTTACATTTTTGCACCGCTTCAATCATACTAATCATCCATTTAAGAGACAAGACTTCTTAGCTCAAATACTGACATTCCTAATTCAAATACATGTGCTCAGAATTAGGGATGCTTCATGTCCCACCACCTCAAAAGATACAGTAACCAAGCATACAGTTGTCTACAGATGGCTATGCAGTTGTGCTCTAAGCAAGAGCAATAACTGTGTTCTCTACAGTAACCCTTTACAGAAATCTCTTCACGCTTATGAGATGCTGAGTTCCCCACTACCAGGCATAGTGACAACTCCTTCTGTTTGTAATATTAGAAATTATATTAAATGCTGCCACAGAAAACTTAAGAATATTTTTGTTTTTACAAAAATATTTTCATTTACTTCTTAATGTCTTCATTTAATACTAGAAGTCAGATCTTATTATAGACACATACATATCCAAGCATGAATGTTGGCAGTGGTTTTGATCATAATTCCATAATTCCGTCATAGTAAAACATCTGTAGTATCTTATAGTGGTAATAGCGGTTAGACATCACCAGCTTTCAACTAGGTGGAAGTAATCTCATGGTAATGTGTGTTCAATGTATTCCATTTATTACAAAAAAAAAAAAAAAAAAAAAAAAAGCCAAAACAGTTCATATAATCTGGTGTCTTGATTCTACCTATGGCCAATATCAAATGTGTCTAATGAAGATGTAAATAATGCAGTAGCAAAAATATAAGAATATTGTTCATACTCCAATAGAAGGAACATCTATTCTCTATATTGAGCAAGTGTAGAATCAGTTGTGTGTAGAAAAGTTCATATTAGCATTTCGCATTTAATGGTTTGTTTCCATCTTAAAGCATGACAACTTCGCTTTCAGAACTGTTCTGCTAGCCAATAGAGGAAACAACAGCAGGAGGTATGGACAGTCACATATGGCCAGATCAAGGGAAACATACGGACCTAATACCTGCTGAAGCAACAAACATTCCAGATACCCAGAGAGAAATCTGCAGACACCTGGGTAGTCTGATTTATAGTAAACAAACCTCACACATATTCCCAGATTTTATGATTTAAAAAAAAAAAAAAAAAAAAAAAAAGGACTACATCATTCTATGTCATTTAAATTCCAACTGTTTTTATCCATTTCCTACACCAGCAGCAGGCACAGTGACTCTTGCTCATTTTCTTACTTATGCCAAATCTGTTACAAGGATGATCTGTGAAAAATTCAAGTGAGATAAGCACATAAAAGTTAAAATTAAAGCCAAGAGAGAACCCTTGAACTCTTTTGCTAGTCATTACTCCTGTTCTAGTATTCAGTCTCTCCACTTTGCAACTAAGACTGTAATACAAGATATTCTGGCATTTTAAAAAACTTCTGTGTTTGATACACAGTTATTCTGTAAATAAATCTGCCACAAAGTGCTTAAAGGTTTACTTCTTACTTTTTAGCAACTAGGCATAAAATATTGGGCTATAAAATGCTTACAAAATTAGATTACTGGAAGTGAATAGAACACGTTATCTACTGAACCAATGATGGGTTAAATGGCAGTTTGAATTCTTGTGGTGAATATGACTGTGACCTTCACATATGCCATTGACAGAAAGCAATTTTATTTACATTTTTAAATCCACTTAAAGGTGAAAGATGGTACTGCTACAAAATGAAACATTATTTTTTTTTGTCCCAAGGCATAACTAAGCTCTCCCAAGGTCACATATAGCCTAAAATGAAGCAAGACTTTCTCAGTTGTGCTACCAGTATGTTTCACTCAGAACCAGTAGCACTGGTGATCTACTTTCATTTATCAGTTGAAAAAAAAAAAAAAAAAAAAAAAAAAAAAAAAAAAACCTCTGTGTTAACTCTGTATTTTAAAATAGAGAAATAGGAAATAAGAGACTGCTTCTTTTGTCCTTTAACTGCTTCTGCAGACTGATCACTAATTATGGTTGTAGCTGCTATAACAAGCTACATGTTTCAGTTGTACAGATTAAAAAGGTCAAAAAGGTCTACCCATTGGTGGCAGGGTGAAAACAGCTTATTCTAAAATAAATTAATCATAGTCTTCTGGACCAACAGCACTATGATGTCTGTACTTCTAGAACAGTAAATTTAGAAAATAGTGAAAGCTAAACATAATTTGATACAATCTGCATATTTAAGTATTTAAAGAACAGCTTTTTTCATTTTATGTTTACCAAATATGTCTAGCCACCACTTTTAATTAAAAATAAAAACTCCATTCCACTCCATACCCAGCGTTACCTTTGCTCTTTCTAAGCACTTCATGACAAAAAAATATTACTAAAAGTCTGGTCTGTAACCACTATACAGTCAGTACTGTTATAAAAAAATCATAAATAATAACTGGATTCTTCCAACCATTCTATTTAACACTTCAAGTTTCTCCAAAGTAAAATATTGTGTGTTTTTTGTTGTTTTTTTTTTTTTTTTTAAAGCAAAAGGTATTTATAGGATAACACCATTTCAGAGAATACTGTCACACAGAGTGTCTAGGAGGGTACACGTGTCTATAAATTACAGGTGTTTCTGGTGGCAATGGTTATGATTAATTTTACCTGAAACTTCCTATAATAAGACCTTTTTTTCAATTGCTTATAATTTGCTGAACTTTAACCACTTGAAGTAAAATTTTCACTGCAAGGTATCTGCCTCAACCTTTGTTAAGTCTTTGTGGAAAGTTTTACAAAAATGGTTTAGAGAACAAGATTACAGGAAACATATACCTTGCTTTGACAAAACAGTTCTTCTTTTAGAAGTCCTAATGATGCCTTTTTAAAGAACAGAAAATTTTTGGCATGGCCTTTTTGTCAGATATATAATTTTTACAGTTCCTGAAATGCTCATTCAAAGTCAGTCTAGTTTGTTGTTGGTGGGTTTTTTTTGTTTTTTACATCTCAAGTCCAAACTATTATTTTTCAGAGCCTTCCCAGATTTTAGAGGTAAAATCACTAGTATTCTTTACATGCTTCCACCCTCAGAGCTATTTGTGTGGGATAGCCTATACATGTTCCAGCTCCACAAAACAGTGTGTTTTCTCAAGCCCACAGAATTAGATACACAGAGCAACAACACCCCTACAATCCTCATTCCTGGTGTCCTGTGCCAATGAAATGAGATGCTGGAGCCTTGTTCTCAAGTCCTCTTACTGAGGGTTCCTGCCAGTGAGGCACTTGAGGCACTGAGGAGGAGGCTAGACAGAAAGAGCATGTAGTATATAGAAGATAGATTTTTATGGGAAGTAATAGACATAGTTCTGCTACAAATCACTAAACAAAGCCAATTATAAGTTGTGGTTTTTTGGTTTGTTTGTTTGTTTGAAAAGGGCAGGGAGAGAGGGATGGAAGTACCTGATAAATTATTAGCTTGTTTCAAGTTAACAATATGCATACACAACTGACTTTGAGTATTGCTTTTAGGGAAAAAATAATGTGTCTGAGATCCTGAAGGGATTTAACAGCTTTCTGGAAGTAAGTCATTAACTGTGCCATGACACATTTACAGAGGTTTGTTAAAGTTTAAGAACAAAAATTGGACTTAGATGTAGTTATGAAGATAAAAGTCAGATAAAAAACAAGAAAGTACATGACTGCTTAAGGTTAGTATTAGCAGTTTTCACAGATTCTTCAAGTAAGATCCAGAAGGTGCCTATAAGCACCACAATGAAGTGCTCACACTTCTCTGTCTCAGGAACTCTAACATGTACCTAACCTGGAATCAGGTACCCACATAACACTGATGGATATTTTCTAAAAGCATGATTTACAGAAGCTACAATGCAGGCCAAGCTAAGCCACCAGAGGAAGATGAGTAATTAATTTCAACACTTTCTGATATTTCCTAGGTACGCACTGCTCCTAGAGTTAGCCTCCTTATTTTACTGTTACTAATATACCCATGGATAGAGTAGGCAAGACAATGTAATCTCAACTTTCTGGTTCAACCACTTCTTTCACATCAAAATAAATCTGTTTTCTAGCACAAGGCTCTAAAGATCTGAAGTGATTCTAGCATGAATAAACTCATGCATAAGGGCAAAGGGCAAGAGACAAAGACTTAATACCACCAGTGTTTCAGAACCTGCCTACAAGCAGGTTCTGTTTCCTGAATGGAGTCCCTGAGTGTATTTGACCAAGCAGAAAAAAAAAGTGAATAAATGAAAACAAACAAACAAAAAATCTCACATATTATTGTACTAGACAGTCGTTAAAAATATTGCCTCAGAAACATGTATGTTACATTTACGCTTCCTAAAACAGAGGATGTGGGTCTCCCAAACCCATAGCGGCAGCTTCCGTTAGCAGGCTTATGAGGAAAATACAGGAATTGGAACAAAGGAAATGGAGACTGGAAGCATTCTGTAACCCTCTCATGCCTTTCCTAAGTCTAGGATGCTAAAGACCCAGCTAAATACCCAGTACAACAGGATTTTTTTCTTTCATGTGCCTATACAAGTTGAAAGCAGAATTGCCAAAGTTACAGCACATTCAGCTGCATAATGGCATTTAAGCTCAAAAATAACCCAGAAGTCTTAACTGTCCCAGATAATATTCTGCCATAAGTGAAAGCTGAATGCAAGGTGCAGTCATTTATCTGGGAGCAGAGTTTAGCTGCATGTTTTTAGCTTCTTACAGTTGATTAATGGGATACTTGGATATGTGACTGAAGCTGACAGTTTAACTCAGAATGATCAAAGATAGCTATGGCCTGACATATCAGCCACAGAGAAGGTATGGTTCATTGAGGACATGCACATAGAAGAGTGTCCAAATGTGATATCTAGTGCGTCATGAACTGAAATCACCACGCTAAGAAAAAACAGAGCTTGAGTGCATTGTTGATATGAAGTAGTTAATGAATTAAAGGTAGAAGCTCTGATAGAAAACAAAGATGAAAAAAAAAAGAAAAAAAAAAGAAGAATGCATGTAAGAGAAGCTTCCTGCACAGTAATTTCATTGGACAGTTTAATCAAACATTTACATTGTTTCATTACTGTGCTCAATGGCAGTAATACTGCATGAGCAAAACTAGATGAAGAATTCAGCCTTGACCAAAGTCTGTGACTGAAGTCTGTCTTAGGTTTGTGTGTAACACTGACTCTATCACTATTGATTCTAGAGGTTGTGTAAACAATTCTTAAATAGCCAAGAATACAACAGAGGCCAAGGTTTATAGGAAATTGACAGACAGGAATAGACATCGAAGGAGCCAAACCTGTAAAAGATCAACAATTGGGACACAATGACTCTTTATTTAGTTTCTGTTGATTTCTTTGAGATTTTATTTTGAATTCTCAGGCAGAATTTGAGCTAGGATTGTCATTTGATTACTGTACTCATTTCTGTGCAACTCCATTGACTGATTCATATTTTAGAACCAACAGGCTTTCATGGAAGATGAACCCCCTGCTTCTCTTTATGAGAGCTAATAACACACATTCCTACACTTCCAAACAAACCATCTAGCAAAAAGGAAAAAAAAAAAAAAAAAACATAGAGGTTGTCATAGTAAACATTCCTTAAGTATTAAACTGGTTGAACTATGTGATGTTTTTCAAAAATAGTAGTTCCCATATCATGTTTACTTGTCATGAAAACAGGGGGACAAAAAGCATAACCTCGAGTGAAACTTCTGGAAGTCACTTTTGTGTTGGCATTCCTAGTAGGACTTTTAAGTAGTGATATATTTAACATCCTTAAATAACTCCCAAATTATTTCTGTTGTCAAAGAGAGATATCTCAATTAAAAAGATCGTTGAGGTTGTTTTCTGCTAGCCTCTTTATGGCAGCTTTTGTTTCCTAAATATAGACTCGGAAGACATTGGAAGCTAGAATAAATTTATCAATGTAATTTCACTTGGGAAAATTTTCCATTCCCAATGGACATATTTATTGGAATCTGACTGTAGCTGGCCACATTAATAGCAAACAATTTATTTGATTAATTGACCCTACATTTCTGTTCATGAAATAACCTCTCTCATTTTGATTTCTGCTTTTTTTATTCATGAGTATTCAGTGAATGTTTTCAGCATATTTTATGTAGTAGTTTGTTTGGGAGCTGTTTGTTTCATCTAATCACTATGATTTTTTCTTATTATTTTAAACAGGATATGGCATGACTTGAAGTCTTCATATAGCATTGTCTTTGTTTCCTACTTGACTTTGCCACTGTAAGTGCAGTATCAGGAACAACTCTGATACAACTGGGGAACATCTAGCATTATCTTTGAAACTCTGACCTTCCAAGAGATGCATGAATCCACACAGAAGCAATCTTTATATAAGCATTCATTGGAAAATATATATTTATATATTTACACACATAGACATTGAAAAAATATGTAGAGAATGAAAATATAGGAGAATTAAAATGTTCTGAAGATCAAGAACTTCTATAGCTGAATACTCATACTATTATCCCTCCAAATGTCAAGCTATTCTCCTGATTTTCTCTGAGATGTTTTCCAACACAGGAAGATCCTTCATGCCTTACTTCAGCCACCACATAGTTAGCTGCAGTTAAAACATTTAAAAAAGGACAGCATGGACCATAGCCCATAGATTATGTGAGCAGATCACTATGAAACCAGAATTATGAGATGTACAAGCAATGGGTTTGTTATTTTACTTAATAATTTATTAGCACAAATCCACATTAACTAGCTTTTTCTGAACAGGCAGAAGAGAGAGATATTTAAAATATTTCTAACGTCTTTTGAGATGCAAACAAAAAGGCAGAGCATAGCAGTATTTACTGAAAATCCTAAAAGTTCCTAGAATTCATGGCTTAATCTTGAATCAATCATGCAATACTCAAAGAGCTCTAAATGGCTGTACTGTCTCAGTCTAACATCCCCAGTAGTGTACAGAGTTGGAGAAACCTGAAATGTCATAATGCCCTCTTAGAACCATCACATTCCCACCAACAAAAAACTTTTCCTGACAAATACATGAGTATATACACTTGTTATTATCTGAAGTGTTTTAAAGCCCAGGAAGTTTAAAACTTTTCAAGAACAATTGAAATTCAGGTGTAAATTTAGGGGACATAAAAATATATGAGCAAAACTGAGTCAGGGACATGTCCAGCTAGATGAATTTTAGCCTGAATCAACAGGCTAGCGAAGTCACAGCTCCACCTGTTGAGCTAAAGCAAATCATCCGCTCGTAACAGCTGGCAGTACAGATTTTTACCTTTGTTTACTTTTTTTTTTTTTTTTTTTTTTTTTTTGCCAGACATATACCACTAATACTGTGCCACTTGGCTAAAACAAAACATAAAGGTTTACATACAAATCACATGGTCGTTACTCTAGGTGAAGAAGTACTGTAGCTATTGAGCTATTCTGACAGAGAACAAAAGGACCTGGATTTAAAGGAGGGGTCTCGTAGCAGACCAAAGACAGGACCTCATTCTTCTTGGTAAATTTACTAAAGCACACCACAATGACAGAAACATTGTTAGAAATGAAAGAATATAGAACCCACTCAGCTCTTTTTGACTTCACAGGAAACTTGCTCACACCAAAGACAATGAATACCACTAATGAAATACATGCATCTCACATCTGAAGTACTTACATACTTAGCTCTACATACATGCTCTTCTACATCTATTAGAAATGTTCATTTTTTTTCTTCTGTGCTAGTTATGAATAGCCACTGCACATAAAACAACACAAGCTAAAATGTAATGAAATATTGTTCCCAAATACCTTATAAAAATGGAAATCAAACTAAGAACATCATTTTATGACCAGAGAAGTCAATGGCAAAGTTCTCGTGAGTCTGAATGGTGTGAACAATCAACATGCAATATTTTTGTGGGGAAAAAAAAATAAAAAAATAATAAGAGTAATTTACATATATATATATATTTGCCTTACATGGTCATCATTAAAGTACATATATTTTTCTGAAAGGAAAAAAAAAATTTGCAGTGGTCTGAAAAAAAAAAAAAAACATACATCAATAGCAGTTAGACTTCAAATCCAGATACAGATAGAATACTTTATACAGGTCACACATGGCTTCGTCAGAGAGTCTATTTGCACTTACTGTTTTCTAAAATTACAAAGGTATGCTATTTGCTATTTGCATACCTTTGTAATTTTAGAAAACAGTAAGTGTTGGTGTTTGAACGCTCCAAAAATACATTCACCAAAAAAAATACAAATAAAGAATGTATTTGAAAAGCCTGCTTTGGGTTTCATTTCAAAGACAAAGATGTTTTGCAGACTACTTATACAGAAGTTGAATTAGCAGTCAAAATCAGTCACAGCTTATGGTTTCAAAAATTCAGAATTAAGCAGAAAAAATGCATTGTTCAATGACAATTGGATAACTGTTATTATAAAATTACTTATTATCCAATAATTATTGTTAAAAATAATAAAGGGGATATGTTTAGGATAAGGGATGATAGGGAGTGTAATGCTTGTTTGTAAGCACAGATCTGTTATAGATCCTAAGTAGCCTAGACATAAATTCAGCAAGTTCTCAGTAAAATTATTACTCTGTAAGATTCACAAAGACATTGATGCATGATTTTTCTGGCATGGCAAAAGAAAATTTTATAACCTAAAAGCAGAAATGCAGAATCCATACTGCATTCACTTTCTTATGATCCCCATTCATTAAAACACTGAAACACATGTGAGCAATTCTCCTGTTTTCAGTTAAGCTTGTGTTTTGCTTCTAAAATGTAGTCACAAACCACTGGCATCTACCCTAAAGTGTCTGGTGTGACCCCACAATTTCAGAACATTCCATAAATTGTGCAGAATAAGAGAATCAATCGTACCTCCTCTAATCTACTTAGTCACACATTTCCATATTCATTTGGATTGCATTACACAAAAAGACTGAACCATATCATTACAATCTGTTAACCCACCCAATAACTTTCCAAGACTCACACACTGCTCTAGATAGCAAATATTATGAGCATTAAAGATGCAAACACAAGGTGCATTCTGATCCTTTTACAATACTGTGAAACAGCTTGTTATTCCAGTGACTAGTGCTAGTTAAGGCAGCAGAGCTGCTCACAGAGGAACCAGGTACACAGCGAGAGAATAGTACCACCATTTGATTCACTATAAAGAAGCTGAAAATACAGCAGGTGATTCATACACAGCACTGTTTTATCAAAGGCTAGATAATGTTGTTCCTTATTCACTCCAAATGATCACACAGTGAAGTGGCTTCATAAAGTTAAAGATATCCTTTGTGCAAGAAACTACTCAAAATCCCAGATTTTTATAATTCAGATTTTGGTAGGTAGTGTTATTAAAGGATCATACTCTTGCACTTCTGTTTGCAGTATGCAATCTCTACCATCTACTACAAGCAGACCAGTGAAGAAAATGGGATTGTTTGTGGAAACAGAGAGAATAATTAAGTAGGAAAATAAAACTGTGGATTTTGTAAAGGTAATATATATCACAAATTAAGACAGCAGGATGGAACACATCTTTTTTAATGCTCAATGTTTTGATGCACTATTTATTATGCACATCTTTTATGTCACATTTCTGTATTTGTACTCCTGCTTATTTCCCCACTCTTTAAAGATCTGTGCACTGAGCAATTGTCACCCATAAAGCTACTATATTATTGCTATGTTTTACCCAACAGTATTATTTAATATATATATTCTCAATGTGCAAAAGCATTCCCAATGCAAATATTAAGAATACACTCTGTAAGCAATACAGAGTAGCTGCAGTAAGTAACAACAGAAGTTACTCTAAATTGCAGAGTAACATTCTGATTTTAAACAGACCAATATTTTACAATATTGCAATGGACTGTGAAACAACTGTGAGGGCATGGCTTTAATAATATTCTTATTTTAAGTCCATGCCTTCTTTTGAAAGGTCTCAAATGCTATGGATGAGATTGTAAATATATAAAATTAATGGACTGCTTTCTCATAAGTAGTTTTATACACCTGAAGGCCTACAAAAACATTTCTTGACAAAATAGCTTAGCAAGAAGAATTATTTTTCTATAGTTCAGTCAAGAATGGCTTATAAAAATGAGTGTTCTGATAAATACTCTGGTACAGGTGGCCTGAACTATCCATAACAGAAGTTCCATTAGTTAAAAATTTTGAATAGCTGCCAATGACAGTTTAAATTTGAAGGGATATCTGAATAATGACAAGCAATCCTCAGTTATAGAAATTACAGTACAGAATCTGTAGTCCTCACATTAGTAAACCATTGATTTACGTAGGAATGTTATCCTGTATAATACTGAAGGATAAAGCCATACAATCAGGTCTATAGTAGCCTTTGTTTCTCAAGTGTTCTCAGCATATTGTTAGTGTGTTGCTTTGTTTTTGTTTGTTCCCACCCCCCCCCCCCCCCTCCCCCCACCCGCCTTTCTTTTTATCCTGTGGCTCATGCATCTCTAAATACTGTTCCAGCAGAAAAATTCTTTCCCACGTAATACATGGCTCATGTTGTGGGGAGGTGAGTGCCCATAAGACATGACAGTCACTAAATACTTGTAATGTTACTTATGTTATTTCTGACATAGACATGCAGTGTGGGGGAGAATCCCTATACTCATGGGGCCAGATCTAAAACTATTGGAATTGTCTGAAATCACCACTGTGTTCAGTGATTTCTGGATAAAAGCATCAGACGTTTTAACTAGGAAGGCAAGTAACATCTTCTGGTTTTCAACCAAAGAAGCTGCATTGCTTAGATTTTAATTATCTGTTTACTTCTCTTCCTAAATAAATTACATAAATTATATATACATATTAATGTCAGATTTTAATTACAGGTGGTTCCAAGAATGGAGGCTACCAGATCACTTCTTTGCTAATATTATTTTGGCTGTCAGCTCTGCTGCTAAAAGAAGTCTGATGATCCTACAGATCTTGTCCCAGCAATCAAAATTTAAGGAAATGTACAAAGAAAAAGCATAGTATATTTTACTTAGAAGTTGCTCAAAAGTACAGCAAAAAGCAGAGTGATCAAATAAGCACACAAAGAGAAACAACTGGGATGCACATAAAAAGAAACAGACAGGCTCTTCATTCCTTAGATATGTTTGCAATAAATGATTCTGTGAGATTTAAGGAAAATAGGGCACTATAGTATTGTTATCATTTGGTAGTCACCCAGAAAGCAAAAATAAGCCTTATATTTTTCCCCTTTAAGCCATCTGCAGATGTGGGAAGAGCATGTAATCTTCCCATGCACTGGTCAACCTGTCATCTAAGTGACACAACAGTTAACAGAAGAAGTGATACCCCAGAGGGCACTGGCAAAACCAACACGTGAAAGGACAGGACAGAGACCAACCAGCAGACAAATCACTTTACAGCAGACAAAGGGGCAAGAAAGAAAATACTACTAAACTACCCCTTGGAGAGAAAGAGACAGGGCACCTAGAGAGATGAATGCAGTGTGAAAAGCAGATGAACGTTGCTGAGACATTTGTCACTAGCTGGACTGTAAGACACTGACATTAATGAGGGTGGCATTTGGAAGATAAAAGCAGTATCTCTGAAGCAGACAATACAGTTTCCAGGAACCATGCATGGGGACATGGTGTAATAAAAAGGGACTGGAAAATGTTCACATCTAGCAAAAGCACCACAATCACTACTGATATTCATGAGAAAATATGGATCAGGAATAAATGGCCTATGGTTTTGCCTGCAGAGTTGGTGGGGACTGCAGGTTGTTTTTCCTCTCAGCCCGGTCAATTCCCATCACATTCCGCTACTGAAGGGCTCTCCATCAGTCATCCACTTATACCTTCCTTGTCAACAGTTGGTGTTTCACCGACAAGTGCTTTTCAGGCAGCAGACCTATAGAGGACAGCTGTCAACAGTAAGTGGGGATTTACAGGGGTGGAGGATCTTACTCGAGGATTATCTTCTCTTGAAAACAAGGAGGGAGCTGGGAGATACCCTAAGCTCTGGCTGCCAGGCCACGAGCAAGTGGGGTGAGCCAGATTTTTCTGGCCTCACGCGTGTCTCAGAGCACCACCACCCTCAAAATGACATCAACACTTGACTACATATGACTCTCTCCCACTATAACACAGGAGATGGGAACCATCACTATTAATTTATTAATTAATCATTCCTTGCTCTCATGCCTCAGTGTTAGTTGCGTCCCATAGTTCATTTTGACTCTGATACTCTCAGATGTCCCTGATCTCTCCCAAGAAGGAGAGGATGCAGAGGCCCTGGGATGATACAAAACAAACCCAAGCATGCCAGAGCAACCTTCCTGATCCCCAGAGGCATCCTGCTGGGAACCTTAGATAATTAAATCCATGATCCCATGCCTGCTTCCCTCCCCACTCACATATTGCCCCTCTAACCAGTTTATCCACAGAAAGCTAAGAGGCTGCTTCACCACTAAAAGAAAGACAGACCATAGCAACAGGAAATATATCAATCTGCTTGGCAGCCCATCCTCCAGGAAAGCCAATGCAGGTAGAAAAACCCCAAGTCCGGAGCAACTTTGGGGTAAGGTCTGCACGGTACTGGCCAAAATATTGACTAGTCCGAGACAAGGTGTCCGTGAAAAGAGGAGTTTGATCTGTGGAAGACGAGTTTGGTCCATGTACAGCAGTCACCGACGGCTCGGCCGCGCAGAGCAGGCGGAGGGGCGGCTCTGGGTACTGTCCGTGGTGCTGGCACCGCAGCCCCCAGCTCTCCGAGGCGCTGCACGGGCCGGGCCAGGAATCGGGGCCGGGGGGCGGCTGGGAGTGGCGAGACAGACGCGGAGCGGGGGACCGCAATGTCATCCTTGCCCCAGTCCATCTGTAAGCATTGGTCTGCTCTCCTCGCGTGTCTTGTGCTAGTTTTCCCCGGCTCCAAATACTCCGACAGCAGGGGGAAGAAAAAGAAATACTAATAACCACGTGGGCTACTCGTGCTCTGAAGAAAGTTTTGGACGCGGATCCAGGAACGAACGGAGAAATGGGAACACGCACTAACCCGACAGGGATGAGGACAAGCTCTTTCTGCTTCCTCTTTCATGTTCCGTGCAGGCAGCGCAGCTCCACGTGCGAAAGTGCTCTTGTCCTCAGCCTCCTGCAGAGTACCGAGCACCTCCTGATCGTCCTTCAAAACCGTCCCTTTTTATCTCCACTTCAATTTAAAAATCGAAAGAGAGGTGGGTAGTGGTAGCAGAAAGCGGACTGAATTCCTCCTTTAATCACAAACAAGCCCAGCAAGACGGATTCTGGGAAAAGAAACTGCATTACAGAGCAGCGACCAGTGTCATAGTAGTTAAAATTGAAGAGAAAAGCCTCTCACAAAAATCAATTCTTATGTAGATGAGGCGACATTAGCGCCTCTCTCTCTTTGCGGGCTTAGTAAATTTCTAATTAGCCCAAAGAAGCCCTAGATGAATGAGAAAGAAAGGGCGGGAATATTGGGATATCTAGTCGTAACAAATATTGCCGTGCTCTGGATAATCGCCTGGAAATACACTGAAAATGAGGGGACCCAACGCCATTGTCTCAGCCGAGTTATTTCCCTTGACCTTCGGCTTTGTCCATCCAGGCTGAACAAACTTCCTGAAATGAGCATTGCCCCTGCTCTCTGCCAGACACACAACTTCGGCCTCTCTAGGTCACAGAGAGGCAGAGAGGATGAGAGGCCGTTTCCCCTCCAGAGGAATGGCACTCTCAGAGGTTTATACAACAGCCAGAAAACCGTGGGGTTAAACAATAAACTAGTTATAGTGCTGTCCTGTTGAACACAGAGCAGTTTCCACTGCATTGAGAACCCGCCATTATATATCATATCAATAAAAAGGAGCTCTTCGAAAGCTTGCATAGTAATTGAGATTGGAGATCTTTTTTGATATGGGTTGGCATTTCCTCATATCAATCTGACAGAGCCAACTCAGGAAATTGCTGGTAATATTCATCTGGGGAGCACTTTCATTAAACGTAATTCATTCGACTTTCACAATAAATTGAGTGACATCCTTACAGCAGAACCTTTTTATCCTTGATGAAGTGCTTGCCAGCCTTTGGTTTTCCACTTTATTGTCACATTCCTTAAAGCAGAATCGTCAACATGTCAATCTGCTGCATGAAAAAATGCTAAAGCTGTATTTACAAAGCACCCAGGAGGTGGTTTAATGCTGACTTACAAGAAGAGCGAGTTGGGAGTTAAACTATCTGATAAATCACAGCATAACTTCACCAAGCCCAATCGGGAGAACAGAAGCCAATCCGAGGGAGGGAAGGATGGCTCACACATTCATTTTCTCCAAGTGCTGGCTATTCCGAGCAATTGGTTTCTTAACCTGCTTCACCGCACTTTCCAAGACGACTGGGAAATTGCCCTTTTTTTTTAATTAAAATGGCGGTTTATGGATGCAGGGAAATATTAAAGAGCTTAAAATGGATACCTCTAGGTACCGACATGGAAGTTGTGGCTATTCAAAGGGAAAGGGATATTGGACTGCGCTCAGGTGCCTCCTTAAAAAGTGAAACCTATTCCAAGCGGCTTTCTTCAGAGTTTCAAGAAGTGAAAATAGTACGTACTAAGCACCAGAAAATATATATATGTATCAGTGCGGGAAACCCCTTTCAGAAACTCCTAGCACGGTCCTTGATGGTTAGGAAGGAAGAAAGCCCGCAAAAGAATGAGCTATCTTTCGCTTAACAGAAAAATAGAGCACAGATAAGGTTTTTTTTCACCAGTTGCAAGTGATCTGAGTCCCTTTATTATTCCTGTGCTTCATCTTCCGAAAGGGTAACAATTTCCCCTACACCACCGCGAAAGGGTCTCAAACTCCTTTAGAGAAGGGGAGCGGATCGTCTCAAGACTGAGTAAAGTCTCTAGCACAAAAAGCCCTGCCACTTCTCTCCCTCTTCGCCAAGTGCTCTCCCCTCCTCCCCGCCTTGGACGTGAAGATGAAAAAAAAAAAAAAAGAAAAATAAAAAAAAAAAAGCAAGAAAACACTTATCTGGATTTAAAAAAAAAACAAACAAACAAACAAAAACAAAAAACAAAACAAAAAAAAGAATGCTTTCAGCACCAAATACCTTTGAGAAAATACTGTGGGTGGTGATTATAACAGGACAATGCCTTCCCTCTCTTTTGTTTTTTGTTTTATCTTCTCTGCCTATAGAGGTTTCTTTCCTCCCACATCAAAGTAGGACACAATCAGCAACTACCTTTAAAAATGAAAATAAAATAAAATAAATTCAACTTATCTTCGCCTGCACGTGATAGCTCTTCACGTTCTCCATAGCTTTCATTAACCGGGGTGAAATGACCGCAAACAGTGCGACACGGAGCGAAATTAAATGTACACAAACTCTGGAGCCACTAACCCCCTGTTTACCCCCTCAGCAAACACCGCATCAGGTGTGCCACCGCTGATGCACGCAATTTTAAACCACTATCATTTAGGACATTTCTGCGGGAGCGCTCCTCTCGGCTGTCAGGAGGCCTCCAAACGGCGAAGATCAGACCTTAAAACCCCGGCCCGGCTCGGGAAGGAGGTCAGCACGCTGTTTCCAAGCCCCCTTGCCATCGCCCTGTAAGCCAAGGTGCCGGGGAGCCCCGCAGTTTGCAGACAAAGCGCCGCGCAGAGCTGCGCTCCCGCGGAACAACCCCGCAACCCTCGTCGGGGGGGGAGAGGGGGATGAGAAATCCCCCCGCGATTTGCTCCTGCTCCGCTTAAACGCTGCACGGAGGAAAAAAATCCCTGCCAGTCAATGCTGGTGTACAGCCTAATTTCCTAACCCGCCGGTGAAGAAACTCTGTGTTGGGAGAGGAGAGCACTGCAAGCCGGGAGGGGGAATGCTTGCCCTAGCAGCACGCAGCGCAAAACTCGGGTTGGTTTTAGGTTCAGCCAGGCGGTGAGCTCTAGTCCCTTTAAAGCAGGGTGAGACCCGCAAAACAAGTTACTCCTTGCCTGCACCGTGCGGGAACTTCCCCAGAGCAGGCAGGGGTAGAGCCCGCGGGCACGCCGGGGAAACATCCTGCTGCCGCCCGGCGGGGGTTTGCCGGCGGCAGAACGGGGCCAGGGCTGCGACCACCAGCCCGCCGGTCCCAGCCCGCCCAGCGGGTCCCCTTGTCTGCCTGCCTTTAGCTTATCTGCCCCGGCCTTTTTCCCGTTCTTGAGCTGGCCCCCCGAGAAATAAGTGGTCAGGGTCTGCGCCGCCTTTTCCAACAGCTTTGCCGCGCGATTCTCAGGCGCTTCTGCAGCATGTTGCTTCTACCCAGGAAAAATAATAATTATAATAGTAATAATGAAGAAAGAAATGAAAAGAAAGAGCCTGGCGTTTTATTGTCCTGTGGTGTCGGGCTGGAAATTCGCCGGCAACTAGGCAGGAATTAAACGGGAAGGTTTCAATTAAGGGAATGCTGTAAAACCCCGGTGTCCTTATAAACAGTCAGAGCTGAAACCTTAAAAATAAAATAAAAAGCCTACAACCTCCGGGTGGCTTTTTCTTTCTTAATATCTACATGCTTCCCTAATGACAATTTTGAGCTCGACACGGCGCTGTTAGTTAAGACAACATTATTCGCTAGAATACGGCTAAAGAAAAGCAGAGGAGATTCGAGGTAAATACGACCGAGCATGACATTTTGAACACTTTCTGATGCTCCCGAAATCTGAAGAAACAAAATACCTGGAAGCCTGTAAAGGTTTGCTCCTAATTCTACCAAATAAATACAAAGTTATTCGTTTAGGCCAAATGAAAGGCACTTCCAGTGCCTTTCCAAGTCAAGTGCAGCATTTGCGATACACTGCACAGCTCGATACAAGGAGAACACGCATGTCTCGCATGTCTAGCTAATGTTCTTATCAATAAACATAATAGGGCGAGCCAGCTCTACCCCAGCAAAATTCTCACTCGTTTGGATCGGCCGTGACCTCTATAAATTTCAGGCAATAAGGCTGAGTGGCATATGGCTCTATTAAAAGGGGGGAGAAAAGCAGAAGCACTTTTTTTTTTTTTTCCTCGAAGATTTCATTAGGAAAAGGTTTAATGGTGGAAGGGAAAGAGAAAAAAAAAAAAAAAAAAAGAAAGAAAGAAAAAAAAAGAAAAAGAGCAGTGGTTTGCTGGGTGGAGAGGAATCACAAGCCGGCGAATGAGGAACTTGAAGGCAGCCCAGCCTGGTTGCGGCGGTTCGCTTTCTGTGCACAGCGCCTGGCTAGGGCGGAGGGAAAACATGTTTTCCCTCTGTGTTATCAACCTCCCTCAAGGAGGATCCTTTAACAAACTCAGTGGGAAGCTGTTGGTGTTGTCATCTCATTTCCCTTTCCTAACAGGCGGGGTACCGAAAATCCGACTCTTGCTTGGCGCTGCCCGAGCGATGCTCAGGCGGAGAGGCACCGGGGGCTGCACCTCCGCTGCCCAAAGCCTAACCAAAACTTCGTGCTCCCCGGCTGATAAGCAGTTCATCGCCGCGCAAATTTTCGGATTCACTCCCTAAATGCAGAGCATGGGGAGAGGGAGGCTGGCGTAAACGTGCGAGCAGCGACTTAAGAAGACTCGGGCTGGGCAGGGAAATCCTTTGGATCACCCTCGAGCGTTTTGGCAGAAGACGCAGCCCAGCCGAAGAGCGCATCCCCTCCCCCTAGCCTGCCTTTTATTCCCGATTTTTTTTTTTTTTTTTACCATATTCACATTGTTTCGAGGGAAACTGAAAAAAAAAAAAATAAAAAAAAAAATCGTCGTCTCCTTCTCTCTGTAACGCCGAGCACTCGGACACACACACACACACACACACACACACACACAAAAAAAAATCAGGTAATGAAGTCTGTAACTAAACGGTAATTGAATCAGCATAATTTGCACACTGAATGGTTTTCAAATGCTCCCAGTTTACAATTAAAGGAGAATTAATGCGCTTGTTGTTCAGACTGCGGCGCATTAGAATAAATCCAGCACTGTTGTTGTAATGAGTCGGGAGCAGTTTAACTGCCAGCAAACACATTTAAAATTTAACACGACGTATCGATCTCGCTCCGGCTTTTTGATAGATTATTCGCCGCGCACTTTTCTCCCGCCATACCCCCACCCACTCCTGTAAAACCGCCGGGGCTGGGAGGGAAGGGGGGAAGGGAAGAGAATTTGGGGGCGGGGGAGAGATACAGAGGGGGGGCACGGGCCGGCCGCGACCCCCTGCGCTGGGCGCTGCGCGACCACGGGAGGAGCGCGCAGGCGGTCGGGTCTGCCCCCCCCCACTTCTGTCCCCCCCCTCAACAGGGATCGGCGGCCCGCAGCGCCCCCAGGCGTCCCGGCCGCGGCAGCGCAGGGGGTCGCGGAGAGGAGAGGAGCGGGCAGCGCCGCCCCCCGCCCCCGCCGGCCCCGCAGCCGCAGCCGGAGCATCCCCAGAGCGGGTGTCGGGGTGCGTATGACTGCTAGAAACGGGGCTCTTTCCTTGCCCTCCGTCGCGGGGAGGATGCTCCGCAGAGCGCTCGGCTGGTGAAGGCGCAGCAGGCAGGGCTGAGAAGGGGCAGCCCGCCGGGGGTTGCTCCTGGAGGATTTTAAGGGGGGAGAAAGTGGGAGCGAAAGGAGATAGCGCCGCTGTTTGCTCGCGTTCCCCCGGCTAATCTCAGGGGAGATTCGCCACGGAACCAACGGGACCGCACGCGGAAAACCCACGCAAATACGCTTCTCGCTGCGCGCTGTGCACTCGGGCTGCGCACCCCGGATGGGCACGGTGCTGGGGGGCTGCTGGGGGGCTCCCATGGGGCTGCCACCCCCGGCCGCGGGCAGGGGCAAGAAGTTGCCTTCTCTCCGGAGCCTGCCAGGGAGCCCCCCCCGGCGGCGCTGCCGTGCCCGCGCTGGCACCAGGGGGGCGGTCCGGGAGGTGGCACCGGGGAGCCCCCGAGCCCGCTGACCCCGCTGGGAGCAGAAGTTGCGGGGCTGCCCCCCCTGTACCCCTCTACCGGCCCCGGGCTGCTCGGGAGGCGGCGGCAGTTGCCATGAGTTTGCTCGTTCTCCGTCGGGCTGTTGCCCCTTCCCCGCCGCGCTCCCCCATGCACCGGGGGGCACTCACCAAGTAGAGGGTGGGCTGCAGCAGAAGGACCGCGTACCAGTACACAGCCTGCATCCTCGCCGCTCAAACTTCCCCCGCGCTGCCTTCGCTGCCTCTTTGTTCCTTCCAGAACATAGATCCACCTGACATCCACTTTACAGAACGAGCGGAGCTCTCACCAGCCTAGACAAAAATGAAATTATAGACCCCATGACCACAAGACAAGGTTAGGCTTGAGACAAGGGGGGAAGAGGTGCGTAGGGAAGGGAGGGCGGAAGAGAAGGAGGAGATGGGGTGTGTGGATGGGGGGGGGGGGGGGGGGGTGAAAAAAAACAGTAAAAAAGATTTAAACCGGCGGCAGAGCAAATGGGTGGCCCGGTCCGGGCGGGCGCGGGGGTGCCCGGGGGGCAGCGCTGCCCGGAGCTCGCTCCTTTCGCCGGTGCTGGGGAGCCCCGGGGGTGGGCTGGGATGGCCCGGGGGTGCCACCGCCAGCCCCGCCGCCCTCCCGCCCGCCTCCCTGCGCGCCCCCGCCGGGCACCGGGCGGCAGCCGCCCGCCGCGGAGCCCCGCAGCGCCGGAGCGAGGAGGAGAGGGGCCGGGGTTGCAGCGCCGGGGTTGTCTGCGGCTCCAAGCCGGGACCCCCGGGCAGGTTCCTCGCCCCCCCGCACCCCCCCACGCCCACCTCCCTCCCCTCCGCCGCTCCTAAAGCGCCCAAAATGCTCGCCCCGGGCCGGGGCCGCGCCGCGAGGCGCCCCGACGGGCTCCGACCCCCGACCCCCGGCTCCGGCCCTCTCCGCCCCCGCGCCCAGCGGACAGTCCCGGCGCAGCGGGGGGGCCGCGGCGGGGATACGTACGGCGTGGGGGGTCCGACGGCAGCCGGGGCTCCGCGGGGCGCTCCATGGGCGAGCCTAGAGGGGCCGAGCGGCGCGGCGCAGCCCGCCGCCCCTGTGCATCTCCTGGCCGCGCTCCGCGCCGGGCCGTCCCGCGGCCGCTGGGCATCCGGCGGTGGCGGGGCGGCCGGTAGGCTGTCCGTCCCCCCCTCGCCTCCCCTTCTCCGCACACAGCCGAGCAGGACACTTACGGGAGGAGGGAGCTGCCCGAGCTGCCCGCTCGCCTTCGGCGGGGGGCGCGGGCAGGAGCGGCGGCAGCGGCGCTCCGGGGCGTCCAGGGCGATTTGTCTCTATTAAAAATGCCTTATCGGCGAGGGAGCGGCGGGCTCCTGCTCTTTAACTTCAGATAAAATCTATCTGCAAAGACCTTGGCCGAGCATCTCGGAATAAAGCGCCGGAGCCGAGCGCCGTCCGAGCCTCACTGCTTGGGGAGAGAGAAAGAGCGGCGGAGGGGGGAGGAGAGGGGGGACTTGCCTGGCGGAGAGGGGAAGGGAGGAGGGAGAAAGGGGACTTCAGCGGCGTCCCATCCTCTCCTCCGAGCGGGGTGATGAATCAGAGCCCTCCCCGAGCGGCGAGAGCCGCCCCGCGCCTGCCCCGCCGTGCTGCTCGCCCTGCCCAGCGCCGGGAAGGAGCCGGCCGAAGACTCGCATTCCACCCCCCGTCTTTCATTTCAGTTTTTCCGCCTCCCCCCAGGGAGGCGTCCCGTGCACCGCCAGGGCTGCTCAGCCCGCAGCAGAGCCGGCCGGGGCTGCGGAGCCGAGCTGCGGGATGGCAGGGAGAGAAGGAGGGAGGGAAGGATGCTTCTTCCCGCCGGCAGGAACCTGTAGCTGGACGGCCCCGCGGAGGGAGGCTGGGGAAGCTCGGCCCTGCCCCGTGCCGTGCCTAATCCCGCCAGCTGTCATGTAAAGAGAAAGGTCTCATCGACCTTGTTTGCCTTCTTCTTTACAAGTGCTGGGGGTTCTTCTGCTGCCCTCTTCCATCCTCCCCAAACGGTATCGTTACCACTGTGACATTGGGACAGGGTGAAGGGGAGGATACCAACAGCACAGCCTTACCAGATCCCCGGCCTCGACAGCAAAGCTCAGATTTATCACCTCCCAAAGGGGAGCCAAGAAGCAAGCCAGAGCGCTGCACAGAGCAGGAAACGAGAGAGAGAGAGAGAGAGGGAGGACTTCACTTGTCCTGCCAAATCCTTGCTGCTCTCAGAGCATGTCCTTGTAATTAACATTTGCAATCTGAGGCTTCAATACCAATCTGTAAAATACTGTATTAAGTTGGGGGTCTGAGTCTGGGATGCTGTAATAAGAGGGGAGTAGGAAAGGGAGGAGGAAGACAATGAATACTCCTTGGAGGAGCAGCACCATAGCTTCCCCCATGGTCATCGCTGCTCCAAACACCTGGAAGATGGACACCTCCATATATCCCCAGCACCATCCCTCTGTTAGATATGTGGGATGCTCACGTCACGGCTTTGAACAGAAGCATGCAGCCTGCGAGGAATCATACTGTCATCCTGCCCCTCCAGACAGCCTCTGCAATGCCATGCAGGCTGAAGCTGCCTAGGGACTTCTTGTTTCCAATGGGTAACAAATCAAAAAACCACGGCTGACTTATCCCTCCTGCCAGCTGCCTCCTTCCTATCTATTCCACTCTTGTTTCCCCATAAGTGAGAGGCTTTGTCTGCATTTATTAATCAATCTGTAGATAGAAAGATAAACATTACTCTCTTAGCACAGAAAAAACTTGCCACAAGCTGAGTGTAGCTTACAGATGACCTAGGCTATGGATCTTTGCAAGAAGCCACTGACATATATTTAGACCCAGCATGGTTGCTCCTTAGATAGGAGATTGCAAGGTTGATATGGAGCAGGAAGAGCAAATGAAAAGCCTGACTGATTTCCATGGGTCACATTCCTGAGGAGGCCGATGCTTGTTTGAGAAGGAACAATTCACTCTAGGGCCTGTTTAACTTGATTCAGCCTCTGCAAGGTTTGATTGTTAATGTCTTCATAGTGGAGGTGATAAGGAAGTAGTCCTTGGAGAATAATTCTTCCTCCAGCTGGGCAAAACAAACATCTTCTCAGTCTTTCTCACCCAGACCCTTGTGTCTCATTTAGGGGAGCACTGCAGAGGAACTTTGTGCTCCATTGGCATCATGAGAATGGCTCCTCTTTACTTCAGCCCACGAAATCTCCTCCTCCTGTGAATTCAGCGAGACCTACGAACAGTCTGGTCTGCATGCTCCCTACCTGAGGCATCAGAAGGCTCTTGAGGTAAGGGTCTTAAGGGGGAGGAACCTGTTTTCTACCATGTGGGGGCTGATCCAAGGCATCAGTGAGGACTTCTTCACACTTTGGCTGACCTACTCAGCCAAAGGCACTGATAAAACTGAAGTTCCATTTGGACTGCTTCCCTCCCTTGTCTCTCCAGAAGACAGGAGCAAGGATCATATGAAAGTCTGGATTGATCTTTTTTTGCTAAAGAAAAAAAATATAAAATAAAATATAAAAAAGCAGGCTACAATGTATTCCAGCTGCGAACATTTTCAAAGGGAATGCACTGCTTATCTGACATTTAGGATTTTTCAACATAGTCATTTGACTTTTATCTGATTCTGTAATATTGGCAGGGCAGCTTAAGTGAAATATTAGATTTTTTAAAGTTAATTTTAATTCCAGCCATTTGGATACTGCATGTAATCTTAGCAACAAGGTCCCCAGCAAGGTAGTGTGAGCTGGTGGAGCTTTACAGAATCACAAATTCTGGGTTTACTAATGGACTTTTAAAAAGTCCAATTAGACTTTAAAATGCAATTGGGCTATTTTTAAAGCTTTGAAATATATTCTGACCTTTAGGTAGCTTCCCTGTTATTGCGAAGAAAGCTTCCTGGCTTGCAGAACTAAAAGGGTCACAGGCAGAAAATCCAAAGACAATGGCAAGTGATTAATAATTGCCAGAGGTTCCAACAGAAGATGGGCACATGGTTTAATTGCTTGAGGCACTAGAAGAAGATACAGTGCTCTAATGATAAATATCAAATAAGTGGGCTAAATTTACTGTGCAGTGTAGCTAACCTCCCTGCACGTGGGCAGTTATGTATGAAGTAAAACTGGTAAATAGATCTGAATTCTATGCAATACAATTCATAGAGCATAAGTGTTTATTTTGAAAATAGTGCCAAAGTACTAAGGGCTGAAGCAAGACTTAGGAGGTGAAAAAATGATGCAGCTTAACCACCATTTTTCCATCTGCTCTGAACCAGATTTTTTTCTCTGTGTTTTATTGTTACAGTCAATGCCTGGGTCAGGAATTTTGGTGAAGTCAATGGAAGTTTTGTCCCATCTCTTTAAAGGATATATTAAATTGTTAACAATGGCTGTCTTCAAACAAACAAAAAAATAATCGGCCTGTTCTACAAGCAAATATAATCTCATCTATATGCAAGTTGAAGTACTATTGAATTCAAGTGGAGTTGCGTATGCACTACAATGACAGATTATGGCCTCCACAGCTTTTCTATATTTGTACTATACAGTACAGGCCAGATGCCTCATATCACTCATGTAAATAATCTTACTGAAATGTTCTTCATATTGCCAACCATTAATTCATCAGACCTTCTCTTTTTATTCCTTCCCCTTTTCACATATTAAATAGATTTAATTTGGTTTCAAGGAAGTCTTCATGTACAGAATATTTTTACTGTTAGTATAAATACTACAAACAGAGTCCCTTGTCACATCTTATTTCCATTCTTTCAAGGTCAGAATATGACTGTATGTACTATTCATATATCTAAATATAAAAATATCTCTGTGAGACTTTTATTTTTATTGCATTGATTTCTGCCTACTTACAGTCAAAGACATACCGTGAAGTGGTGTTACTCTGTATTCCATATGGAAAAATATAAGAATACTCCAACCACTACAAGGGAAGTGTCTTGAATTCATGGTGTTTTTAATTATTTCTCCTGTAATTATGTCATGAGGAATCACACAATGGTGGAGTGAGCCATGGCATTCAGCATTAAAGATGACTAAAAGGTAATGTACTAACAGTAATGCCTGGATCACTTAATGCTTCTGTGATATAAATGTGAGCAAGCCTACAGGCTTCACTGGACTTATTCCAGGTGACACCCTGTGTGCACACACATACTCAGGATTTTTCCCAAAATACTTCAGATAAGGTGAGACATAAATTATTGCCTATATGAATAAAATTTACAGCCAAGTTTATCTACAGGACTGGTTCATTAATAATGCCTTTAAATCCAAGGGAAAAAAAAAAAAATCTCATGAATCATGAATGCAATAAGTAAAAAAGCTTTCTAATCTTCTTTGCATAGGGAGCTTCTTTTCTAACATAATGTGTATAATAGAGATTTGTATTTGCATTCACATTTATTTCATCCATTAGATCTTGACAACACAGGAAATAGAAGAGTTTTAATAATACCCATAAGAAAAGAAAATGAAAAAAAAAAAAAAAAGAAAAAAGAAAAAAAAAATAACCATTTAAAGTAATGGAAGGTGTCTGTACTGAGCAAAGAGTAATGTTGTCCAGAAAATATGACAACTTGGGTGATTTTCCTAAAGACATAATTATATTTCAAAAATACTGTAGGACTAAGTGATTTTTTAAATTAAAATCCAATTATTGGAATACTTCATGATGGCCACTCTAGGGATTATTAGCTGACAGCAACACTTGTTGAAATCGTAAAACTTGCTAACAAAAATTTTATTAAAATCTCCTCTGTGTGTTTTTTAATTGCACAGTAACCCAACGTATATAATATCAGCTGGAAAGGCTTTATGCAAAATGGCTGAAATATGAGAGAGTTAAATTGCCTTAAAGTAGAAATTGATGTGGGAGGTGGTCTTTGAGGCCAATTGTCTTCACTTTCTGAGAGGAATAAAGTGGGGAAGACCCTGAAGGGTTCCTGGACTTCCTGCAGGGCTGGAGGAAGGACAATCACAGCTGAAGGCATCATCAAAGCATTGGCTCTTGGGCTCCTGGGAGAACAACACTCTTCAAGGCTTGGCCAAAAAGTGCTTTGTAAAAACTCTTAACATCCAGGGCAGAAGTCAGCTCTACAGAAAAAAAAAAAAAAAAAAAAAAAAAAAAAAAGAGGAAAAGGCAAAACTTGTCTCTGAGAGCCTGGCAGGGTAGGATATCCTGGCTCTACATCACGTGTGCCTTAAGCAGGAGTCAACTCCTTGACACAGCATTATGGCCACTGAATGGAGATCTCCTACTGTCTTTCTCTCTCTCATTTTTTCTCAGTCACACTGCAGCAGTTGCATATGCTCAAGCAATGCCAGGTTGATTGTCCTGAAGATAGAATTTACCTGTTACTTTATGGAGCAGTTGCTGCAGAAGGGCAGGATGCCAGGCTGTCAACAATCCCAAAGGCTCTGAGGGTAGCACCATTCCCTCCCTTGAGTTTTGTGCCAAGAACATTACCGTATGGTCAACAGCCAGGGCCCAGAGTGGTGCTGGGTCTTCTGCTCCAGACTCACTTGTTCATGGGAACCTGGACTGGAGCTACAACTTCTATGCACTGCAATAAACAACCTCACAGTTCTGTTGACATCAAGGGAAGTAAAGGTGGTGAACTGCTGATGTCCAAAAGAAACCTTATTCTTTTTTATGGAGGCAGCTGATAAAGGGGCAAATTATCTCACTTGGAACAGCCTAAGAGCTGAGCTCAGATGCAGGACTCTTCATGCCAAATAGTGTTGCCACTGGCTGTAGCTAAGATGAAGTGGGCTCTTGGGTGAGTCTTCAATGAGATATGTGCAGCTCTGAACCCTTTCAGATTGTTTTCTCTTTGTGCAGGGCTTGTAAACTATCTACCATGCTGATTTGGCTGGAAACTCATCAGTGGCAGAACATGAGTGGGGGTGATAGTTTACCTTGCAAAATGACATAGCATAGTATAGGTGGTTTTGTAAGGGAAGATAAGATATTGGGGAACAACTCATAGATTTCTGCCTTTCATGTTTTAGACTCTTAAATGGTCTAGCAGTCCATTCTTCTTCAGACAAATGAAAGTTTTGAGACTTCCTTCAAACGAGGTGTTGGATCTTTGTGAGAGTTCATGTTTGGATACCTCTTGCATGGAAATGTATCAAATTTCACCTTGTAATAATAACACAATAATTGTTTTTGCCTAGCCAAGCCTATGTATGCTATGAAAACAAAATGAGATATTTTGGACCAGAACATCTTTATTAGAAATGGAAAAATCTTGGAAGAACTTTCACCTTTGATGAAAGCCTGAAATAGACTTTTGTCTTTGCTTTAAAAGGGGAGAGAAAGCTTCAGGCAACATATCAAAGAAATTACAGAAGAAATGAAATTCCTACTTTTGCATGCAGTTGTTGCTGAGGTACGAATACTTGGCTGCAAAAAGACAGCTGTCAGGATCACTGGTATTAATGAATATATATTTAAAAACAAAGGAATGTCGATTTGTTGAGTTACTTTGTTGTGTTGATGCAATAGCTGTACTGCACATAGATGCATTTCAATTTTACTCTTGAGAAAACTTTACTAAAAATTATTGGAAAGTAAAGCCAAAAATCAGATGAAAGAGAAGTAACCAATTCCTTTGGTTTACATCATTTAATGTAAAAAATCATACTCTTTCTGTCAAAGATTTATAAGGGATGGCGGGGGGGTGTGGGGAGGGGTGTTAATTACGCTGGATTATTACAATCTTCCAGTGCCACCTTGTGGCTTAGCATAAGACTGCAAAATGCATCCAACATTAAACTTCACATTTGCCAAGCATAAACACCCAATTGCGCATGTAGCAGTCCATAAGTCAATATAACAAAATGCGAGTGGGAAGAGAGTTTTTCATCCTGTGTATTGAGCAGCATTTTTCTCTGGTTACAAACAACATGCCTGCTTTTGTTGGTACAGAGTTGTACCCATCAAGCCTGATGCTAACATTTGGGTGTTACTCAAAGGACATGCTCCAAAGCATATTGCAGACAGACTCTGAGGGAGGGTTTCCAACAGGCTATGTCAGAACTGCTTTAGCCATGCTCCATGTCTATGCCATGTACTTTAGTACTAAGGATGTGCTTTTTGGTTTAAAACTTGTGTTCTTACTTTACCATGAGTGTATATATGGCCTTACCACATTTGGGCCACTATTCCAGTGCTACACCACTCCCACTTCCTAAACCTACCAGATCCCTCTTGCTGCAATCTGAGGCTTCATTATTGAATGACACTTACAGAAATGGCATCACAGTTCCTGAGCAGAGACCTTAGACATTGCTACAAGAGCAAAACCTTGCATAAATATGCATAGTACCCTGGTGATAAGAGATTTGCACCAACAGATAAGTGGACTTCTTAAAGCTGGAACTGAAGAAATACACATTATCCAGAAATAAAATCGGACCATTTCAGGTGGACATAACCTCTCTGAACAGGAAAAGCACACATTTGAGAAGGGAAGGTGTATAAGACAGCAGCAATGGTAGTGACATTGGCATTAGCTGCTGGCTGGCTCATACTCAGACCAACACTGTGAACTCTGTTTCATGTGTAGGTAAGTAGAGTTCCCAGGCTACCTAACCCCACATCCTACAGAAACTGCCATTTTCAGCTGTACAAAACTTGGAGCAATGGCAAAGACATTTAGAGGACATCAAAAATTAAACCAAGGGGAATCCAGTTGCTTGTTTTAAAAAAATCCATACAACTCACAGAAGGCAATTGTATGAAAATAATCTCTAGGTTGCTGAAGCTGAATTGACTACTAAGATCAAAATCATTCCTGGATAATTATGTCTCAAATGATCTTCCAGTGCCAGTCAACCATTATATAACAGCTCTTAAATTGGGATTCCTGTTTTGGAGAATTAACCATTTAGCCTACTGACAGAGCCATCTTTTATGTTTCAGCCCACACTCCTTACAAATCTGTGCTGACAAATCTGTTGTTTCATGTCATCTGTCGATAGTATATATTATGTCATTTTCAAAGGTGCTGAGCTTATGTACTGTACCACTCATAAGATAATAGGATCATAAAACATAATTGTAAGAAGCACATTTTAGGAAGATTCATCTTCCTCTTGAGGATATAAGATGTGTCCATGGTTTTATATCCACACATAGATTTAAGGAGACTATCAGATGCTGACAGAGGCCTGATTTAAACAGCAATGTTAGAGCAAGGTGGCCATGATCACTCCAGCTCCCCAGGTAAATCCAGCCTTGTAGCTCTCATTTTGTCTCAAAGATGTGGAGGACAGTCTCGGTATGAATGACTAGACTCTTTCTAACCCATCACATGCTAACTAAGTAGGCATCTATGTGCACTTCAGAACTTGAATGCACTATTTTACTGAGTTTAGATATCTCCAGACTCAGATATACAGTCTGAAATTACTCTGCAATAACAACAGACTGTTTAGAATTAAATCTGCATTTCCAACACAGAAAGAGTAAATTTGGGTTCTAGAGATCAGAATTCTAGAATTTATATGTCCCTAGTCTTAAGGGGAATTACATTTCAAGTTAAGTGTGTGTGTGTGTGGAGGAGGAAATTATATAGTTAATTATGTTTTAAACTCAATGAAATTTTGAAACATTACCAGCATGGCAGAGTGCACTGAGATAAAACAGATGTAAGGAGCTCAGTTTTAGAACTTGTTCAGTATAAGCCCTTGTTGACTAAAATTTAGTAAATCCTGGAGCTTGGTAGTTTAAACTCTGAATTATATCCACAGATTTAGTGAACGATCTTTAACTAGATCAAGTATAAAGCTGGTCAGAGAAAATGATAAATAGGTACCTGTTTGTTTCCCACTTGAGTGCTGGGCACTGCAAAGATAGATTAATTACCCTTAATTAACTATCTCCTTTGTAGAAGCTTGAAGCAAACTATCTAATGAGGCCAAAAAGAGAGGGGAAGCTACTTGATTCACTTAATATGCAGGTATCATCTGCACAGTTATCTGCCCTCTGAGCAAATGGGGTGCACTCATAGCAAACAAGCTCCTGGCCCTCGTAAATGTGACAAATAGAAGGAACTTGGGGAGACAGAAAACTACGAGTGCTCACAGAGACATCATAGCACAGTGTCAGCTGTGGGCAAACAGCATCTGTGCTACTAAAGACAAAGCAAGTTTTGTGTAAAGGCAACATCCATCTGAAGAGAATTCAACATCTCCAGGAAATGTGTTCCCTGAACCATACAATACCTACATATTCTCTTGAACTAAAGATATCAGTCTGAGGACAAGAAATCTAGCTTACATTGTTAAGATACCCTACAGAGATTCAACTGTCAGGCACACAGATAATCCAGTTTCTGATTCCACAGAGAACGGTCCAATGATTTGCCTGCCACATGTAACAGTGATGGACCTCTGAAGGCATTTAGTCAGTTTCTTATGCAATACCAAAAAGGATCTGGTAGCTGTGGACCATGATAATATCAACGTCAAGGGGAGAAGCAGAAAAGACAAAACATGATCTTTTAGGCAGGGTGCTAAATTGTAGTCTGAAATACCCCCAGTACCATGCTCAGAACCAGAGAAAAAATATACCTGAAAGAATGGTTGAGCAAACAGCAAAGACAAAAGGGTAAACTTCTGACACTCTCTGGAACAGACAAGATCTACATCAGAAGGAAAGCAAAGCCAAATGACAACCAAGTCATTGGTTCATTCAGAAAATTATGAAGAACTTTTAAAATAAAACTCAAGGAAAGGCAACACTTGAGAAAAAGCACCTGCTCTTTCCAATCCTCTGTAATGTTACAGCTCTCTTTCTTTTTAAGCAAGCCAAATGGCATTCCTCTTCACAGAATCCACAGCTCTGTCAAGGCACCTTCATGGGGTGTCTACTGCCATGATATCTGAAGGGAAGCTCTCTTCCCTCTGTCCCTCAGAGGACTGATAAATTCTCATTAAGAAAGGACTTTATGAGTGACAACCCCTAGAGGCAGCGCTGCCTCATCTCCATGATGACATGCCAAGATTAATCAAAGACCTGGAATAGCTGTATTTCCCAGTCCATTCACAGACAACAGGTACCCCATTCTTGACTTGAGGCAGAGCTGAAAACTGTCAGCTCCGAGCAAACTTCTCAGCACCCACTTTCAAAGTACCCTTAGACAGGGTGGGAGCTAGAGCACCTGAAGCTTTGGGAGGGTCTTGATAAAAAAAAGACGTGAAAGCACAGTGCTCTCGGGAACTAACTGGGAAGGTCTATTCTTTGCCCAGAGCCTACGCTGAAGGAGTTAAGGAAACAATATAGAAGGATTCCTTATTTGTAAGGCTTTGTTAGGAATGAATGACTTCTCTCTCCTCATTGATCTGAACACACTGGGGAAAGACTTCAGCTCCTAAATTTCCATTCATTTGGCATTCCCTCCTTCTGCTCCAAGATACTAGTGTTTAAATCAAGCAGACTCTTTCAGTAGAGTGGAAGGATGGGATCATATGCGTGTCATAAAGCATGGCCAGATAGTTGATAAGCATTATTAGTACTTTGCTAGAGGTACTCAAAGGTCCCACTGAACAGCTGTTGTACAGAACAGTGTTAGAGGTGCCTGCTCTGTCCTATCCTCAGGACTGCTTTAGAAAAAAAAATGTAGACATGGCCCACTTTTGATTACATCATAACAGCTCAAAGAGTCCACAAGAAAAAAAAAGACAGTATTGACTCAGCAGCTATAAGAAGTGTCCTGCTGCAAAGAGACCTGCAAAAAGGCTGTAATATATTCTTATATTACATGCGCAGTGACTATGCTCATAGGAGCAAAAGAGTTCAAAGAATTAACATGAATTGTATTTGACTTCAAGAAAGTGAATTACTTAAAATAGAGAAAGATGGGGAAGAGGAAAATAAATGTGACAGGCAAAAGGGTAAACATTTTTTTGCAGTGTGGAAATTGTTTTAAAATGTCATATTAGAGGCTCTTACTAAGCCAGTAATAACTATCGAAAAAAAAAAAAACACTTTTAAAGGAAACAAAAATAACACGTCAGTTATAGTAAATAACAGGGTGAAGAAAGCTTGTGAAAGTAAAAGCAACAAACAAGAAGTTTAATTAAAGTGACAAAAAAAAAAAATAATAAACCTGGGAAGTTAAATGAAAAAAAAAAAAAAAAAAACTACAAGGAAGTCCAAAATATTTTTAGAAGCAATTTGCTGAAGGCGTAAAAATGTTTCATAGAAAAATCTTTTTAAACACCTCAGAAGTAAGAAGCTTGCCAGCTAGTTAGTCAGGCAGATACATGATCAAGATGTAAAAGGAGTGCTTATGGAAGATAAGGCTGAAAACGTTTAATGAATTTTTCCACTAGTGTTCATGGTGGAGGATCTGAGGGAGGCTCAAGAAGCACAGTATTTTATATGGGGGAAGAATGTGATAATCTGTCCCAGACTGAAATGTTAGAGGAGAAGATTTCAGAACAAATGATATAGTAAGTTGCAACAAATCAGGTTCCAGGACTAAATAATGTTCACTCAAGAGTTCTAAAGGAATTAATGTATGAAACTGCTGAGCAACCAACTCCGTTCTGTAAATTACATATACCAGCCTCATTGCTGGAGATATTAAGGGTGATGCCGATTTTTTTACAGAGTTGTTGACCTGAAACTAGGAAATCTGAATTCCATCTTGGGGGGAAATTGGTGGAAATTATAATGAAGAACAGAATTAATAGACCCAGGAATTACGTTGGAGATGGGCCAATATGACTTTTGTGGAGGGACGTCATGCTTCATAAATCCATTACCTTTCTTTGAAGAGTTGATTAACATGTAAACGAGGATACTTTAGATCATGAGGAGAAAGTGGATTTCTTAAAAACTTTTGCCAAACTCTCTCAGTTAGGTCTTTAAAAGCAGTAAGCTTTCTTTGAGCGAGCTTGAAAGTCCTGATACAAATTCATTTTTTTTCCAATGGGGGAATTTAGCCATGGGTCTCATAGGGATCTCTGAGGGCATTTTTGGTGTTCAATGGATTTGTAATGATCTCAAAGGATCATGATAGCGATGTTCCAAAGTTTACTGATAGTACAGAACTATTCAGGATAGGAAAAAAAAGTGAAAATGGAGGTGAAGAAATATTTCATTAACAAAGTGGATGGCATGCAAAATGATAATAACTTTAATGTGAAATTCAAGGTCAGAAAGGTAGAAACTTATTTAAACATGTGCTCTAAACTAACTATTTGCACTCAGGAAAGAGGTATGTGGAAAGTTCTCTGAAACTATCAGCTTGACAGTCAGTGGAAATTGTACAGACAAATTGATCTTTAATATTTTTTGAAGATAAAGGGCAAACAAGTCAGAACACATGAGTACTCCACTCACAAATGGTTACTATGTCCCCATTGTTGACTGTGCATAGGTCTGATCACTGTATCTGCAAATGACTTTAACAGAAGTAGGAAGGCTGCAGAGAAAGATAAGAGCAATCACCACTGTGCTGCAGTTCCCACGTATGGAGATCCTCTACAAACCAGGCTTCTCTGCTAGCAAAACCAATGGCAAAGGAAGAAAATGATCTGGAAAAGGCAATGATTTTTCACTATTTCTCTCAATACAGGAATGCCTACCCAGTGAACTGAGAAAGCAGTACTTTTAAAGGAAAGTGAAGGTCAAGATGTAAGTGAATTCTGGAGCTTGTGACTGAAAGATGTGTAGGTTGTACATCTGAAAGGATGGAAAAAGAGACAAATTCATGGAAGATAGAGCCTGTAGATGCTATTACAGGGTGACAATAGTCCAGTTGCTCTCTCTAGGTCTGTCAATATTTAAATTGCTGGTTACCTTTAGCTGGGAATTTTTGTTCTTATACACTTACACATTACCTGTTAGAGGTAGAGTTTTGGTCTAAACAGAGCTTTTATCTATTTAGCCATCTTTAAACCACGGGAACACAGATGCACAAAATACAAACAGAAGAAACCATTTGAATCACAGGGTATGGTCCTTGGCAGGACAAGCCTCCAACAGCAGCTACCTGGCTAAGAAAGGATCTGCTGAACAAGCAGTCTCCAAGGGCCATAAAAAGCCACACTTGAAAACTAAAGTAAAAGGAGAAAAGACAAAACTCCTGTGAATTACTCGAAGAGAACATATGGTGGAGTTCAAGATGGAACTTGGTGGAAGAATTAAGGCTAAAAGCAGGATTGCTACCCTGGACTTTCAAAGAGCCAACTTTGACCTCTTCCGGGAACTGCTTGGGAGTATCTCATGGGCTAGATTGCTTGAAGGCAAAGGTGCTTGTGAGAGCTGGGCTACATTTAAGCAGCACTTCCTCCAAGCTCAGGATCAGAGCATCCTGAAGAGTAGGAAGTCGGGGAAGGGGGGCAGGAAACCTGTGTGGATGAGCAAGGAGCTCATTGATAAGATCAAAAGGAAGAGGAAGGTCTATGAAATGTGGAAAAAGGGCCTGTCCTCTGCGGAGGAGTATAGAGGTTTGTCAGTGCTTGCAGGGACACGACGAGGAAGGCTAAAGCCCACCTAAAGGTGAGACTTGCAAAAGAGATAAAGGACAATAAGAAGGGTTTTTTCAAGTATGTAAACAACAAAAGGAAGACTAGGGGTAATGTGGGTCTCTTGCTGAATGAGGGAGGTGTCCTGGTCACAGGAGAGAAGGCAGAGATACTGAATGCTTTCTTTGCTTCAGTCTTTGTTTCAAGAACTCCCCGCCAGGACTCCTCGCCCCTGGTGAGAGGACAAAGGGTCTGGGAAATGGAGAGCTCCCCCCCTGGTTGACGAGCAAGTGGTTCAGAAGCACTTTAGTGGGCTCAATGCACACAAATCCATGGGTCCCAATGGGATGCATCCGCATGTGCTAAGGGAGCTGGCAGAGGTGAACGCTGAACCACTCTCTATCATCTTTGAAAGGTCCTGGAGAATGGGTGAGGTGCCTGAAGACTGGAGGACAGCCAATGTCACTCTGGTCTTCAAGAAGGGCAAGAAGGAGGATCCGGGAAACTACAGGCCAGTCAGTCTCACCTCTGTCCCTGGAAAGGTGTTGGAACAGCTTGTTCTGGATGCCATCTCCAAGCAATTGGAAGAGAAAAATGTTATGAGGAATCATCAGCATGGATTCACTAAGGGGAAGTCGTGCTCGACCAACCTCGTTGCCTTCTATGATAGCATCACCAGCTGGGTAGATGGGGGGAGAGCAGTGAATATCATCTACCTTGACTTTAGCAAGGCCGTCTCCCATGACATCCTGCTAGCAAAGCTGAGAAAGTGTGGGATAGAGGAGTGGACAGTAAGGTGGGTTGAGAACAGGCTGACTGGCTGAGCTCAGAGGGTGGTGATCGGCAGCACAGAGTCCGGCTGGAGACCTGTGACTAGTGGTGTTCCCCAGGGGTCAGTGCTGGGTCCAGTCTTGTTCAACATCTTCATCAACGACCTTGATGAGGGAATAGTGTCTGCCCTCAGCAAGTATGCCAGCAACACAAAGCTGGGAGGAGTGGCTGACATGCCAGAAGTCTGTGCTGCCATTTCAGCAAGACCTGGACCGGCTGGAGAGATGGGCAGGAAGAAACCAAATGCGGTTTAATAAAAGCAAGTGCAGAGTCCTGCACCTGGGAAGGAACAACTGGAAGTATCAGTACAGGCTGGGGGACGACCTGCTGGAGAGGAGCTCTGAGGAGAAGGACCTGGTTGTCCTGGTGGACAATAGGTTGACCATGATCCAGTAGTGTGCCCTCATGGCCAAGAGGGCCAATGGGATCCTGGCATGCATTAAAAGGGGTATGGCCAGCAGGTCAAGGAAGGGGATCCTCCCCCTCTACTCTGCCCTGGTCAGGCCTCACCTGGAGTACTGTGTCCAGTTCTGGGCTCCCTGGTACAAAAAAGACGGGGATCTCCTGGAAAGAGTCCAGTGGAGGGCCACAAAGATGATCCGGGGCCTGGAGTATCTTCCCTGGGAAGGAAGGCTGAGAGACCTGGGTCTGTTCAGCCTGGAGAAGAGAAGACTGAGAAGGGATCTCATCAGTATGTATAAATACCTGAGGTGTGGGAGACAGAAGGATGTAGCCAACCTCTTCTCAGTGGTGTGCGGGGATAGGACAAGGGGCAATGGCCACAAGACAGAGAACAGACATGTTCCGCACCGACATGTGAAAGAACTTCTTCATGGTGAGGGTGACAGAGCACTGGAACAGGCTGCCTAGGGAGATTGTGGAGTCTCCTTCTCTGGAGATATTCAAGGCCCACCTGGACACTTACCTGGGCAGCCTGCTTTGAGGAATCTGCTTTGGCAGGGGGGTTGGACCCAATGATCTTTCAAGGTCCCTTCCAACCCCTACAATTCTGTGATTCTGTGATTTTGTGATTCTGTAACATGGGAGATTGAAGGGTTCCATCTTCTACTCCATCGCTCCCAGGTAAAAGAAAACTGCAAAAAGCAAATGCTTATCCAAATATATATATATATATTAATTTTTGCTGAACTACTGTGGATGAAAAAATAATCTCTTTTGAATGAAAATGCTTAATTATTTTTTTATTATTATTTTTCTATTCCTAAAAGTACAGATGCCTAGATGCTGGTTTTGAAAAGTCTGATGTTACTTTTTCCTTCCTGTATTGCAATTTATGTTTAGGTGCATCTGAGTGAGTAGGACTCTCAGAAGGCAAAAGAGGTGCCAATTTTTGTAAAAGGAAATGGAAGTGCTGTTATTCAACTCTGCTATACGATCACTAAATCTTAAAGCTTGTCTCATAGTGGAGGAGCAGTGAAGCAAGAAATTGCTAATGCAAAGTGTGTAAGAGAAGATCCACTAGAGCAGGATTCAGGCCTCATCTCAAAAGCCACTGTTGCAAAGGAAAAAAAAGAAGAAGTATGTGGGCAGTGGAGAGCACTATGAAAATACAACTTTTTTTTTCTTAAAAAAAAAAAAAAGCTAATAACCATTTTACTACTGAATTCCAAGTTTAATCATAAGTGCCGTGTTTAGACTTCAATAACGCACATAGATGACAGACAGCACAACTCCCCAGAATCTAAACCACATCAGTACATTGATTTAGGAGTGGGAGAGTAATATAATTTGTTTTAAAATTGGTGATTATCTACCTGAGAAGACAGGCTGGTAGTAACACTTCAGATTTGAAGATTTGTAGCTGAAAGTTGCTTGCTCCCTATGGGGTTCCATGGGACCCTGCAGGCAATGCTGGTGGACAGTCACTGGTGGGATGTTTCTGCAGACTCACTCAGAACATGTCATTCTTCTATGAATGAAGAGAAAAAGCTCTTAGATCTCTGTTTAATCTAGAGCCTTTAAGCATCTGTTTTAACTCTGCTAACTTCAGCACTACCATGTATCAATGGTGCTGTTAGTACTCTTTAAATTATGCACACATTTAAAATGTTTTCAGGGTCACAGTTTGTATTCCTCCAGGCATGCGCCCAGCTGTGTCTGGCAGGTATAGGCATATAGAGCTATGTAATATGATTGATAACTGAAACCATGTGGCTGCATAAGTCTTCCCAGTTTAAGACTATGAAACAGTTCATGTGTGGACAAATGACATCATGTTTTCCTGAGGTGCTGTAAAACATAATATTCCCAACCAAAATTGATTTCACACTATTTGCTCAATCCAGCTGTTGCAATTTCTGCAGTGAATACTTTCATCTCTTCATAACACTGCAAAGGCATCTCTAAACCCAAAAGGGAATCTTCCCTATCCTACATTGTCTCTGGTGTCTTTTCACAAAAGGAAGGCTAGGAATCCTTCTACAACCCTACTGACTTGGCAAATGTGTTACGAACAAAAATTGTACCTACATTTTAGATAAACTATAATATCATCTGGGTTTTATGAATTTACTTATTTATGGAAAACATGGCATCATTTGCAAAAGTAATTTGCTGAAAATGTAGCCTTCAGGATGTAGCTGCAGCTGTAATTGACAGAGCTGTAAGCATATTTATGTGTCTGATACCTATACGGCAATATTTTAACAGGCCTTAAATACATAGTTATATAGTGCACAGCACTTCACTGTCAGCTGTGTGAGGTGTTAATGCATCTTAATATTCTGCATGTTCAGAGATTCACAACTATTGAACAATTCATTCTCACAGTAATAGCTGAAGCAGAGTTTGGTTATACAAGGGAACAGTAAATTGGAAAATGTAAGGGATTTAACATATTCTAACCTTAGGGGGGGAAAAAAATCTCTAGTTATTCCACATAAAGATATGACTAGCTCCAGCCTCAAGGTTAGGCTGTGCACTGTACTTGTTGAAAGCAACTAACCTGGTATATCATTCTGTCAATAGATGCTGCTATGGATCTAATTTCCAAAGGTTTTGCTGGGTTTGTGATGCAAAGCAAAATGCTTCATATTCTTCACAACCCCTTGTGCTCTTTGGGCATGAACCAGGAGCCTTTACTCTCTGAGGGACTGTTCAGCTGATCCTTCTTTCTTAAATATTGCTAACTGTATGGAGAGCCAAATATGCAAAAGGGATCTAATTTGGGAAGTTTCCATAGTTATTATTTCTGATGTGGGATTCATCACATTTACATGTAACCATCAAAAACTTTGGCCTGTAGATTTAGCTAGCTGTCTAGTTTTCACAGAGGACTAGGGCAGGAAACTCCATAGGACAATTCGTCTTGCCTAACTCAGACGTGAAGCTTTAGAGCATTTTGACATTTGATTTAGATTCCTGGCACCAATTAGACACCTGCTTTAGTGAGACCATATTGCGCTTTGAAGATGCCATCTCTCTCCACTGGCTGCAGAAGGGGGACAACATAGATTAAGTTCTATATTTCAGGCAACTAAAGTTAGAGAGAATTAAACCCATTTCTTGTGTCCTCTAACCTGCCGGAATCATTAATTGTGGATTTTAAATGATAGTATCGAGGCAGCCCTTTGCCTGATGTTGCTTTCAGATACATTATACAGACACTACAATGTTAACCTTAAAGTTCAAATTTCTTAATATTCAAAATCAGAAGCTATTTTCTAAAATTTTAAAAAAAAATGTCCTGGGATACAAGACTGAAATCACCCTTGAAGGTCAAGCTTCAGTCTTCTGCTTTTTCTTCACTATGAATATTAAGCAGTCGCTAGGTGAGGGATAATGTAAAGATGTTGCTCAGATACAGCCATCCACATAATACCATTGTATGTATATAGGGAATGAACCAGGAGCATTTACTGCCAGAGAGCAGCAGTTATTTCCAAACACAGCTGAGGTGCTTCCAGCAGTGAATTGTTCACATGCTGCTTGATGTAAATAAGCCCTTTTTACAAGCTCCCTGGGGCAGGGATCTATTCCTTTGAGAGGCTCACCTCAGCCACCTGGTTAAAAATAAACGAATAATACAATACACAAAGACATCGGGGATACCTTTGCCATTTTAATTCCAAGGAAAATAATTTTTACTTTCACTGTTTAGCATAAAGATTTCATGGCTGAGGACTGTGGCGATACACCTACTCTAGATGCTTCCTTTGGCTGCACAGCACACCATGCCCTAGACATCCCTGATTTCTAGATTTCTGTCTTTGTCATTACTTGCTTAAACTGAGCTGCCCTGGTAGGCACCAAAATGAATGGATGACATGACAAACGGTCTGAATATGGTAAAGAGCAGAGCAGTGGAGCACTCATTCAAATTTTTGTAGCCATTTGGCCTCTTTCAGCAGAGGAGTAATAGATTAATAGATTAATACTCACTGTGTAGCTCTGCTGGCAACGTTCCCTCCAGTTTTAACTGCTGCCTACGAGCAAACCCAGAAATAAAAGACCAGTGTACCATTTGGTGGAGTTATGCCCATTTCACTCATCCATTGTCCTCATTAGCAAAAGGCCTGAAGAGAAATGACTCCATTTGTATTAATTTCTTAACCAAAATTCCCACTGGATACCCAGCTGTCAGAACATCCCTATGTTTCAAGGCATTCAAGCATTTCTGAACCAAGATTTGAGTTTTCTTCTGTGTTAATTACAGAACAACATGCTGAGCTGATCTTCAGTCAGAAGTCTCCTTTTTACCACCCAAGAATGTGTCATGTACAGCTTATGACTGAAAGAAGTGAGAAGTCACAGCTGTATTTAGCACTCACATAAAATTGAACTTGCACTTTTTGAGAGGGCATTGCAAAAGAATTTGAAAGATTCTCACTGGATCAAATCCTGTAACAATAATCTGCACCAGTAGCATAACTTTGAGCTTCTCTTGCCCTAACTTTGTGTTTTCTTCTACTGGGAGGAGGAGATCCAACATTATGAATTTCCCAACAATCCTGCTGCCCATACTGCTGCCTAGGGGTGAAAGAAAAAGAAAAATGAGATATGAGACCATTTCCAAATGAAGAGGTAACAGCGATGAGATGTGATGGGACACAGCCCTTGCAAAGGAAGAGACTGGAAATGGAAGAAGCAAGTGAGATGAAAGCAAGAAATGGTTTATAATTGTAAACAGACTCATTGTAAAGGGAAGTGAAAAGGTTGTTGGACTGGAATCAGTGACTGACAAAGATGAAAAAGAATACTGTGTGATGAAAGGATTCCTATTATGTACAGCAGCAGGTTCTTGAAAATGGAAATACTGTACTCCTGTGTATCAGATGATGCTAGTCAAGCTGTTAGCAAAAGACTGTATGAAAGTGACATTACTCAAGGAGAAACAGGTTTTTAAAAGTGAATGAAAAGACGAGAGCACGTACAGAATTTCTGCCAAACTGTTTAAAGAACTAGTGAGTGATAGGAAAGTGTCTGCTACTGTATGCCCTTATAAAAAGTTATCTGTTCATCAGAGCACACTGCAAAGGCAGCCATGAAGAAAGCGCTGCAAGAAATCACAGGACAAAACTGTGTTCACTGTTCCCAAGAAAACAAGTTATTCGATCCACTGTTACCGGTAGGGCAACCTGTGAGAGGCTTGGTGAAAGGTGTGGGTGGGTGTGCAGTATGTCTCCGATGATGCTGGTGGTGAAGAGAGATGTTGGCTTGGAGCCGGTCATTATGTGAAACCATGGAAAGAAGGCATGCCAAACTGCCGAAGAAAATCTCAGGGAGGTGCAAGTGTCTGCATGGGTTCAGATGTAGTGCAATACCTTGTCACAGGGGCTGCTACTGAGGTGTCTAGAATCATAGAAGAATCACAGAATCATTAAGGTTGGAAAAATCTCCAAGATCAGCTGATCCAGCTGTTCCCCCCACCATCAATATCACCCACTAAACCATGTCCATAAATAGAATAAACCATGTCCCTAAATAGAATTCAGTCGTAGTCAAAAAGAGCAAAAGTAGCAAGCAGTACGTGTACGAAAGTAAGACAGCAACAAGGAATAGTAAATAGCAAGAGAAAAAAAATGTAAATTTCTTTGGAGAGTTGTGCAAATGGCAGTCTTGCTTCTTAGAGAGCTTGCTGGTAAAAATGTGAGGCACTGGTAGGTGAGATCAATCAAATAACTGTCTGAGCAGATGAGTGGGGAAGTGGCAAGAGAGAGTGTCAGCAGGCAAAATGTTGACTGCAGGAGAGGATACGCAGACCACCCAGGGCAGCCTGCAGATTGCCCTCTTCTCTTGCCTCAACCTGGTCCTACCACAGAGCCTCAAAGGCAGACTGAAACCATCTCTTCTTCTTTTTCATCCTGCAGGAGGGGCTGCCAGAACAGCAGGTGCTTCCATGTGTGCAGATCCTGTCACTTACTCATGTAGCTCTTCATGAGCCTAAGTTTGCCTGCATGTTTCTGCCCACATAAAACAGAGGAGCCAGACTTCGATGACAGATTTTCATCTCAGCTAAGCTAAAAGAGTGAGAGATGCTAGCTCAAACGGTGCCTGAAGGTACAGTGAGATTAGTTCATAGTGCTGAGCCTCAGCTGGACTCTCTGGAAGCTGCAGCTGCTGGGTAGTGTGGCTCTGAATATTAATAGGAAGAAAACACAGAAATGTCACTAGTATTTGTGCCTTATATAAAATGTATTACTAGTGTCAGCTAGTTATTTCTGTGCTGTAATGAAAGGGCGGTGACACCCTGAGACCCTCTCTGTCCTCCACAGGACTGAAACCTGTGTGCTTTTCTTTTCTTCTCTGACATAGCTTCCCATGGTGTTTCCAACTCAGAAATGATCTGAAATACCCCTTGGTTATCTTTGCATGGCTGTAGGGTGTTCTGTCGTGACCACATACAATCTAACACCTTTAGCAGTTTCTTAGTGTTCGGAAGTTATGTATAAAGTACAGAAAGGAACCTCCTGGATCACTGGCCATAGCTGGGACAAGTTGAGCTGGTCAGTCCACATTCCTTCTACAGACCACCAGAAACATAAGTGAAAGCATTCTGCCTCCCTGGCATCTGCATTCTCATGGCAGAGAGTATCAGGTCTCTCCTAGAATGCCACAGGGCTGTGTCTACAACCCACAGTGCCAGACCCCATCAGCACAGCAGGGAAGTCAATCTCTGGACTGTGTGGTGTAGCACGCACCCCAAGTTCTCCCCAGAGGTGTACAGCCCCAAAGCTACTTCAGCTATGATGTGGGTGGAGGGCAGCAAACCTGACCGCAGCCTCTTACCTGACTCTGGAGGTGTCCTCTGCTTTTCACTTCAGGTCCAAGCTAGCACATAACAACATCCTTCCATGTTATACCTTCTGATGACAGCACCCCTTTGGCTTCCCTGAGTATGTGTTTGATTACCTGGGAACAACCAAGTGTCAACAAGTGACCTATAAAACTCTTAAAGAAGTTAATGTTTGGTCATTATGCTTTAAAAGACCTGTTTAGTTCTATTTATTGCAAGTAAGTGACACCTGTATAAAATGAAATTTTGGATTATCCTCAATCCTATTTTAACTTTCTTATTTTTTTATTGATCTTAATTAGAGATTTCTTTTGCCTTTGCAGTGGTTCTTTCTGTATTCTTCATAGAGCACATAATAAAATACACATTACTGTAAACTCTTGGTTTGTTAAGTATCATAATGATTTCAGGATGATTGGTTGTGACAAATGCAAGATGCTCTGTGCTACAGCTAGCTTGAGAGGGCTGTAAGCATTAGCTGGCATTCCCTAAGTGTGTTTCTCATTACAACCCATCATTTTACTGTCTTTCAACAATGATGTTCCTTGTCTTCATTCCAATGTTGCCTTGGGGATAAAGTAATGAGTCCTCAGACCATTTTCCTCTCTTTTTCTCTCTAAAGAGAAGGCAAACAAAGTACCAGACAGAGGAGAAGATAAAGTAGCTCATGTAGTAGGGGAGAAGAGAAAGAGATGGGACTATACGTCAAAGAAACTGACGATTTGATTCACACTGGGTTTGGGCACCACTTGACTCATCTGTGATAGATACCAGCTTGGTATATTCTGCAAAACTCCATCAAAATCATTTTAGGTTTCTCATGCAAACTGGCTCCTTTCTCACCACCTCAGCTGCTGGATTTCAAGTATCCCCTCTGAGCATCAGATCACAGGCTCAAGACAAGAGTTCTATCAATTAGAGAATGCTGTGATAGACCTTGACATTTATGAGATAGAAGGAAAGACAGGTAAGTTATTTTATTTTACACTGACAGTTGCTGGAGACATTTCCATGGTTATTACATCCTCAGCAAGTTCCAGTATATAATGTTGAAACTGAATTATGGATAGCACACATCATTTTCAACACCTTTAGCTTTCACCTTGAGGCAGTCCTGTGAAAACTGTACATCTTGGACTCTCCACCATCTTAAATATGGCATCCTGCTCTCTGCTTCAAGGCTACATCTCTGTTCCTTACCATGTGGAGATTATCAGGACCATTCATTTTCTTTCCCTTCTCCTGGCACATCTCCTTCTGCTTCTCACTTTTTAGGTAAGCTGAAGGCTTCAAGCTAAAAGTTCCTCCTCAGCATAGAGATCACCTCAGTCAATGTTTTTGTGCCTAGGACCTCAGGGATCTTTATTTTTATTGCCAATGGGTATTTCAGTTTCCACTTCTTTTGTTCAGGAAATAAATAACACTGGTTTTTCTCTATGCAACTCAGAAATCAATACCTATTTGAAATTTCCGCAGTTATCAGTGCTGTTGTTCTCTTTAAAGTGCAAAACGTTTCACAGCTTTGTACCCTAGCCATACAAAGCAAGGCAGAATATTCTGTTTAAAAAACATTTCTTCCTGCTGGGGATGCACAGAAGCCGTTATGTGTGATACAACATACACGATCTCATCACAGCCCCCCATAGCCCAGCAGCTTTCCTGACCTAAGAAACTGACATCCTGGGGAGGCTTGAGAATAGCTGTAACCTGGTGTGAGAGGCTCAAGGGCCACCCATAAACAGCCATGCAGATTGCCTGGGTTTGCTCAGGGAATTCAGAAATAAATGTATGATTTATGGAAGAGGTGTGCAGAAAAAGAGGTAGTTCAAGCTCAGAACATGGCTGTTGTGGCACCTGAGGAATCATTTACAGAGAAAGACATTTGATTTCCTTTCAAACTTATCCACAAAGAAAATATGCAAAGCAGAGCTTCCATAAAGGCATTTCACCCTTTTCATGTGTCCAAAGCACTGCTTTAACTGCTTATTGACAAATTATGTTGTTTAAAGCTAAAGAAGCCACAGACACTTCCAGCAGAAGTATACAAGCATGCAAATAAGAACAAAATATTCTGCCTCCTCATTTCTCCTCCACAAAATTGGATCTTGACTGAAATCCTGATTTTCTGAAACCAGACACCTCTGGCTGTAACTGGGGCAGAATCTCACTTGTTTCTGCTCCCCTGCTGTGTCCCACCCAATGCCACCAGGCAGGTCCTCTTGGTCTGAGAGGCTCTGCCCACAGGCAGCTGTTTGAACAGCTGCTTCTCTCTGTAGCAGCACTGAGTAATTGCTCTGCAGCCGCACCTCCACAACTCTCAAGAAAGACAAGTGCAGCATGAATGCAGCAAGTGCTTAATCCTTGTCCTCATCTTCCTTCCTTCCAATTTCTTCCTCTTCAATCAAACGTGACCAAACCATACATTTTTGTCCCCATTAGTTTACTTTTTGCTTAACACGTCTTTGGGGCCTCTTTGGGGCTGCAAGGTGTTATTTCTCATTGCTCCACCCTCAGCTGGTACCTTGGGTGCAAAAGCCCATTCCTAGGTGGGGAGAGTTGTCCAAATGATCCTAGGACACCTAAACATTCCTAATCACTACAGAACCATGGATAAACAGGCCGACATGGGTTGTGAGACTCTAGGGAAAAGGAATAAACATTTTTGGAAGGTAACCTTTCCTCTGGCATATTTCTGCAATGGCACTTTTAAACATCTGCTGCATCCTCCTACCTTGCATTGTGATACTGTCATAACTCATCAGCAGTGCCTGGGCAGTATTTGCATAGTGAACCCCTAAGGGATATCTCGATTCCTCCAAGAGGAAAAATGGTGATTTGGTAGCTTGCATCTTCCCCTCTAATGCTAATTCTCAGGCTGATATCTCAGGGCGATGTGAGGAGCAGTGAGCTGCAGAGGATTCTGCCTTCCAGATAACATGTAAATGCAAAAGGCTGCTACTTGCAGTCACTGAAGATACTATGCCACTTTCCTGTAAGGTGTATTATTTCCTTCTACTCTGGGTGAAATCCCAGCTGTGAACCTTACATCCTGCCTATCTATTTGCTCCTTAAAAATAAATTGGATAGGATGGTTTTCATTTCCTGTCCCCTCACTTCTTCTGTTGTTTGGCTACAGGCAGTTAAACAACCACAGTGTTTCACCCTGGAGGTGCCTGCATGTCAGTAATGGGTGAAATAATCCTTTTATGAAAAGATTTACCTGCCTCATAGGAATGTTGTGAAATTTAAGCCTTTTTTTTCTTTTTACTTTTTTTTTTTTTTTAAAAAAAAAGAGGATTGAGATAAAAAGCACCATGGGTATACAGATGACCTCCATATTTGCAAGGAATTGATAAATTTTGTATGCAATTAACAAATACCATATTTTTTGAGATTTAAATTTCCTTCATCATTTTTGAGCGGAAGGAGTTGGTTTTGATTAAGCAAAATAAAAGCAGCTGAAAGATAATCCAGACAGGGAAGAAAAACCAACTGCAGTGCTTTTCTTTAAAGAAAATAGCTCTCTCTGCCAGGCAGGATCTCTACAGGATGCAGAAAAACTATTGTGAAGGATGGCTGTCATATTAATGCATTTTCAGGTCTTTTCCTACAGCCACTATCAAGACATGTGACTCAGCTGTATTTCTTTCTATTCAGCAAAACCGGTGCTTGCTTTGAATACCAAAGTCAGAAAAGAAGGAAACACAGAGAGATCTCTGTCAGCAATCACACAGGCAGTGCATTTCCTGATGAAAACGATGGCAGAACCCCAGATTTCATTGGTACCTCACACTTCCATGCCTACTTCATTGAGTTTTGTAGATCTGGAGACTTGCCATCCAAGAAAAATTAACCCATTGAGGTGAAACAAGGGAGTGTGCTTAAAATCAGGTGTTAATACTGATTTCAACAGACTTAGTAAGGACGGGACATGTTATTCCATGAAGCCCTGGCAGAGGGAGACATCAGAAACATATCTAGTTATATTAGAGGATCTTCTTTCTTGGAAGGATAACGGATATTATTAGTCACTGCTTCTGGCAGCATGCAACATGATTGAGAGACTTTCCAAGCAATAGAGACCAGTCCCTAACCTTACAATCCTAAATTAAATACTGAGTGGGAGGTAAGGGAAGCAGTACAAAGTACAGAAGAGTGAGTGCTCCTTAGGACAGTTTGAACTTGTTAACATGAATCAGCCAGGAAGTCTCATAAGTAGCACTAGGGATTATCTTGAGAATCCTCCAGTCTATTTTAGTCATAGTGTTTGCAGAAACTGAATGTTTTACTCATGATGGATTTTGTCAAGTACCTCCTGTGAAAGTAGGTATACACACTGTAGAGAGAAAATTAAGTGCAGCCTATTCTCATTTATTTTCAGGAGAATTTCCCAACTTGCAGCTTAATGAGACTTCACTGAACAAAACCAAATTCTTCCTTTTTAAATTCTCCGTGTAAACTCAACTTTTTTTTTTTTTTTTCAAAAGTAAATATACTAACTATGGCCTGGCCTCAAACATCAATCTACAAATGTTTTATATTAACCAGGTGTTTATTTTGTTTGCATTATCTCATCCCCTTCTTCCCTGGATATTTGAAGATTAGTATATGTTATGGACAAGATCAAAGAGATCAATTTACAGTTTGTGAGCTTTATTCAGGAATTATTTGATTTTTGCAAACACAACACAGCTGTTGTGTATGCAAAAATGTACTTAATGGTAAGTAAAGAAAAGATTTCTATGGAGTCTTTTGTTTGACAGAATTCAGTCTTCCATCTCCTACAAAAATCAATTAAGATGAAAATGCAACTGGACTGTGTATGTGTTTTTTTATTATCATTTTTTAATCAATAGACCCCCGTGTTCCCAGATTCTATTGAATTAGGTTTTCAAAGCTCTTTTGTTCTCACCTGTCTATGAAAAATCATTCACAGCATCCTGGATCTCGGTTCACAGTGTCTGCCTGAATCCAAAAGGTAAAGCACTCCATCCCCAGGGAGGGCACCAGCTGTCTCATTGATTCAGCATGGCTCTTGGATGATTCTGAAGTAGCACTGGCATAGTTTCCAGAGAGAGGTGTATAATGAGGTAGCGCCATGTTAACCATTACCAGGGAGAAGTAGAACATCTGGTCTGGAACAAAAGAGAAGTCCAGACCTGAACTATCAGCATCAAAGCATTCACGTGTGGGGTAGCATATGCCAGGATTCACTGCCTAGAAGCAACAGATTTAGGGATGAAATGGGATGTGAAAATAAGAGTAAAAATAATAAGGAGAAAAAAAAACAAACAAACAAACAAAACATTTTCTCATATATTTCTTTTCTAGAATTTATGTTCTTGCTGACTTAAAAAGTACTGTCACAATTCTTGTACGCTGATGAAAGAAGGGATATTCAGAATACGCCTCACTTTGTAAAAAGGTATAGGTATTATTTCCTGCACTTTTATTTTCCTGTATTATTATTTCCTGTATTATAGGTATTAAAGGTATTATTTCCTGCACTTTTTTTTTTTTTTTAAATCTAGCTGTCTTTACTCCTTTCAGACTGGGCTGCCACTTTGATGTAATCCCACTAAAACCCCAGCTCAGAGCAACATTTTCTACCCTTTGCAGGTTCCAGTTGTACAGCAGAAAGTCTGGAAATGCCAGGGAGCCCCCAGTCTGTCAGCTGGGAGCAATCTCCCCATGCCCTTCTCCCACAGTCTGGAGGGCTGAGGATGTAAACAGTGAAAGTTCTTCATCAACAGTTGGTGGAGATGGTGGGGAGTGTTTTAAAAACAGAGTCAGAGGGAGAGAAAAGGAAGGATGTCATCATAGGCAGCCCTTGCTAGCAGGTGCATTCACACCAGGAGCTGGCTCTGTTCTCCACTGATTCAATGTCTGTCTATAGCAGCAGGATGCTGGCAGCTTTGTCAGGGGTATACAAATGCTTGGGTATGTATGTGCTTTTTTAGGGGGCAGGGAGAGGGAGGAGACTTTTAAGAATTCTGGGGTTATATGAGAGAAAGGGCAGGGGGGGAGTAGAAGCGTTTTCCTATCATAAGAAATAAAATGATCTCTCCATCAGCTTCCAGAGTACATCTCTCTCACTGGCTGCACTGTTGGGTGCCCTGGTGAGCATATGGTACCTTCACAGCTCTCTCATTGTCATTCTGGACATCTTTCTTACTGGCCTGAGTTGCCTCCTAGAGGACTGGTAGTAGAGGATCTGGCCAAGTTTCCTTGGTGCCAAGTCCTTGTGGCAGGTATTTTATAATGAAATTCATCATTCCCTCTGACATTCATGGAAGGGGGTGTCTCTGCCCAGAGGTTTTTTGTTCACTCTGGGGGATTGTTCTTTCTCATGTCCAGCAACATGGCTTGTTAGTTGTGAACCAAGACTTTTGTCCTTTTGCCTGTTCATCCTTGGGAACTTAGCAAAGCATTATGCATTTGATTTCAGTGTTATTACAATGTTAAATATGGAATAGTTAAATCTACCAGTCACTCTGTAATCAATATCTCTACCAATTTTCCAGCTGTCCCACTAGGCTGTTCATAGTACAGATTTAATGTGACAGACTTTAAATGACATAGCAAAGAAAAGTACTGTTGGAACATAAGACTTCTGTGACCCCTTCCAACCTCAATCAGGTCTCCCCAAACTCCCTTATTTCACATTGCAAGGAGTCAAATGCACATCAGGAAGTAATTAGCTCCTAAACCAGAATACCAATCCTTCATCTTCACCCATTTTCTCCTCTTCTATTCACAAACTGCTCCAGGTACTTTTCTACTATAAATGGCCCATTGCTCTTCCTCTACTCCCCCATCTGCCCCTCAGAGCAATAGGTCATCTCCTTTCCTAATTGTCTTTTTCTATCATACTTTTGAACTGCAAAATGTTCTGTGCCCTTTTGGATTTGCAAGTCCATATTTTTCTGTCAGCCCACTCTGCTCACTGAATCTTTCAGGCCTCTTTATATACCCCCACATGATTGCTGGGGGCTTAACATATATGCTCTGTTTCTCAGTTTAGTGTTCTGAGTCTGTATCTTTATTACTGGGGATGTGAACTCTGTAAAACATCCACTCTTCATCCCCTGATTGTTCAGACTGGCAGACCTGTTGGTGCACATTGTGCTCCACATTCCAGCCAGTGTATGTGTGTATTTTTTGTTTGGACATTGAAGCACAAAGAGAGAGAGGTATTTCCCCCAAGTTTTAGCTCAACAAGTAGCCAGAACACTGCTGGCATGTGCCTTCACAGCCAGGAGCTGAAAAATACTCCCAAAAGCCAAGGTATGGCTATAGCCAGAGGGGAGAAAAAAAGAGAGAAAAAAAAAAAAAAAAAAAAATCCACTGTATTATAACAGTCTATATAGACTATATAAAAAGGCTCTTTACAGACCCATCTGTGAGGAAAGTAACAGATCCATTTGAATGCTGATCCATTAGGGAAGCTGATCCATTTCCCTACAACACTTCTGATATCAGTAGCCTGACAAGTTACTTGTGGGGAGGGGGTAAGAAATAACTTGTCATCAAAATGAACTCCTTGAGTATTTCCATTTTGGTGTAGAGAACATTCGATAAAAAGAGGCACTTGTCATCTCTTCCTTAAACATAGTCTTCTGCCTCTTTTGTTCAAGCCACTATAAGCGAGATAGCATATGCACAGGGAGTAAATTCTTCACAGGCAGGCATCTGGATCAGTATATTGAAATTGAGTCTATTTTTAGACAGCTGATGCTAGCTTCCCCATGAAACTGCATATTTGTAGTTTTCAGGCTTTCTGAAGTGGATTTTTGCCATAAATTGATTGTAAGTCATTTTGAGAGCATGGGAGGAAGGGCCTGCTCCAAAGTCTATTGAAAATATATTAGAGTCTTTTTATTGATTTGAAAAGCTGAAGATCAAGCCAGCAAGGACTCATTCTGTCCATGTAAAATACAGGCAATTTGCATTAGAAATGCAACATAAATGTATTTCTTATGCAAAACTCAGCTGAACAGCACACTTCACTGCCTATCTAGCAAATTCCACAGCTGGAAATATTGTTCTCTCTTTTATATCCTTATTCTTTTTATCCAAATAGTTAACCAGATATTTGGGGTTTTCTCAATTGTTTCGTTAGGGGGATAAATTGATGACAGAGTCTGTGATTGCTCTGCTACAACCCATTTTCTTTACCAGGAACAAGCATAAATCCCTGATGCAGCAGGAACAAGCAATAGAATGTCATTTTTTTTTTTCTTTCAGCATCCTAAATCCGTCTTTTTAACAATCAGTCTGTCCCAAAAACTGCTGCTTTTTGCTTTGGCTTTCCTTCAGTCATGCCACAGTTATTTCTCTGTCTCCTGCTTTTCTGGTCCTTTCTGCTTGTTTTTCTCACTGCCAATGATTCTCTGTTCTATTCATTTGATCCTCAGGCTCTGAGTCTGCTTTCCAGAAATTTGAGGCTGCTGGGATTTGCTGTCACTGTCCATAGTAGCAAACCCATTGTGTCCCATACTTCATACCTACTATCACTTAACTAACACTCATTTACCTTAAGAAACGGTGATAGTCATGCCTAGTAATGTCAATGAGAGCTGTGATTGTATCCAAATGAAAAAACTCTGGTCTATGACTACGTTAGAACATATATGTTGTAACTAGCTGGTCCACACTATGTGTCCAAATATCCATGTTCTTAGGCGATGTCAAATACATAGGAAATTCATTTTGCTAAGTCTGCAAAGAGTGTCAATCAAATCAAAATAAATTTCATGTTGATCCACTTGTTCTCAGTCCACAGAGACTCACTGAAGGCTATATGTAGATCAATAGGTTCACAAGGGGTCACATGAGAGCAGAATATGGTATGATATCTCTTCAGGAAATATCTGAGTAACCAACCAAGCCATTCCTTATTTTGTGAACTTGTTATATCTTGAATGACCAAAAATTGGAAAGTAGATGATAAATATTAAATTATTACCTTTTGTAAACAGTGTAACTTAGCTAAGTCACACACTGTTAGGACTTAGGGAAACTCAGTGTCCAATGTAATCCTATTATATAATATTTAATATATTATATAAAATAGTCCTCCAGCTCAAGCATTTTTATTTCTTAAAGTTTTGAAATACATGCAAAGTCATGATGTATTCTTAGAGAGTATTTTAGTAAACAGGTGTGGTATCTGATCTTGAAGGTAGCTTAGTAATAGAAACTCCTAGGATTTATTCTAGGATCAATCATCAATTTATGGAGAGTTTTGAAAACTCTTTATATTTGAATTTTTAGAATTTTTAGTCTTGTGTGATGGCCTGGAGAATATTTTTCAGTAGATTTTCGAATTCCCATTACTTTATAAACTGTGTTTATGACTGCAGTTTTCAACATGGAATAAATTATGAAAAAAAAAAAAAAAAAAAAAAAAAAACAATCAGACCATGTCTGACAGTCAGAAATAATTCCTGACGTCCTTGTACATCTTCTCCCCAGAAAAATAAAACTCCTAATACCTTCAAGCAGCAAGTTAAAAACTGGATGGACAATGGAAACAACACAGAGGAAGGATAGAAGAAGAAGGTATTCAAAACTAGATTTTATAGGCAACCTGCAAACAAAAGTAAATAGTAAAAAAAATAGTTTAGGAAAGAGGGTCTGACAAAGAGACCAGAAGTCCTGAGAACCTTAACCACAGTATCAATGACCCTTTAAAAATACTTTTTAAAAATAAATAAATAAACAGTGGAATTTGTTTCAATTTTTTGTATTTTTTTCTTTTTCTTTTTTCTTTTTTCGTTTAGATCTACAAATCTTCTTTATTTTCCATTTCTTTCACTATTTGTATGCTTAAGTTCTTTTGTGATGGCTGACTATGTTTTGCTTCAGCAGTTGCAGAGCTCTGCAGAGTTAAATAGCCTGTCAGGACTACCTCAGGAGGGCTCTTCTTCTAGACCTTCATGAAACCAAAACAGTTTCAGCTAAATTTTCAGTTCCTAAATATCGCAAGTCAGGCAGGCGGGGCAGGAGGCCGGCGTGGCTGACCAGGAACATTCTAATGGAGATTAGGTGGAAACAGAGAGTCTTTCGCTACTGGAAGGAGGGCCAGGTGACATGGAAAGAATACAGGGATGCTGTTCGTGTTTGTAGGAAGAAAATTCGTGTGGCTAAAGCACACCTAGAGTTGAAGCTGGCTGTGTCTGTGAGAGATAATAAAAAGGTTTTTTTTAGATATGTGAATGGAAAAAGGAGAACTAAAGAATACATAGGGCCGCTCCTTGATAGGGAAGGTCTCCTCACAGACAATGACATAGGCAAAGCAGAGACGCTTAACGCCTTCTTTGCCTCTGTCTTCAATGCTGATGATGGGCTTCGGGACCCAGGGTGCCCTGAGCTGGAGGACCGGGACGGTGGGGATGACAAACTCCCAACTGACCCTGAACGTGTGCGGGATTTGCTACTCCACCTGGATCCCTACAAGTCCATGGGTCCGGATGGGATTCATCCCCGGGTGCTGAAGGAGCTGGCGGACGTCATCGCGGAACCTCTCTCAATTATTTTTCAACTATCCTGGGAGTCTGGAGAGGTCCCGGTAGACTGGAAGCTGGCAAATGTTGTGCCGATTTTCAAGAAGGGTCAGAAAGAAGACCCTAGCAATTACAGGCCTGTCAGTCTCACGTCAGTGCCTGGTAAAATCATGGAGAAGATGGTTCTCAAACTTATTGAGGCACACCTGGGGGACAAAGCAGTCATTGGTCCCAGCCAGCATGGGTTTGTGAAGGGTAGGTCCTGCCTAACTAACCTGATTTCCTTTTATGATAAGATCACCCGTATGGTGGACCAAGGGAAACCAGCTGATGTGATTTTTTTGGACTTCAGCAAGGCATTTGACACGGTTTCCCATAGGATCCTACTGGACAAAATGTCCTCCATACAGCTAAATAAAAACATCATCCGATGGGTGAGCAATTGGCTAACGGGCAGGGCCCAAAGGGTTATGGTGAATGGGGCTGCGTCAGGCTGGCGGGCGGTCACCAGTGGGGTCCCTCAAGGCTCCATTTTAGGGCCGGTACTTTTCAATATTTTTATAAACAATCTGGATGTAGGAATAGAAGGTATTTTGAGCAAGTTTGCTGATGACACCAAACTTGGAGGAGTTGTGGACTCGGATGAGGGTGGAAAGGCCTTGCAGAGGGATCTGGATAGGTTGGAGAGCTGGGCGATCACCAACCGCATGAAGTTCAATAAGAGTAAGTGCCGGGTCCTGCACCTGGGACGGGGAAACCCTGGCTGCACGTACAGACTGGGCGATGAGACGCTGGAGAGCAGCCTAGAAGAGAGGGATCTGGGGGTCGTGGTAGACAGCAAGTTGAATATGAGCCAGCAGTGTGCCCTGGCAGCCAGGAGGGCCAACCGTGTCCTGGGGTGCATCAAGCACGGCATCGCAAGTAGGTCGAGGGAGGTGATTGTTCCACTCTACTCTGCGCTGGTGCGGCCTCACCTCGAGTACTGTGTGCAGTTCTGGGCACCACAGTATAAAAAGGACGTGAAACTGTTGGAGAGTGTCCAGAGGAGGGCTACGAAGATGGTGAAAGGCCTGGAGGGGAAGACGTACGAGGAACGGCTGAGGGCACTGGGCCTGTTCAGCCTGGAGAAGAGGAGGCTGAGGGGAGACCTCATCGCAGTCTACAACTTCCTCGTAAGAGGGTGTCGAGAGGCACGAGACCTTTTCTCCATTAACACCAGCGACAGGACCCGCGGGAACGGGGTTAAGCTGAGGCAGGGGAAGTTTAGGCTTGACATCAGGAGGGGGTTCTTCACAGAGAGAGTGGTTGCACACTGGAACAGACTCCCCAGGGAAGTGGTCACTGCACCGAGCCTGTCTGAGTTTAAGAAGCGATTGGACTGTGCACTTAGTCACATGGTCTGAACTTCTGGGTAGACCTGTGCGGTGTCAAGAGTTGGACTTGATGATCCTTAAGGGTCCCTTCCAACTCAGGATATTCTATGATTCTATGATAAATATTATCAGAATAAAAAGTTACAATTTGTAAAATCTATTTACCTAGGTCTTCTACCACCCAATGGAAGGCATTTACCTCTAAACCACCATTTAAAATTAGGCACTGTTGTTCTCCCTATTCTTTCTCTGTACCTTCAGAGAACAAATGGATTTCATTGTTTTTTCTAATTAGCTGGCATAAGCAAAAGAGATCCCTATCCAAGGGGCTCATCTTTTTGCATACATTAGGCACCCAGCTCTACTCCCAGAGCCAATGCTGTTATAGACCTGGGCCTATGAGCCTGATTATATGTGAAAAGCTCAGTATAAACGATTTGACCAAGGTCAAGGTAGAAGTCTGGGATGGAGCAGTGGACTGAAATTCTTTCCCTGAAATAGTTTCTCACTTTCTAGTGCACCTGGAACAGCCCTGAGGACCAAAGCACTACCTATTCATATAATGAATAACCCTTCTACTAAAAATTGCTCCAGGCACACTTGGCAGCAGTAGCATGGATAAGTGGGAGGACTAAGCTAGCTGATAACACTTGGTAAACTATTAACCAGCCCACACATAGGCTTGAAAGGTTTGTATTTGTATATATTAATCTTTCCTTTAAACACAGAGGACAATTATGGACACAGTGGCTAAACTGCCAGTGTTAATAGATTGCTAATGTAACACAATTACTACTGCACAACTCCCACAGAGATCTGTCCTTTCTGCTCAGAAGGACATCTTAGTTGGTGGGGAATGTCTGTGTATATATATGTGTATACATTTGGTGTTTAGTTTGCACTGATAAATACTAGCAATATCACAGAAAAGTTCTTCGTGACACCTAATATGGAAGATCATCTTGGGGAGTGTGGGACTTGCCCTTACTTGAACATGGCAACTCCAGCGTCCAGAATGCATGTAGGCTGCCATTTGTTGGCAATGGTTGCAGCAGCAGTTTCACAGTCTTGTTCAGTGGCCCCAGGTTAAAGAGAATATTTCACCTCTGCAGACGATTCGTAATCCATCCAGCTAAAGCCCCAAAAATTTAAAAGCAGAGCACCTCTTAGCATGGGTGTATAAGTATCATGTATCAAAAACCCCACACACAAATGAGTATGCATGTGTCTGCACCTGTGTACTTGTCCTCTGTGTCCTGGAAGACCCAGCAAAACTATCACATCCCTCTCCAGTTTCTCTCCATATTCTGTCTTAATGGTTGTAAGACATTGCTGGTGGCTGTGGAAAAGGTCTCTGTTCCACTGCAGAAGTACACACATATCAACTCTGAGAAATGTCATTCTTCTTTATATCAAAACGCCTGGCTTCCTTTTGCAATAAAAGGTGCTATATTATATAAGGCGAGATATGACAATCTGAACAATAAAACAAGAAATCCTAATCTCTTCATGCTGGGCACAGAGAGAAGTTTATTGAAGCACTGGTTTACTGTAGTATGTTATCGAATTGTGATAAAGCAGATAAAAAGGGAATGGAAATGGAAAAGTTATTAAACTAATTGTATCAGCAAGAATATTAATTTAATTTATCTCACTTTATTATTGCCATCAAGCTCAAATGCAAATCCTAAAGTGTGAGTTAAATAGATGATTGAATTTAGTTTGGGTGGAAAATAAAGGCTGAGAAATGATAAATGCTGTTTCATTACATTAATTTTGAAAAACAAATCTTTCCCCTAAGTGATCCTTTGATATCCCTTTTGTTTTCTAGTCTTGCCAGGAATTGTTAAAGACGACACTTTTGAGAGACCCCTAAAGAGGACTAAGGTGTACAATTTTGCTTTACTGGACATGAACATACTCACCTGACATTAAAACTTAACTCTCAGGTGTTTCAGTAGTTGCTTAGAAACATATTAAAATCAGAAGACATAGTAACCTCAAAGAGAAATGTGAATAGTTCTTCTGCTAACAACAAATACATAATATGCTCTAATTCATTTTTAAAATGTATTAGGGTATTGTGAAGCTAGCATAGCCTCAAAAGTATTAAATTTTGAAATAAATTGTGAGTGTTCCATGTTTCCATTTCAGCCTATTAGATTCTTTCTTTAGATTTCATCTTTCTTTAAAGAGTTAAGGTTGGGATGGGTTTCCTAACACTGTAAGTATTTAAAAGCCCATGTCTAAGGGAAAGCACAATAAACCAGTATTTTCTCATGGATTGAAGGAAATTCCAGGGTGTCACCTGAAGTGTAAATACTGGAATTTGAGATATTTATTATTCTGATGGAGGGTATATCTATAATATATACCACAATTTGAAGTTACTTGCCAAGCGCAATTAAAAGACAATTCAATTAGAATGACTGTGATGCTTCTGGTACCGAAGTACTTCGCTCAGAGAAATGTGCTCTGGAGATATAACCAGAGCAGAGCCTTCAATCATCTACTTAATCCCTGTACCTTAGTTTAGTTGCTGACAGATTGGAAGCAAGCATGGAACTGAGAATTCAGGCAAAAAATATAATGTAAAAAATATGAGGTAACCTTTATTAAGTATTATGAAATTCTTAAATGAGAAGAATTTAAAAAAAAAAAAAAAACTTTAAAAAAAAAAAACATACAAAAATCATAATTTATTCTGTAAATTCAGTCTCCTAGTTCAATTTTAACTTTTCTTCTTTTCATTCCTTGTACCTATCACTTCTCATCCCTAGCAAGTTATTTCCAGAAATAACTTCCTATGGATTTATGTCCTACAACTGGGTTCTCTAGTGTCTCATCTGCTGTTGGGACCATGCTCAAACTGCAGCGTTTTCTTGGAGAAAGAGGAAGACAGTTCTTTCTGTCTTCAGCCAGCTACATATTTTATAAAGTGAGTGAAAAAAAAAATCTTTGAGATTACTGTTTTTCTCTCACACTGGTTGGAATAGAGCAAGAAATTCAGTGGTTATAAGAAGATAAGGGGACAGTAGAACGCACGTGTATCCACACACACATTAATCCAGCAATGATTGCAGTAGCCTCCTTTCTTTAGGAAACTGAGCTGAAAATGTTTTAAATAACTTCTAATAGTAGAAGAAGAAAAAAGATGCATAACCATTCAGAACTGCAGGGAAGTTGATTCACTTCTGATAAAATTCAGACTACAGTGTATTAGACCAAGTCTTAAAACATGTAACGCTCATTCTAAAGGTAACATGTTTAAATGGACTTTATGCCTAGAAGATTTATTAAGTTGCAGTCATACTTTATCCTGGAAGTTCAGATTCAGATCTTATGAATTTCAAATAATGGCTGAGCCAAGTATAGTCAATGTTTATTATTATATCTGTGAGCAGCATGGTAATCAAAACTGTGGAAATGTCTGCAGCTGTACCCATAGCATCCCTTCTGCAATGCTCCCTTCACTACGGAAGCTGTTGAACTAAGTAGATTGTTGCCTACCATGCAACATACGCAGAAAGAATAGGGAGTAGAAAGCAAAATATCATTTTGGCTGCCATTTCTCTAAGTTAATAATCATTGTAGGAGCACATGTTGAGTTTTAGTATTAAAACGAAGGGTTTCATATTACAGATTATAGGGAGACTTATGTGAACAATGTGGCAGATATAGACAATCAAAGTGTCTATTGAGGCATGGAGCTGCAATACAAAAGCAATCAGTGCAGAAAGCAAGGCAGTGACAATACAATTTTAAATCCATTTGATAGGCAAACTATATCTGTTGAAATTTCTCAGGGTGAATGAGTATAAAACTCATTATCAGTATTGCAGCATGTCCCATGGTACCACTTTATTTATTCAAATTAAGATTGGAGAAAGTGAGTAAATACAGCAACCCTGTACTCTAAAAATTCTTTGCAGATAAATCCTTTGCTTATATTTGTTCTTTGCACACTTTCCTTCAGTGTCTCATACAATGTTCCTACCCAGTGTAGGAAAACAAGCTTTATAGAAAGTACAGAGCATATGCCTGTGAAGTGTATTTACCATTTAGAATGGTCAGTGAACACATTCAGGCACTGAATGATAGTGGAAAGGACTGAATCCTTAATCTTGGCTTTTATCATTTAATATTCTCAGTTGAGTATCTCAGATGTCTGTGAAGCATCACAGACTACTCAGTCATGCTCTTAAATGATGAGAGTTATTTGGCTGGCAGAGTCCACCCAGTCACATTCTATGGCAACTTCTTGACACAAATGTTCGTTTTTACCAAGTACTTTTCACATAACAATTTTCCCCCAGGACCTGTGGATCCCAAGCAGTTTGCAGCCCATTTCAATCATGTCACTGGCCAGCATCTTGGATCCTAATGAAGAGGGATATTCTCCTCCCATTTGAATACATGAACTAACATTACTGAAATATTTCAAAAGCACATGACCAATCACATTTATACATTTTTTCAAGACAGCAGAAATTTTAGAGATCACAGTGTAAGTGATCACCAGTGTTTTGGACTGTGGGTGTTTAGATTTTTGACATCAAAACCAACACTACCCCACATACTATATTAGCCAAAGGCTGAGAGATCTCAGCACTTCTATGTGGGGATCTATAATTTCCATTTAGGTTTGTATCAGACTCGCATACAATAATTACTACAGTTTGCACTGTAGTGAAGAGCTAGTGAAAGATTCAGACTATGCTTTCTTTTTATTTTTTTTCTCTTCTCATCCTTGCTATAATCTCTGTAATTGTGTTGATAACGGTCTAAACTACTTTGCCCTTTTCATTGTTGAGTAATTTGATTAGAAAGTAATTTCTATCCTCAAGCTCAGTAACCTTAGGGAAAAGGTGAAACAGAGAGGTCATTCAAAATACAGAGACTATCAAAAAAGGTTTAAATAACTGAATCATTAAGATTCTATAGCCTCCTGTCCATGACAAAGATGGTAATGAGAAGAGGAAATAGCATTCCCAATGTATTCATTGGGAAAATTACTGTAATGAAACTTAAGCACAGGAAATAATGCAAATGTAGCCTGTTCTCATTATATGTGAAAGATTGACATTTTTGTATCCCTTTCTTCCTGTCATTGTTACTGTTGTATGAAAATCAAACCATGCTTTCATCTTAAAAAACACATTTTACTCAACATACAATACAAATGTATCACAGAAAATTGTAAGAACAGATAGTCAAGTGGTCAGAGTATTTATTTACAGTTCATGCAAAACAGGAAACAAACCTTATGCTCAAATCTATATGCAGTATTTATCATTCGTTATGACTGCATTCATTAAGTTGTATTAAGTATAGAACAGCGTCTGGAAATGTCCCAAGTAAGTTTCTATGTGCAACCTTTTTATGGATCACTGAGAACGGATACTGATTCTGAAGATCTACAAGACCCAATGCATTCTGCAAGGTTATAACCTTGCATACCATAAAAATAACCTTACAGGTTAATTTATGATTTAGTATAGAAGAACTGAAAAAGAAACTTATAACTATCTGTTCAGGTAATAAGGCTATAACTATCACCAATCTGCCTGCTTCATTGGCTATTGCTGAAAAGATACTGTTCCCGACATTAAGATTTTCTTTTTACAATGAATGAATTGTTCTAAGTTATTCCACTCCAACTTAACTCAAAAATGAAGGTGCCATTTTTCTCCTCAGATATTGCAAAGATAACTCTTGCCCAAGTGTCAGCCAGAGCCTAGTTCTGAAATCTGTACCTTCAAAGGTGAACATTTTGAAAAATAACAAGCAACTTCAAAAAAATCCCAACTTCTACAAACAGGAACACATGAATAAACTTATAGGTAGCAGTTACTAGAAATCATATTAATTCATTTCATACTGTGTGGTTCCAAAACACTATAAATACTATATGTACTGTTTCTCTAAGTAATGAAATGCAGTCTACAGGAGGAATGGTAGAAAATTTAAAAAGTGTTTTAATGTTACATAAACAAATACTTCACAACAGCTAGATAGGTGCCCAAAGCAACAAGAAAATAAATAAATAAATAAATAAATAAAAAGCACATAATTGTGCTTGCTTCATAACTACAGAAAATAGTAAAGATCTTTAGCAGTTACAAATTTTTTTTCTAATTTATTTTCACAAATTTCTGTAAAATTCAGTTAAACTGGGTTTTGAAGCCATTGAATTCTAAAGGGGTTTTGTCCAGTCAACCTTCTTTTTCATCAGTCTAATTTTGAACCAACAACGAGTATCACTTCAGGTAAATTGAACCACTTGAGCCTTTCTGATGATAATCCAAACTGTTCCTTCTGTACTGACTAGAGTACAAAGATAATTATCATAAAATCTACACCCCTGAATTCCTTTCTGATCTAAACCAAGGCAGCTATAACAGCACCAAATTAAATCATTTTTCCTCAGGAGACTTATCATCCACAATGCAAAACAAGTAAAATGTCACTGATACTTCTATAGCTCACTCGCCTTGTTGGCCTTGATCTACACTCTTTAAATCACAGAAAGAAAACAGTGTAGTGGGGCCCAGTAATCCTTACTTCTTAGAATTGCATATGAACAATATGAACTCAGTGCAGGGTGGAATACTGTATGCAACTTTTTCATAATTTCATCTAAAAATTGATTAAATGAACAGGTATGTGTCAAATGATTCTTTGTGCAAAGGCACTAACAGACAAGAAGATGCTGCTTATTCTTTAGACTCACCTGTAGCAAAGTGACACTTCATAGCTTGGGATTTCTTTTCTCTTCCCATCTGGCTTGCTTCCTTTAAGCAAAATTCCAGCACTCCGTGCCTGGTAGCCGCCGCATCAGTAAACATCCTTATGTTGCTCATGTTACATCTTCACTTGACATAACAACAAATGAAAGTGTTCTTCTGTATATCCATTTCTTTTCACACAGCTTTGGCAACTGTCAGCTGGAATAGGAAAAGATGTTCTGATTTCAATAGCTGACAACTGATATGCAGAGAAAGCTAACCAGTGCCAACAGAAAAGGAGCAGGACATTACAGAAAACCTGTATGTTAACACCAGAGTCCAAGGCCAAGCAAACCACTAAATAAGATTCAAATGTTGCCCTTTCCGGCCCCAGCTGTCACCAGGCATTGGACCTAAACAATTGCTAAATTCATGTTTTTCCTCACTGTCTCATAGTCAGTGCTTCTGTATGTGGATAATGTAGTAGTTGTCAAGCAAGGATCACATGGAATGCATTCTAGAAAGTGTTGGAAAAATGGAGAAATGAAAACCAAGTGAAAAGTCCTGTATATTCTTCATGGATTCCACTGTTCTCCTCTTCTCCTATGCCAGAGATAAGGATTATGAAATAAAGAGAGAGAGGTATACAAGAGAAATTTTGAGAACTGCTAGTAGAGTACACAGAGTATAACATTTTCCCTGTGTAAAGTCATGTCTAGGACTGGAATACTGTTTTTTTCCCCATTTGAATTCATGGCCCCTACTGCATACATGCATCTGTCCTTAGAAGGTGCAGGTGATACTGTGTAGGTACATCTAAGGACTTGTAGAGTTTGGAGAAAGGCCGTAGGAGTTGTCATGGACAGATTTGATGTGTGAAAAAGTCACGTTTTGATTTGAGTGACATAAAAATCCTCAGTAACTCTGGTAAAACACACACAGTTTGCTGCTGATCTCACTTCTACTAACTTCTGACTTCCTAAAGCTTCAGTGTAGCAAATTCCAGGGCAAACTTGTCTACAGAAGAATTTCAATGTATACAGTAACTTTTTTCCAACACTTCACATGGTAGTACCAGACATGTGACAAACTCTGGATGGAGCATTTATGACACCTGACATCTAGAGCCTTTCCATGCCTTTTCAATGACAGCTGCTGAGAAGAAATAACATCCTCCAGCTGCACAACTTTATCCTTCTCTCACTTGTGAATTGAGACATTTTGCTTTAAAGTGGCACTCTATACTGTACTCTTAAAACTGCAATTGTCACTTGATGAAAGGAAGCCAAATGCTCCATCAGTGACATCTGACAGCAAATAAAAATCTCCTTCCTAAGGGCATAATGGGCAGGATGCAGCCATATCGTTCTTTCCTCTTATTAAATCACACTATCAGTGGGATTAACTATCAGGCAGTAGACACAAGGGCTCCACGAGAATATACAAAACAGAAGCAGGGTACAAAGACCAGCGCATGCCTCTCCTCAGAACTCAGCACCATGACATTCCATGAATAAATTAATGTGATTAGTCCTCCAAAGAAAGCCTACGGAAAACAGTCGGCAATAACACAAGGCCAGGTACCCTATCATCTTAAACCTGGCCTTCACAGTGGGGTGAAGCCACAGGGGAGGAAAGAAACAGCAGTTCCTCCCTAACCAGATTCACTTGCAAGCTACATTTCAAAAACCAACAAAAACATATACACAGTAATTGCTAGATAGTTAAACAGGGATGAAAAGCATGACCAGATGAACAAAAAGTCTGAGCTTGTTCATTCTTTCCTCCCACAGCTGCTGTCTGACCACAATCTCCTTCTCAAGTTTAATTAGCAGGCCAAATTAAGCCCTCATGTTACTCTGTTCAGTGGAGTTTGCATGTGGCATACATTTGCAGTAATGTGCTATGCCAAAGATTTTCCTAAGTGACTTTCTGTTAGAATGCAGATGTTAAAGAAATCTGATTTCAGAAAGGGCTTGAGTGCCCCTACACTCAGATATTCTCTCTCTGTAAGGACTGAGATGTTAAAGGCAATCCAGAGTGAACCAACTAGTTGCAGCTGTAGAGGAGATATGGTCCCCATGTCAGACCTACCAGGCACATGTACCCTACAGCACCTTCAATGACACTTGTGGTTAGGAACCTTAAAAGTTCCTCATAAGTCAAATCAAGAGGTTTCTGACTCTTATGCGTGCTGTATGAGAATCACACTATGACGAAGACACAACGACCCTGAGTTATCACATTTTTTCAGCCTAAAAACCAAACCAAAAACAAAAAACAGTGCTAAAAAAATCAAATTAAATAATAAGAGCTTTTTGTTTTTAATCTCTCCTTTATTTACACTTATGATTTTATTTTCAAATTATAGATAATTTCCAAACGATCCACAGGGGGCTAACAAAAAGATTCACTCTTGAATATAAACAACTGCAATACCCGGGTCAGTACTCCTGTCTCCTACTCCACCTGATCAAAGAGAAGCTCTTAGCTGGGAGAACCTCGCTATAAAAAAAACCTGCCCCAAGAGACTCCCCATGTCCCTGCTACACCCTCCCTGCAGAAGGGCAGACCCTATCTCCCCTTCAGCATAACCAAGAAAACATGGGAGTCAACAGAATCCCTCTATTCTTATCTGTCCTCACTGTTGAGGAGTAAGGGGTCATCCCTGCGAAAAGCCCTCATTTCTTTTACTCAGTGATACAGTTTGGGCTGCTAAGACGCAATGTTACTGTTTCTCTCTGGCACAGAAAAGGCCAGATTCTGTGTTGAATGGGATAAGTGATGAGTGGATTTGGGCTTTCCCAGGCAGACATCTAGTGCAGACCTCACACTAGAAGTGTCTCAGATAAGAAGGACTTACACGTGGGGTGAGGGAGGAGAGGACACACATCACTGCACTATCTCTGACTGCACAGCAAGCCTGGACCTCCCCGATGCTCCAGTCAAAAGCACCATGCAAATTACCTTAACTGACCCCATTTTATTCACAGAGCATTTTATTCTAGAACATACATCCTGTGAATCCCCTTGGCAACTAGCTAACAGCCAGCAAAATATTCTCTGGCAAATGCCCATTAAACTTCACACAACGTTCCTACACCAAAGAGGCTTTATCTCTAGTTTGTAGTCTCATTTTTTTAAGCATCCTGCAGTACCAGATAAGCTTTATAAAAGCTGTTCATTATTTGATGTTTCCTTTGTTCAGAAAAAATGACAACAAATAAATTTGGGGGAAAAATAGGCACCACTTTGATATTTTCAGTGGTGCTATTCACAAGACAAAGAAAAAATACATTTTTAACATCCTTGCCCAGAATATTAAAGCCCTGGGTTTTGCCGGAAAGATGATTTGGGTATAGAGAGCTTCATTATCAAAGGTCTCAGCAGTTCTTCTTGTCTGTACCCTCCCCAGAAGCATCCAGGATGTCACAATCACTTTCTGGAAAATCAATTCTGATCTTTCACAGAAAGCTATTAAAAGTAACCTGGATCTTATGGATATAACACTGTAACCTAAGAATTTTAGAAAGCTGGTAGCCTTTCTTAATTGCATAATGAAGGTTTAGCACTGGGTATTAGCTCCTGGGCAGAGTTGTATGTCAAGTATATGTCATACGATTTGTTACTGAAGGATGAACATTAATGTCTGTTGTCACATTAGGAGACAGGCTCAATCTGGGCAATACTTTAGTAATAGTTTGCAGGGTGGGAGGACTTTGAATTTCAATCATTTTAAATGATTCATTTGTGTTTTAATGTGGATCCAGGTTCACTTCACATCCTTGGGCCATTGCAGACATTTTAGCCCCCTGAGTTAATCCTGTGTTCATTCCCCAAAATGAATATTCATACCATTCAAATGCATTTTTTAATTAACTGCACCAGCAGCATTATCATTATTGCACCTGAAAGATCCAAAGCCAGATCAGAGAAATGTTGCCACAATAGAATTCACTAAATTCTGCTCACATTCCCTTCTAAGGCTGATCACCTTTAAAGTAATGAGAATAAACTGTGGGATAATATAAGACAGATCTAATTAAGATAATGAACTGGAGATTATGAACATTGCTACTCTATGTCTGAAGAATTTTAATATATTAGTCTAACAGAAGGTTAAGGATTTACAAAAGGAAAGGTATAGAAATATACAATGTGTTTTTGTTGGACAAAGCTTGAGATTCAGCACCTAAAATGTATAAATGAAAGAGGGATAGAAGGAAATAAAGGCACATATTTCAGGAAACACATATCATAATTTATTTTAATTAATTTACTTAACACTTGCGTAGAACACAGGATGAGAGAATTCTCCCTACAAAGTGTGGAATAAAAAGAAAGCGGGCAGGGAAACATTATGACAAGCTGAGAGGCACTTATAAGGCTATACTGTGGAGTTTTATCCTAGCTTCCATCTGATATGGCTATTATGGTGTTGGATGAATTTTTCTTGTGGGAGCAGCCTAATTAGCTTGCCAGCAGCAGCAAAGAAGGGAAAGGGAAGGAGGCAGACAGAGAGGAAGGGGGTAAATGAGCTGTTAGGTAAAATAGAGTTGATATCAATAAGACCCACTGTTCCTGTGAAGCTTCATCTTCCAAAATAAGGCAGCAGAGAGACAAATGTTTGAGGCTGAAACTAAAACTCAACAATTTTCTGCAATCAATAGCAGATTGTCAGACATCGTCCTTCTCACGTTTGCAGAGGTACATTTTTCAGAGCCAGTGCCTGGGAACTGCTGCCTTGGAAAGGTACCCCCAACCATTTCACTGTAATTATTCCGCCACAGATAAAATTTCAGTCCAGAAAGCATCACTATTATTTTCTAGAATAGAAATGTCAGTTTACAAGCATATTCATTACAGAATGAAAAAGAAAAAAAAAAAAAAAAAATAGGCCAGGCTGTGCTGACCCAAAGCTGCGTATCGGGTGGACACCCATGTCCTCTGTTGAGATGAGAACATTGGGAAAACTGAATTCTTGAGGGGTAAGTCAGCACAGAGGCATGACTGCAGCACAGGCAGGTATAAGCCACCCATCACAGAGAGCAACAGCAGCATCCCTGCAGCTGCACGGCTTCTCTCAGACTGCACCACCTTGCCCACAGCTGTAGGTAGATGCTGGACTGTGAAGCCTCAGCTGCAGTCAAGAGACTGCTCCTTACACCCAGCACAGGTAGTGCAAAGCCCAGGCCCCCATGTCTCAGGAGTCCTGATGGTGCAAGGAGGGACACAGCTCCCGGGTGTAGGTGGAAGTAGTTGGGGACAGACAGCCCAAAACGCCATTTCATGTTGTGTTGCTATAGCAATATGATATAAGGACAATGGAATCAAATTTTGCCTGATTAAAGACCACAAGGTTTAGTTTAGAAAAATATGCTTTGATGGAGAGAAGTATCTGAGAATAAAATGACAGTAATCTCATTCTGGTCCATTTCTACTGCTCCAAACAGGATGCCATGGACAATACGTAATGGCTCCAAAGTTCATTTCCAAAAGTACAATTCTCACTGCTGCTTCCTGTCCAATTTTCATCTTGTTCCAGAAGCAAAGATTATACTACAGATAAGCATAATTGTCATTGGCTTCACTGAAATAGCAATGTTTTTTCTCTGTATTTAGGAACATACCCTTTCCTTGGAAAAATAGCCATCTTTGGATCTGGAGACAGAGAAAATTAATTTGTTGGAGCTTTCCTTCAGATTGCTCTACTAAATAAATAAATAAATAAGTGATCAGCCTTTTCTCCCTACAGCACCAAGAGACAATATCCAAAACATATTCTCTACAAAGCGGAAAACCTGTCTGTGAAGCAGACAGTTCAATGCTCGAGGTAAGCAAGAAAATAAGGACGTAACCAGTCTCATTGCTCACACTCTGAACACCAAGCACATTGCTTTTACCCTCACTTCTCTCTTATTAGCACTGTATTAAAAATAATTCCAAAGAAAAACATTCTGCTGTGCACACTCATCCCCCTGAGAAGAGGATGAGAGAACAAACACACACCAGCTGTTCGTTGTGCTGCTCTGTGCTCTACTGCATGTCACTCTGTTTCTTTGGTCATGAGCTCAATATAAAACCCCAAAAGAATAAACTGGAAATCAAGACTGTCCTAATATCACTGAGCAGAGCCAGAAAAAAAAATCATAGCGAGAACACTGAAGCAATTGCTCAGAGGTCTGTCAGCTGTGTACTACACATCCGCTCACCAGGAGAGGACAAATTAAATGAGAAGGAGTCATCTTTATTCTTAAAATTTTTAAATAGACTCTTAGGGAATGTCTTGTAAAAAATGGTAGACTTCAAGGGTGGATAAGCCTGATCTTTTAGAAAAATTTGGTTTGTCCAAATGAGTTGTATTGACCAAGGCACTGCAGTAAATTATTAATACTGACCCAATACATACACATTTAATATAGGCATTAAATGTTATATACCTCCCTCATAATTTTGGTTAGAGAATATGTTGTTTGGACAACAAGCAAAGTGGAGAATCAATGAGAATTTAAGACACTGCTTGGTAAACACTTGGGTGGTGCGAGGTTCCTTACCCTTAGGACAGTCTCAGCCTGCCAGTGATCCCACAAATTGTCCTCCATGCACTCCATGCAATTCTGAATGCATAAAAAGTTAGTATCTATACCAGGAAAAGGCACTTAGAAATATAGGGGTATGTTTAAGCAGATACTGTCTGGAGGGGGGCTGAAGGCGGCAGGTCAGTCTGCCTTTCAGAAAAGGAAACAGAAATCCATGGGGACAAAGAGATTTGTTTTAAAACCTTTTTCTCCAACTGCTGTATTCTTACTGCTGACTTGGAAAAGAAGCATTCTAGTCACTAAATTCAGTCTAGCCACTGTCCACAGGAGATGAGGATTTGGTCAAAGTGAGGGAGAGTCGCTTGATTTTATCCCAAGAAAAGTTAGAGATGTAAAAGCTAAAACATGAAATCTGAGAAAACAGAAAAAATACAAGTAAAGTTGGCCTTCCAGAGTGTTACAGATTAGTAAAGGAAGCAAGGAAAGATGCCAGAGAAACTTATTTTCCTGCTTACTAATTCTGACAATTTTTCAGACAGGTAATATAATTATAGTTTGACCATTTCTGATGTAGCTTACAATCATCATGGAAAGATGAGATAGCACCCATCATCTCTGATTTGCAGAACTGAAGTGTTTTTACCAATATTTAAAAGATTTGTTCATTCTGACCAGGATTTGTTAGCTTTAAAATAAATAAATAAATAAAAATCCAATGTGATCTTAGCTCACACAGATACTAACTTACCTCTTGAATTCTGCCTCCATCTTCAGGGAAGAGAGAGAATTCCTTTAAAAATGGAGAACAAAGACCTAGCTGAAGTGTCACTTGAAGAGATTTCTTCTGATTAAACTGGAAATAAAATAAATTATTTGTTTTGATAACACACTCTTGACTCCAAAATTGTTGTATTACCAATTATTTCTCTTTTACTGTCAGTGTTTATTGTCTTTTCAATATTACTGGATTTCATCGTTTATAGATATTTTCCTTCCTCAATATTTAAATCAATAGTTTCAAATACTCTTTTACTCTTCGTTATCCTTCCAACTTTTGTTGCCCTCAAGACCATATTTCTATCCTATGCATATGCATGGAGATGAAAAGATCAAGAGATACGAGCTCATTCAAATCTCATCATCTGTCTTATATCCAATGTACCGTACATTAATGGAGCATTAAAGTTTTTGTGTTAAATCAAGGTAAAAAAATAAGTTGTGATGATAAAGACTGCTCTAATCTAGCAATCACAATTTTAACTGCTGCATGAATACAAGAGCAGGACATATGATTTGAATAACAATGGGAATATTGACAAATATTGAGTAAGTGTGAAAGTATAACGTTTAATATAGCAGCTGTATTATTATTTAAAAATGTAGAAAAACAGACACATCGCCTGACCAAGAACAAGTCCTGATTTTCTCACTACTTATATATTGATCTTTAGTTTGTTGTCATAAAACCAGACTCCAGGTGCTGAAGTGTACTACCTTAACCATGTTTTGAAGGCCATTGTTATTGTGTTGTTCTTTTTAATGTGAAACAACTTAAGGAATACTCAGTTAGCAAAAAGACCAAAAAGTATTCCAACCAAACAAACTCAAAGACTATGTCACTCTCTTAACATAGCTTTAACTTAGCAGCTGCCAAGACAATCTGCATCAAAATCACCAGGCCAGTAAGATGCAATTCTGACCTGGCATGACAAGTGTGGGGAGGAAAGCATTGTCACTCTGACACAGCAGCCTCTGAGCAGAGAGCTCTTAAGAGAAAGTTTCGAGAAGTCTGGAAACATTGCCATTACATTGCCATTGTAGTGATGTTTCTGGATGATGTGTAAAGAAGACACTGTAGTTAAAATGAGTCATTTTCTGCACACATACACATACACACACACATACACACACACAATTCTCACTCCTAAAAATGAAAATGACCTAATAAAAAGTCAGGTATTCTGGTTTTGAATTCTTTCTCCTAATTATCTACTTTCCAGCATGGTTAGACATCCCCAGAGAACTCTAGACTCATCTCCGCTAGGGCCAACACATGGAATAAAATCCAAACACAATCTAAAAAGCCTACAATTTAGGGACACGTAAAAAGAAAAGCATTTTATACCTGAGACTTAGAGGGATTAAACAGAAAAGCCTCTTCTTTACTCTTATCCATCCTAAAGGGGCCCTAAAAATCCCTTACAACAAGTCAGTTTTCCTCAGCAGAAGCACTATGAAAAAAGCAATAAGCCTTGTTCCTAACATTCTTTCTCAAGGTCTAGTGTAAAAAGCATGCTACATTTTGGAGTGAGGACAAGAGGAACAGCATTATGGCTATTTCAGCCATGACATTTCTATTTCATGCAATCCTATTTCACATCCCCTTAGGACACTGCAGAGGAGCCACAATTTGAGCTGAATAGATTACACCAGAACTCTCACCAGACTCCAGGGCAATCCAAGGTGAAAGGAGCACAAAAGTATCTTGAAGTTACTTTGGCCTATCTTCCTACTAGGTCATGACTTCTGCGCTCCTACTCTAGAGACACAGCACAGATTTTCACGCTGATTTGCTCAAAGGTTTCAGTTCCAGAACTGAATTCAGGTGTCCTGAGTTCCCAGTCTTTACTCTTCAAGAGCTGGGGCTGCTCAGCCTGGAGAAGAAAAGGCTCAGGGGTGTCTTATCAGTGTGTATAAAGACCTTCATGAGTGTGAGTAAAGAAGTCAGAGCCAGGATCTTCTCAGTAATCCCAGTGACAGACAAATTGAAATACAAGAAATCCCATCTAAATGAAAGGAAAACCTTTTTTATACTTAGAGTCATCAAACACTGGAACATGTTTCTGAGAGATGTCACGGAGCTTCCATTCTGGGAGATACTCAACACCCAGCTGGCTATGACCTGAGCAATCTGCTCTAGCTGACCCTGTTTGAGGAAGGGCTTGAACCAGACAGTTTCCAGAGATGCCTTCCAACTTCAGCCACTCTGTCCAGGCAATAACTTTATGGTGACTTTATTGTTAGGAACTGAAAGGGATAAATAAGCATCTGGAATGCTTGCTTCAAAATATATGCTTCTCTAAGGGAACACAGGATGTGCTGACATTGAGATGCAAGCTGAAAAATGCAACTAGGAGCTGCTCTGGGATACCAAAGTAATTCAGAACTGTTAATTAAGAACTGCTAATGAAGAACACAGTGCTGGATCGATTTCTTCAAGGTTTTATTTCTAACCGCTCTAGCCTGATTCTCAAGGGTCTCTGAGTGAAAGATGGGCAACAGAAACTTGGAACTAGAGGACTCCCATATGCTTCTGTGTGTCTTTAGCAATTCTCCAGTTTTAATGCTTAGTTATACACAGGCTTTCTTAGGACTAATTTCCACTAAAAATTAATGGCAATTTGGACATCCTTTTCTTTGGCTGGCGAGGAAGATGCAGCCTGCTATATTTTTCCCTTCCTGTACGGCTCCTTGCAAAGTGAACTACAATTTCAGTGGTGCCAGGCCATGAAAGGTTCACACCCCTGTAACAATAATAATTCACTGTGGGCCACTTCATCCCATATGCTTCTGTCCAGTATTTCACAACTTTGGGAGCCATAGACCTCCAAGTTAGCAGAATGCATCAGGTAAGGAACAGAAATTCTTTCCCAGAAAAAAAAAAAAAAAAAAAAAAAAAAAAAAAAAAAGAATAAATAAATAACCAACAAGATAATGTTGTTTGTTGTCCTAAAATGGTATAGTTCTGCAGTGGAAGATGATGAACTTATCAGGATTTTTTGCACAACATCAGCTTCCTTCTTACCTTCTTTTTTTTTTTTTTTTTTTTTTTTTTTCCACAGGCTCTGTGGCATCAGCTTGTACCACTACTGTTCCCTCATCTTGACAAGCTGTCACAGAAAAAAATATATATATAGGAACTACTTGCAGGCCATTATATGTATTTTACATGCAGAAAAAAAAGATTCAAAGGTTCAAATCTTCACTATGGCTTGCTTCCATCCTAACAAAGAATTCCTGCCTTTCACTTTCATCTCAAACCCATTATCTCATGCTAGCAAAATTTGAATTACATCTAGTACTCACATCCTGGATCTCCATGTCCTAGAAAAGCAGGACCCATACGTAGCTTTACTTTTGCCTGACACTGGGATCTGTGAACCCCATATTAAATAAAAACTGAACAAACAATGCAGTCTGTCAGGTCTGCCTGCCACAGATAGGAGCTTCTTTGACACTGCTGCAGAGCTAACAAACAGAAGGGACATTCATGGCATGTGCACACTTCTCAGGGGCCTCTGACTCTTGTTTCTTTGAAAAACCCAAAGCTCTTTGGATCTTTACTGCACACATAGCCACAGTGATGCTCAGTTTCTTTGCTTCCACGCTGATATTTTGCAGATTCTTAATAATCCCTTAGTAAACAAAGGAGTGCCGTTTCATACATGTTAATAAGAATGTAATGTTAGTTCAGGGAGCAGGAGGTACATTCCTGCAACGAAGCCAAAACTTTGCCAAAATACCTCACTATTCCCATGGGCACGTGAAGTATATACTTGAGGACAGAGCAGTAACAAAGCCATATTCACACGCGAGGACATCTGAGCATACATGGCATATAATGAATATGTGTTTAAGCATCTGAACAGAGTGCCTCTGCATAAAATGCTATGAAGGGATTAAGCCAAGAGAGTCATGTGGCAGTGACTCAATAAGAAAGATAAAGAACAATCATTTAGACCCCAATTCCCCCAAAACCTTAGCTTCAGCTGTTCAGGCTTCATTTACATTACCACATCTTGCACTTCAGCTATTAACAGCATACTACATTGTGAGTGGGCTTTTGTAGGGGCACAAAAAGAACGAGTGGTCACAAGGAAACCTTTGTGCCTCTTCCACGGTTGCATAGGAGCTCCAGTCCTTGCAGTCCACAGCTGTATGGGGAGTTTCAGAGTTAATAATGCCAGCAGCAGAACACTTTTCAAAGGAAAGTGGAGCAGAAGGGAGGGCAGCTAAAGATCTGCTCTCTTTCTCTCATATTGGCTACCAAATTAAACAGAGAGAGTTTATGCTGTGTTCCCACAAAGGAGACATACAAGCTACTTGTCATTGCAGAAAGCCTTTCCACAGCACTGAAGCTTTCTGTCTGCCCTTGAGAGCTGACAGGCACGACGCTTTCAGGCATTACCCGCTCTGCAGTGCACCTGCAGCTCGCCCATGCTTTTGCTGTGCCCTTGCTAGTGCCTGGAGAACAGGTATCATATAGGATTTACGCACGTCCTGTTGCTGGATTTATTTATGGTGTTTTTAAGCACCAGGCATATGCATGATGCTTAATAAGGCATAAGCTTCAGATAGCCTCTGCCTGGAGGAGATTATTTGTTACATATTCATTCTGTGACTCAAAAAGATTGCAAACTATATTTTTAAAGGGATGCAAGAAGCCTTATTCAACCTTAAATCAGTGTGTCCATCAGCACACCTAACTAGCCATTTTTTGCCACTGATGTTTTTCTTAAATATCAAACTTTATGAATGAGCAATCTGGGAAGTTAGAACTGAAAGTTCTTTTTTTTCTTATTTCTTTTTTTTCTCTTTTTCTTTTTTTTCTCTTTTTCTTTTTTTTTCTTTTTCTTTTTTTTCCTCTTTTTCTTTTTTTCTTTTTTCCCCTTTTTTTCTTTTTTCTTTTTTTTCTTTCTTCTTTTTTTTCCTCTCTTTTTTTTTCCCTAGGGTTGTGCTTATATTATGCAATATCACCTATAAGCCCCACCGAATAACTGCTCCTAACCTATAGAAAACCAAAAAGGATAAACCGAGAAAGGGGACGATGCCGGAACACCAGAGGTCCCCTGACGCAGGGAGGATGCAGAGGGCTGGCTGAGATGGAGGAGGACGTGCCCCGCCTGCAGAAGCCGGGCGGCAGGTAGCTCTGCCGGCAGGTGTCAGCCTTGCTTTGCACAACCCGAGCCTCCCTGTCTCGCAAACCAACGCTGGCAAATTGGTTTGATCTGATTATTAATATTGACAGTAATTTTCTCGTGAGGAGCAACAGTCGCGCAAGCTAACCGCGTTATCGCAGAAGCCTATAGGCAGCGATATTTATATACGTTCCAGTGTTGAACGAGCTGTTACCGTGGCAACTGCTCCATCGGCTGGATTATAACTGGGTGAAGGAGGGGACAGGAACAGCTTCCCGATGAGAAATTCAATTAATGAGCCGCTGTTCGCAGGCAGAAGCTAAACAGCAGTTCCTCTGAGTGGCCAGTCACGTCTTACACGAGATGTTTTTCCCCAAAGGGGAAACGCTGTCCACTTTATTCTTTCTTCACACTTACCCCTATGCCCATTTTCAAGGCATTCTCTTGCGAGTGACATTTATTTTCCTCCTACCAAATTCTGTGCAGGTTTCCATTCAGCATATCCACACCACACAGATAGCATTTTGTAATGCCAGGTGTCCTTCTGCCATGTCACAACATGCAAACACAATATTTTTATGACAGTGTTTCTTTTATTAAAAATGCATTGAATATATATTTTAAGATACAGCTTCACAGTCAATCAATCAATCAATCAATCAATAAAAATGCTGTTACTCACTCAGTATGCTAAGGGAGGGAAAAAAAGAGCCCAGTCCTTGTGCAATTTAGTTTCTGAAAGGCTCCTTATCTCCTGCTGTGCTGTAATTTTCACAGCACTCTGAATTCACAGGGATGCTGTCAGTCACTCTGATGGGTGCAGCACCCAACCCTGTTCATTTCTAATCTTATTTCTCCCCTCATGATCTTTTAAACCCCACCTCTACAGTCCCCCGCAGAGGAAGCACCTGTGGGGAACAGACCACAGAAGCAAAAAATGCCTATGTGAAAGAATCCTGAGTCTTCATTTTCTTATCTGCATTAAATCACACCATAATTTGACATAGGGATTTGTAGTCATTTCTTCTGAGATCCTCAAATCATTTTTGGCCTACGCTCATATGAAAATGTCCTTTTGGTCCTGTACTTTAAAATCCTTTGATCTACTTCAACCACAAAAACCTTCAAATGCTAGCTAACATCCAAGCTATCTTGTTTCCATTTGAATAAGAAATGTAGTACCTGACTCATCCCTTTCGTAACAAATGAATACAAAGAACATCAGTAGGAAAATATACTGGAAAGGCTTCCCACTTACAAATTTCTCAATCTGCCTTTCCAGTTATTCATCTGCTTAAAATAAGCTTTTCCCTCTCTCATAGTACTTCCACCCAGCACTACATTCAGATTCCCTAGATCTCCGATATTTATCTTCAGGCAGACATCTGCACCAAACTGATGCATCAGTCCCTGAAGCTGTGGTCAGTTTTGAGGCAAATCCTTTTGGCCACCCAGCCAAATATTCTATTTGGGCCTCATCCAATCTAACACCAGTTTCTACTGCTTTATCTACCATCAAAGAGAGTGAAAATCAAGGACTTCCTCACCTAGAATAAGGCAGAAATAACTGTAGTAATGCACACCCAAAAGCATCTTTGAGGTCAGCACCACAACAAAGAGCAATACCCTTTCACACAGGATATGGTCAAACTTGTTCATAGTAAGCACGCACCTAACATGAAGCTTGCTACTTTCATGAGTAAATCAGTGTCAGCAGATACCTATACGACCTCTGAAAATATCTGTTTTTCCTTTGAGATTGTGTTAGTGATTCCTTATCAGTGCAACTTTGTGAATTTTGAAGGTTTTCCTTGCAACCAGAAGGACTGAAAATAGCCTTTAACTTATCTGTTAAATTGTGTTTGGTGCAGATTGCAGTTAGGCAGGCTCAGGGAGCATGTGAGTGGCAGATTATACTAATAAATAAGCCACTGGACTGAGGCTCAGATGGCTAAGACTCAAGAGACTTGTCTCTTATTTTCAGCTTTCTCACATATCTGATGGGACCACAGAAAACTCACTTTCTATCCCTATAATTGTTTATATTTTGCTATCCCTTTTTTGTCTTGCCTGCTAAGATTATGTGGAGACAGAGACTGCCTTTCATTTTATTTATATCATGTTTATACAGAAGGGAGTATATATTGTCTGGATGTCTGAGTACTCAAGCTCTACAGTTGTGCTGCTAACAATTACAAAAACATTATTAATAAATCATAGATACCATGGCAAATGTCAACTCACTGAAAACAGCTTTGCAATATTTGTCATATAAGCAAGGCCATCCATCTTAGGCTTTATTGATCTTTTTTTTTTTTTTTTTTCCTTATAATATTGCATTAAACATTTCCTGAAATCGGATAATTTTTGGCCAAGTTCCATTCTCTGTTGCCTTTACCTAATGAAAGAATCAGGCAGAAATATGCTTTATTATTAAAGAAAACATTTCAAAATATAGTCATACTGAGATTTCATACAAGGAATTGCTGTTAGGATGTTAAAATGCAATAAATGAGTTAATTGTCATATTTTAATGTCAGTGCAGTTTCATTGTATCTAAATTTATGGACCTTAGAAGTGAAAGAAGTTGATTTCGATGACACTAACATATACTTGGGTTTCTTATTAGGCAGGTTATTATAAATGTATGTAATTTGATATGGAATTGTACATGATATAAGTCCAGAACTGAAGTTGAATCAAATCAAATAGGCAATTTTTGTAAAGATAAAATATTTTTATGCCATGTTGGCAATCATGTTAATGAAGTATAGGATAAATTTATAAATTCTAACTACTCCTTTTACGTATTTACACCATGCAGTTGGGAGGCTAAGAACATAGAGGCAACATGTCTAAGTAACAGAAGAACCAGAACAGGATCAGGATGCTATCAGGACATTGCCTCTGCTTTAATTGGTGTTCTTTTACTAACTTGGAAGCAAGGCCATGCCTACAGGATTACAGCACAGTCAGACATACACAAATATCCCTCACCTTGGTGAACTACTGAGTTTGCACAAGTGCAGGCCAGCACAAGACTGGGCATTTCTAGTAAGATCCCCGGTGCTTTCTAGACATAGCCAAATAAATGGTTTTGCTGGGCTGTTGCTATGGAGTACTGGCTTAATAACACAGAGTGACATTTACTAACACTTCCCAATATTTATCAAAAGAAAAATCAAAACTGTTGTCTTTTATACTTGCTTGTTCTTGTCTGCTGAAAATGCTCCACACAAGATAATACAATGTGTCTGTAAAAATTTGGGCACTTGTTAATAGGTTCCTTTAACCAGCTGCTTGGAGATTTTTGCTACATCATTTCAGGCCAAAGATCTTTCATAATCTACTACCATTTCCTGTGCTGTAATTATGAGTCTTACATCTTAACACAACCTACTGAACACAACCTACTGCTCCAGCACTCTCTCTTTTTTTTCTTTTCTTTTTTTTTTTTTTTTTTTTTTTTTTTTTTCCAAATGTTTTTCCAAACTTAATTTTCAGGAATATGTCAGTATCTGTGAACTAGATTTTTCACCTTGCATAAAGTTATGTAGGTACAGGATGTTTTCTGTGGCACAAATTGCAGGGAGCCTTAGATTTGTCCTGGGAGTTGATTACCTAACTGTCCTTTGTGCCTTAGAAAATATCCCGTGGGGCCCCATATTTATTTTTCTAATTATTTAGAACACTTTGAACCTGAGCCAGCAAGGTTCTTTAAGAGGCACTCAACCATTTTCTTCATGTAAATTGCAAACGTCTTTATATACACAAAGATAGTGAAAGCAAAGAAAATGGTTTCCTCTGGACCAGCCACAATCCCCTCTGAACTAAAAAAAAAAAAAAAAAAAAAAAAAAAAATCCAACCAGAAATAGAAGACAGCTAATTATTTTTATAAAGTTATAATTTTCAATTTTCTCTGTGCAGTACCTTGCATGTGAAAACCCAAAGCACTATACTGAACTCATGATTCCTCCATGACTCTGTGATCAATAAAAATTATATGGGTTTTATATTTTGGAAATACAGTTACAATTAATGAAGTCCAAGGAAGGGGAAGGGGAAGCGTATGGAAAACTGACCAAAGTGGATGAATGGGTGCTCTCACAGCACAACGTTAATACAGTCAGAAACAGCAAAAGTGAGATTCATGGTAAAGGGAAGAAAAGGTAAATTTCCGTTTAATGTGCATTTCTTCTCACAAAACCAGATAAACTGGCAATGGGTGTGAGGAAAGGGCTAGACAAAAACACCAGATGAATTAGAAGGCTGTTGGATAAGCCAAAGAAATGGTCCTCTCTCCTCACTGGGTGTGCATCTGATCACCCACACTGTTTCAAGAAGACTGCTGCAGATTTACAGGGGGCTCAGGGAAGAGCGAAAGAAAGAAAAAAAAAAAAGAAAAGAAAAAAAAAAGAGAGAGAGAGAGAAAAGTAGTTTTACAGAGAGAGTCTGAAAACACTAATATTGGTTTTCCTCAAAAGGAAACTAGCAGAAGGGTGACAATAAAAGGAGAGTCCATTCTAAGTCCTTGTAATACTACCTATGTCTACACACTAGTGGCATCAGGGTTATAATGGTTAATAAGAATAACAGATAAGTAGAAAGAAGAAAACTTCATGGTTATGGTCTTAAACTGATGGATCAGGGATTATGTAGAGATCTACACGTGACCTACAACTAGCTCCCATACACTGTTTTGCGCCTTCACGTAGTGCTGGCCGTGGTTAGATAGAGGACAGCATACAAACCCAGTAGTTTCTTTGTTCCTTTATCCAATGGACACATTCTATGCAAATGTGAAAATGTACAGGATTCCCAAACCTATTAACTAGAGTCCTTAAAAGGAGGAAATTGCAATTACAACACTACTCAAGTCTGGCTTTCATTCCTGAAAATCGGAATGTGAAAGTCATTCATAATGCATTCTGCTTCCATGTTCAGCACAGTCATTCCTTCTAGCTCTTTATCTCCAAGTTGCCTTGGATAAAACCTGCAGGAACTAAAAATAACAGCATTAGCTCATCACCACATTCTGGTCAATGAGTTGAGTAATGCAGACCTTATGAAACTGTACGTTTAGAGCTTTTTCAGATGAGCTGCATAACACAAGCCATTAAACATAACTCTATTGATCTAATTTCATTATTTTCAGCAGACTGGAGTTTAGAAATTATGAGCTCCCCTAATGAAAACCAACCATGGGAAAAAAAGGCTATAATTTATTATAGCTTACTTGAAAATGCCTAAAATGAGATGTTTATCATTATGGATAAGGGTTACTGTAATGTAAGTCTATGTTACTGCAAAATACTCATAGCCTATATTTTTTTCCAAGAGCTATTATGAAGAAAATCGATTAATTCCTTCATGCTAATACCTGATTGCTTTCTAGTGATAGGGTTTGAAAATTTTATCTTCCTGGAAACATGTAAAGGATGATAAGTTTAACAGAATAGTATGTCTGCATTTTTTGTTGAAATAGAAAAGAGGACTTTTTAATGTTGTCATTAACTAAGCCATTTCTTCAGAACAGGTGGAGAGAACTAGCCATACAAAGCAAATATTTCCTTGCCACACAACAGCGGTATTTCTTCTTGGCGACATGGGCCTCATGGACTCTCCTTAGCCACAGATGTTGGCTGGAATGCACCTAATCTGCCTCTTATCCATGCCAAATATCAGGACTTTCATTGAATTCTCACTGAAAATTAGTATAATTTTACATAAGCAAGACCTACCGACCTCTTTGGGATTCACCATGGCAGCCAGACTTGCTTGATACATTAAGGACTTGTTGACTGTTCTGTCACTTGATTATTGTAGCTTCATGGGTAATATTCCAGCTTCAGTTAGAGACATACCCGAAACTCTAAATTCCATTCATTTCACATTGACAGCAACGTAACAGAATTTGGCTTTGATATGATGAAAGAGGAGCAAGTAGCAGTGTTTACATGTATCTACAACACTGAAATATATGTATTTTTATGATAAAGCTTGTTTTTATTCTGTGCTTTAGAGCAACATAAAAGGTCAATTTGTACTATTTTCTCCGAAGGCTGTGCCCAGCTGACATAACATACCATTAGAAGTAAGATCCTGGCATGACTGAAGTTGACACAAATATATTTACATTACTGCTCTTGGGAAGCCTGTCCATCAAATTTGACTTATACCTGGATGCAGCACACCCATTTGAGGATGCAATATGTGGTAGGTGTTCTGCTTCATATCTTGAGTGCCAGGCAGGGCATAGCATTGTTCAGATTTGAACCATGTCACTGATTAATAGTTCTATTAAACACAAGTAATGTCCCTACACTTAAAGCAATTTATCATAATTAAATCATATTGCAGAAGAGATAACAGACATTGTATCTGCCTTGAGCTAAGGCTATGTATATGGATCTACTCGTTAAGACACATGCATGTTAAGCAGCAAATCAGCCCTAAATTCCATGGCCAGGTTTCACAGTGAGTGCAAGAGATTTATTTCAATTTATTTTCTTACTGAGGGAAGAAAAAAATGCCATTTCCCATCTCCTTGAAAAAAAAAAAAATATATATATATATATATTATATGTATTCTATTTTGTTAGAATCATTCCAAAAGTACTTCAGAGTGTGAAAATACAACTGGCTGTCTTGCTCATGTAGACTAAAGTCTTAGAGTGATCCTACCGAGACGAAGCGGATGTGCCCTCTGACATTTGCACAATATGACACAATATAGTTAATTGGGTTAAAGCCCCTAACCAAACTAGCTTTGATGACTAGCAGTAAGTATTTTTGGAAAATGACCTTTGTGAAATCACAGAAAAATATAGGTTGAAAGGCATCCAGGGAGGCCTTCTAGCCCAACCCACCAGTACAAAGTATGGCCTAATTCAAACTCAGAAACAATTTTAAACTCAAATCAGACAAATTATATGTTTTATTATATGTTTATATGTTTTGTCCAGCCAAGTCTTGAGTATTTCCAGGGATGGAGATTTCAGAGCTTCTCCAGGGACCTGTTCCTGTGCAATGAACTTGTGTATGTTCAGTGTGCCTTTTTCTAAGGATGTTCACTCAGCCTTTCTCTACCATGGATCATACTTCCCTCCCTGCATTTTTAACACAAGACTCAGGACCTTGGGAGACCTGCAAGCAGAACTTGCCAACAAAGACCTATAAAGATATTCATGATTGTACACATTCTTCTGTAGCTCTCAGAATAGCGTCATAAAGGGAGATATAAAAACAATAGGAAGGGAGGAGGCTTTAATTGTTTTTATGTGATTGTTCATAATTCATAGTTGATATTTGGCATGGCTAAATAGCTCAATGTCTATAGCATTATTCAGCATAAACATTTGGCTCTGCATTGCTGTTCCTGCTTCAAAAGAGAATTGTTAATATGAGAGATGAGGTTATAGGCATGATAAATGTATCTTGGTTTAGTCTGGGTTACAGTACTAATGCTTATTTTAGACCATTTAGATTGCATTCATTTTGGTTTTAAGGAACTCTTGGGGAAAAAAAAATAAAATAAAATAAAATAAAATAAAATAAAATAAAATAAAATAAAATAAAATAAAATAAAATAAAATAAAATAAAATAAAATAAAATAAAAAAGCATATTACTAAGGGACTGAACAAGGTTCACTGGGCCTGAGATTCTAACATTACATAAACACAGGGCCTACATGAACTTTTACCAGTAGCCACTGAAGTTACAGAGACTTTGAATTAGGCCTGTAGTTCCTGAAAGCAATGTTTAAGTGGCTCAAACTCTCATTTTTTACTTAGTCACAGGGAATCCATTCAGTAAAATGTTGCACTGCAAAGAACACCACTTGCTCATCCATATTACAAATACTGTCAAATAAAAAAGAAAAGAAAACAAAACACAAAACATATTTCTAGCTGAAAAACTCCTGACTGCATTTTCAAAAAGGAAAGGTGACATTGGGGTCGTGCTGCTCTGTCAGAACATGTAGGTGTGTAAATGATTTGCCTTTGTACCAATGAGGAGGTTACTTAGATCTTGTACCCTATTATGCAGAAATATTAAATCCCAGTTATATTTTTCACTGCTCAGATTCATTGGATGGAGGATAGAGCTCTCTTTCCATGACACAATTGTGAAGGAACCACCTCTAGAGGACAAACTAAAATGAGCTGTTGGTGTAAGCCAGTGGGAAACAAAAATGTAATATACCAGAGAAGAGTGTCTCAGGTCTTTGACCTAATTTTGAGCTGAGCAGATTACACACCATTCATGGATCAAGGTTGTGCTGAAACAAGCAGTCTAGCCCTGAACATCACATTTTTCAGATTTCAGTCTAATGAATTATTTCACTATATGGGTAACAGATCAGTAATAGACACGTGAGAATAAGACATGTTTTGCGTTTCCACATGCAAAGGAATTTTAAACTACCAAAAATATATATTACAAGCCAAATTTTATCCTGATGGGAATTGAAATGAATGACTTAGGATCCTCTCCAAAAGGGACGTGATCATACAAAAGGTGACATTTTTCACTGCAGCAGCTCAGCACGGTAAACTATTGTGGTACATACCACTGAGCTGAGAAAAGGGCAAATTTTAGCCAGGCTTTATCTCTAAAGCATAAGATGATCCACATGATTGGTAACTCAAAATGACAAATTATCAATCTAGTGTGCTTTCACAATAAACTCGATAATGTTCTCTAAAATTACATGGACATTTTAAATCTTCTTACTAACAATATCTGTGAAGTTTAAGAACCTTTTACAGGCCCTTCATTGAGATAAAAGCTGAATCTCAAGATATTTTTTTTTTAATGTATGTTCCACATTAATGTTGATTTTTCCTCAGCAGTAATGAGGAAATCTACGATACATCAACCTAGTGAGCAAAATGGTTTAATTGCCTATGACATTTCAGCTTTGTTAAATGTTCTGAAGGTGTTGAAACACTTCTCACAGAATCAAACTGAAGATAATGTAATGAACAACATGCAAGAAAGCTACTTAAGTTTAGTTATAGGGAATATACATGTATGCAATAGAAAAAAAGGAACAGCACAAACAGCAAATATTGAATCTCTGTGAGAGTACAGTTTGTCTCCTGGGACAAATGATCCATGTTGTTCCCAAAAGAGGAGGAGAAAAGAAATAAAAATCATTTCATTGTTCAATAAGAGAGGCTGCAGTATTTTGAAGAACACTTTCTCTATTTAAAAGCACAGTTCAACCTTTTTTTCTTGGTCCAACTCAATAATACTCCTATGGTGAGCTGAAGTGCTTTTCAAAAGCATAGTATGAAAAGGGTTAGAAAATAGAATTTTCAATAATAATTGATATTTCTCATCACTTTATAAAAAAAAAATCTGCCTCACACTGAGGAAAATTAAGAGGTATGTTTTTCAAATGCAAAGATGTACTGGAGTTGCACTAAGCAGTATTTTCAGAATAGCAGCCTCCAGGGCTCTTGTTCAGGTAAGGAAATAAAATTTAAAAATAAATAGATTGGTAAAGATATTTCCAGAGATAGGAAATCTCGGGATAATAGGACATGAAATTTCACCAATATTCTGTTCCTCAATTTCAAGCAGTGACAGATATATATATATTTTTTTCTGTTAGAGTGTAAATTTATTATGTTATCTGTCCTTAAGGAACTGAAAACTAACTTCTATCTCAATGTGGTTATCTTCAGACAGCCAGATCAGATTGCCTGGGAGGCCAAAGGGATTATATGGCATGGGAAAATCTCACTCAACTTGTTGAAATCTCAGAGATTACTTAAAACATGATGTTTGGTTTTACTTCAGTTTTATCACTAAGAATTCTTTGTCGCACACGACAAAGTTTTATCAAGCACATTGACTTCTTTTTAATTTATTTTCAGGCAGGTATCAGAATACATGACAAAAGTGAGCATTAACATGTTTTGGGAAGAATCAAATATTTAAATGAACTGCAGTTTGGATTATTGAGGGTGCTTCTCAGGAGGAACCTGAGATACTAAGCCATAGTATTACATGGCTTGATATCAAATATCTATTAAAGATAACACCTTCAGAAAATTCAGTAGGTATACATTTTATTATAGAAGCAATAGAGGAGCAGTTGAAAGCAAATCAATCTCTTTAGCAGCATGCAATAGTTAATGGGCTACAAGATTTATTTTTTGACATAGTAGAATTATTCTCACATTTCTGAGAGTATGCAGGGTCTACAATTCACAGCATAACAGCTGTTACATTTTTTATAATAGACTTTCATCCTCCTAACATATGAATCGTCTCCAGGAGATCTTTAAAACTGGTGTGACTCATACTCTTAATGAGCAAAAATATTTCAATAATGTAATTGTTTCAAAGTTTTATTTTCAATGGAAAAACTCTCATGGACACATCAAGGAGAACACGGTAACAATCAGGAGCTTCAGCCCATATTTCAGTTCTTTACTATGTATTGTGCCTTCTCAAGAATTCTATTTTCCAGAAAATATGCCATGTAGATCGTATTACCCCCATGTAAATCTATTCAATGAACAACTATTTTGTTGATACGACCTCCGCTCAAGAAGTTTTTGTTTGTTTGTTTTTAAGTACCCCACTCGTTTGTTTGTTTTTAAGTACCCCACTCCTTTCTCATCCTTGACCTTGTGGAAAAAGCAAGTGCATTTCTAGCCTCTGAAAATACTGGAAGGAAGATGGGATGTTTAAAAGCAGTAGTGAATGACTGTAAGAACCCTTGGCTAGCTCTGCCATTGACTTTTTTGACAAACCACTCTATTCATTTGTGTCTCAATTTCTCATTTACCAAGTGGAAACAATGATCCTTGTTGTCTCTTTCCTATTTTTTCATTTTCTTTCAGACTGTAATCTGCTTCAGGTAAGAAGCTACTATTTGCAATGTGTGTGTACAGAGCCTAAAGTCTCCAATTCAGAATACAACTGATGACTATGGGCTACATTTGTGTTTAAATTAACATTTTCAAGCAGACGCTTAGAAAGATTTTTTTTCTTTTTCTCAGATGGAAATGAGTGCAAATCACCACCTTGCCAGTTCTCATCTTCCTGCTGTGTACTTGCCTTTATTAAAGATAAACCTGGCTCTTGAATGCTTCACTAATTCTCTAGTGGATTTCCACAAACACAAACTCCATCTAAACAATGGATTAATTAACACAGCTCTTTGATTCAAAATGTCATGTATGAAAAATAGATGGTCACTCCATGTGCTCCGTTCCTGCTATTCCAATGCAAAGTATGTGACAGAAAATAATCATATGCTGTTTGCAAGAGTATCCAAAGGGTTTGATAATGACAATTTGGGAGAGAATCAGTGTAGGATAGTAGAAAAAAAAGCACAGTAACAGCAATGCTCAGTGTTATCCAGCTAAAGAAACAGAGGTATTGCACACTTCATTGATCTTGAATTAGATAAAAGCATATCGACATTAATCTCCATTTGGACAGTAACATTAAAAGTTAGGACTGTAGACCGTATCTAGTATGAAACCAATCCTGCATGCAGAAAGATCTTGGCACACCTATGCTCACACCTGTTTCATTTTCAGTCCACAGAAGTATAGGAAAATAATGCTGAGTAAACTCATGAAAGCTACTAAATCGAGCTGACCCTCTGCCGTTTGGCAGAGTTTTGGTCCAACCCTGAATTTCAGAGATACAGGCAACACTCCAACCAGATCCCTCAAGTTCCAAACCAGGCTTTCTATTTCTGGGGTTTCAGTACTCTAGTTTTTTGGGTTTTTTTTGGTGTTTTCCAGTCTATGCAAATTAATTATTTATTTCCATTTTCAATCTCCAAAGCTGCCAATAGGCTGGATTTTTTCAGCAGATAACTAAGCTGTAATCGCATTTGCCACAGACAGAAGTGGCCAAACAGCCCTTACATTAACATAATTTCCTCAGCTGACGACTAGAATTCATCTACATTAGCCTCTCATGACTGTTTGTTAGTAGGAATTGAACACTCTCCAGAGCCTCCATCCTGTGTGTTGGCTCCTACAGTTCCTAATGCTACTGCCCAAATGAATATGCTCTACTTTTTGCTGACTTTTCATCTGCAGGGCTGTCACACAAATGATACATGTTAAATGCCTTACAGAAGTAAATCATCTAAACATAGAAATTAATACAGAAGAGCAGAAGGCAAAATGAAGAATTAACTATGATTAAACTGGATAGATACATTTTACTAAGAAGTTTGGAAACAAATTAAAGATTGAAAAGCCATTTGTAAACAGCAGTGATGTTCCAGACATTGTAAGCACTATGGTAAGACAAAAGACCATCAAACAGATCAGAGATGACTGAAAGGAGTAAAAACATTTATATAGAACTGAAGGGACTTGAAGGGAAGTGTCATTCCATAGAACACACCATGAAATGTTTGTACTTCCTTATGTGGATGAGAAAAAGAGAAGGCAAGCAGAGAGTTAGAGGAAGATTACAAAATACCGTTGTCTAAAAGTTCAATCAGCAACTACTGTAACATTAAGGTCCAGGAAGGATGAGAAATCTTCAGTGTCATTTCTTGGATACTGTACAATACTATACAATTTCCTAACTAACTAATTTCCTAATTCACAAATGCAACTAAACAGAGGAGAGAATTAAATTCATACATAAACCTAAGAAAATATATAGAAGGGAAAATGTTCATTTTTACTGTTTCAATTGGCAAACAGCTCACTATCACTGGGCTTCCAAAATACTTTAATTTCTAGTATACTCTCTCCCTCCGGATGGATTTCCAGTTTCTTATTTTAACTTTTCTTCTTATTACTGAGAGAAATATAATATCCTGGATCTGGAGGAAAAAAGCACACACATTTGTTGAAACTATATTATATAAATAGCATAGAATGCAGATGCAGGAGAATGTAGCAAATTAACAACAAGAAAAGCATATCTCACAGTATGCTTTTGTAGCAATGTAATATTGTAAACACAACTGGAAAGTGTGTCTCACTGGCTCAACATATAATTACAATCTTTATTTGTCCTTTTACAAATTAAACACAGCCAGGGAATAGTGTAACACAAAGCTCAGATGTAGAAAAGATCTTACAAGAAGAGGGATAATATTTATTGCTAGTTCATCAAGTGATAAGATGAGGGGAAATGGCTTCAAGTTGCGCCAGGGGTGTTTACGTTGGATGTTAGGAGAAATTTCTTTACTGAACAGGTGCGGCATTATTAGATCACACTGCCCAGGGAAGTGGTTGAGTCACCATCCCTGGAGGTATTGAAGAAAAGCGTAGATTTAGAATTTAGTAGCATGGTGGGGTGGACTTGTCACTAATAGGTTGAAGGTTGGATTAGATGATCATGAAGGTCTTTTCCAACCTGAATGATTCGATGATTCACCCTTTCAAAAGCTCTAGGTTTGTATGACAGAGGGCATGGAAGTCAGTTCTCTCCACATAAACTGTGACCTTTCCAACTTTGGTGTGACTAACAGTTACACCTCAGAGGGCTGTAATTATCTTCACTTGTATCTTCCAGCACTTCTGATGATGTCTTTCAGGGAATCAGTTTGCATATGGAGCTCTATAAAATAGCAAAAAATGGTGAATCTGGACATTTTTAAGACCACTGTATCAATTGGTTAGTTAATGTGAGCAATTAGAGTGCTTTAATGCCCCAAAGGGGAAAAAAGGCAGTAATAGCATGAATGCAGCACCATATTTTGGGGTGTTTTATGCATCCATTCAGCTTTGGTAAAGAACGAAACTTGTGAAAAGTAGTGGGTACACCTCATTTTGTAAAGAAAACAGCCACTGCAAATGATGTATTTCTGCTGCACTAAAAATATCTCCATGGGAGATAAGATAGGTGCTAGGACAACCAGATGGCCCTTGCTTATATTTATAACATTCATGTCTGGTGATAAACTATATGAAACATACTAAAAGACTAAGAAATGCTTGCAATATAGTAAGGAATGAAAGTTTAAAATTAATAGTTTAAATTTATAAAGTGATTTCAGCTTATACTTTAAGAGATTATCACAGACAATACTAGGTGTCTGTAACTTGCAGAATGCTAGGCTCATGTAAACAGAAATGAGCCAAACTCAGACCCTCATTCTAGGTATATTCATACTCACACATAATCGCTGACATAAAATAGCTCCTAAATTAGAAAAGTATAATGTTTTTCAGAATCAAGGTTTATTCAGGCCCTCCTTCCTTACTCTGGTGCACCTAAGAAAAGTATTATTTTTAAATTTACCAAATAAAATCCCTCTTTTAGTCTTGGTATTGCGCCTACAGAGGTTAAAGTATTTAGTTCACGTGCTTTGATATTTTCTTTGTTTATCCTCCTACAACCTGGGTGATTAGCACACATAAACTCCATTAAAAACACAAAGTTCTTCAGGTTCACTTTTAAACAAAAAAGACTAAATACCAAAGTCAGATCTTGCTGAATGGATCCCAGATCCTTATCCAAGGCAGACAGACCTTTTGTCCCTCATTAGCACCACTTCCCTTTGGAGTAAAGAAGTAACTCTTGTAAACAGCTTTGTCTTTGAAACAGTAATACCAATAATTAATTTGACTAAATCAGTAATACCTGTAAGGCAAGTTATCCCCTCCTTGCCATGGGAACTCCAGTCAAGAGAATGATTAAACTCATTGGAAACTAAAGTCAGATAAACTACACCCTAACAAGTGCCTTGTTTTCCTACATTTGATCTAAAAATCTCTGGATGACCACAGCACAGAGTGGGAGGGGGGCAATCTGCTGTTGGTGGTCAGAGCAGTGCCAGAGGGAAACCACACAACCTCCCACGTCTTACCTGGAATTCCTTAGGTTATACAGCCATCACTATCTGACAGTGGCGTCCCATTTCTGCTTCTAGACGTATGACTTCCAATGAAATGGCTCTGCTACACCTCACAGAAACACTGAGGCAGTGACATGAATGCTTCAGACCACTAAGGTTCAGTAGATCCCCATCAGCGTCCTCATTTCCACCCTTTTTCTTTTCCTTTTCCTTCTCATTTTCCACAACACTGCAGTCCACTCTTCACCCCTTCAAACTCTACCTCATCTCCTTCACTCCTGCTTTTGTTTGAGCTAAACTTGCTGCTCTCTTCATGGGTCCCATTTCAGCAGGAAAGCCACTAACTCCCATTCCTGCAGTTCCTGTTTCTCCTTCCACTTGTTCAGACTGATTTCATTTGCCACCTCTGAACTTCTTTCATTCCAGTCTCAGAATTCAGATTAAAATGCAACTCAGGTGCTTCACGTGAAGCAGCTCTCCCCAAAATCCTCCCTGAGCCTTTCCCGACCCAGCTCATAGCCATCGCTCTCCCTCTGCCCTTCACCGTAGCCACCAGTCCGCCCTGCCAAACAACCTTTTCCTTCACGACACCGCTCCCTTGTGACAACAGCTGATTTGGGCAGCTGGAGCCTTTTAATATTTCCTTGTCTGGGAAAGGCCGGGGCTGAGCAGAGGGACTCGGTTGAGAGCAGCCCCCGAAGGGCCCCAACCCGCGCGCCTTTCCCCGTCACCTTCCCTCAGGCCTCGGCCGGGGCCCGGCGGGGACGGAAGAGGAGGAGGAAGCGCGGCGCGTCCGGACCGAGGCCACCGCCGGGAAGCGCCGGGGGCCCGGCGGCCGCCACCCTCCCGCTCCGGGCGCTGGGCGGGCGGCGGCGGCTCCGCCCCGCTGCGGGGGCCGCCCGCGCCGGCAGAGGCGGCTCCGTTCGCCGCTGTGACGCCGGCGGCGTTGGAACACCTGGAGGGGCGGCGGCGCCTCCGGCTCGGCCCTGCCCTGCCCTCCGCTGCTCGGCTGCGGGCAAGGTGAGTGCCGGGAGGGGGGACCCGTGCCGGAGCCTGGAGGGGGGAACGGGCTCCGCCGGCGGCTGCCGCGGCCGGGCTCGGGTAGCGCCGGGGCCGCGAGTGGGAGGAAGGAGGCGGCGCGGCCGGCGGGCCCGAGGCGCCCGGTGCCCGGCAGGGCTCGGCGGCGGGGCCTCCGGGGGTGAAACGGGAGAGGCGCAAGATGGCATCTGCCTGTCCTCTCCGCCTGCCGATCCCCTCCCTCCCTCCTGCCGGCGGCTGTCTCGCCATGATTGCTGCACGCATCCGCTCCTGCCTGCCTTCCTCCCGGGCATCCTCTCTGGCCGCGGGCCCGCAGGGAGCGGGGAGGAGGGGGGAGAGCGGCCGCTGCGCCCCGCCCGGCCCTCACCTGCCAGCCGGCTGCAGTGGGCCCTCGTGCCTTGTCCCTCGTACCACCTGCCGAGGCTATGGGAATTAAAATAGTATATGTATATATATACTTCTGTTTCTACACCTGTATTTTGGAAAAGGTTGATCATGGTAATCAGATTTGACCTGCATCCATCCACCTGGCTCCTGAATGTTGGTCATCGGGTGCATTGTTCTGGAAGATAAAGAAGGAAAAAAGAAAATCACTTGGAGTGGTAGTTCTTAGTAAGAGGAAAGGATGAAGGGCACGGTGCTCTTTTATTGCCAGTGCTGTGTACACGTTCAGCACCAAATGTAAATAATCACTTGTTCCGTGGTGCTGTGCCCTGTGCTGGCACCCCAGGATCCTACATGAATCCTCCTCAAGCATGCCTTCAGTTTGCCTTGGGGGATCCAGGTCTAGTTTGTAAATGTGGAACTGAACCAGATAATCTCAGGGGCCCATCAGTTGCCCCCCTACCCCCAAGTTACACTGTGTGGATGTTCTGGAAGGTTGGCGTTAGCGTTGTTTTTCTGTTTGACACTCTACCCACACGCCTCGCTTTAAATCAAGGCAGTAGTTTATTTCTGGGAAGCACCTGTTTGTTTTTTGTTTTGCTTTGTTTGTGTCTTGTTCTGTTATCCTTCACATTTCAGTTTTGGGATGATCAAAGGGTTTTATTTATTTTGGGTCTCAGAAGGTGGCTCTTGTTCTTGAGCAAACTTAAAACAAACAAACAAAAAAAAAAAAAAAGTATGTTTTGTTGCTTTGCCAAAGTGTTGAGCAGAGGAAATGGTAGACTGAGTTTTGAAGTCTGTAGTGTGGTATAGACTTCCACCTATTTTTTATTATTATTTTTTTCCTGGTAACCAACTCTTTTTCAACTCTGTCCGTGCAGGGTTCCCAGGGAGTGAGTAGAAGTGTTGCTTGCTAGTGTTGTCTTCCCAGCACTGATCTAGGAGTTGTTGTTCTTGATGGTGCTTATCTTGAAGTCTAGGGACATCTCATTGAGACAGTAGCATTTTGAATATGCTATTGAAATAGTGTTGCCTACTGGTTTAACCTGAGTTGACTTTATGATTTAAGGTTTGTGTTAATACCGCTGCAAAAGGAATTTAGTATAAAGCCATGGAGGTCTCTTGTGTAGTAAACTGCTATAACTGGTAAAACCAGTCAGGTTTTTCCCATGGCAATTTCTACTAGAAGGTGATGTGGCAGTTAAATGCTGCCAAGCCTTGGTCTAAATTTTCCGTACTGTTTAAACTTCACGAGTGAAACGTGGTTACTTCCATAATGGTTTGAAAAATGGTACAGTCAAACGTTAGATGATGGTAAATGGAATTTACCTGCTTCTTAATTGAGAAAGGATTGTTTTTAGGTAAAGGTGATTTTCTTCTTTCTCTTCATGAGAGCTAAGATTCAAATATACACACGTGAATATTGTAGGTTCAAAAAATCAGTTATGACTGTACAGAAGGGAAGGTTTCTCAAACTTTTTATTTACTTATTTTTCACAAGATTTTTATCATCGTTGGAGTGAGGTAAGGAGTCACTTAGTGCAAAGTAAAATTTCTGCTGAACCCTATTGCAGGGCTGGTTTTTTTTACCCTTGGTAGAGTCTCAAGCCAATCAGTCTTGCCTATTCTTCTGCTATGTACACTTTACAGGGCTGCTAAATTGTTCTGATGAATTCTCAAGTAACCTTTTCTGGAGAAGCCGAATAATAATAGCTCTTTCCACTTGTAAGCTAGTGTTGAAAGCTGTTGGTATGAGTTGGCAGAAAAATGTGCTAATACCTCAGATAACAGTAAATGTCTAGAAATGTCCTCAAAGACTCTTCTTAATACTTTTTTCAAAATATTCTCCAAGTGTTGCTCTGAAGCCGTTGGTTCTTCAGGATGTTTTGCCATTGCTCAACCGTAAAATCACTCTAAAGACAAAATTATACCACATGATGCAGAAGCATTAAAAATACAAAAGCCCGGAGAGTGAAGAATGTTAAACAAAGAGCCAAGCAGTCAGGAACAGTAGAAACCTTTGACCTTTTATGTGTTGCTAGTAATAGTCTCACAGTAGCTTTTCCTGCGGCTATTGTTAGCCGTGGCAAAATGAGGGGCATTTTGGCTGGTTATGCAATCGCTTACGTCAACCTTGGGAACTGTCTGTTCCAAGTCACTGAAACAGTGCTTAGGTCTGTCATGCGAGCAGCTTCGTAGGGATCACCGCTGCTCAGGGAACAGACGGCTGGTGTGCCAGGATCTGAGAAGTTCTTGCTTCTTTGGCTGAGAAGCAGAGGTTGCGTGTGGACTGTGCATCTATCGAGAATATGCAGCCTGTATTGATCGTGTTGACTCAATGTGCAGTGAAAGAAGATCGCCCTGTATTGCTGTTGCTGTGCATGCTAAAACTGTTCCGTTAATCACATTTCTTACCCATGGACGCAAAATGATCTCCTGAGGGATTCTAGAGAAAATTATTTTCCCTGTTCCCTTCCCCTGCATCGTTCCCCCTCAGGTATAATAGCATTGCTTCCTGGCTTCTGCACAGATAAGAAGGGAGGCAGACTCTTGAGTGTTGACTGTGTCAACAAATAGGGTATCAAAATAAGAGAGAGATTGGTTTGAACTTTATAACCATGTTTATAAACCACATTTATGTCAACATAAATATGAAAATGATTTCATGAGTATTTGTACATTCACTGCTTTTTTCATCCATTCTGCAATGGGAAGGGTTCCTAAGATTAAGATTCTAGACTGTTTACAGATAGAAAGTGTCACAAAAACCATCTTCCTATTGTCTTTTATAATCTGTGCACAGCAGGTGTCCCATATGGCACTTTCTTTAATAGTATTTGGCTACTAGGTTTAAAAATACCATTTTAAAGCTGGAAGAACAAATGTGTATTACAAAACAATTTGATAGTCATTTCGGAGAAATGAAGCGAGTCTGCATTTAGAGTGAAATTAAATCCTGGATTATATATATCCCCAGTTTGGCTCATTTGTAGAGGGAGGTTAGACCGACCCATCACTCAGCTTCTTTCATAAGACAGATACAGTACTTATTTACAATACCTATTCCTTCCTAAGGATATTTGCTCGGTGTTTTTCACATATATAAATGGAAAAATAGTAGTTGAGTGAAAGCTCTTACATAAGGACAAGCTAATACTATGTGCTGCTCTTAAATTATTTCACAATCACCTGCTGAAAAGTCAGTATAACATGGAAAAGCAGCCTAAAATTAGTTTTGCCTGTGTATAAATACATGTCTTTGTGTATATAAATAGTGAAGTTCTGCATGTAGTTTATCAAGAAAGGACAATCATTTGCTTATATGTCTACTGTGAGTCTACCAGCATTTATTTGAAATATTTTGTTCTGAGACTACACGTATTGTGTCATGACTGCACTATCAGTGTCCTTGAGATAAACCGCTATTTTTTAAGAATTTGTACTTCAACTGTTTGAAAAACTGCTCAAAGTTTCATTTCAGTATATTTTATGTTCTGGAAGGACAAGATCGCTTAGCCTGTAAGTTTATCACTTGATAGTCTTTGGTATAATTTGGCAGGCGTATAGTACTAATATACACAAAATTGTTTTTTGAAGAGAAATACTAGCAGTTGATTACATCTTTGCACTTGCATGGGAGCAAAAATAGTTTTTAAAAAAACTTGATGACATAGTGCCAAATTTCTGTATCTTCAAGTTGGTTAAGACTTACCTCTGGCAACTCAAATATTGAAAACTGGTGCAGCCCAGATGGGTTTATACTCAAGTTCTGGGTGTAAGCGCATAGTAAACTTCTATTGTGCAAATATGCTTTATTTATCTGCCACTGCCTTCTATTAACTTGTACACAGCAGGAATAGAAAAATAAAAGACTCAAAAATGATAATAAAAGAAATGGGACCCTGGCTATCGTCCTCTGTTTTGACTGCATTAGAAAATAAAGCAATTTCCTATGTTAATTGTATATTCTGCAATAGTTATTCCACACTAGAAACACAATTATTGCTCTTGGAATAAAGCAGCTCCTACAGTACTCTCTGCAGTAGCTGTTGGTCATCTGCCCTGAGGAGAGAGTATTAACAATGAGTTTAAAACCTAGTGAAAGACAGATTGTTTTATACTTAATGACAAAAAATGTGCTGCTCATTTTGTTGGGTGTTCTGTTTGCAGGCAGGTCCCTACGTAATGCTACTAAATGCCAGAAAGAACATCCATAACTTTCAGATTTCTTCATACCTTATGCATGGTTTCTAATGGTGCAAGTCTTTAATCACACACTCTTAGTCGTTCAACCACTGTTTGTATTGCTGTGGTTTGTTCTCCCTGCAACTGATCAGCCTGAAGAAGGCGGCAAAGAAAGTGTGATATTGACTCAAACTACCTCCCTGGAAAACAGACTCCAATTTCTCTGATATTTTTGTTGTTTTCAGCTTGTTCTTGGTTTATTTACTTTGCAAGTCTAGTTTTGTTATTAGTATTTCTTTTCTTGATGCTTTAAAGGATCAAGACAAACGAATAAATGGAATGGAATAAATGAAGTTTTTGCTGGGGTCTTTCATAAACCTTGATAGACCAGCAAACCTTCTGTTGGCTGCCTTTGCAGGGGCTTAGCGTTGAGAGACTTGTATTGTAATTTGGGCACCACAGTTAGAGAGATGACTGGGATCAGACAGCACTAATTTCTTTCCCTCTCAGTACCCACCCAGGTGAAAACTGCAAAAGAGGTCCCCTCTCTGTGCAATGGATGCTGCTTCCCATGTTGCTGTTACAAATGTGTGAAACATCTTTGTAGATGTCAGCTCCTGAAATAGGTTGAAAGAGTCATTTTGTTGATGCATCTTCTCCCCTCCTAAGACTGCAATATTTCTACTCCTGGGAAGTTGTGGGTAAATTTAACATCTGTCTTGGGACCAAGAAATAGACAAAAAGTTGTGGTGGATGGAAGGAACTGGTAATGCAGCACTTGCACAACAATTTTTAAACTTTTTGTATTAAGAAGTGCATCAGTATGTAGTCTAACAGTATGAAAATATGGATTTAAAGCTAAGCATGGATGATTCAGCAGGATTAGAACAGCAGTGATGAGCTTTAGAGGAAAAATTAAATCTTGTCATTTGTCGTATCAACATAAACTGTAGATTCGTTTTATCTGGATTACAGCAGCACCTATCCTTGTAGTTAGATTAGGTATTATACTTGTAAGTCCATGTATAGTTGTGATGGTGAATGCCTAGATAGACCCTGGCTTCAGTTTTCACTCTTCTCTTACATTTGACAACGTGGATAATTCAGAGCAATAGGCTGCTCTATTCACTTTTGCTTCTGAAAGGCAAAATGAAACGTGGTTTGAAGTCCTGACTCATTGGGTCTGCATGTTTGTAGAAAGACCATAGGAGATATAACTGTGCCGTGCTTGATCTTCCTCTTGCAGTGAGACTGCCTCTTGCTGTGGAGATCCATTTACTTCATCACAGCTTTCTGGCAGTAGAGGAGAGGAGAGAGGTTGTCAGGCAACAGCTGTTAAAGAGGCACAGATGGCAATGATTCCCTCACCTAAGCACATCACAGATTTTCCTCCCATCAAAGTATTTTACATAAATGAAACTATCACTGTTTTACAGATAGAGCTCTTTATTTTTTTGTTGTTGTTGTTGTTACCCAGTACCAATGTAGTGTTACTGTATTAAAAGTTTCTTGGAGAATTACCGATTTTAATACATTTAAGTGAATCAACTGCAGTGCACGATTCTGCCATATCGTAGTTACAAATTGTGGCCTTTTTAAGGTGCAGAGAGTTTGAGGTTGGAAGACCTTCCGATCATGTTAACTGCTTCAAAAGGACAGTAAACTGAGAGGACAGTGCTAACTATCAGTGAAAATGCAAATCCCTCTGTCTTTTTTCATAAACACATTACTTTCCCATCAGGCTTGCTGAATTCTGCTCTGCCTCTCATTCTGTTCCCTTTTGTTGCTTCTGAATGAGTATCAGAAGAATTTCCTATGTAACCGTGGTAGGTCATCTTTGGATGCTACATTTCATCTTCAGCATTTATAAAAGCTTTGCAAGGATTTTAGCTCAGCTCATCATTCTAAGAAGTTGTGATTGGATCAACAGTTTTTTTTTCGATACAATTTCCATGGATGAAAGATTCCTGTTTGCCGAGTCCTGCTTTCTTCTATGGGATCTGCTGGCTACTCTTAGTAGTGTATTAGTGTAATGCTCAGCCAAGGAGAGATATTTGAATGAGGAGAAAAGATTTTTTTTTTCCATAACTATGAGAGCATTAAGATCAGAATTTCACCTTGCTACATGACACTTACTATTTTTCTTTTCCAATGAACATTAAATATATCCGAGTGACATTAATACACAGATAATGTTGTTCAGCTCTTGGAAAACCAGACAATTCATGCTGGAACAAACTATAATATAATAAAGCTAAAGAAGAGAAGCAAGGAAGTATGAACGTCATACAGAGGATGAGCTGGAAGGAAAGCCTAGGGAATGTTAGAGTTCTAATCATTCAAAACAGCAAGCTAGCATTGTCCTGTTTGTGCAGGAGAACATTGATGGTGTACTCAAATGGTTTTGGAGGGGTGCAGAGAATCAGAGGATTTTCTGTAGTTATGTGGAATAGAAGTGCCATTGGCTAATGAAGATATTCTCCATCACAAGTTTCCTTCAAGCACCATGGCACCACTAAAAATTATTGGTAGGAAAACAGGGTAATTCAGTATTCCAGAAATATTACAAAGTCCTGTAGCATTCCAGATATTTGGCTACTTGTGGAAATAATTTGTGGATAAATAGCTCACAAACCAGATAAACTGCCACAGATGCGAAGGTGCCGTAGCTGGCCATGTGCAGGGCCATCTTGGTTCCAGCATGTCTTGTTAGCTCTGGCGGAGCACTGATGAGTGCATCTGTACTCCTTCTGAAGCCAAACTGAGTCATGAAACACTGGTTGTATTTCAGTGTCCAGGCCAATGACTGTGCCAGACCCGAGCTGGCTGCATGTAGTCCTGTCTGGTGTCTGTTTGCACACAGGGAGGTTTGTTGAACGTGGTGCTGAGGCTTCTGGGTTGGTCCTCAGAGGGCCAGCTAGGGATTTTCAGGGGGCAGCAGAGCTAATGGACCTAGCTGGTTCCACGTGGAAATGGATGTTTCAGCACTGTGATCCACTGTCTTCCAGGTAGGCTTGTTATGATAGGGCCAGCTCAGGTTTAAAGCTGAAACCGAGGCAGCTTATGTCTCAAAACACTGGAAAGCATGTGTATAATTAGCAGCATGTGGACATACTCAGACAACCTCAGATCCACTGGTATACAGCTGTAACCATGGGTTTGTGTACAGTCAGCTGTAGCGTAGCACTGTTTTCTCTAGCAGGCTCCACAGCACCTATGTTTGCTCTTTTTTTTTTTTTTTTTTCATATTATCTAGAGTATCCCTACCTTTTGTTAGCCATGATAAAGGCTGTCATAGAGATCACTTGCGAGTGTTGCGTCATTCTTTGTCGTCAAAGATAATGGAAACTTTCTGATAGAAATGTTTTCCAATGAGGTGGTAGACACTATTTTTTTTTTTCAGTCAGTGTCAGTGTAACATTATTTCTTGAAATGTCTTTTAGTCTTAATACACTGGGAGGAAAAAGGGAACAGGAAAAAATAATCCTGTCACGTTAACTTCCCTGTGGCAAATTAAGCTCAGTTAAATTCTATGATAACAAAGGTTAATTTTAAGATTGACTGCAGTTTTCAGGTCAGGTATTGGTGTGCTCCAGTGAGTGTCACGTGCTTTCTCTTGTAGACAGTTTTGGCAAAGAACAACTCTTGTTACTTCTGTCCAGGACATTCAAGCATTATTCTTTGAAAGCATAAATGTTCAAAACCTAAAGTAGTTGAAGGTTGTGTGATCATTCATTGGTGTCTTTCTGCAGCCTCACGGTCAGCATTCCCTGACTGTGGGGTTTCTTTGTTATGTGGTTATGAAGTTTCCTTTTAATTCCTTGATATTTCCCTGGACTGTTTCCAGTCCCTGTTTGTTAGCATCTCTCACTTTTTGTGGCTAGACTTACGACTTTGGGTTTTCTTTAAAAAAAAGCTCGCTGCTTTCAGCTATACCAGATGCTTTCAATAATCTCCTTTGTTACAGCTGAACCAATATCTTAACCCTCTTTTGTTCCTGGACTTGGAATAGGCAGTAGTAGCACGTGAAGTTAGAGACTATTCCAAAAATAAAAAATGTATGGCCCTTTTAAATGACTGCAGGAACATCCACATTGTCTATGTGGTGATATCTGAAGAATGAAAAATGTTAATCTTTAAAGTTTTGGATATGAATGAAAATAATACAACCAGAAGCTGAATGTGTTGTAGATAACTCTTTGAAAGCAAACATTCAGTACTATTTTTCTGTGTGCGTGTGTCGCCAATGGTCATGGTACAATGTTATTCTGCTGTCACTTACAGCATATTTTTAAGGAAAGTTTTCTGCATTAAATCAAAAGTAGCAGCAAACTGTTGCTCTCCAGTCTAATATTTTACATTGTACAAGTTGTCACAGAATCACTTAGGTATCACAAGAACCTGTAAGGTTTCTGTGGGCACCATGACAATGGCATTGCTAAAATCAGCACACAACATCCCCTGCTCTCCAGAGGATGTCATCTCTCTGACTCACCAGAGGCGGTCATCTCATTGAAGGCCATCAGGTTAGGAGTGACTTAAATCCATGCTGGCTGTTTCCTCTCTCCTTCTTGTCTTTCATATGGCTGGGAATAGTTTCCAGGACGGATTTCTCCAAGGTCTTTCTAGGAACTGAGCTGAGGTTGATGGGTCTGAAGTTTCCCTGATGCTCTTTCCTATGCTTCTTGAAGATGGATACGATGTTTTTCTCACTCCAGGCATCTCCTATGATCAGCATCCAAGAGAACAGAATATCCTTGCAATGACATCAGCCGGCCCCCTCAGCACCCCCAGATCCATCTTACCTGGTCCTGGGAACCTGTGTACATCCCAATGTCTTACATATCTCCTGAATCTTTCTCTAGTGTGGGTAATGCTTCATACCCCCAGACCTTGACCAGTAGGCTCTGAGAACTAGCAGGCTGAAGGGCAGATCTCCCAGTGAAAAACAGCAAAAATGCACGTTTGACATTCCATGTTCTTTGTCACAGTGGGCCTGTGCCTTTCTTAGCCTTTCTTTCGGTGACACTATCTTTATAGAGCCATTCTTTGTGCTCTTTGTATCCCTTCCTAGTTTCAACTCCAGCACAGCTTTGGTTTTCCTAACTCCATCCCTACGTACTCTGGCAATATTTTTGTATTCTCTTGATGAGTAACCTGACCATGCCTCCGTCTTCTACATGTTTGTTTTGCATTTGAGTTCAGTCACAAATCCATCAATGCTGGCTTTCTGCCACAGGTGCTCAGCTTTCTGTGCATTGAAATGGGACAGTCATATTCTTTGAGGAAGCTGACCTCAAAGATCACACAGCTGTCCTGACCTCCTCCTGAAAGAACCAGTTTAGGATATAACATAATTAGTAAGACTATGTTTCCTAAAAGAAAATCCTAAAATCAAAAGCCGAAAATGTATACATTTGCAGTTGTACTCAGATACAAACATGAGAATTCCTATAACACCACATCTGCTACATCTAGCTCAAGTCACTATTCCTATATTACGTTTCTCTCTACCCTTGATTCTGATTTTAATGTCTACATTAATAAATACTGTTTCTATTTCAGTACAGCTTAACTATAATGCTGAAACATGAAATGCAAATTAGTATACAGTACTATAAATATCACACAAGCATATCTAACTTGAAACAAGTTCTGTGTGAATGGAATCATTTAGGGTACCACTGAGATCAGTGGGACCCAAACTGAGCGCACTTCTGTGGTCTCAATTAACAGCCTAAAAAATGGCATAATAGTAGTGGGCATTCAGGTTTTTCAGAGTGTTCTCAGTCAGTGAGAAAGGTGAAACTCATCTGGGACTTCCAAGGCATAACTGGTTTCATTATGGAAGTTCTTTGGACAGCATCTGGAATGAATGGGATCCAGGAACTCTTCATGATGGAAACTGCAGGTGATATGGCTTTTGCCAATGCTTATGGTATCTGATTCTTTTCAAGCAACCACAGTTCTGTTTATTCAATGCCAGTGCTCACTAAGCCATCTTTGAACAATTCTCATTTAGGACCAAAAGCTAATTCTCTATTGGTTACATAAGGGGTCCAGGTACTAAGCTTGAGCACTGGGCTGTTTCTTGTTTCTGCTGTTTAATTGCTGCAATCTCCCTGGAGTGATTTTTTTCTATACCACATAGAGCTCTCTGGGACCCTTCTATCTTTTGGCATGTTCTGGGGGATATGGCATGCCATGAGCCATATCTAGTAGACAGTGTAGATAAGACTCCAGTTTTGTTTCCTTCCACCCCATACTGCCATACAGCACTATCTCAGCAGCCTTTTGGCCTCAGACACCTCATGTGCCTTCATGTCACGCAGCGGGGCCAGGAGCTCATGCCCTCATTTTCATGCCATGAAAACACTGTCCTAATAATTGTGACATGGTCCTTACAGGTGCTCTGAACTAAAAAAAAAAAAAATACCACACAAAGAGTTATCTTACGGGCATGGGGGCACTGTGTGGAACTCAGAGTATAACTAAGAAGATCCCAAAGTCAAATATAATTGTAGGAAAAAAGAAAGTGAGCTATGCTTGCAAGATGAGAACTCTGTCACCATGACCCTTATGTCTTCTTTTTTTAGAGACACTGGTTTCCAGGAAGGTCAGGTGAACATGTACAGTGTTTAAGGTCAGTGCCTAAGACCTGTTCCCCTTGCTGAGCTACACTTTGTTCCACATAATACGCATTATTTCACCTAGATGGGCTGTTCTTTGCTTCCTGTCCAGCCAAGCATGCTGCTCAATAAGTGAGTCATGGATGTGCATACAAGCCAAATCCTGTGTTCTTATCTCTCGCACACACCCACTGTTGACTTAAGCAGAACCTGTATTAAAACAATGAAGTCGAGCACATAAGTATTAGAAAACTGGAGTTAACATTGTCTCTGCCTTATGGCTCTAGAAACTACAGCAAAACTGTGGCTGTTGCTATTCATTCTGTGTATTGTCTGACATGACAGTGCTGTAATGCAGACAGCAATCCAGAGCGGTTCTTTGTTCATCTTCATTATTTGGCTGTTGGCCTTACAATTAAATGCTGCTGAAGACAGGGTTATGAATTCATTTATGATCTATACTGCAGTGCATATGAGCTCTACACAAAAATTCCATTTCTGGAAAATGTCCTGCTCTGATAAAATCTTCCAGCATCTCATGGAACTTCTCCAGGAAGTTTCTCAGGTACAGAGCAGAGAGGCTAGAATCCAAAACCTGGGATGTGGCTTCAATTGGCTGTAAATGGAAGTGCAAGTGCTTCACAGTTGCAGGAAACACTCAGGTTTGCATTGCCTTGTCTGAGTCCCTGCAATCTGTTCCAGTCCCAATACCATCCAGTGCTTGCCATACTGTCTTTAGGCAGCACCTTGTTAGACGTGTTGCCAGAGTCATGGCTCCCCATTGCAGCCCCTTTTCTCTCTCCAAGATTAGTGCCAGAGAGTCCTTTCTGAAAGCAGGAGAAGCCAGGTGCTCGCTTTTTTGCAATGAGTGTCTGGCTTGACTAGTAAATTTGGCCTGGAAGGAATGTGCTCAATTACTGATGATGGGTGCACCATCTGGTCAGCTCATTGTGTATCCAAACTGGAGATATTAACTTTTAAAATTTAAAGTCCAAACACATGCAAATCATATCCCATTCACGGGAACTGTGATGTCCCCCTGAGAAAAAAACAACCGGTGGTTAAATTTTGCATCCATTGCTCAAGACATAAGGTAGCTAATGCTTTTCAGAAGTGGATCAATGGGACATTGGTGAAAAGAGTAGCTGAACTAGGTTGTGGTTAAAATTCTGGTTAAAAAATAAAAATAAAAAATGACTGGGGATTATTCCTAGCATGTACGCTTTGGGCTTACCTTGTCAAAAATCACTGAGTTAATGACAGAGAAACTTAGTTCTCTGGAAAACTTGCTAAAATACAAAAAAAAAATCAGCAGCACCACTTAAATGTGTTTGTCATGGATTTAAGTGAGAATTGTGTGTTACATGAGAAAAGCATTGGGTCTACAGATGGAAAAAAAATCTGTTGTAATGTGGTATACGAGTATGGTAATTTTTATATGTGAAAAGGCAGGAGTTTTTCTGTTGTCTTAATTGAGAATTATATTTTAAAGATGTTAGTATTAACTGATAATTTCTTATTTTATTTAAGTGTCTGAAGAAAATAAGAAACATGGAAGGTCATAAGTAGTAAGTACCTTGGTCATTTTTTATTATTCTAAAGAGTTAATGGTGTTTGACATGTTGATTTGTGACTGCATAATCATGCATTATGTTCTGGCATCTAGTATTTATATGAAGTCACTGGTAGATGTTCTGTTTAAAAATAATAAAAATAGAAAGTGAAAAACTGCCAACTTATCAAAGAATGGAAAAACAAGTGAATTGACGAGATGGAAAAATAGCATATGTTATCAATTTGCTGCTTAATGGCAAAAATTGTATGAACTGTCTTATTTCAATGGATTTATCTGTGGTCGTCAGCATTAGAATAAAGTAGGTCCTTCTTTTAGTCATATCTTTGGTTGTTTAGTAAAACTTAAATATACCCATGACTGCTTGACAAAATCCATTTTTAAAGGTATTGACGAGAACCTTTAAACCTCCAGAAAAAAATGTCCACCAAATATTTCATTAAGATAATGATTTGTAATCACATTAGGCATAAACGGGAGCCAGAAATTTCTCCAAATGAAATTAAAAGTTGAATTTGTCTGCAGTGGTAAAAGATTGTTTGTATTCTTCCAGTTTGTTTATCTGTGTCCAATTCAGAAATCTCTATTAATCCCAGGACTGTTTTTTGTGACCTCACATTAACGACTCATTTTTATTTTTTCCACCTGGTCCCTAGAATTTCTGGTGACCTCAAGCAAGGTAGCTGTTAAGGCTGGCTGACAGCAAATGAATTAGTGTTTTCTTCATTTGATCACTGAACTGAGATATCAGTTATTTGCACAGCTGTAGCACAAGTTAAAGCACACAACAAAAAGAAGCCAGGAAGTTCTGTATATAAGTGCATTTTGACTTTTGTCTTTGCTCATTTCCAGTGCAATTTCTTACCATCTCTTTGGGATTTAAGTCACTGTCTTCTAACTCACTGATGAGAAATAACCAAAGCAAATAACAAATCCCTGTCAAGCAGATTTTATTTTCAGGATGAATTGTGTCATTAGTAACTGCACAGGGGAGAGCTGCCTCTCTTGGTGAATATGTGTGCCAATGGCTTGTTATTTCAGAACATCCATAATATTTCACAGCAAGCGTATATATCTGTGTGTCTCTCTGCATGACTTGACATGTATGTTGAGTCTGAGGACTCTCTGGGGTAGCATCAGCAAGTTACCTGTGTGTTGTGTGAACTGTGCTGGTGAGCAGTATCTCAGTAATGTAAAACAGATGAAGAATATCTTTACTTGAAAAATAAATTCAACCACTTTAATTTTCTTGGAATATTTAATATAATAAATTTAAGCAACCATGTATTTCCAAAAAAAAGCTGTAGTGATTTTGCATGTATTAATTTATACACATAAGGGAAATTAGTGGAATAACTATTACTGAAGGAGATCAAGACTTCATTGTGAAACTGTTAATTTGTATGCTTCATGTGGTTTAAATATTGTGGAATATACTGGCCAAAAAGGAAAAGACCTGTTGCAGGGGTTGAGGAGGGGTGTGTAGCTGAGCTAGGCAGCCTGATCTGCTCCCAACATAACAACTAGTGCAACTGAAAAAAGGTGGCAGGTGACAGAGGTGAGGGGCTCTCCTCTGAGAGGTACAGATGCACCCTTTTGCTGACCTGATCCACTCTTGAAAGAAGTCTGCTGCTTACCAGGGACTAGTAACAAGGATGTCCCCAGGAGACTGCCAAGCCTCATACTGGGCACCAGTGATGCAGCCAGTAGCAGTCTGAGGAATATCAAGAGGGATTGCAGAGCTCCGGGAGCAGCAGTAAAGGACTCAGGAGCATAGGTAGTTTTTTCATCAGTCCTCCTGGTCAAAGGGAAGGAGACTGAGAAGGGAAGTCAAAGGTTTCAAATCAACGGATGGTTACAGGACTGGTGCCCCAGACAGGGGTTCGGCTACTTGGACCATGGGACTTGCTTTGAGAGCTTTGGTCTGCTGGGGGCTGATGGGCTGTACCTGTTGGAGAAGAGGAAGAGCATCTTTGGTCATAGGCTTGCCAAGCTGGTGAAGAGGGCTTTAAACTAGAGTTGCAGGGGGAGGGGAACCTCAATCCATCTCATTCCTCCCAGTTTGATGCCAGTGTCAGTGATAGATGCCCAGAGTCTGGAGAAGGGTCATGGGTCAGCAAGATTTTGTGGATCTACCTGAAGAGCATAAAGCAATTCCAGCCAGTAAGTAATCTTCATTGGGGCCCAATTTCAATATCTCTATGCTAACGTACATAGCATGGGGAATAAACAAGAGGAGTTATATATATGCACACATGCAGGGCTACGACCTCACTGGCATTGTGGAGATGTGTTGGGATGACTCCTATGACTGGAGTGTTGGAATGGAAGGATACAAGCTCTTGGATGAACAGGGAGGGAAGATGAGGAGGTGTCGTCACCCTCTATGTCAATGTGCATCTGGAGTGCATGGAGCTCCTTCACGGGGAGTGTGAATCTCAAGGGCAGCCTTGGCTGCAGTGACTGTGAAGTGGTACAGTTTAGGATCCTGAGGGCAGTGAGGAGGCAGCACAGCAAGCTCCCTACCCTGGACTTTGGGAGAGCAGACTTTTGGCCTCTTCAGGGGTCTGCTTGGTAGTATACCATGGGGCAAAGCCCTAGCAGGAAGAGAAGCTCAAGAAAGCTGGTTAGTATTCAAGGATCACCTTATCCAAGCTCAAGAGTGATGCATCCCAACAAAGGAAGTCAGGCAAAAATGCCAGGAGGAGGCCTGCAGGGATGAACAAGGAGCTTCTGGCCAAACTCAAACCAAAAAGGGAGGCATACAAAAAAGAAGGGTGGAAGAAAAAACAGATAACCTGGGAGGAGTACAGAGAAATCATCCAAGCAGCCAGGGATCAGGTTAGGAAAGCCAAACTCCTATTACAATTAAATTTGGCCAGGAACATCAAGGGCAACAAGAAAGGTTTCTGTAGGTACAACAATGATAAAAGGAAGATTAGGGAAAATGTGGGTCCTCTCCAAAAGGAAACGGGAGACCTAGTTACCCAGGGTATGGAGAAGGCTCGGTCTTCACCAGCAAGAGCTCCAGATACATATCCTGGGTCCCAGAAGGCAAAGGCAGGGACTGGAAGAAAGAAAACTGACCACTGTAGGAGAAGATAAGGTTCAAGACCAGCTAAAGAACCTAAAGGTGCACAAATCCATGGGACCTGACAAGATACATCCACATCTACTGAGCTAAACGGCAGATGTAGTTGCTAAGCCACTTCCCATCATATTTGAGAATTCGTGGCAGTCTGAAGTTCCCACTGACTGGAAGAGAGCAAACATAACCTCCATGTTTATAAAGGGGAATAAAGGAAGACCCAGGGAACTACAAGCCAATCACTCACCTCTGTGCCCAGCAAGATCATGGAGCAGATCCTCCTGGAAACTTTGTGAAGGCACATGGAAAATAAGGAGGTAATGGGTGACAGCCAACGTGGCTTCACTAATGGCAGATCATGCTTGACAAATCTCTGTTTTGCACCTACATTTATCAGTTGGTGATTGCACAGTGAAGGAAGTGGGATATCTTGTATATAGTGTGCTCAAAAGAGATGAGTATTCTTCTCTTTTATTCATTTTTTTAAAAAAAGAAAGGCAGTAAGTAGTCTAACTTCATTCATAAAATGTCATAAGATGTACTTTGTGAAATCCTGACAGTACTAAAATAGCATGAAAATTGCTGTCTGCTTAAGCAATTCTACTAGCACTCTTTAAACTTTCCTATTAGCTATATAAAAATAAAATTTTAATTCCAGGAGCTATAAATCGTTCCCTAATGCATTGGGAAGAATTATTTGCAGTTGATGATTTGGAATTACTGTACACTAAATACATTCATATTATATGCAATGTATTATTCTCCAAAAGAGAATGGGAAATGTTGGTGGAAATATATTACTATTTTAATTGGTTTGTTACTAATGCATAATGAGGAAATGCATACTAGAATACATGTGTCTGCATGTAAATGCAGTATTCCCAATAGGGGTGTATTAATCTAGCATGTTAGTCTTATTTTTAAGTATCCTATTGAAATTTTGTAACTTTCTTCCTTAATATTTTAGTAATTATCCAAGGGAATTTTATGATCAATATGCTCAAAGCCAAGAAAAATCTGTCGTCAATAAAATGCAACAGAAGTACTGGAAAACAAAACAAACACTTATAAAAGTCACAGGAAAAAAAGAAGATGAACATGTTGTGGCTTCAGATGCAGATCTGGATGCAAAGCTAGAGGTTTGTAATGTCTACATAATGTGTGTTCTCTGATAACTTTTAAACTGTTTTCATTTCCATCAAGCTGCTAAGATGTGTACTTATAGATACCAGAAAATAACATATATACATTTTACAATTAATAAATTTTACCACTGTTTTTGTGTAACATCCATTCTAATTTTGGACAAACGTACTTATAATACAGATGCAGGGAGTCTAATGGAAGTTTGTAACACAAAACTTTATTCAGAACTACATTTCTCATACCTTTTTTCAGGTGTTGAAGGCAGTTGTTTTTTTTCGGTGCCACTGGGAGCAGGACAGCACCCTTTGTAGCAGCCATCCTTATCCTTTCCTTGTATCAGTTTAAATCATTTTAAAAATACTAGACTGTAGTTTACATAAATGATGTTCTTTTTTATAACTATGAAATGCCATATCATAGCATAGACCATAAAAAAATAGGGAGTATGCAAAGAAGAAATAGATGCACATTGCAGACTGCTCTCTGAGGCTTTTGTGCAGATTACTGTTTTTTGACGTGACCAAAGGCAGCTTCTGAAAGTCTGTGAAGTGTAACTGAGAGTAGAAATCCTACTGGGTGATATCTACAGTCCTACTGTCAGTACCCTCAGCCCCACTGGAAAAGAATTAAGGTTCTACAAACTGAAGAGCTTAAAAGTCTTAGACACAAATCAAAAGACAGAGAATGGACTTCCAAAGTTAGTATCTAGCTAAATTTTACTTCTATCATTTTGTTACATAAGGGTGAATATTTTGTCATGATTTTTCTTAGAAAATTGTTAACTTAGGAATCTCAGTTTCTCACAGGTTTGAGCTGGAATACAAGAGGCGCTTTTACAACAATCAAATTTTTGTAGTCTACCTATTGTAAAGACAACTTATAAAACTTAGAAGATCCTAACTATGTGTGTGGCCTTCATGATAGGTTTTAAGTCAAAAGTATTGGTGCTAAACAAGCTGAAGAAACTGAAATAGTATTTTATAAATATACACCTGATTTTCTATGATGCTTGTTGTATGGCAGATTGATCAGGAAGGATGCTTTGTTACTTCATGTGGGATTAAAAATTGGGCAATTTGTGTTTACCAGATAGAAAATGCAGACATATTTTCACTTGAACAGTTTCAAAACTGCAAGTCATGCTCTCTGCTGAAAAGACAAGATCCTAGTAAACATACAGGAGGTTAAGCAGATGCAAAAGGAAGACAGTTACTGTGCCAGAAGTCAATTTTACTAATATTTGCATGGCACTTGATATAGTGGAGTTGAGCTTTAAATTACAGTCTACAGGTTTTAGATGAGCAGAAAGAAATAGTAGTAATTTCTGTTTTCCTGTTAATTCTCCAAACTTAGTCAAGAGTGACTTTTTTCTCTACTTTCTTTGAAAACAGCTACTCTGTCAATTTGGTTAGAATACCAGAGCTGTGACAGTAAAAAGTCCATTTTAAAATCAAAAACCTTCCTGTTGGCATACCCATGCAAGTTTCTTCCACTAGATTTTATGGTATTAAAAATTCAGTATACATATTGCCACTTATCACATTTCATTGCAACTAATGGCAGCCTTTTGTTCCATTGAGGATTGTATAGAATCAAAGATTTATGCATCTTCATATGTATCAAAAGATAATAATAATAAAAAAGAGTAGTTTGGTTAACTATGAGCTGTTTGGAATAGATCTGTTTCCAAAATTATTTTTGTTTTTGTTTACCTTTATGTTTGGGTTGTCTGTCTATAGTTTCAGTGGACAACTTGATTGAAATAAAAGCACAATTAATAAGGAAAAAATACTTTCAAGCTTGAAAGATTACTCAGTGTTCAAGAAGGAAATATCGATCCCTAATAATTTCTACAAAAATAAAGACAAGCTCTTTCTTGTGTCTTAATCTTCACTGTTTCTTACATACACTTTGTTGTTGTTTCAATTTCAGCTCTTCCATTCTATTCAGAGAACATGTATGGAGTTGCTGAAAGCAATAGGACTTTATCAGAAAAGGATTTGTTGTAAGTATGAACAAATACAGTAGTTGATAAGGAACTCTGCAATATGAAATCATCTAACAAGTAAAAAAGCTATGTATCAGCTATGGATACATCTTTTAATTTATTTTCTTTTTGTTGAATTTTATGCATATTTTCTCCATTCTTTCCCTTTTTTTTGCCTGTCCAAAGAGGGTCTGAGATGATGTTTAAGGATACTAAAGTAAAATTGTAAAACAGAATTAGTAATGTATTTGAGTTCAAGATGTGTACCATAATAGCAGGTAAAATCTCTTATGCAAAGATGCATGTGCATACTCTCGCAAAATGCTCTGCTATTAGACTGCAATAGATTTGACTGTCAGCATTTTAAAAATGACAAGAGGACTTAAAAGACCTTTTTTCAGTATGCTAGACCATTCTCCTCATTAAGCCTGGGAAAAAATAGGCTCCATTGGAGACAGCCACTTAAAAAGACAAATAGATGAGGCCACAATGAAATGCTTTTGTAAGGATGTGAGATCGTGAAGACTTATTGTTCCAGTTTGGGAGTAGCCAACGTATCATTGCATAAACACTTTTATTTTTCTTGATCCTCGTTTAAAAAATAAATTCAGAAATAGTATTTTTCATATTAAAAAAAAATCTGTATTGCAGTAGAACATGAAAAATGGAGACCAAGAGAAAGAGCAACTAAAAAAGTTTTGGGTAGTATAGCTAAGAATTAGCTTCAGCGAAAGTATGCTAAGATCAACAGAGGTAGTCCATGTGCTAAAAAACTATAATGAAAGACAAAACAAAACACAAGACAAAAAGATACTGTAATCAAGCCTCAAGTGGGCCCTCTATGCAGAGTCTAACCAAGTTGTTTTTTTTGTTCAAGAGCAAAGTAGCATGTTTCTCCTACCGACTTCAAGCACTGACAGAATTCTGTGATTCTTGTTAAGTAGCACAGCAACCCCCATCAACAAATGTCTCAAGTGAATCATATTTTCTGATTGAAGATATATATATAAATGCAGGAATTCCATGGATTTTTTTTTCTGTGCTGCTTGGATTTGGAGTGACTTAAGGTATATGATGTTAGGCCGACTTTAAAACTGTCAGAAACCTATTAAATTATGTTTGACCACTCATTTATTTTTCATTAGTTCTGTCTCAGGAAGAAAATGAATTGGGAAAATTTCTTCGATCACAGGGTTCTCAGGATAAAACGAGAGCAGGAAAAATGATGCAAGCCACAGGAAAGGCCCTCTGCTTTTCTTCTCAGCAAAGGTGTGTATATCAGCGTTACCATCTGATTACGTGGGATAACGGTAGTTGATTCATCATTGCCACAGGTCATTTTGCCATTTGAGATACGAGGAACCAAGTGGTACAAAAGTTGTTATCAACCAAAATAGCTACAGTATTGGCAATATGACTGGCTTGCTGTGAGTAGTTTTGCCTGATCCTAGTTTTTGTTCCATGGACCTCTGTCTCTGGATCTGCATGTAGATTTCCCCACCTATGCCTGTTTAGATCAGCATTTCTAAAGCTGTACAGGTGCTATCTGCATGGCCTTTCTGTCAGTGGGACAGTAAAGGAGCTGTTATCAGTTCCCTCTCCTGCTTGATGGCAGTTCTCACTCAGGGAAGAAAAAAATTCTGCTACAGCAGGCCTGTTGTAAAAGTGTCTGGGTCCTGGGAGGGTAGGAAGTGCCTTTTTCTGGACTAGAGTCTCATGCATTAAGTAGACAGAGAAGAAAGGAGTCTGCCGTTTCCTGCTTTAACCTTACACAAAAGCCTCCAGGAGGAGATCCTAGGTTGCAAGCGAACTCATGCAGATTGAGTAGGAGCAAATTGGTAAAAGGTAAAGAATACAGAAGGACTCATACCCATGTAAACTTTCTTTTACCTAGCGCTCTTGATATGCTGGCCCTGTTCTTTCAAAGAGTTTAAATTAACAGTACTTGATGGTGTTATGAATTTTACTATATAAGGGTTTCTTTTGGTTTTGTGATTTTTTTTTTTTTGGTTGGTTCCCTCCTGTTCCATATTGGTATTATGGAAGGTTGAATTTCACCATCATTCAGAAGGGAAAATTCAGTTCCATGACAAATTACAAATCGTGTGCTTTTACAGGATTTTGGGGGGTTCTTAAATCTGGAAAGTTTCACGATAATTAGCTTAACAGCACAGCTGTTTGGCTCAGAATAAAACATCACATCCCAAACACGTTTATCTTGGGCTAGATTTTGGTCATTAGCACATCCAGTAAAAGCTATGAGTGGGATCTTCAAAATACATGTAAGGTACCATTAAAAACTTAATGTTTTTTAGAAATCCCACTGTATGACATGTCTACGCAAGCTGAATTTTTCCTTTAAATGGCTGTTTGTCTGCCTGTAGAATGTGAAGAACTGTGCATTGCACCTACAAAAGCCCCAATAAGTTCACATTTTGTCATCTGTCTTACCTGATGCATTTTTAAGGCATCTTTATAAACAAACATCCATAAAATAGAACCAGTTGTTTGTCTTCCTCCTCTGCTTGACCCATCCCCAAGCTCATCTTTGAGTCAGGACTGCTCTTGCTTATGTTGTATGCCAATAGCAAGCTGGATAGCATGTAGATGAAATTTGCTGGCTATTGGAGCTGAAATTAGAAATTCTCTCATGCCTAGGAAGTCCCTAAGTGGCAAATTAAACTAGCTGTACACTGATGTGGAGCTGATTGAACCCATTCCAGTGAGGTGGCTTCTGGCAACGAACAGGAAAGCAGAAGCAGCAGGAGGAAATAGTAAAAGTTGGAGTAATTCTGTCTAGTTCAGAGATCCCGTTAGGAGCTGAAGTGATGGCATAGGGAAGACAACAGTGTCCCCTACTGCCTCTCCTAAGTGTGGTACCTGGAACAAACATGTAAGAAAATGCCTAAAACCTTCCCAAAGATAAATGTCCTTCAAAGGAATTGTTCGGATTCTTTAAAAAGAAAAAAAAAAAATCAGATAATTATTCACTTGACAGATGACTTTATTTACGTATACATTTGAAGATTAAAGGCTAATAGAAGTACTTTTTTTTGAGGCTTCCTGATGCATCTGTGGTATGTATCCAGTAATAAATTATCTCAGGAATATTCTTACATCTGTTAAATGCAACCGACAAAGAGGAATTTTAATAGCATAAATACAAGCAGTTTGGCTAAATAAAATATACACGTTAGTAAAAGTTCCTTTTCCACTAATGTCTAAGAGAAAAGAACTGTAAAAGGTAACTCTTTGAACAGGAATGTTGCAAGCACAATATATGTGTAAAATTACTGCATTAATGCATACCTGCAACTAACCTGTAGAACTGAATAGCAATTAAGTGAATTCTTTTAACTGTGTGTCTTTTGATAGCAAAGTATCAGGAGTTGTACTTCTGTACTTCCGTGAAACAGCTTCTTTAATGTATTATTTAATTCATTCCTTCATGCCTTCCCCCAGATTAGCACTGCGTACTCCTTTGAGTAGATTATATCAAGAAGTGGAGACTTTCAGATATAGGGCCATCTCAGACACATGGCTGACAGTGAACCGAATGGAACAGTATCGGACTGAATACAGAGGAGCTCTGCTTTGGATGAAAGATGTGTCTCAGGAGCTGGATCCAGATCTTTATAAGCAGATGGAAAAGTTCAGGAAGGTATGACATTTCCTGTAGTTTCCTAGAATGGGATACCTGATGAATGACAATGGAGCGTGATTTTGATTCTTCTGAGGAAGACATAACTCAGCAGCGCTAAGGATGCCATTAATCGTAACTAATCTTTTCCGTGTGACAGAACTCCAATTATTCTGATATAGAATACAGTATCCTTCACAGAAGAGTGGGCTGTAAGGGAAGATACGATAGTAAGAAATAGCATTTTTCAGAAGTCGATTCAATTTCAAGCTAAATCTTCATTCTTCATAATTTAAATAAAATATATGGTTTAAAGAATGTTATCTAATTTTAAATACTTAGCTGTGATGCCTGAGTGACTAATGGAAGAAGATTTGTCTTCTTTCAGCTGGGAAATTGAAAATTGAGTTTTGTAACTAAAATGGACAGAATAACAGAAATGCCATAGCATCAGCTGATAAATCTTTGGGTGAAGTCAAAGGCCAGCATTTCAAAATTGACTGTTGTAGGATTTTGGGGAGGAGTTGCAAAGTTGGAATTTAAGTTCCTCATGCAGTTCAGCATAACTCCTGGGCAACCACTAAACACTAAAATAGTTAAGAATGCACTCTTTATAAATTGTCTTCCCTCAGTGTCTCTCAAGTTTACTATACTCCTCCCCTGCCAAAGGGCTTCCAAAAATCACAAGTTATAGAGGATAGTCTGCAGATTTTCTACCAGGTGTGAGGGTGGAATTTATTTGGGCTGATTCTGTTCAGGAATGCTCAGACCTTTGCATTTGTTAGTGAAACTTAAAAGCTGTGGTTTTATTTTGTTGCTGGTGGTTTTTTTAGACTATAATGTTCACAGTTCGCTATTTATAAGTATTGAGTATTATGAGGAGTTAATATTCTAGCTATAAGTTGGTGGCTTGTGCTCTGAGTAAATGCAGTAAAAAATAAATTACAAAAACTGCAATAATTGAAAACAGAGGCCTAATGACAGAAATTGCATTAAAGCACATGCATATGTACGCATGTGCATGTAGCCTAGAGACAGATAACATAGGAAAGAGAATCCCTGTTCATTATTGTCTTTCTGTAAGTGAAAGAGTTTGAAGATGAAAGATGCTTAATTTAGGATTTCAAAAGCTTGACTAAGCCATCCTAATGGGAAGAAACCTGTATGTATATAGACTATGCCATTTTTTGTAAACTGAAGTGGTGACAATAGCAATTAAGAAAGGGGTGGAACAGATGAAACTCCAACTAGTCATCTAATCTTTATTTAATATCCATCAGTACAGGATATTCCTGTAAGTCTTGTGGCACCAGACGTGTATTTTATTATGCCTTGTGGGAAATGTTTATAATGGCAAGTTCTTGCAGGTAAAATAATTGGTATGGTCTTGGCCTCAGCCAATTGCTTGTGTAAAATGTTTGATTTATTAGAAAAACACTTAAAAAATGGAATGTTAGAATGAATAAAGCAGTGCTGGTAATGGTCATACAAAACTGATTTATAGCTTTCTTGCAAAATAAATGCTATGGAAGGTATAAATTATATAAATGGCAAAGTAATTAAAATAATGTATGCCTTGACTTGTGAGCTGCTGTAGTTAAAAAGTTACATGTGAAATTTCAGCCCTCTTCTGTTGCTGTGCTTCAAGGTCAGCAAAAATATGACTTTTTAAGCTCTCATAAAACTTAGTAGTATTTAGAATTTCAACATTTTTACCATGTTAAGTATATTTGAAATATTTCTTGGTCTAAAATGAGTTATGTTTTGACATAAAGAAATGATCAATGTGTTAGATGTAGATTCTAAAAAACTATGTAGTATTTCCTTGAATAGCTCAAAAATACCTTGGAGAAGGTCTTTGAACCTTTCTTTTCTCTGGCTGTCAACATAAAACCTTTCAGATCACATTGTATTGCAGAAAGCAAAAAGCTTTATATTTTGTAGCCAACAAAGTAAAGAAATGCTTTTGGTATCAACTTTCCTATGTATTTTAACACCTGTAAAAAGTTAACTTTTTCTTTATTCATTTTGGAAAAACTTTACAAAAATAAAATACTAAAGCATAATGTACCTAGATGGCTGTTGCTGAACAAGGCACGACAGCATGTTTCAATTGCTTTATGAATGTAGTAGACAAGCATAACAGTGAATACTGCAATCCTAAATAGTTATAGGAGTTCTTTTGTCTTTTTGTTATATTTTTGCTTGCAGATCTTAATGGTACCATAGTGTGGCAGTGTAATGCTGGGCTTTTAAGGCTTATTTTGGATCTCTAACAATTTAAGTCATGCTAGCTTTGTGTTGAGAGAGATGTTATGACTACATATGTAGGAGTTTAAATTCTAAAATATACCATCACCAGAGAGAAGTGTTTGATCTGGAGCTGCTTATGTAGTGATATACCAGCAAGTAGTTAATGAAGCTGGACCTGACAGAGCACTTGAAAAAAAAGTTTTCTTCAGACCTTTAGTTGTAAAAATCCTAAGTATTACTTCACTAAACATCTTTTTTTATTTCAAGTAAACAGTGCTGGTTTAGAGATTTTTAATTTACCTTGTGCATCAGCAGTATTTATACCACTCGGTTATAGGACTGTTTTTCAAGTTTGTAGCCTTTTACAATGTAATCCTAAATATATCACTATGTATACAGATATGGTACTTGTTTTAAGAGACCAAAGCTAAATCAATCCAGATGGGTTATTCATACCTTCCCTCAGAGCAACTCAGGCTAAAAGATCATAGTTGAGTCAGTATTTTCAGAGCTGATAAAATCTGAGTTAAAACATTGACATTTTTGTAGCTCTCTTTCCAGACAGGGGGGTACTTGAAAGAATTTTCTACTGCTGTTCCGAAGGCATCAGTTCAAAGATGCTAGTTCCAACAATAGCTGCAACTTTCAAAGTGTTCCAGTGTTGATTTTTCAGCAATAACCTGCAGAACAACCCTTTTACACTATTATTTTAAGATCCTTGTGATAGTAGCTACTTGAATCAGACCAAGGAAACAGGTAAAGTATTTACTTCCCCCCAGAGTTTTCTAAATGCTATGTACCTCCATTGTTGTGCCCCCCATTTGGGGGACATTTGTTGTTGTTTTTGGTTTTCCTGTAAACAGATTTTAGGGATGCTCAAGTGTAGTACTAGTTACAGTGACCTGTCACCCCCAGTTTGGAGTTTGAAGTGTTGCTGGAGAGAATCTAACCAGTGCCTTGCTGTGCAATGCTGTGATATTTAAAAGAATTAGAACAAGTTAATGTCCCCTTACCAAATTATCCACCATTGGTGGAGAATTTGTAAGGCTCTTAAGTTTAAGCTGTTTTACTGACTGTACACTACAGCATGAGCTCTGCTGTGATACTGTAAAATTACAGACCCAGTAGCCCAAGTGATGTTGGTCCCTGTGTCTCCTTGCCACAGCTCTGAAAAACAAGCAAAATTTTCCATGCATTTCCTGAGAAGGAACATACTAATGTGCAATGATAGGCTATGCCAGCAGGCAACAGCATCCCATGAGCTGCCTATAAGGACCATGGAAGAGTTTCTGTTCAATTTTACTTAGCTAAGATATCTCAGGTGCTTATACAGTGTGACATAGAGATTCTTATCAAACCTAGAAATTACAGTGCCTCCCAGAGCCCTACTGGGATCCTTCAGCCATGCATGCTTTGCTGTCTTGGTATCCTGAGACCTGGGCATGTGAGCGCTGGGGCTCGATTTCCCCCTTCTATGTAGTCCTCTCTGCTGGAACTGCTTTCCTAGGAGCTCTGCTTCTGTAAAAACCAAGCAAAGTTTAGGTAGGAGGAAGAAAATTTTGAAACTGCAAGGGTAAGAAGCAGTGCATGGTCTGTTTGCCACAGAGCTTTGCAAATGCCATCAGATTCATGACCTTGGAATACAGTGCAAGTCCTGTCCCTGTGGTACTGAGATTTTGCAGCAATAAATATGTTTGTAAGGCATTGTGTATTAGGCAAGGGAGAGGAGCTG
>CM021732.1:27232928-27456518 GCA_011075105.1 Heteronetta atricapilla | reverse complement strand
GTTCTGGGAGATTAGACAGGCCCTACCCTACAGTGCAGCACCCTAAACTACTTCAGTGATGCTGAGGAAGTGGCATAGATCCTACTGTGGAAGAGAAGTTTCAAGAATATTCCCAGTTCCCCTAAAGATCCTAAGAGTTACGGGACTCTTAATGTCTAGCTGTTACTTTTCATGCAGCTGTGAGAAACTGGCAAGCTTGCAGCTGAGCTGTTTGGGAGCTGTTTATCTCAAGTTCTTCCTAGTTGTAGCACTCTATATACCTGAAACAAAACTAATGCCCTTAAATGGCATTTTAACGTGAAGCCTGGCAAAAGAAAAGGCAAAGCAGTGAGAAACAGGAAGGTTCAACAATTTTACAACATTTGTAATGACTTAACGATTGTTTAGACTTGTTTTTATAAATGTACTAGTGTAGGGAGTGGCTGGCCTGCACAGTTCTCTATTAAATGTCTTTTATCAATGAAAAAGTTAAAGCTTGTGTGGACAGTTGAGGAATAATGAAGATCTAAATAAACCCATTGGTCAAAAGGTCAGAAGGGAAACATTTAAATATATGTATATATTGTAGAGATTTCAGCAACTATGGATAAGATACATCTGCCACAGCCTTACAAGGAGGGCTTAGGAGGCTGTGGTCACCCGTACAGCTTTGTCTCTGCTGCCTTCCTTGCCTATGAGCTGCGCCTGGTGTGAGTACACTTTGGCTTGTGCGGTGCTGAAGGGGCTGCATGATGTTACAGCATCATCTGCTGTTCTCCTTCTACCCCCAGCCCATTGACATCACAGCTGCAAACAGCCCTACAAACCTGGAGGCACTATAGAAAAGTGCTCAAGGATTGTTTTTTTTTATTGTCTGTTACATTTTAAAACTCTTGGAAAGCTGAGGAAATGCAAAAGCCTAGGGAGGGGAAAAAAATAATATGGTACTGATCTTTGAAACAAGACCAGACTTGGCAGTCCCTATCCTTGTAAACTTAATTTCAGTTCAAGGTAAAATGACGAAAAGAAAAATCTGTAGGCATTTAGAGGGTAACAAAATGAAGAGTAGAAAACAACACAGGTTTATAAATAACATTACAGAATTTTGTGATGTTATTTTCTATTTTTGATTCAACTTATGAAATTAGTAGAAAAGTGCATTACATGTAATAAATCTGGATTGTTCAAAAGTACTTGTTGCAGTTTCTTAAAGATTACTGGGAAAATGAATTTGAACTTGCTAAAGTAATAAGTACTCTCAGGAGTTGAGAATGTGGATTGAGGAATGTTAAAAACAAGTTTCCGAAACTCACAGAAAAGAAGGATGGAAAATACCTTGAATATCAACTAAACTGTATTCCTGCCAGGACAAAATTGTGCATTTTGTAATACATTTTCCAAGTGTTCATCTAGTAAATATAATTCAGTTGAGGGTGACAGTCTTAGAATGTTTGTGGATATTGGTTGTGTTCTAGTTTAATTATTTAAAATGTCAACCAAAAGAAAATGTGCTAATGGTAATTACTTCTGCAGATGACATTGATCTGGAAAGTTTGGGTTTACAAGCAGTAAAATATACCAGTATCTCAAAGAAAAACGTCTTTGGCCTTTGCAGTCACAGTGGTGTAATCAATAAACTTTCAACTGCCATAGTTACAAATAGCACTGTAAGGGATTCATGTTTAGACCCAGCTATGGTATTCACTGTTTAACAACTTCTTTTTTTTAAAAAAAAAAAAAAAGTTATAAACAGTAATTAGCCCTGTTTCTGTTTTGATTATACTTCCACGTTAACTTCCAAGTTTAACTTCATCAGCAAAATGTAAAGCTCTTTTGCCTTTAGGTGTCAAGAATATAGTTATTTGCATGCGAGAGCAGATGATGATTGTTGCTCCTTGGAAATGTCAGAAAGACCTATGTGTAGCTTTAGTAGACTACACATTAGATATGAGATGTTTGTGGCACTATAGTGTGAAAAATAAAAATAATGCTAGCTTTTATAATACCTATTAGGAATGTGAGATGGTAGAATCTGTCACTTCAGTAGTCCATCTTTATTATTCTTGGTTCAAAACCGAGATTTTTATATATTGAAATATATAAATCCGCTCAAAAAAAAATCCAATCTATTTGCTAATTTGGAATGCTGCTACTCATTAGATGAACAGGTGAGCTTCCAGGAGACCCAATAATTTTTCTGCAAGATAGCTGCATATTCCAAAGTTAGTATGACATTATCACTCTATGCTCAGAGATCCACATCTCAGTGTAGCAAGTGATGGCAGAGATAATAGCATGTTCTTATAATATGATGATAAACAATGCCTACAACCTTCACTTCTTGTGCGGTGCTTGTGGCATCAAGACTACATTTGCTTTCATTCTGGCAGAGAATAACAGAAGGAACATTATTTCTGTTTAGCATTTTTTTATTTATTATGGAAGTATATTATTCTGGAAGTGTTAAATTTGATGATTTACCTGGAAATCATGGTAATGAAAATCAAAACGTAAGAAGTACTCTTGGTTCAAAATCATAGCTTTTGCCTTGTCACTGTCTCTCTGTGTAAAGTCAGGTAGAGTGCTGAGAATGTCTTCTTTGTGCAATTTCTGCTGTAATGTTTCTTCCAGGTTCTCCAATGTCAATTTCAGTAGCATTAAGTGGAGAAACCAAAACAGTCCAAGATAACCTTACATAGAAAATACTTAAGCATTTTTAGTTGGTTGTAAAAGATGTACTTCTTTTGACAGCATGACCTTAAGCAGAAATGTTTTTCACAGTGTATTTTATAGTCTTATAAATTTAAATTACCATTTCAAGTACTATTTATAAGGATCACTGTAGACGATGAGATAAAATCAATGATTTTCTGAAGCCATTTCATGTATATTAAATATCACTGATGATTGTTACTGAGTTAAAAGCAAAGTAACAATTTGAGATAGAGATGCCCTTTTAAAAGCATAATAAAAGGATGCTATTTAAAAATAGAAGCAAGCTTCTTGGAACAGATTACATCATCTTAAGATGTATTGCTTGTAGAATATAGTTGCTTCCAGAGATTGATGCTTGCCCTTGAGAGTTGGTTCATCATCTCTTCAATTATTTTTAAGAAGAATCTGAGGTATGAGAGCCAGCAAAATGGCTGTAAAAAGAATAAAATGAAGTGTTATACTACAAATATGATATGTTTTTGAATTATCTTGTTTAATGTAACCTAGCTGAAATGCAAAAAAGGTGAACTTGGTTTAATTCATGGGCAATTTCAGACTTTTATGTATACCAAGAAAAAGCAGGCTAAAACTGCTGTTCTTATAATTAAAAGAACTTGTAATGCTTCAACAGAATATAGCAAATAAAAGTATATAATAATAATTTTTAAAAAGATAAGTGATTGAAATCAATAATGGTGTTAGGTCAAATTTTAACATTGGGGTTTGTAAAAATAATTATTGCATTAAACAAGCACTCTCAAATAGGATGTGAGAAACGTTGTGCTCCAACAATTTTTCTTAGACTTTCTTTTACTAGACTTTTTCTGAAGTCTAATAATAATTGAATGTGTAAGCATTCAATGTAATCCTGAAATTAAAAAAGGGGGGGAGGGTGCAGGGGGGAAGAAGAAAGGAACTACCAAATGCTGTTTTCACTTAATTATCCTACTCTGTTTTGATCTTAAAATCAGAAGGAAATGATGATTGCGTAGGCAATTTCAAATGCTCGCATGAAAAATCTAACCCTGCAAAACAGTCCATGTGAGTAAAGCCCCTAACCCACATGGATCATTATGTGAATTCAGAACCTAAATGAAGTGTAAAAATGTAAACAAGATAGGTTGTGAAAGGAGAAATGAGATTTGGAAAATTCCCTCAGTCTTAATAATCTGGAAGGCTAGGAGGATAGCTAAAGAAATATTTTTAAAAAATAAATGAAATACAGATGTGACTGAACTGAGAGAATTCTGCAGGAGAGAAGAATAAACAGGAAGGGGAATACAGCTGTTGGGGAAAACATTGTTTACACAAGAGAACCAAGTTTTTCTATGGTCGCCACTGCCCAGGAATTCCTTTTTATACTTTCCTAAAATGCCTGGGCACATACATAATGTAGTCCATCTGCTTTCACTTCGTAAGGCCTTTGCTGTTCAGTTATGTGCTACATAGGCTTTGAATTTTTACAAAGATGCTAAGTTTGATTTTTCTCCTTAACATACTGAAACCAAATTAAAGATATGAATAAAAAAAGAAAAAATAATCTAAACAAAAAAAAATCTAGCCAGAGAAATGGCTAATGTGACATTTCATTTTTTTTTTTTTTTTTAATGGATATTCTACCTGAACCCTATTAGATTTTAAATGTTTTCTCTTCTATGATAGAACAATGTGAAGTCAAAAAAGCAATGTAGAAAGATTGGGGGATTTTTATAATAACTAAAATCTTTCAAAGTTTGCATCTGGACAAAATATAATTAAATTGTTTTGAGGTATACCAGTGAGATATACTCACTGGTGTATTGAACACCAACTGTGAAACCTATTAATCATCATGCATTTATTTTTCTATTTAACAGCATTGTCATTTCAGGTAATATATAGCTTAGTTGTGTTTCTCAGTGGAGCAGTAGTAGTGTACAGGATTATGTACAACTATGCAAATCAGTAAGTATCATTCCATTATCTATGCAGAAAAAAAAAATAAATAGAAAGCAAAACCTGAAACTCAATTGTACAACTTATTTTCTTGCATTAGCACTGTAAACATGGTGGCTTTATGCTCACAACAGTAAGAGCTTCTAAGGAGTAAAAATCAAAGGCAACCTGGTCATCGTGATGTTGCAGGATTTTTTTCTTGGAGTGTTGGTGTCATACTGATAAGATCTGCAGTGTGTCAGTAGCATTCCCCAGCATTATCTCATATCCATCCATCCCAAGTATACTGCCATCCTTTGTGTTGGCCAAGAGGACTTTGAAGGCCAGCTTAGTGTATTATGCTGCTTTAACTGGGGAAAATGCTACTGCCTGTACGCGTGAGCTTTTCGCATCCCATTCCAGTTTATTTACTTCCCCTGTCTGCCTACTCAAAAGGTACTGTGAGTCAAGTAACAGTCTTGCCCAGGCCCTGAAGAATTTAATCTGGAGGCAAATAAATGAAAAATATAAATAACATTTTCTAATTGTGATGATATCGCACCTAAAGTATTCAAGAAGACCTCTACCATATTTACCACTTCAGCAAATGAGATAGAAACTGAACTGTATAATTACTAGATGAATAAAATCTTGAGCATAGTAGAAAGTTTAGTTTTACACTGTATTGTAATTTTCTTTACATCACCTTTCTTGCTGGTCTTTGAGTCCTCACAACTGATAATAACCTGTCTCTGTCTCCTGCGGGGGGGGGGGGGGGGAACAGCCTAATTGCTCTCCTCTTGCCATCACCTCCCCAGTTCCATGTGTGCCAACCATCCTTTGCTCTCCATTTCCATAATATAATCAGCACAATTGACTTGTGGAAAAAACATGGAGAAATTCTTAGTACATTTAACACTGAGTCTAGGTTTCTTCTGCTTTAGAGCTGATGAAGATCTTTTATACCTGAAAGCTTATTTCTTTGCCTTTGGTTGGCCCACTTCTTGCTGCAAATCTTTACAACCATTTTGGCATCTTGCAGGCTTGCATCATACTATCCCCAGAATGACTGGATTCAGACTGTATTGAGTCACATACATGTGTGCAAAGAACTGTTGAATTTTATCAGCTCCCTCACGGTCATTTGAGGAGATGGTCTGAGTTACCAGGACCAACCTCTTCCCTAAAGAGGATGTATATTCTTGTACAAAAATGTGCACCCGTTTACAGTTAGGAATAGTATGTGTCCAAGCATGTTGTTGTGGTAATTACTCACAACTGCAGACTGACAGATGTGTGCTTACTACTGGAACTACATTTGGGGCTCATAATGTAAAAGCCTGTCCCAAAACTATGAAGTAATGCTACTTAAGTGAGTGTTATCCTGTTTGCAGTTAAGAGTTTCCTGGTCAACAGAACAGAGAAATCATTGGTAATTATTTTCTGTGCATGTCATTGCTTCAAGGTCTGTATTAGTGTCAATACATTTTTTTTCTTTCAGCTTAGTATAGCACACATCCTGAGTTTGACTAATACTGAAACTTGTCACCAACAGAAAGCTGAGACACACACGTAGGCTGCTTAAAGTAGAAAAAGCATACCAGCTAGGAAGGTTAGATGCTAGATGGTTACTGCCTTCCCTTCCTTTAAATTGTTATTTTCTCTTTGTTCCCTTCTGAAAACAATTTCCATATTGATCCAAGCTGTAAAAATGAAGTACTGCTAGAAATATTACCATTGCAATTGCTTGAGTGATATATTATGTGGTGGCTGATAATCAAAGAGTAGCCAGAAGGTGTTTACCCTCTGAGGGATAAAGCTGATCTTGCACCCAGTTTATGCCTGTGAACTCCTCTCTTGGACTGGAAATTATTCCTGTTGCAGGTTTGACAGGGATTTGGTCAGGTAAAGAGGTTTGAGTGAGGCTTCATCAGCCAAGTGAATTGAAACAAAGTCCATCTTCCCTGTACAACAAAGCAAAAGACTTTGAAGGAGGATGTGGGTGTAGAAAGTTGCAGCAGGCCAAGGCCTGCAATCACGCAGACCTAGCAGTTGTGTTAGTGGCTATGTTCTGCCCCGTTAAGGCATGTCGCTTTGGCTGCCCTGTGTAGCTGCCCTGGATGTGCTCCTGCTATGTGGCCCATCTGCAGCTGCTGTTCTAGTTTTTGTTTGTTTGTTTGTTTGTTTTACATTATAAAACCCCTTTTTGTCATGTAAATACCAGATGGCTAGGGAAATTGCATTCACCCAATGTGAGCAAGTTTTGAATGCTCTTAGCTGTCATGTACCTGACTGTATGGCAACTGCCCCTTCTTTGGTGCAGTTCAAAGTTATACAGATTACTTTAACCCGAAGGAGTTTATCCACATGCCAGACCAAAATAGAGGAGAAACCTCATGCAGCCATCAGTGGTGTCAGGGGGGATGGAGCTGCTGACAGCACCCAAGTGCTGTCCCATGTCTTCATCTGGAGCAAGAGCTCCTTGAGTCAAAGCCCCTGAGGTCAGACCATACCCTACATACAGTGTCGGCACATTCTTTTGGAGCTCATTTCTTTCATTCTGCACAGGCAGGAGATATGGAAGTTGGTAGATACCATGTAAAGAGCACGGAGCTGCTTATTTGAAAAGTAGGGCAAGATTTTTAGAAAGAAAAAGCCAGTAGTACCAATAGGAGGAGTTGTTGTTTTTTTTTTTTTTTTTTTTTTTTTTTTTTTCTTCTGGGAAGAGGAATGGCTGTACAGATGCACTGCTCTTCTGAAAGATGGTGCCTAAATGTAGTTTAACTGGTGTGAAACTCAATGCAAGTGTTCACTGTATTTTGAGAATAGTATGTATGAACTTAGCTTAAAAATTTATTTTTCACAGCTTAAATCAAGTAAACAAAGTCTTGTTTAAACATGCTTAGTAACTGTTTGATTCAAAATCATTTTTAAAACACTTTAGTTAAGCTGCAGAAAAGTAACGCATCTCCTCCATCTCTAGGACTGAGCTCGGAAGATCTTAAATCTTGTGAGATGGTGTGACTCAGTCATGTTTTTTGCTTTGCCCGAGTTTTAGTGTGTGGTTATGTTGTGCTATGATCTTAATTTCAGTAATGATTTTGAGTGTGCATCTGATGGATTGAAGACTGTTGCTGGTTTTTACTTCTTAAATTTAACAGACTTTCCCCTGTTTTATAGGAAGTCATGATTGGAGTGATGAAAGTGACCCACATCTCATGTCTGAGAGTTGGTTGCATCTTGTACTTTATAGATCTTTTTCTTAAAGTTGATTTACTGATTTTGCTTTGTATTGTGTGTTTTGTTGCAAATAATTCATTGCTAGTAGAGTGGTTGGATTCATATTCTGAAATTGCACTGTGGTGCTATGTTTTTAAAAGCTGTTGTGAGGCTTATAGCTAAAGATTTGTTCTCTGGTTTTTGGCTGGTTGAACTTGCTGGATTGTGCTGAGAAATGTAACTTTGGTCAGGGCTGTGTCCAGCTGCTGGTTATGTGGCAAGGATTCAGCAGAGGCTGCTCTCACCAAATAATATGCCCTTGTCTCTCTGTGTTAGACGATGCTAGAGGGGCATGGGAAATTGGGAATGAAGAAGAAAATATCTCCAGAACCCCTTAGCAAAACAAACTTGAGTTTTTCTGTTGCTATTGGGCTGCACCTCTCAGCCAGTTGGTTTTGTTTTGTTTTTCCTCTGAAGGGACTAAATTATTTTTAATAATGGAGGAGAAAGTGTATTCATATTGTTGCAGGGCAGTTGTTCAGAAAGTTATTTTGCACAGAGAGCAATGTTACTTGCCACAGACTGTTTTCATATCTCAAAGATATTTGATTTGGATGTAACAAAATTTTGCTGCTGCAAAGATGCATTTGGATCCAGGTCTTTGCACTACAACAGTATTGATGGTAGGGTGGAAAATGTGTCAGATTCAACTCAGAAAGTTAAAGAGACAAGGAAAAAAATGCAGTCTTCTGAGATGTATTCAAGTAGAATACCTTGTTGGTTGAATACCAGGAAGACCTTGGGCATGTGAATTTGGAGTATCTTTAACTGATGGACCAGTTCTGATTAGAATATCTAACCCAGTAGTAGGGCTCCTCTAACAATATTTATTTTCAGTAAACTGCCTTGGCAAAAAAATATAAAAAAGTAAAAAAAAAAAAAAAAAAATTAACTGTATATATATTCATTTCAGAGGATTTTTGTAGACAATATTACTTCTCAGTGCACCGCTCCCCTTTTAAATATCATGAGTACAAGTTTCACTCAGCAGACAACCCTCTAGGACTTGAACAAGAAGAGAAGAGTGTTGCCTGCATGCTTGGGCAATAGATGCTGCAAACCAAGCTAGACCTATCCAGTAGGTTTTGGCAGTTTGCAAAATTGAAACCCCATGTCTAAATATATACATAGACTTCGGTGCAGTGGTGTACAAAATTTTTTGAAAATGAAATGCTGAGATCTGGACTTCTCTCTGCACTGCAGTTACAATTATAAAAATATTGGAGCATTTGAAAATTGTTCGCATCCCTTCCCCAGATGAATCTGTGTGAATGCAAAGCTTACTTGTAGTTACAATGTAGGGAGCATTTCTATATGCCTTCTGTTATTTAGGCATGTTTGGGCATAGACAGTTCTTGAATATACCCTGGCAATTGAAAGTGAGCACTCTTAAAGTTATAAAATTCTTTAAATCAATGTGCTTTTGAATCTTCATAAGGGAAAACCTGCTATTACTGCAGTGAGAAAGAGATTGCTGCCTTTTTGGAAAAATGGAAGTATCTGTCACATCACAGATAGTATACATCACAGAACAGCTTTCAGACAGCACCACTAGAAGGCACTGAGCCAGTGGGAGCTGAACACAGTACCTTGCTCACAAAGCCACCTTGACCTGCCTCAGGGTTACCTTATTCATAAGGATGGATGCATTAGCTCAAACAAAAGTCCTGCCATCTGTCCATCTTCTTTGTTTGTGGCCAATGGTAGCAACCAGGCAATTGCACAGAGCAAATATATGGTGACATTTTCTTGTGATACTGTGACCAATGGAGGTATCATAAGCTGCAGTATTTTTTCTTGTTGTTGTTGTTGTTTTTCTCTAAAGTTGACTGTTTGCCTTTTAAACTCTGGACCTCAAAACAGATTGCTGTGATCTGAGAGGTGCCGTACTAACACAGATGTTATGCTGGTTTAGTATAGTGCTCTCTGCTTCCTGTGTTGGCCAATGTATAGTCTTTTCCAATGCTTGTATATGCAATCTGATGGCCTCCCAACCAGATCTTTTTTTCTATACTAAAAAAATCGTAATTTTTCTCACAGAAGCTAGTTACATCTTTGATCGTACATTTGTTCTCTCCTGCATATTTTTCCCCTTCCAGAGTAATGTAGCTCTTTTCCCTCATTGCTAAGGCTGAACTGATACGCTTTTGCAGATCCATCTTGGCTCTGGGCAGAAGAAAAATATAGAGCGAGGAAAAAAAAAATCTTCATGCCACTGTATAATATTAATGGAACCAAATGCACAATGTGTGAGGAGGTTCTTGTTTCTCCACATACCTAAAGAGAAACAAGAGAGGTATAGTGTAAAACAGCAGGAATAAACAGGGCTAGGAAGGAAGTGAGGTGGTAGAAAAAGGGAAAGAGAAAGGAGTAAGGTGTTTGTGTATTTGTGTAAACCAGAGAGGAAAGCTACTCAGTAGGATTCGACTTCTGTGATAGCCATCTTTGAATATATAAGAAGATGGTACAACCAGCCTTTGTTTTTTTTGTGGGGAAAAAAGGAAAAATATTCAAGTCAGCCATAATTTTATATCCTCACAGGGGTCAGAGAATTGCTCACATCTGCTGATTGTCAGTGGTTATGAAGCAAGCAGCCTGGACCATGGCTTAGTCATTACTGCCAGGCTGGAGTTAGATGGCATGTGAACCAATAGACTCCGGGCAATAAAATTTTTACAGGCTGAGTACTGAAAAACTTAAGAGGCAGATTAGACAGAAATCTGACACACAGAGCAAATTTCATATTCCACAAAAATGATGGCTTGTGTCTGTGACCTCACTGTTTTGTAAATATATTTGTTTAATATCCTTTAGAAAAAAAAAATCTCTATTGGGATTTAAAAATAGCACTGTTTCCAATAACATATTTTGTTACTTTATATATTTTTTATATTGCTCTTAAAGAAAAAACAAAATACAGGAAAGTTCATTAAGCACTTTGCTTCTTGCCATGACGTTGTCCTTGACCCAGGTGGCTTACCACAGAAGAACACATTGCAGGCAGCCAACTAGGTGACATGGGTTTCGAAACAGGAAGAAAAAGTCATGTATGTGACCCAAAGTAGTTGGAGGATAAGGGTAGGGCTAGAAAATAGGAAAAAGCTACATAGGCAGGTAAAAAAAGAAAAGCATTAGGCAGTTAAAGAAGAAAGCAGAAAATGGAAATCGTAGTTGGGCATATGTTTGTGTCCTGAGCATAATGACTTCGTCTTCATTGACTGCAGATACTAACAGCATGGTAGCATCTGCTTGGAGTCCTGTATTTAGGAGCTTTTTTGTACATTTAATTGTAATTTCATTTCTCTGTATATTCTTCTTTACTAGTCTCAGGCAGCAAATTGCTAATTGCAGTTATGCAGCTGCATTTGCAAGGTGTCTGCGCCAGTTTTTGTCAAGATCTTCTGTGAAGATGTAGCATAGCCAGCAGGAGGAATCTCTAGAAAACAGACAGTTTTTTTGAGCAGTCCACACCTCTGGCTTGAAAAACTGGAGTGGGAGAGAGAGAAAGAGAGAGAGAGAGAATCAAAAGTATAAGAGGTAACTTGAGGACTAGAGGAAATTGCTTTAGACAAGGTGTTTCTAGGTCAATCTGTCTCATTTATCAAAGATAAGATGGAGAGTTGGCTTGACTGTGCTATGTAAGTTCCTGAAGCTCCTCAGTTTAAAAGTTTGTTACCACAAATACCTGAATGTTGTAATGAAGTGCTTTTAACATATCCCCCCCAAAAGTACAAAATTGTTTTACTTAAAATCCAAAATTGCAATATTTTAAAAATTGTTAGTTCAGCTAAAGCTAATGACAAATCTGAAGTGTTTTTTTAAGCTCTGAAAATTTAGTATATTTGCATTGGATTAAGCTTCACCTATTACCTAATTATGTTGTTTTCTAGGTAGCTAATGTTTTAATGTTGTAATTGCTGATGGATTTAAAGTACAAAATGTTATCATCCAACCTTAAAAGATTTTCAGGTTGTTCTGTTCCATTCTGGGAGATGATAATGATCTCTAGTGATAAATATGTATATGTATGTTTGTATATGCGGTTTAGGTTCTAAGTAATGCAAACTTTCTTAAACATAGCTTCTTAAAAGGCTCTTAAAATTTCCCTTTCAAATTATAATATATGTAGTGCCTCAGGTCAGCACAGCATGTTAGAGACAGAAGTAAGAGCTGTCAGAGTACCATCAGTTCCCTGATGAAAAAATAATTAGAACCGCAGTTCTAATGTTATAGCATCAGAGACAGTGATGGGAATAGAACACAAAATGCGTTCTTTTATTTATTTTATTTCATGAGCCTAAGAAACTTGGTTGTATTATCCCTTGCATGCTACACACTAATTTAGAGCTGTACATTGTGACAAAGCTATCATGTGTTGGTGTAAAGTGTCCATGTGAAATGTAGTTCTGTCATGTAATCCTTTCCTTGCCTGGTGCACAAAAATTCTCATGTCTATAGCATCTTTATTACCACTTCCAGAGGGGGACAGAAGGAGAAGAAAGAGGGAAGTTTAAAATGCTATGGTTTCACCCCTGAGAAATGGTGCACAGTGTGCAAAAAAGCCCCCTACAAAGCCTGAAATTTTAAGTAGTAATTTGAGTTCAGTTTTATCTTCACTTTAGTCAGGATACGTTTATAGTTTTATTACAAAACAGTAGAAGCAAAAGAAAAATCCAAGCCCTTCAAACTCTCCTAATTATCAAACCCAGGAGCACAGCTGAAGGCTGAAGTTCATTTGAATGTGGTTTGTCCAGACACCCCGTGGCAGCTCTGGTGCTTTTTAGTTGGTAGGTGTAGTGGTAGAGTTGTGCACGTGCACGCACACATGCTGATGTGTATGCTGCACTGAAGGTTTAAGAGAACTGTACCACCCAAATCGAGAATGGTGCATGCTGTTCACGATCATGGCTACAAGATAGGGATGTTTAGGTGTTTCATTTTGGAAAATGGAAGAAAGGCTTGCTACCTTGTGAAGGAACCTTTTAATTTCTCCTACCTTCTGTGTTTTGTGTTCAGCCTGTGTTACTAAGTGCCTGACTCCACTACTTTGGAGATGCTCAGGGTGGTCTCATCACAGGGCTCCTTTGCATTGCATGGTCTCTTAGAGTGTATGCTGGTGCTGGACTTGGTGCTAGCACAGCTGGCATCCATGCTTAGTGGAAGAGGGGAAAAGAAAAGTTTTACCAAGGGCTACAGCATTCTGGTGGGGTAGACTCTGCTATCCCCAGGGCAGGAGTCATCCCTTAGGTACCCAGCAAGGGCTTGTTTCCTAGTGAAGTCCATCCTTTAAACCTCCATCCTTCAAACAATGAGGCTTGTACTTCAGGATTGCATATCACTGGGGCAAGACCTGTGATTTATTTGGTGCTTTTAGTTGTCCCATGCAGTGGGACCCCATCTCATTGAAACCTCCAGTAACTGCTGCAATACAAATGTTAATAATAATGAGCAATAGTATTGAAATCAAGGGGGATAGATGAAAATGGGAATTATCATCAGACTATTGTTCTTATGTAAGAATTAAAACTATTACAGCTGTTACTTTGTCTCACATTTTGATTACAGAGGTGAATGAAAAATCCTGTCTTTGACTAAATCTCATTTTGTGAAAAGGAAAACTGAGTGTGAGAATGATGCTAACACACATTCAAGTAGGATGAGATAGTGAAAATGGCTATAATTGAGCGAGTTTGAATGACAGAATTTGCATGCAAGCTACCAGGTTTGGGGGAATAACATTTCTATTATAAAGTGACTTTTTACCAGTTCTTTTCTTGAGACAGCTTCCTCAGCATATAAGCAGAGTTGAAATATATGTCAGTCATGGAGATTCAATTGTTTTGACTAGAAATGAAAAATACTGTGATTAAAGGAAAAAATAATAATATTAATAATAATAATAATAATAAAAACTTTTACCAGCATATGACAAAGACTTTATGGTCATTTTGTTTGTACATAGTGTTTCAGATCTAATTGACAGAGAAAGGTGATTGATTGTCCCATTAAATACAGCAAAATGCTGCTACTGGTTCACTAATCCATACTAAGCTGCATTTCTCTGTATTCTGCTACAGAATGCTATAGTATTTCTTTTGCTTCCTCCTCTCCCCCCCCCTTCTTTCTTTGCACTGCTTCTAGCACTCTTGCTTTATTGCGTATGTTCAATTCTGGGTCTGCACAAACATGCTGCAGTGAGAACTCCGAACAAGTGAATTAGATGTTCCAATTAAATCTAAAATCTCTGGGTAATTATGTCAGGTAAATTGCTAGTAGGTATTTGCAATTATTTGAATAGAGATTGATTTCATCACGTTATGTTGGATATGACTGTTTTAGTTGAATGTTTAATGTTCTGTCCATAAATGTTTCAGCTGCTAAAAAAAAAATGGTCTTACGTGGCTGAAAAGTCTTTGTGCTGTGTTGTATCTTATGATAGGCTTGTCTTGATCAAGTCCATACATAATTAGAGTTTTATGCCACTTTTGGATACCGGAACATTTTCTCAATCTCCTTTCCAGAATCTTTATAGCTTACAACACAACTGGCCTAATATATGTTTAATTGAGTTTTCACTTACATCTGTTGTATTTTCTCATGGATTTGCTGATACACAGACACAACCTCGAAACAGGATGTTTTGGTTTTCAATAACGCTGTTCCAAAGCATTATTTGCTTGTACTGCTGTAGTGACTGGGATCTGAATCATGGGTAGCAATTCCACTCTGCTAGTCTGGTATGTATAGGAATGGAAGAAAAAGGCAGTCTAGGGCAGGCATATCTCCAAGTTTTCCACTCATCACACAGAATTAACCAGTACTTCAAAGATGATTTATCTGCTGTTCTTCTGTGGCAGAAAGGCTAACGATATTTTTGTTGCTTTAAAGAGTAAGACAGGTAGACAACTCATGGTAATTAAGTCCTTTATAAGAATTGCAACATGACTGTGAATTTGCTAAATCAAGCTTAATAGGGTGAGGTGCCTGGGAATATGTGCACAAGCAGGAGAAATTGCATTTAAGTCCAAAATGTCAAAATTAAGAAATGTATCATTGGAACTTACACACTTTTTTCTAGGTTACCTTATCTCATACCTCTTTCAAGAATTGTTCTGCTTCTTGAACAGATTTGGTGTATGTCTGCTTAGCTTCAAACCTGGCAGATATTATTAGGATCTATTACACTGTCAAGTGGTTTTCCTTTCTAGGTAGGCATTTCTCACTTTGTAAATTTCATCTACTAAAATTAACTTTTATCAATGTTTCTCATCAGTTCATAAATGAAGGGCTAAGGCAGATGAACAGAAGTTCGCTACCTCTTCTTTAAACATTGTTTTTATGTATTATTCCTACAAGTTCATGGAATAGAGATTAGTACATGCAATAAATACTATTCCCACTCAAGGGAACAGTTGAGTCAAAGTATAGCCTGCAAAATGCAGAACATAGTGAAGCACACTAAAATCAGACTTAATACTGTGCAAGACATAGGAAGTCTGCATGTTGCACATGGAATAGTTTAGTTACAGGCATTACTTTGTATAAAACATTACCTTTTATATTCTCAGACTATGTGGCATCGATTTTGACTTTAAAAAAAAAAAAATCAATAGGTGCTTGCACGTGTTGGTGTAAAATTGTAATGGGTGTTCCTTTTCATAACTTCGTAGCTTGACTGGTGTTATTACAGTTCTGTGGGAACTGTGATAACCTAGCTCCTTATGCTTTCTGTGCTGTATGCTACATACTTTGTCCTCAAACTGCAGTCTACTTTAGTTTCCATTTCAGTTTCCCGTAGTCTTTACAACAATCAGGTATGCCAGAAGGTGCTACACTTACTGAATGCGGAGATTTGTGTTGATTCCATCTGCTGGTGGAGTCTACCCAGAGCCCCCAGCAGGAAGGTTTGCTATATTCCAGGAATTTTTCCCTCTTGATTTACTTCCCCCCCCCCCCCTTTTCCACCCTGTACACACAGTGTGCATGCTTTTCGGATCGAGTAAGTGAGAGGCTGGGTGACAAATTAGACTGAAAGCATCTGTTTCTGCTTCTATGCTGGAAGTGCTGAGACAAAAATATACAGTATATAGAATGAGTTAGTGCATTTATCTGATTTAAGTTCAGTTTGGAGATGATGCCTCACTAGCTTAATTCTCCCTGAAACTGGGCTACTGCTAGAAATAAATTTTGCATTTTACGATAGATTAAAAGAAAGTAGTAACATAGAAGTACTATAGAAGACACGAAGTTTCCTTGAAAACACGTGACAAATCCGTATTTTAGTAACTGAATTTGCTGAACAGGATTTTTGATTGCGTTTGAACATTATTATTATTATTTTTTTGATGATGGTGCTCGAGAGCTGGGCCTTTTCTGTTTGAGTATAGATTTAGGAACCTGTGTTTGTAAATATTTGTCCTTACTATCAAGCATCCCTTGATACCCTGACTTTCAAAGTCAGACCCCGGGATTTAGTATCTTAACACTGATTATTTATTTATTTCAGTCTACTAAAATTATTTCAGTTTTATCTGGCTTCTTAGAGTTTGTCAAGCTATCAATTTAATACTTTGTTTTCTCATGTGTTGTCTTTAAAGAATTCTGTTCCTTAAATGTTGTACTTTGATATTTGCTTTGGAAAATTAAAAGCAGATTGTTTTTCTGTAGAAAAAGGAAAATAGGGAGAGTAATGGTCTTTTTTTATGTCAGTAGCGCCATGGTAAGATTTTCTTGTACAGCATAAATCTCATAACTAGCACCTATGTCTTCAGATGCTTCAGCGCTCTTTTATTGTAAAATGTCTGCCTTGCCTTTGCCTCAGCACAGTTCTTAGTAAAATCCCAAGACTTCTCAGACCAGGATTTTGAAGGAATTTTTTATGTCGTGCTCAAGTAAAACAAAACATACAAATAAAAATTTGCAGGACAGAAACCACAATGAAGTCCTGCTTGTAATGTCTTAGAGTAATTGCAGAGAAAGGAGAAGATTAATATGTATTACATTAGCTTTCCCTTGAGTAGAAAAGCAAAGGTTCATTCTGATAACTTGTGTGGTATTAAGCAGATTACTATTTGTAAGTATAAAGGTTTTATACCTAATTCTTGAAGCCACAAGTGATCTTAAAAGATGCCTAATATTAATAATTAGAATTGAAAATGCACTTATAGATATACGTAAAAGGCAAAAGCTTGTGCTGATGCATTCATTATGTGGTGTTCTTCCTGGGCTGTCCTGCACTGCTGCTGTGAAATGGAGAGTGCTTCTGCTGATCAAACTTTCAGTATATGAAAAAAGCTGGAAATTCTTCTTCAATGAACAGTTCTTATACTTTTGCGTCTTCCCTGGTTGGCGAGATAAATGTGTGTCACTTGGTAACAAAGCACTGCATTAGGTATTTTGGATCATCTATATGGACATATCAAGCATATGTGTTTGTATTCCACATTGTGTTATGAATCCTTTTTGACAGTGTTTTAGGTTTTAAAACAGGCATTAATTGCATGTTAAGATAAAACATTGATGTTGTTTCTTGCTAAGTGTCACTGAAGACTGTTTATAGGAAGACTGCAACTAGAAACTTTACAATTTTTTTTGTTTGTTTTCTGGCCTTTTTACTTGTCTTTTAAGGAGTTGAAGACATGAAGTAGACCCAAATCCCAGTCTGTTTTATGAAGTGGAAACCATGGGTGCAGTTTCCTCCTTTCTGAGGGAATTCAAATCTGGCTGCACCTCACCAAAACATGTCCTAACTGCCAAAGAACTCTTCCAGCTATGGACAGTCCTCTTTAGTTTGAAGGTCTTCCAGTGTGCTAAAACAACACAAGTAGAATGGAATCATAGAATCACAGAATGGCTTGGGTTGGAAGCAACCTTGAAGATCATCTTAGTTCCAACTCCCCTGCTGTGGGCAGTAGTCAGTAAAATGGTGTAGTCTAGCGGTTAGAGCACTGGATCAGGTCAGGAGAAGTTCAGGATGTAGTTCCGTGACCAGAAGTCTCATGTAGTATAAGTTCAGTTTGGGTAAATGTGATTGGAAATATGGTAACCCTAATGCTTCAGATTATGTTATGAGGTATGTCTCTGTCCTTCACATGTAAAAGGTACTTGCTTCATGTGTAAAAGGGCACAGGTACTTGCTGCAGGGTGCTGGATTCACTTCTGAAAACCAGAAGCATACAAGTTTGTCATATCTTTGACAAACTGAGTCTGTGTATTTTGAACAAAGAAAGTTTACTCTCGGAATTAGACAAGTAAAGAAAAGAAAATGTATTTGATTTGAGTTTGTAGTGTTTTTTTTCACTGAATTGTTTTGGACTAAATATTTTATTATGATAGAGTTATACAAAAAATTATCACATTTTCTGCTTTGATAATTTCATATTTACTTGGATGAAAACTAGATTTTGTGTACAAATTTTGTTGTATACAAAGTTCTCTGTTAATACAATATTTAGGGTACTGTACAAAGCTGTTTTAAAAATTAGGTATCCTGTGTACAAAATGCCTACATCAACTGTCTACCCTGATATGTGATAATGAGAATACAAGTCTTTTTGTTAAATATGCTGTTTGTGTAACAGACAGTATCTTGTATGCACTTAACACTTAGCAGAATAATCATTTGAAAAACTAAAATTCTTTGAAACACAAATTGATTGCTCCTAAGAAAGGGGGCCTTGATGTTTGTGTTATAGCAATGAACCAGGATAAGCACTCCTATATGAAGTAAAACTTTAATGAGAGAACTTTTTCCAACAATTCAAAGTTATTGAAGCGCTATACTATCAGCAGGAGTTTCAGACTGCCTTTAAAGTTTGTCAGTGTAATTTGTTTCCTACTGTAGGTACACGGAAATGTCTTTAGGTGTGCATGTATATTATGTTATAAACTTATAATTCCAAATTTGTTGGCCAGGATTTGAATTGGTATTTCTATAGAGAAAGATCGAAGTAAGTGTGTTTTCTAGTTATTATCTTCCCAGTGTGTATATATAATACTACTATTCATCTTATAAACAGGTAAGAAAAGTCTCTTCACTGAATATATTAGAAAAGTAGTAATATAAATGATAGTAAGAACCATATTTTAGCATGTTAGCCTGCCATAGCTTATTTTCTGTTGGACAGATACTATAATAAAATTCTATACAATTCTTAATTGAGTCTGTTCAGAATTTTGATTTACCCCAAAGTTGTATTAGTTTGCTCTTTCATGAGAAAAACAGAGAAAAAAAATCACTGCATAAACAATTTTCCTTTGTTTGAAGGTTCAAGCTCAAGTGCGACATGCAAAACTCAACTTTGACAAACTGAAGACTGATGTCTGTCAAAAAGTCGATCTTTTGGGAGCGAGCAGATGCAACCTTCTTTCTCATGTGTTAACAACATATCAGGTACCAAAAAAATAAAACACTATAAACCTCCAAAACAAGATTTCCTGTTAATATACGTTTTTAACAGGTTACTATAGCAATTTTCAAATACAAGAATATGTTAACTAATATGGAAGGGGAGATGTAAAATCTGTAAAAGCAGGTTGGTGTTTAAGCTAACATTGCCTTGAAATTTTACTCCCCCTTACAGACAACACTTCTTCATTTTTGGGAAAAAACTTCACACACGATGGCAGCTATTCATGAAAGTTTCAAAGGTTATCAGCCATATGAATTCACTATGTTAAAGGTAAGGAATACATCAGTATGTTTGTCTGCCCTGTGATAACAAATAAGAGACAATATAACCATATAGAAAGCACACATTCATATTTTGTCCATATGTTGTCTGGCAATTTAATCCCTGTCCCAGCTTTTCATTTAAATACATGCTTTCTGTCAAATGCATTTCTGGCTAGTAAGATCAAAAACTGCTTGTAGAGTGTAGTGATAAAGGACATATTTCAAAGGAAGACAATATTCAGGGCTACGCTTAAATATGTGTTCCACTGGGATTGGTTTTGATTGTTCCTGAAGAATCATGAAGTCCAGCAGAATTAGAGATTTATGTTCCCCTCCAAAATTCCACAATGAATTAATACTATTTTGCCTTTCTATCTGCTTTTCAAAACTCCCATGCTGTAAGAAGACCTTCTCAGATGAAGTGTAAATACAGGGATGCTCAGAGTCTCCACACCTGCTCTGAAGTACTCAGACTTTCTATCCCTGCTCTGGGAATCGCTTTTTTCCTTGACTAGTGGTTATTGGCTGATCTGTGAATATGGAAAATGTGCACTATCTGACTGAAGTCAGAGTTCAGTCATGTTTCCAAGAAATAGGCACATAGCATTGTATGTTTGCCTGGGCATGTCTGCCCCTGCATAAGAAGTTTCTTTGCCCATTGTATATTGAAGTTCAGTAGAAAAAGGGGGAAAAGGGGAAAAGTCACTAATTTCCCAGTTATCCACATAGTTGTCTTTGTCCAGTAGTTATTTTTTGCAACATAGGACCAGCCAATGACACGGTTATTATTTGAATGGGAGAAAAATAGCATTTGTCTGAAGAAGGTCTGATGGAAGGGTTACCACTGGGAGGAAAGTGAGGAATGAAGAGCCTGCAGCAAAGCACTCTTTACTTGGAGAGACAGCCCAGTTTGAAAGCAATTAGGAGTCGTTGCCTCAATCCATGAGATGTTTGTGCATATGACATGCAGAAGTGGAAGCTGGGCTGCAGTGTGCTGTATAGCCTGTGGCTACCCCAGAGCTCCTGGAGAAAAGCACCTGAAGGTATAAAGTTTAGTTCACCCCAGGCTACCGTACTTGCCCGTACATGTCCGTGCTATATTTAAAGTTGTTTTCTAGAATGTGTGTTGGGAGGGAGTGGTTTCTGAACTTTGAAGTGCATAAAAGAGCTTGTGGAAGCTGTTATTCCTGCAGCTTGAAACATCACAACAAAACAACCAGCCAAAAACATTTCAAGCTTCAGTCTCTCCTAACCAGAGGACAGAAAGAAAAGGAAGTTCTGGTCAGGACAGCTTTAAAGGCTCAAACTTTTCCATCTTACCCAGTCTCTGTCCTGCAGGAAAAGTCTGCATTAGCTATGAAGCGAACAGAACTCTGCGCTTCCTCCTCACATCATCCATACATGGGTTCTAGCCAGAGTGTATCTCCAAATTCCAGCAGGAGACAGTTGGGAATAGTTATCTCAACACCGCCAGTAATTGCCTACAGACTCACCAGTTAAACTCTAAATCAGAAAAAAGGTCCTCTTTGTTTCCCCATCATCACTTCCCATTGCAGTGACGGCTGGTTCACAGCCTGGGTTTAGCATGGCCAGAGTCCTGTTGAGCCTGGGAAGCACACGATGGGGCTGTTCTGCTCCTAACCTCTTGATGTTTGAAGTTTTCTAAAGAATTTTTTCTCTATGCTTTAAATTAAACTCTTTCCAATCTAATTTGTGCAGATACCCAGCAAAAATATAGGCTATTTATTCTCTTTCGTATCTAAAAACATGATGATTTGAACAAGACATATAATGTTTCAAAATGCATAACATTTAGATACCTTGGAAAGAAACGTACAGAAAATGCACTGCTTCTGGAGCATGAAGTACCCTTGTGATGGAGAATGAGAAGTACCCTCGTGTTGAAGGATGAGAGAGATTTTGGAATGCTTGTTATCTTTTGAACTTTCTCCTGTGAAAGATTTTAGTATAATCTAAATCTGGAATTAAATTGGGAATCTGTGATGGAGAAATGCAATCTATATTGTGTGCACATGTGCAACAAGCACTCCCTGGAACAGAAAGTAATTGTAAAAATGATTGTGGATATTGTAGTATGTTTAGGGTGAAGCCCTAACTTTGTTATAAGAATCATAACCGTTTTTATTGCTGGCCTCCTGCTCTGAAAATATGTGATTTCCTGTTTGTGCAGTTATATGTATGCTGAGAAATAATGCTAATCAGGGGTTAGCTTTATACTACAGAATTTCATGGAAGTCTGTGCTTGCAGAAAACAGCTGCTTGGGGATAAGACTGTTGCTGCCTTTTAGTATCAGTTCTTTATTTCTTTTGGTCTCTGGAGTGTGGGATTGTTCTTTTAGTATATCAAAGTTCAGTCTCCTACATGATCTCTTTTGCCTCAATTAGTAGTTTCTGTTTGTTTACATTAAATGGTTGCTGAGAAGATTCAGTTAAAATCTGTTGTTGCATCAGTTGAGATTCTGTTGCTTGACAGCTTGGGTGTCTACTGCTGCTTTACCTTCAGCTCAGTCTCCAAACCTCCAGAAGGGTGTGGACTCCCTCAAGTCCCATGCCTTCTCTGCTAGACATGAGTGTGGAACAAGAGATGTTTATGGGTAGGAACTGATCCTTACCAGTCATGTCATGTGCTTATGCCAGAGTTTAAGGAGTTACAACATACTTCAAGTATTATTTTTTTTATAACATATAATAAATGGCTATAGGTTATCTCGGGTAAGTGCAGTTTCTAATGGAGAAACTTCTGGTCAAAAATTACTCAGTGAGGATATCATGTCTGCTGTTCACTTTATGCATTAGAAACATACAATTGCTTAAAATGTACATAAAATATTTTAATGTGCCCATTTCTAGATACTTAACTGGGAGTTGTCTCAGAATATTTTTCCTTGTTTTATATCTTTAAAGGGATATTTTCTAAAAGAAAACAGTGAATTTGGTGCTTGCAAATCATTTTTGTCTTTTATGATTCTAGTTCTGTTACTAGCAGCTTTACTCATTCTTAATTCAGAAGTGGTCCTGCTGAATTAAGCTAAGCTTACATGTATGTAGTGTCAGCATTTTACTTCAAAACAAGAATTTAAGGAAACAGTGTTAATATTTGACTTAGATGTAGGTTGTCTTACTGAAAAATTAGAAGGTGCCATGTACTGGAAAATTACTATTTGTATTTTGTAGTATGAATATATTCAAGTACTAGGTTTACCTCAGGAAAGAGACTCTTAAATGCCTCTCAGGGTTGTTTCTGGAAAGAAAACATTGTCTTTAGAGATGTTTGCCAAACTCCCTTAATGAAAAGCAGCCCATTTGTTTTCTTTGCTTCAGGGTATATGCTGAGAGTAGTATAATTGTGCTTTTGCAGCTGTATTTCCTAACTGCTAGTTTTATGCTTGATGAAAGATGATTATTAATGTGCTTACAAATCTATGTATCACGATGTAAAAGTATCCATTACTGCAATGTTAAAGATGATGGGCTGCTGCTTTGCTAAAACCTTCAAGGTTTCATTGCCTTGAAATCACTATATATGAAAGGAATTCAAATTTATTTCAGGGGCTACTTTTCATGAATGATACCTAATTCTAATTTCTGTCACTGATTATTTGTCTCTGGTATTCCATGAAACTTTAGTCACATTGTTTACATTTCAGTACTCTAATACTAAACTTCCTGAAGAGTTCACATGAGCCTAGAAACAGTAATAGCCCTGGTGAGGGAGTCAAAAGGCCTAAATCTCAATGCATCCATTTATTTGAGTGCAAAGTGGAAGGCTGCTGCTTCTGCTGCTTACATGGTTTGGAGAACCCTGCCCTAACAGCTACTTCAGTACTGCTGCCTTCTGCTGACCCTTGCTGTAGACCGGTATCCTTTCTCATTTCCATTTGTTGCATCATGACTTCATTCCCTAGGCAGAACTGCATATAATTTTACATCTCTGTTCTTTTCTTTTTCTTTTCTGGTTTTTTTTTTTTTTTTTTTTTTTTTTTTTTTTATGCATCTCCCTGAGGAAATACTGAAGTTACCTGATTTTCCTCCTCCCTTTCATCCCTCTCCCAAAATGAAGCAGATCCAAGCTTTTGTCTCTTGAGTGGTGTTATGCTTCTCTGGATGTTGTTATGATGTCCTGGGATGTATCTCTGGCTCCTGGGGCTGCCCTTAACTATGTTACTTTGATTCCTTCTCAGTAAAGAGGAAGAACTTAAGTTGTCCAAGGCACTTGGGAGGAACTGTGGGCAAGTTGAAGGCATTGCCAGCACTCTGGTGATTTAACTACAGAGGACAGGTTTTGTGTGCAGTCCAGATCATATTGGCTTGTCTTGAAAGAAGCTATAACATAGGTGAAGGAGTTTCACGTGTAGCAGTCAGCTTAGGAACAGTGCCTGAACTGGAACCAGAGCCACCTCGGTGGTGGAGGAACCTCACAGTTACCTGGCTGGCATATTCAGTCTGAGTGGTGGTAGCAAGCAAAAAGTCATTGGGTGACTTTGGGTTGCAGTGTCAGGATAGGCACAAGGAATGACTGTGAACTTGCTTTACTAGTGTGTACAGTCTTATCCTGATTTTTATAATTAAAAAAAGACATAATGAAGCTAAGAAGAAAGCTTTTTAGATCTAAAACCTTCACTCGCATACCTGTGTGACGTACAGCAAAGTCAATGTGAGTTCATGCAAGTATCCAGACAAACGCTGTGAAGTTACACATCTGTCTGTTCAGAGCCAATGAAGTCAGTGATGTTTCACACACCAAACTGAATGAAGTGTGCTTGCTTTTGTCTGAATTCAGTCTGCATCTTACAACCTCGTTAAATCATTTTATTTCCTAGATGATGGGAGTTCTTCCTTTCTTCAGATGTAACCTGAAACAACAGAACGTCACAGTGTCGTTTCTATGCATGTTGACAATAGTGATCACATTACTGTGGCTTTCTGTTTAGAAAACTGTTGAGAATGGCTTTTTAACACTTACTTCATACCCGTTGTCTAGATGGTTTTTTATCCTTTTAAAAAGATATTTCATAGTACACGCTGGGATGCAGAGTGGAGGAGACAAGGGAGATAATAGTAATTTAATTATTTGCTGTTAGAATTGGAGAAAATATTATATTAATATTAAAATAATTAGGTAAATTATTGTTTTAAAGTACATCTGCTAATTTTCAACATTTTTATCATAAACTCTATTTAAACTGAAGCTATATTTAAGAGTTAAATTTATTTTTCTAATGAAGGAAATAGTAACTCCCATTATTATCATGCTGTTTCCTTCCTGAGGTACTCATGAACTCCATTTCTATATGCTGTTTCTATATGCTGTTATCACAGTCCTTTAAAAATGGATTTCCTGAAACATTCTTTAACAATGAAGGAAGCATCATAATATAGTTTCTTGAAGAAGGATGCTGAGTTCTCTGTATTTTTCTTGAAGATGCAGAAGGTTTTACTTCTGATAATTCTCTAAGTTGCACAAATTCTCTACCATCTACAAGTTAGGCTGTAGTTAACATAGCTGTTTGTTGTTTGAAACCATTACAGCCTTCTTGGGGCAGGCTCAGTGCTGCTATGATTAGCTGCAGAGCACCACACACTGTTACAGCATCACCTCCTGAGTGTGCTCTACAGTGGAGGTATCCGAGATGGGTCAAGTGATGGGTCAAGTCACTGCTGTCTTTCTCTGCACTGCAGTTCTGTGCATATGTTTCTGAACTTTAACTAAGGTCCTCTTGGAATCAATGGATTAATCCCCACCAGTTTTAGTAGTACGCAGTGTGATCTAGTCAAGGATAGCATTCATTCACAGGTGATCTAGCTGTGGTGGTTTGTGTCCATTTTTCAGAATCCAAGAAGTACACTTACCAGTAGTTCTGGTTAGCACTGTTACAGTGTTAAAGGAAAAAAGAAAAAAAAAAAAAGGTGGCAACCATAAATAAGGTACATTTCCTTAAGGCCTTTAGTTACTATTGCTGTCTTTGTGATCCCTCGTCTTCTGACACATGATGTCTGCAGTACTCTAGATGCTTATGACATATTAATCTGTGGTACTAGATAGAGACAGTAATTTACTGAGAGGAAAAAAGTCCAACTGCAGTATATGACAAGTCCGTTAGTTTGGTTTCTAAAACACAGAAGTATATGTCTCCACACAAGTACTAACAGAAACAAACTGGAATGCCCCTTCTGGTGACTAATGCATTCTGGTTAACAGGGCAGTGCATACAAGAGCTACAACATGTGGGAATATTTTTCTCACAGCAGGTGAGCTGGGGACTCTAACCTTTATTCAGTAGGTGAGACAGACTTAGCAAACATGTTAAATAACCTTCAGTTATTTAAGTTTTCATGCAGCAACCCTAATTAATACATAACATTAATTATGGGGAAATTTAGTAGTATATTAATACTTCAGTAATCTCAAACAGTCAGTACATGATACTTTATGTGTTGACTTGTTTGCTTGCCCAACTTTTGGTTATAAAAGTGCAGACCATGAAACTGCTCATTGTTATCTTATAGCCTGGTCTTTCACATTGCAAAGGGTCAGCAGGCTGTGGTAATATCACACCTGGCCTCTATCAAATGATCCAAGATTTTAACCCCTGCTTTTGGATTGAAGATATCCTACTAGCACTGCAGCTGCTAAGGTTATGTGAAGAGTTGGGTCAGGGAAAAAAAAAAAAGAGTGAAGAAATAAAGAAGCAGTACAAGGAAAAGATAGGTTTAAAGAGTGCACCTATTCATTCTGTTTCAGTCAGATATGCTTTTGATACTAGACTAATTTATGTAGGCTTTGTAGTCTGGTTTGGCCTTACATGACACATTTTTGCTTCCCTGATTTTTTTTTTTCTTCTGTCTTTTCATTTGTAATGATTATGATCTAGAGCTTGCAAGATCCTGTGAATAAACTAACAGAAAGAGCAGAAAAAGAGGACCTGCAGATTGAGAGCACCAAATCAGTAGAAGATCAGCAGAGTCAGTAAGTCACATGTCCTGTATCTCAAAATAATAAGTAATTTTATCTATAATCTTCTTTCTCGTTGCTAAAGTCACCAAACATTTAAAACTGGAAATGTAAACACAGGTAGTCTGACCACACTAGCAAACAGTAAGCTTAATACAAGTATTACTGAAATGATGTACTGTGTGTATGAAAATTACTAATCTTTATGGTGACCTTAACAGCTTGAAAAGGACCCATTTAACCTTTATATGTTACTCATTTTCTTTAGCCATCTCTTTATTTTTCTGCTTTCGCTTCATTTTTTTGTTAGTAAAAGAAGTGGTAAACATCATCACATGGGAGAAGATATATTGCATTTCTCCCTTCAGCAGCGTCTCCTTACACCTGGGAATAGGATATGGATTCCTGATTGCTTTGAGCAGCGATTAGTTTTTGTAATGTATACAGCATTGGTTAGTAATCCAGCAAAGCAGGAGGTACGTAGTAAAAAGTACATCTAAGTGAACTGATGCTATCGAGGTTTGGGTTACCTGTAGCTCTGAGGTGAAAGAGAGTTATGAATGGGCTGCTATAGAGAGAGAAGAACAGGAGAATGAGATGTGATCCCTCCCTTATGGGACCATCAGGATTCAGTTGCGACGAGATGCTATGTTGATACAATCCTGCTGCCACCTGTTGTTTTGACTATCCATGGTTAAATGAAGCACCCAGCTAAGGATCAGTTGTCAAAAAGCAGAGAACAGCTTGGCTGATAATGAGTGTATTTTGCTTGGCTATTTATAATAACAGTATTTGAAAGAGTTCAGTTTTCAGTTATTTTTGCTGGCTTACATTCACATCCACTGACCAAAACCAGTTTATAAATTGGTCAGGTTTTGGGCTAAGCAGATGAGAAATTACTTGGCCATGTGCCATTTGGCAGGTGGCTGTTCTCACAGCAGTTCCTTGAGTCTGATGCCTCTCACGTGACAATAATAGAGAATATCAGAAACAATTGTTTCTTCAGTGTTGAAAATAAAATGCTAGAATAGATGCATGATTTATGCAAAATCTATGCATTGACATCTACCAGAAAATGCATCAGATCCATGTAATGGTTTCACTTGTTTTTTTATTTATGGATGATCTTTTTCCTTAAACTGGGGAAAATAACATTTCCTTACCATTTTGGTGTATCCATCAAAGCATAAACATGCATCTAAGATTCTAGAAGAATGATGAAAAGTAAAATAAAGCTTTTAAAATCTTCATGATCTTTACAATCACATTAAACATTCATTATACTACAATTTGGCCTAACTTTCCTTTGTGTAAGAATTGCTTGTAAACCATTGTGGTTTTTTTACTATTATTATTTTTTTCTTTATGCCAAGAGCTTTTTCATCAACACTGCCGATCTGGTTCTTTAGAAACCTGCTGTCATGGGACAAAACTCACCTGACTGTTATTTTTATTTAGTCACTGTTACAAAGTTAAAAAGAGGGGTGCAAATTGTTTTTCTGTGGACCAGTTACACCTCCTTAGTGGTATTTATGAGAGACCAAATCTGGAAAAGCAGAATATGCTATGCTTTTCATTACAGATAGGTAGGTAGGTGGTAGGTTTTGACAGTTGGTCTTCTTTTGTGGTTTTCAACAGACTTCTGCCATTGAAGCAATAAAATTTAACAACAAACCAGCACATACAGCAAATGCAGGAATCCATATGAATTAGTGTTTATTTGTTGTCAATATGATTCTGTAATGATTGACCAAAAAGAGAAAAATATAATAGCATTAGATTTGTTTTCTCAATTTTTTTCTTACTCTTTCAAAAGGTTGATTTCATTAGATGAGGAGAGCCATACCAAGGAATCAGACTATTCAGGTATTTTATTTAATGTGTTCATAGCTTCCTAAATGCTGTAATTTATGTTGTTTTCATTTCTATTATTCAATATATGTTCAGGTTCAACAAGCAAATCCATATAAATGCATAAAACTTAAGGCCAGGAAGATCTGGTAAACATAGTATCTTATGTATTGTATCCTAATGCATTTTACTAAATTACTCTCAGACAGTTCAAATAGTTTGTCTTCCAAAACTTAATTCTTACACTGGGCATGTCCTCAAGGAAGGGATTTTCTGATTAGTAGATGTCAAGACAAGGAAAGTATGCCACTTAGCTTGCTAGTTTATCCAAGTGATTAAACATCCACTCTGTTAAAAACTTGTTAAATTCAGTGGAACTTCTGGCTAAGTTAGGCAAAGTCATATTCAGCTGCTGGCAATGACCTGGTGGGTGGTTATTACCCAGTGACACAACCAGGTTCCAATTGGAGGTACACAGTGAAGGAATGGGAGACAATGGACACAAGTAACAAGAAGGGAAATTCTGGTCAGATACTCAGAAAAAAGCTTCACGTTGAGGGTGGCAAAGCGTTTGCAACAAGTTCACGCAGAAGCTGTCGAATCTTCATCCCTACAGATGTTCAAGATTTGATCCATCCCAGGGAAACCTGATCCAGCTTTATAGCTGGCTGTACTCTAACAAGGGGCTTGGACAAAATGTCTCCCAGACATCCTTCCAGCCTAAATTATGCCATGGCTGTATAGTATATTTTATCTAATAAATTAACAGATAATCCTTCCAACATGGAGTATTTAATCCTCCATAAAGGTGCTTAAAAAGTACTACATTCAAATCAAAACGCCCCTCAAATTTTCCTCTTGATAGGTTAACCATATTAATGTCTTTAAGACCTCTTCTCTAGTTTTGAACCCTTAGTTTTGAAGCTTTTGTTTCCATTCCATTTTCCAACATTCCTTTTAAAATTTGAAAAATACTACTGTACAAAACATTCCTGATGTTGGTCTCACTAGTAGTGTCACCAGTAGTGTTTCTAGAAAGTAAAATCACATTCCTTTTTCCAACTCATCACCTTCCTTTTTGTATTTCCAGGAATATTTCATTTTTCAGTACCATCATATTAGAAGCTCGCGTTTGATTTTGTTGTTGTTTATAAAAACTCAGGTCATTTTGGTCACAGATTTCCACGACTCATTCTTCCATTCTGGAGCACACCTTATATTCCTTATTCCTTGAGATATAACTTAAGGCTTAGTGGTATTAAATTCTCCCAGCTTGACTATAGAAACTCAATGACTGGCCTGAATGACCACCTCTAACAGTCTGTTATAGTTGTTTGTACATTTTATTCAAGAGGGATTCTGTGTTTACTTCCAGATGACTGTTAAAGCCATTGAAGACCAATGGAAATAACACTAAACCTTGCAGATCTAAACTAGAAACACTTCTACTTTGCAGTTGTTTCTGCTAACAACTTTTTTTGACATCTGTTAGTTGTCATGTTCCTAATCCATTCAATATGTTCCCTATAGTTATTATGCAGTGCTAACTTTTTAGCTGGAAGGCTATGCAGTGCAAAGTCAACTTGTTTCTAAACAAGTATCTTTACTAAAATAAGCTCACAGTTTCATAAAAGAATGGAATTAGTCATTTTGTATTTTTTTTAAAACTAGGCATGTTTTCCATAAAAATACCTTTTATTATAGGAGCATTTGTTATGCTCCTATTCTTCTATTGAATCAGTTAATGTTTTGCCTTGGAGTAACGATGAGCTATGAGCCCCTGGTTACCTACAGTTATTTGAATCACCCTGTTAATTACTGTTGTTGTTTGAGTGTTTTTTTAATAGTGGCACCATATTAGGACTTTTTTGGTGTTCTGAAGTTTCATCCATTTTGCAAGCAATCAGTCAGATCAGATATCTGTTTTACCAGATATTTTAGCATTCCCGGATGCAAAATCCAACTTTTAAAATATTTTAGTAGCAGATGTTTTCTAGAACCTTTCTCAATTATTTACAGACTAATATATTTCAGTATCATCCATAATGTAAATACCTTGTTCTGTCTATTTCTGCGTCACCTTTAAAAGTATCTGAATTATTTTGTAATACCTCTGCTAAATTTTTCCATTTCCCTATACTAGTGAGTTTGTCTAAGTTGTTTATATTTTTTTTCTTTAAGTACTCTGTACATCCTAAAATAATAGACATAGCACTGCTACTAATGGAGCTGGTTCTTCATAGCATTCCTCATAAACTGCTCCTACTTTGTAACTTCCAATTTGTATCATTTGCTCTGCATTTGCCTTTAATGTGCTATGGATGTTTTTAAGATTGACTCCATCATATATGCCATTCAACTGACGTATGGTCAAGAAAGGCAGTTTAAGGAACAATGAGGTCCTGGGCACTTTTGTGCTCTCTCCTGCCCTGTGCAAGTACAAGCTTCTGGAAAAATAAATAAATAAATAAAAATCTCTGCTTCTGCAGAAAAGCAGAGACCAGTCTGATTCTTGCATTTGCCTCAGCTGGGTGCACCTAGCCTGGAGATGGGCATGTGTGGCAGGTGGTAATTCAAAGGAAGATCTCCCCTGGTTATTATTCAGAAATTTGACTTGCTTTAAAATGCTTACATCTAGGTTGGGTCTTTCATCAGTTGCGATGAGGTTAATTTTAAACATGAATACCAACAACTGTTGCATGTTGAACTTACAGTGACATTGTTTATGAACATATATTCTTGTGCCAAGTGCAATTTGACATGTTTATGGATCTTGATTACAGCTGCCGATGGCAAGGATGCCCTTTCCAAGTTACAAGGAAATTGTAATCACAAGCAGAACTCAGGTGAAGTGCCTTAAGAAAACTACCTATATATATATATCATAATTGCCAGTGTACTGCAGGTCTTCTTTAGTTACTTTCTAATTTTTTTTTCCTGCTCTTAGGTGCAATAGATGACTTATTAGACCTACAACCTGAAGAAAATGGTATGAAACATTTGTCTATATCTCTTTCATTTGCCTTTCCATTGTAGGTTTCAAGTATAATTTTAATCTTAGATGTTATTTTTTTTCATAATTTAAAGGGTTCATGTGTTTCTGAATGAAATTTTTCAGTTACAGTTTTTAAACAGTGTTAAAAGAAGCTCAACTGCATAAAGCCACGGAGGCGCTATACCTGATGTTAGAATATAAAGCGTACCTTACTGGTATGCAAGGGGTGATTCAAGGTTATATTGTGTTTTCCCCATTAAAGCAGGTTCCACTGTAAACCTACCTTTCCTATAACTTTTCAAAATCTTTTCTTTTTAGTTCTCTTTAGTTGCACCCCAACCCTTCACTTGGCCATATTTTGTAACCACAAGATTTTATATCAGAAATGGACATACGAGAAACAAATGATTAAATCCTCTTAGAAAACATGTAAGAACAGGTAACGTTTACAGCCACATAGTTAAATAAGTCTGCTGTGCTTTTCTCAAATATCCATGCAAAAGCAGTCTTTAATTCCAGACTCTATTCCTATTGTTAAACTTCTGTTAGATTAGTGGCAGCTCAAGGGGATATGCTGTACCAAAGGGGCTGCTGTTTTACCATGTAACGTATGAAAGATCTAGACAAAAATTGATATTGAGTTCTCAAGTGGAATAAGGATATTACTCGTAGTTTCTTTATTTGCTCTTCAGTTCATTCATCTCAGAAGAAGGAGCAAAAGCAGTCTTAAGAACAACAAAAAGAAAAACCTGTGGCAAGGCAAAAAAACAAGCGAAGAAAAAATCCCTCCATGTGGTTTAGTCAGTCAGCCTGAGAGTGTTATTTGGAGTATTTAAGGCACTGCCCTCATGTTGGGTAAGGAGCAGTGCATTTGCAAACACTGACTTTGGATTTGCCACAAGAAGTCTCTTGCACTGTGGGGAAATTACGTCTTCACTCACGAAGGCAGAAACAGGGAAAGTTTCCTCGGCTACCTGTGCAGATAGCAGCCCTAATCTGTGAACAGATAAGGTAGTGATTACTTCTTTTCTGTGGTTAATAACAAAAAGGTCAGTGTGTGGCCTTTTTCCTCCTGGTTTTCCCCTTAATCATTTGCATTCCTTCTTGGACCTTCTTAGAGCAGATATAGATAATGCATACAATTACTGGTCATACAAGTTTAGCCTTGTCAGTTAGAAGTGTTTTCTTTTTTTTTCTTTTTTTTTTTTTTTTTTAAAGTGAAATAGCTATGTCAATATGAAAGCAGTTGTGGAACAGCTACATCAGATAAAGATGCTTATGTTAATGTTATGATATCAGCTGTCTACCCTAATTTCACACAATAGCTAGCTTTAGGCTAGTGAATACTGTATTATTTAAATTGCTCCCAAACACACTTTCTTGTGTTTCAGAATGTAGTCTTTATCCTTTATTTCAGACCACATATCATCGTAAATATTTTTAATTTCTCTTCCTGTGAATATTTTCAAATACCAGCAAAATGAGGCATCTTTGCAAAGGAGTATGAGGATTGTTAGAGGCTTGTTCAAATAACCACAAAAGAGAATATAGTGACATTGTTTTTTTCAGTGTTTTACTGAAAGTTTTTTTTTTTATGTGTGGACATTTATAAAATAAGGGGCAGCGTGTGAAGGCAAAGAAGGGATCTTGACTTTGTGAAAACGGGCAATGAAAACAGAGAAACAGGAAAAGAAATAATAGAAGTTTTATGGGTGAGGTGAGAAAGTCCGTATCATTCTAGTAATCTAGCAGATAGCACATGAGTAATGTCTTGATAAGCAAGACTGGTTTCAAGACAACTTTTATTGCAAACAAGTCAAACTTACTGCTGTTTACTTGTGGTAGTCTCAACATAAGCATCACCCTGTCCCTCCCTACTCTGTGTGCATTTTCTCTCCAGGAAAACCAGAATGACTGCTGAGACATTAAATGTGTCACTCTTCTTTTCTGGTGGTCATGTGGAGTACAGCAAGATCTAACTGCTCTTCAGATGTAAATTTATATGTTTTGTTTTCTCCCACAGTAATAATGGGACTACTGCAATGGCATAGCCAAATGAAGCACAGTTTAGCTCTGAGCTGTGTTGCTGCAGAACTTCTGTTCCATTATAGTAAACGTAATTTGTGGTTAAACACACTCTTGATGGTATGTTTCAACAGATCTGTTACTAAGGATGTTCGTTTATGCATCTCCTTGCAAGTTCATGAAGGGGCCTAGTGCAAGCAGTTTTGAGATGGTGCTGTCCAGTAGAAATCACAGTTCTTATGTGTCTTACAAATAGTAACTCTCTTTTCCCTGTGGAAGGGTTCACCCTGCTTCCTCACATGGTGGAATAGCTACAGGCTTGAGAGAATTACAGGTGCTGGGAGAACATTCATGTTCATTGCTAATTATCTGAAGTTTGGAAAGTGCCTGAAAGTTCATGAGAACAAGTTGTTTCATATGGTTTTAGTTATAGTCTAGTGGGAATATTAGAAGAATTGATTTGTTTGTAAAGTTTCTGTTTCTATTTTTTTGGTCCTGTCAGGGAATGTAAAATGTAAATTAGAAAGGCGTGAAGCTCAGTGTTGGCTTCAGCAATTTAAAAAATCCTTGTATTATGTTCTGGCTTATTTGTTTCTTAGTATGTAGGTGTGTATGTTGACTCATCAGCCTATTTTTAAAACAGTTTTGTACTTTTTTTCTCCTATGACTCAAATTCAGCCATTTCATTACAAATGATTACAGCTTCTATAAAGGAACTTTCCTGAGAAGGTAGTTGCATTTAAATCAAATGACCTGTTGCTCTGATAGCAGCCACTCTGCTGCTATCCATCCTTTGTCCCAACCCATAAGGGTTAAAACATCTTTGCAAACTGTATGTAGCTCGGAGACCTCAGCTGATCTACCAGAACTTTGGAAAACTGAAGTTGTTTCTGCGCCTTACCACAAGTTTGAAATGAGTGTAATTAAGATAAACTGATCTATGGTTTGAGTAACATAACATTATCAGTGTTGTTAACCACCGTTTTTGTCCTCCACATACTCCCACAGTGGAGCTCTAAATGTTTCCAAGTAAAATAACACTTGGGATTCCTTGATAGTTCTTTCACTCTCCAAACATTTTGTAAGCTAGAGAAAATGATTGTAATCCTGGTTACAAGCTTCATTTATTTTATATAACTGTTTACCGCTTCTAAAATAGGAAAAAAAAGGGTTTTAAGGAATGTCAGCTTAAGATTCCTCTGCTGCAGTTTTGGTACTACGAAAACTAGTAAGGGTAATCAGAAGGAAAGTGGCCTCAGTTACTTCTCAGTAGCCTAAGAAAGGAAAAAAAAGAGTCACAATAGCATTGAACAGTGTAGAAATCTCACTTTGTGTGGGGTAACCTGTTCTCGTGGAAAAAAAAAAAAAAAAAAAAAAAAAACTTAAGCAATGAATAGAAGGTCATAAAGGCTATCTTAAATATGTTCTCACAAAATTCTAGAATCATCCCCAACTCTTCCTTATTTTCAGTTTGTACCAATCTGATTTTTTTGAGAGGAACTTCATATGATGCTTCAAAACATAAAAGTAGTTTTCTCCAATGCTTTTAAGTATTGGACTATGTAATGGTTTTGGTGGGACATTTAATAGATTTTTAAGTATATTTTTAGTTTTTTTTAATGGGAAATGAGTTTGAACAGTGAAGTTATCTAAGATAATCAAGGAATAATTTATTGCATAAGCTACATCCCAACTGTTCAAGATAATTGGTTCTAAAAAAGAAAACAAGTATTCACAGAAAAATATCCCATCTCAGTTAATATATAAAAACTAGATTGGATTTTTTTTAATATTCCTTCTATTCTTTGATTGTTTAAAAATTGATTTATCTTTACTCTCTGTTTTGTTCTGAGACAGCATCGAAGGATCAGTTTGTGAGGCCCTTGGAATCAGAACCTAGTGATAAGGATGACATAGTGTTACTGAATGAGATCCTCAATGCTTCCTCCCTGGATGAGGGGGAATTCAGCAAAGAGTGGACAGCTGTTTTTGGGCAGGTTGCGCTTACTGATTTCACTACGAACTCTTCAGCGGGAGATGAGGAGAACGCTTCATCATCCATGGCATCAACACCATCAGGCTATTTGCCCTCACAGCTGTTAGACCAAAACATGAATGACTTGCAGTCATCTTTACATGGTGAGAGCTCATCTTGGTTTGTTAGATATTTGTTTCTGCTTTTGGGCTTTAGAGTATGTCTTTCTGCTACTTATAAATGTGGTGTTGTCTTATATCATGTCAGAGCTGTAGAAACCCTGAAGTTAAAGTTAGGTGTGGCCTGTAGAAAAATAAGCATATTTGTTTTTCAAGCCCACTCAGTGCTGAACAAATTAGTCTAAAGCCTGAAGTACAAATAATCATCTTAAATATTTTCATTAAACTTTCTGAAATATTCTGTAGGCCTTTGAGACTTTTTTTCTGTAACAAAAAATATATTTTGGGTAGGTTTTACTGTTTAAATCACAGCTGCTGTGTCTGTTAAGGAGCAAAAGAACCAGAAATGATTACTGTATTTTGTCTGGAAATACTATTTTTAAACAACTTAATGAAAATCAGTTGTGTTCATTCGCTGCCTTATTTTTAATGCATCCAACACTGCTGCAATGTAAGGATATGGGTAAGGTAGAATGGATTGTGTCTCATCCTAGCAATAGATGGATTCCTTCTGTAGCCTGCATATCTTCCTACCGCTGCAGGTAACAGCTCCTTCTCTCCCCCTTGTTCTGTGCTGATCGTTTTTTGCAGGCTTTCTGAGTTGCTGCTGTGAGGAGGGAAAAGTTGGGAGGGATACTATGGGAAAACTTTCCTATTGCTTCTGTTGCATGGGGGAGGGATGTTGGTAATAAGCCAACAGCAAGTACCTTTGTCCTCCCCACCATCCTCGGCTGCCAGCCTAGATTTCTCTGTAGGGCATTGTAAGCTAGGGGAGAAGCTTGCTGCTGTTTTGTGCCCTGTCCCAACACTCTCATCTTATTTGGGGAAGAGCACTGTAGGGAGACTAGCAAACTGATTTCATCCTGAAGACTACTTCTTGGAACCCATGAAACTCGCAGTCACATATGATCTGAAGTGACCTGTGCCATTTTGGCAAAAATAAGAAAGTTTGTTATAATCAATTCAGATACAACTCTCTCCCCCCACCCACCCAAATGCAAATACTTGGGTTCACTGACTTCAATGATTAGATGGGAACTGGGCAAGTGACATTTGCAATGCTGCGCAATTTTGTGATGATATATAGGAGGATATATATATAGGATATATATAGTGGTATATGCACATAGGAATATGATTAATGGAGCAAAGAGGGACTGGAAAGGATTTGACTCCATAAAATATGAATGGAAAAAAATCACAAGGTTTAGTCATTGCATTGTCAAACTGAACAGTTTCTGATCAGAAGTAGACATGCTATCTACTGAAAGGAGAAAAAGGAGCAATGAGAAACACCTTTTCGATATAGAGACATAAACAAATTTTAAGCAAATTACTAAAAATAGCAGATATATTGTGAGATTGGGTTGTGTTTTTTGTCATTATAGTTTAGTTTTTGCATGTTTTTAAATGTAAACATGATTTTGAAGATATAATATTTTTAAGGTGTAAGTGGCAAACAGACTTGTGTATCCTTTCTGATGTTATCTCTTTTATTTGAATGAGACAGTGTCATTGGCTGTGTTTTTGCCACTTCAAAATCAGAAGTCAGATATATGGCATTCAAGAAAAACTAGAAATAGAAAATCAGTTCCAGTCAATATAATATCCCAGAATTGTTTTGAATAAGAAAAAATATAAATATGTATTAAAAGAGTAAAATATGTTGATGTTTTCAAATGAATTTCCAAGGTTTTGGCAGAAGATCATAGTAATTGATCTACTGGCATTTGAATAGTCACGGCTAATCAACTCCATGATTGTATCTGATAATCAGCATGTTCCCAGATGACTCTAATTGCCAAGTGAAATACATTATTTAAACTAACTTTTACAGAATATTTTTAATTTTTTCCATATTTTTAACCGAAGGTGAAATTCTGTCCACTTGTGTTTCAACTTTAATTTTAAACTGCATTTAATTTCACAGCACTTCTTTCATCATTTGACCTTGCCAATAAATTTGGGAACAGAGACTATTTTTAAGAAAAACAAAATACTAACTGCAGAGTAAACATATCTAAACATTTAAAGTTGAAAAGATCAGAGAATATGATTTATGAATATTTTACTGAGGACCTGTGATACATATTTTACACTGCTGTACTTTTTTTCCCCTAATTTATAATGCTTAATAATTATTCAGTGTGAGGTGCTGCAGTAGAGCCTAGATGGTGCATGCTTCCTGTGTGAATTTGGCCTTAAGACCATAAAGATACTTAAAACTCACATGCTTAACTTTAAGCACATTAACTTTTCTATTAACTTCAGTGGGATTACTTACTTATTTTACGTTAAGCACACTCATAAATCTTTGGGACTTTGTTTTCTCTCTGCCTCAGATCTTAATCTGTAAAACAGGCACAACGCTATGCAGGTTATAAACTGTTACGGTCAGGAATTCCCAGCTCCGAGTTTTCTCTGGCTGTATTTATGGACAGGATCTAGCACAATGGGACTTTGAGTTGCTATGGGACTACCAGGTGCTGTTTTAAAATATGTATAAATATGTATAAATATTAGAAACAAAGCATGCTCCCTGCAAATCTTTTATATTCTGCTCCAGATACAGCTTTGTAATTTGGTTGCCTTGCCATTTTTTTCAGACAGCATTGGCTTTCTCTTTCATAATGTATATAGCCCTCTTTACTTACTTACACCACTGAGAATTCTTCTTTATATTACCTACACATGGTCGTGTTCTGGTTGGTAAGAAAATGTGCAGTGCAGTGGTTCCATTTCTAAATTTAATTGTGGTAGCTTTTGTGAAGATGCTAGCTGAAAAGTAAGCTGTTTGGTTTCCTTGCTGTCTCAATGATAATCTTTTGTCTAGTCACGTAATGAATCCATCCTGTGAACAGGCAAACCTGAGTAGGCGTAGGGCCAGCAAGAGCTTGCGATTTGATGAAGACTGCAATTTGGTTTTGAAAGGCAAAGCTTTTGTTCTCTGTAACGCACCGTGAGCGGTCACTAAAAGTAAAATTCATGGAAGTATTTCATAAAAAAGCAGTGGCAATCTTTCCCCAGATCCCTAAGTTCATTACGAAAGCATCAGCTATTTTGTGGATTATTTTTTTTTCCTTGGTTAAGTTCTTTTTGTTTTCTAAGTGGTGCTTAAGCTAGCTGTGTTTTAATGAACAGAGAATTGGAGCACAGCATCTCTCATGGACATGCTGCTTGCCAAGACCCAGGCCAGGGAGTCAAAAGGAAGGCTCCAAAGGAGTTAGGTGCCCTGTGGAGTTTTGCCTCATGGTTTGCCAGTTGCATCAGTGCAAACTCACCTCCGTGAGTCCTTCAGAGACATCTCCTGACCTCACTGAAGGCAGTGGAACTTGCACAGAATGTCTCACAGAATCACAGAATTTCTAGGTTGGAAGAGACCTCAAGATCATCGAGTCCAACCTCTAACCTAACACTAACAGTCCCCACTAAACCATATCGCTAAGCTCTAAGTCTCTGAGCAGCACTCCTATTCACTTAAATGAGATTTGGATTTGGCCCTGTTCATTTCAGCCACTCAATTTATCTATTGCTATCCATGACATATAAAGCACTTTCTTGCAATATATCTGGAAAGAAAAAAAAAAAAAAAAAGCATTACACTTCTTCTCTAGCTGTTTGTAATCTCCTCTGCCAGTATTCTCTTCTGTAACACAAGAGAGGAAACGCCTGAAAAAGTATGTCATCCTGAAGTGGTAATGCCATACTTTTTTATTAGTTACATTTCAGATTTGCGTATTTGAAAGATTAAGCTCTTAAAACCCCATTTTTAGGAGGCATGGTCTGGCTTATAAGCCATTATCACCTTTGCCTAGAATAAATGTTTGTGAGCCCTCTGCATTCAGATTTTGCACAAGTTTTTGTTTCCTCTCCTTGGAGATACAGAGGATGCTTTTGGCTTAAATTTCCCTTTCTAAGCTATGTGATTTTATGGAAACATTCTTCTTGCCCCCTTTTAACAACACTGCTTGGGCCTCAAGCCCTTTAGAGTCAAGGCCAGATCAGAGAGTGAAGGGAATAATCTGTTAGAGGAAGGAAGGGTTCCTGTGACTTAGCAGCTGTTGCAGGAGCTCTCAGGATGCTGGGTATCAATATCTGACAGCAGCCTCAAAGATGGAGAAAGTAAGGGGAGGAAGGAAGAAGAGAGCAGAAAAATGATGTGGGAGCATGAACTTGTAGACTGAATAAGGAAATGCTAGCTGTATGTACAGATGAATATCTCATTTCTGATACTGCAGAGTTAGATACAGCCGCTCCCTGTGATGGACAGATAATTGACCAGGCAACACTTAGAGGAGACAGAGTTGAAATAAGAAATAAAAGCTATCTATACAGGCCTGCAATGTAATATTGCTGTTAGAAATGTGAACGCTTGTCCTCTAAATGTGATAAAGCATAAGAATTTAAATACCTTAAATCAGGGATAAAAATGATCCATTAATTCCTAATATGTATCCACACTATGCCATCCCTAGTTCATTTTGCCAGCCTAGAGCATCCAGCTTCAATAACTGTAGTTATCATTACTCTCTTGTGGATATGGAATATGCATGTTGGAACAATAAATTGTGAATACAGTTTCACTTTTTCCCATGTAGTTGCTCTCTCCCTGCTGAGAAGATCCTTAGAAACGATGGATAACTAAGAAAAAATTCAATTAAAACCTAGTTCTAAGTTAACTGTAAATACTGCATCTAGAGTTAAATTCTTCAGGGCGTTTTCCACAAATGAACTTTTTCAAAATTAATCATTTTAAAATTAATTTAAAAATCCAGGGTCTCAACATACGTGTTTTCTGGAAGAGTTGGAATGAAAGCCTTTGGAACTGTAAAAGTAAAGGAAGGAGGAAAAAATGTGTAGTATGTGTGACATTTTTGCCCAAATGTAACTGATATTCTTTGCTCTACAACTATGCTTGACTTGATTACTGTACTGACATTTCTGTGAACAAGTATTAGTTGTGACTGGATAATAGAATTGAGAAAAAAGTCCTTGTTTAGACATATAAAGGTTTGAGAAGAGTACAGTTATTTGGATCTGGAGGTGAAGAAACCACTCCACAGCTATTCCATTCTCAAGGATGATGGTTGTCTGCAGAATCTGACTATTGATTTCTCATGTATGAGGAAAGATACAAATAGCCATAACCAAAACAGAAAACTCTGCTCCTTCACCTGTTACGAGCACTGTGGTGCTAGACAGTGGGGTGGCAGAGTTGACAAAGTAATTCTTAATGGTAATGCTGCTATATTATTGAATTCTAGGATGGGCAGCTAACAGCGGGAGCCCTCCATCTATACCACGGCCTGCACAGAAACCAAACAGCCTGAATGTGAATACTAACAAGACGCCAATGAAAGGTGGTAAGTCATTTAGTTTTTCAGTTATTTAGCTTTTCCTGTTTAGCTGTGACTCATGCATCTTTCTAGTCTTCCCACCTAATCTACCATAATAAAATTTATTTTTGTAGTAGTTACATATCAAGAGTCTTGTGTTTACTGCTAAATTACTCTTTCGGTGTCAGTTATACATATATAATATGTGTATGTCTCTGTGTATTGTTTGTAGGCTTCAATGCTGGTAATCTCAGAAGAGTAGTGTGCTATATAAATAACAAGGGAGCTGAAACAACAGCTTCTTCTGCTACTTTAATTTTGAGTCATACAGAATAGCAACTGCATGCACTTAGTCTAAGCTAAACACTGTTTTGAAGCTCTGGGAAGACACTGTGGCTAAAATACAGGCTCCTGAAAAGGCAGAAGAGCCCTGATTACAGATTTCATTGATAACACGCATCATATCAATAGTCAAATGAAGCAATTCACTTGTGGCAAGTGAGCCAAGAGTCCTGTCATCAACTGATACCAAGCCCCACTATTTTGACTAGTGTTTTGTGGGTAGGCAAACTAGGAGCACATTGCATCCTTATTGCCAGTTTGCAGTATATTTTCTGCATTCATATTGAAAACAAAAGCTACATGAAGCGTGTTCAGTACAGAAGGAAGGAGCAATGTGTATTCCTTTCCCTGCCTCCTGGGATTAAAAGATTGACTAATTTCAGCCCAGCAGAAAAAGATGGTTAAGATGTTTTGGGAGCTCTTTTGGGAATGAGTGAGATGTCACAGCCACAATAGCTCCACCAGAAAAAGGAACAGCCTTCAGCCACTTCAAAATCTGTGTTTGTGAAGGTGACAGATCTTCTAGCCTTGCAGACACAAAGATGTAAATCATGCCAAATTGAGCCTATTCTGTCTGTGAATTCCTCCTAGCACAAAGGGTGCTTTCATTTAGCATGCAACATTATCTTTCTGAGTAGAATAGCACATCTCCACATCTTATTTCTCTATGAATATAATGTGTGTTAAGCATGAGATCATAAAAAAGAAAGTGGTGATGTAGCTTCTTCATAGCAGTTAAACTCACCTCCTCTTTAATTTGAAAATCTGCCCTTTTGCAACAATCAGGTCCCAAAGGAAGCAGGAAGGTAGCAGACCTCTGCAACATCTGTATGTCAATACAGACACAATAGATGCAATAGTCCAACTGTTGCTGGTATTCAATGTATTCCTGATTCACTTTTTTAAAAAATATAAATCAAAAAATATACCCTAGTACCAGAAGCCTACTTGGGACATGACTAATGACACTGTATGATCATATACGGGGGGAACAGGACAGTCACATGAACTGGATTTAGGTTAAGGAATTCAGGCCTGTAAGATGGTAAGGTGAAGTAGCGTTTGCTTAGCTTTTGGTCTTTCACAGGCCTGCAGGTGCACACACAAGTAAAATACCTTTCACTAAACAAAGCTAGACAGAGAGAGAGATTGTTTCTATTTTTAATTAAAGTGTTCATGTACTTATCATGGCAGGAGGTATATAAAGCACACAGGCAGCCAGATGTAAAACATTCGTTCTTACTAAAGTTCCATATTCTGTTAAAGGTTGTGTTTTAAAATGTAATCACTCATTCTGATTTTCTTGTCAGAAGTGCCCTTAGTAATAAATTAAACAACACCATGGCGTTTGTTTTGACCTCAGTCAAACTTTCAGTCACTTTTGTTTTAAAATAGCTGACAAGCAAGAATTCCAAGTTTGTACTTTTCCTTTTTCTTTTCTTTTTTTTTCTTTTTTCCAGAACCTACAAGGAATCCTAAAGACTTGACTGCCTGGTTCAGTCTCTTTGCTGACCTTGACCCATTATCCAATCCTGATGCTGTTGGGAAAACTGATAAAGAACATGAATTGCTTAATGCATGAGTCAGCTGCCTATGGTAACTCACATTCTTCCATTCATCAATGCTATTTTGGGTTTTTTAAAAAAATAAATGAAAACTAGTATGCTGTTGTGAAACTATGAAGTATGTGCCATGATAACAAAACTAAAGGGAATGAATCCCTTTTTATATACGTACAGTTATTTGCTCTTGTTTTGTATAAAGACTTAGCATTTATTTTCTACGTGGATTTACAAAAATGAGGTTAAGAATTAGGGCAGATTTCTTGCCAAATTAGATTATCTGCTGAAACACTGTCTTTGCCTGAGGTGATGCAGAGCTAACATTGGAGTGAAATACAAATTGCAAACCTATTTTTTTATAATGTTTCTTGAGTAAATTAAAAAATACATATATCATGTAACTGAGGAGGCTGCATGAGTCAAACATCTATCACATCTATAATATATATACTACTTCTATGTTTAGATGTCAACTGAATTTGTTTTGTTAGTACTCACAGTGAAAAATCTGTGCTGGAGCTAATTACAAGAAATACATTTGGGTCTATGCAGCCATGGAAATTGTGCCCTTTCTGATTTAAATTATTAGACAAACTGTACTACCTAAACAGAAGTAATGCCCAAAAGGCTTCTTTTCTGACTTTTTTTTTTCCATTGCACCAACAGAATTTGCACCTGTTTGCAGAAGTTTCTTGCAACTGATGATTTACCATGCCTTCAAAACATATTTCTGTTCAGAGTGTTTTTCATCAAATTTATTTCTGAAGCATGTGTTATTTTGAGCTTGTTGTGACATTAACTCTTTAATAAAACGATTTTGACAAAAAAAAAATCTTGTATTCCCCCTGGAATGTTGGTGTGCTGTTGAATTGGAATGTAACAAGCATCTGAAGATAACATATATAACTAGTTTTTAGAGAGTACCTAATAATTCATACCATTAGCTCACACTGTTTCTGAATAGTGATGCAGTAGGACAGTAAGAAAATCTGAACTTGATGGTCTCTCTTTGCCTCCCTTCTTTCCTTTTACAGCGAAGGAAGGTGAAAAGGATGGCAGCAACCACAATATCACAAGTTCTGCATGTTTGCTATATGTGCTGTATAGGACCTGCTTTGCAATTTATTACATTTGACCTTTTTTAATTCAATTGATATATGTTTTAAATTGAAGTTTTTCATCTCCAGTTAATTTGTATGCTCAGTTAGTTAATCAATTTCTCACGATCTATTAGATAACTATGTACCTACACTGTAAGCCTCAAAATAACCATGTAAATATAGAAGTTGCCCAAACTGTCCTGCTTTTCAAGGACAGCAGAACATCATCTGGTGGCTGCACTGAGCAGTATTAATGTGTATTTGATATGTTCTAGCTAAAAAGCTATCTGCTACTTAGTGGATGGGTAAGCTGGACTGACTGGAATCCACCTGATTGAACCCTCAGCAAGTTTTAATCACCTCTGTACAAATCTGTAATGTTCAAAATCCTTCTTACAGTGCCACATAGCTGGAAAGTCTCAAGATACTTCCATGTTTGCCAGAGATGTTCTTCAGCTGTTTAGCAGTGTATTATACTGGATAATGGACAGCCTGGTCTTCTCTTTACGGAGTACCCAGCCCACTGATCCCCAACAGTAAGGCCATTCGATCTTGTGGCAGTTAAGACGTAGAAGCTGATACAGACATGGATACCTAACCATTTGCAAAGATCACTGTTTCCTGCTGTTTGGTAGTGTCAGCTCCTTGCTCAAAAAGCTGTCACCTGTGAAGTCTCTACTGAGATGTGTAACTGTCTTGAGCATTAGGGCTGTAGCCTGAGGTCCTGTCTTTGAGCTGCCATCTCTGGCGCTAAGGAAGGCATCTGCAAAGAGGATTAACTGGGAAACACCTAACACTTATGCTGAGGTGCATTTACACTTATCAGTGCTAATTTGCACTCATAACATAGGATGTTTGCCTGAAATCCTCTTCCTCTCAAACTGTATTTATCTGCAACACCAAAAATGTTAGCAGCTCTAGGAATACACAGGCTGCTGGCGTTTTCAGCCCAGCTTGGTTACCACTGAAATCAAACAGATTCTTGCAATGTTAAGCAAGTCTGTGGTTACTCAACTTGTTTTAGATTGTTTGTCTCAATACTTGTTAAAACACTTCTGGATGATCTATTCCAGCATTTTTAATGGCTAAAGCAATTCTGATAAAAGCAAAGGTGAGGCTAAAATATGGCCTATATTCAAAATAGCTAACTGTACTTTAACTTAGAATTAAGACTCAGATAATGTTTGTATTTTTTTTTTAGGTCACAGATTCTAGACTTTCAGGATGTTTAAAACAAACAAACAAAACCCTCCTGTCTTGATTGGGAAAATTAAGGACATTGCACAAGTTTCAGCTAAATGTGTTGTGAATCCTTGTCATGTTTTCAGGTAGAAAAAACAGCTGAATAATCATCCTTTTTACACAAGAGAAACCACAGCTGCAGATTTTTTACCCCAAACTGCAATACTGATCAGTTCATATTATGCATTTTCTTGTAATGTCATTTTTTTAAATTAAAGTTAGCTTTGAATTTTGTGCTTTCTGCCTATGCATTTTTTCACATTTTTAAATTTAAAAAGAAGCCAGAGGTTTTTAATACATAATTAAATTCACTTAAAGAAAAGCGATTGCAATCCCTATGTACAACGCATTATTATCATGATCATTATTTAAGTAGAAAACTAGAGCAAGGAAAGAAACACCCTGCAAATAGCATTTTTTTTTAGGCAGAAAAAATCTTAATTGCAGTTCCAAACAATACTTCCTTAATCATAGAGAAGTGTATGGCATGCAATTCTCTGTGCAGTCTGGGCTGCAGAGTAACTCCAAGCCACAGTGCCATTGTTATAGGATTTTCTGTGATGTGTGTGCAAGCTCAGCAGTAATTGGGACAACAGGGTAGTTAATCATCCTGGTAAAATTACAGATTGATTGTTCTACACACATAATGTTCATCTTGATTTAATATGCTTCATTCCAGTTGCATATTCTTGTTTAGTAGTGGATTGTCTTAAAATAAAAACAGCTGCAGAACGCCTATGGCAGATGAAAACAGTGGTAATTGATTAACTGTCTTTATCAGGAAGTTTATTAAAGTTGATGTAATTGATTTTGTTGAGTCTAGGATTTTACAAATCTAAGAACAACCACTTCAGGAGAATTGGACTGTCCACCTTGGGAAGTTGAATAGCTTATGGAGTAAGTAACGTTCCTGACCTCCTTAAGTGATCAGAATTCACTTCCAACATAGTAATATGATGCAGGTTGTTCCTTTCTATTCTTTCCATATACAACATTGCATGGGCATGAAATTGATGTACTTACTTAGAAGCAGAACCACCTGGTCATGACAACTCCAAGGTCTGAGCCTGGAAGGGCTCAGTAGAGCAGCAGATTGATGTGAGGACACAGCACCCAGGCACTGTCATGCTTCAGGCTGAGTTTTCCCAGGGCCTCTGCCATCTACCATCACAAGCCCCCACAGGGCTACTGGATCAGCAAAGTACAGTGATGAGTGGGAGTTGTACTGTCCCTGGTTGCTGCTGAGAGCACCCTGGGCAGCCTGCAGCGACACTTGATCACCTCTCAGGCTAGGAAGAGTTGAAGAGCCGGACTTGTGCATAACCTGTGGCTGTCCCAGGGGTCCTACATGTTTGTAGGCTTTTGACCCACAGCTGTGTAAGTATGGAGATATTGAGCCCTCACTAAAACCTACAGTTTGCTGTACCCTACTCTGGTTGACCCACTTTTACAATTTATGCGCTTTGTCAGTGCCTTATTTTTAAATAAGCCACCATATGGGAAGGCAGGAAGCAGAGCAACAGCTCAGCTTGCCAACAGCCGGCAAGCAGAGGGTTTGCCTCAGCTGAGAAGCAGCAATGCTGACAGTCTAGTGCTGCATTGGTGAGCTGGGCCCAAATGGGCTGTTAGGTCTGTGCTGCCATCCTCACTCAGCCTTTGCATGATGTGCAAGGGAGAGGAGACTGTCCTGGTACTCAGTGCTCCTGAGACCCCAGCTGGAGTGCTGCCTTCAGCTCTATGGCTCGAGCACAGGAAGGACATGGACCTGATGGAGCAGGTCCAGAGGAGGACCATGAGGATGATCAGAGGGCTGGAGCACCTCTCCTGTGAAGACAGGCTGAAGGAGTTGGGGTTGTTCAGCCTGGAGAAGAGAAGGCTCTGGGGAGACCTTACAGCAGCCTTCCAGTACCTAAAGGGGGCCTACAGGAAAGCTGGGGAGGGAGTCTTTGTCAGGGGGTTGGAGTGATAGAAGGAGGGAAAATAGGTTTAAACTAAAATAGGGGAGATTTAGATTAGGTATAAGGAAGAAATTATTCACTCAGAGAGGGGTGAGGCAGTGGCACAGGCTGCCTAGAGAAGCTGTGGATGCCCCACCCCTGGAAGTGTTCAAGGCCGGGCTGGATGGGGCTTTGGGCAACCTGGTCTGGTGGGGTCCCTGCCCATGGCAGGGGGTTGAAACTGCGTGGTCTTTAAGGTACATTCCAACCCAAGCCATTCGATGATTCTCTGATGATGCCATGGGGTAAATGAGGCCCAAAACCATGGGTGTGGACCCAGGGCTGCACCTGGGTGCTGTAGCATCACGACCTGCTGACTGTCCAGCACAGGACATGGGGACGCAGGCCTGCAGCTATGCAGTCACTGTGACAGGGAACTGCTAGTCAGAAATCTAGACCTCAGCCCTATAGCAAAAGTTTCTCAGTTAACAGAAATCCTTATTTTTCTGTCACCTGGCTGCATTTATTGTCCATGGGAGTGCAGCTGTATTTACAGATGCCAGATATGACCCAGGTGCTTTTAGGGCAGTTCACCTGCACAGCTGCCCTCAGCAGTGGACAAGGGCACCATGGACCAAAGGGGCTGGGCAGGCTAAGCCCTTTTTTTTGCCCTTGGTGACCACCAGCCCTCCATCTCTCAGGCAGCCTGGCTTTGCAGTCAATCACCATGCTAACCAGCTGTTTATTAAGTGTTCTCCTAAGCATTACACTGACTTTTCCCCTCTTTCAGTAATTATAAACCCATCTAATCATGCAGTTAAGTAACACAAGGTATTTGTCTGCACAGGAGCCACCATGAAGCAAGGATGCTGCCACTCACTCTGCAGGGAGCAGCATCCAGCGCCTAGGACCTGCATCAACTTTTAACTCTCTTCTGTCATATTGAAAGCTTATGCCAGAGCTCGTGCTGAGCCATAGTGCAAGGGGGTGGAGTTTTGGCTACTTTCAAAAAATTACAGAATTTAAAAAGAAATAAATAAAAAGGGGGAAAAAAAAAGGGAAAAAAAAAGAGAGAGATGCATCCTATAGCTTGGAAGTGAAGGTCTGTCTCATTCTACCTGCTAGCTATTTACATTTGGTGCTTTTGAAACCTTTATGGGGTGATGAACACACACACCAATAGATAAGGAGTTTAAGAAATGGCTAAATGCCTGCAGACCTACCTAAGCCATTAGGTACATTAGCTGAGCTCAGCCAGTCTTCTCTTTAAACAAAAGTTCCCAGAAACCTTCTCTGTAGGGAGTTTCTTTTATTTTGGACTTCCATAGCTATTAAGGCAGCAGGAAAAGCCCCAGGACAGGTGCTGGAAGCCATATGCTTCATGAACAGACTGGAAATAAAAAAAGAATGTGCTATAATATGAAATCATCCATCCTGTCTCCACCTATTTGGGTAGATGATAACGGCTGCAGGAAACAAGCATGCTGAATATAGCAGGAGCAGGATCCAATGAGGAAAATAAACAAACAAAAACACTGCTCTTATTCCAAGTGCACTCTTCATAATAAATACTTGACACACAGAAAGTACAGAAGCTAAATTCATTGTCCATTGAAGTACCTGCATTGTTAGTGTAGTTGCTTATTTTCCTGGACTGTTTAGGCAGTCCGTATGGTTTTCTACAGCCTGCCATAAGTGACTCTGCTTTGAACTTGAGTACCACAGCTTTGAAACACCGAAGTCCGACAACAGAGAGATGGCCTCACTGTAGCAGGGTTTAGTCTGATTCAGTTTTGAGAAGAAGACAACAATTCTGATACTGAGAAACACCCTGAAAGGATTTTTCTCATCTACGTTACAGCTCAGTCTTGAGCCAGTCTGACCTTTTCGTGGGGTTGCCCCTGAATCTGGTGACAGCAGCAAGGGCTGCAAACAAGCCATAAACAGTGCTCCAAGGCTTTTTCCCCAAAATGCCTGCCCATATTATTAAGTCATAGAACCCTGCCCAGGGCTCAGGTCCATGAGCAGCCCCAAGCCATAAAAATGGGGACCACCACTCTCCTACCATCAGCCCCATGGTCTCAGAGCAGGCACTTTCCAACCACTAAAGAAGAACTTGTGATCTGGATGAAAATTTAGGTAAAAAAAAAAAAAAAGAAAAAAAATGTTTGAGCCACTGCAGCTCCACACAGGCACACAAGCAGTGTGGATTGGCAGCAGTGGCACCAGAGCCTCTGGCTATTTGTCTCCAAAGCACATGCAAGCTTACCTGCAAGGTGTTGCCATTGCTGCTCTTCATGTAGGGAAATAGTAATTATGAAAAACCCTTAAATGAACAAAATCTTCTTACTATCCACCCTTAACGCACTCCCATGCTGAACACTTTACAGTTTTTTCTTTCATTTTTAAGGGCATGTATCCAATCCAGGTCTCCTTGGAGGTAGAGGTGCTCCTGGCTTCGCTGGCCTTTGCCACTCATTAATTCTTATTGTCATGCTTTGAAGGCTAGAGGGACCTCAGAGAGCATCTCACAGCTTGCAGTTTAAGCAGTGGGAACTTTGCCAATTCAAAGTAAAAGGGAAACAAGATTACAAAGCAAACAGAGACTTTCAGGAAGAAAGGTTGCACTGCCTGCTTCAAGTCCGTCCTGTTCCCCACACTCGCCTCCATGCTAACAGCCCACCCTGTTAGCAAACAGTGAACACAATTGGAAAACACACAAAGTCCATAATGGGTTATTTTCCTACCTGAGCATTTAAGGAACAGGTTGAATAGCCTGTCCGGGGGTTGTTTTTAGAGAACACTACAGCCTGCTTCTCAGTGGTTTGGCTTCCACCTCCATTCCCTATAATCACACAAAGTATCTAATGGAGGGAGAGCTTAACTGAGGTGGAGGTACATAATGTTGTTTTCTTTGACAGCTGTTACCTAAGTGAAAGAAGGAAAGTGTTCTAAGATACAGGAAAATGCTTTCGTGGCCCTAAAATGAGTCCTCCCCTTGTGCAGCACTGCCAGAACAGCGCAAGTTCCTTTCCACAGTGTGTGCTGCCAAAACGAAGCAAGTTCCTTTACACAGGAAGACTTAATGCAATGTACACACCATCAGCTCGACGAAAACCTCTATTAAATTTCTGCACCAGGGCATATGAAAAAAAATGTCTGATCCACAGCAGTGTCGAGTCCCTTGGAGGCCACTTGTACCACAACTCACAGGTGTGATGGTTCCTGTCCCCAGCTTGTCCTCAGAGCCTCAAACAGTGCTCTGATGCTGCTGGCTTTAAGTCTTGAAGACTGCTGGTGACTTCTGGCACCAGGACAACAGCTCCTGCTCCACCTGCAGATCCACAGCTCCAGAACAGCCCCTGTGCCCTGGTGACATGCCAAGGGATGCAGCTGTGTCCAACGAAGCACACCACACCAGCGGAGCCATGCAGCAGTACCAGGAGGAAGCAGCAACTGAGAGCAGCGGCAACTCCCTGCTGCCATCCCAACCTCTCGTCTAGGGAGGTTTGCAGCATCCCAGGAACTTGGATCCAGGATGTTATGGAGAGATTGCTGTCACCTGGTTGCTCAGATACGCAACCAGGTGACAAAGTGGCCCGGGTTGTCAAATATAAGGGATTCAGACCACGTGGACAAGAGAGACCTCAGGGATCAACCAACGCGGCTGAAGGCCCATCCAAGATGTAGGTACACCAGTAAGGAAAGTGCCAAGACAACTGCATTACAGGGAAGATCTCCTACTATTTCTGGGAAATAGGGGTGGCTCCCTGAAGGGGCTGTATGAGGTGGAGAAGCTTGGGATCCTGAGAGGAGAGGAAAAAAACAGAAAGATGGATCACAACCCTGGACTCCAGGAGAACATCCTTTGGCCTCTTCAGGGACCTGCTTGGAAGAATCCCATGGGATACAGCCCTGCAAACGAGTCCAGGAAACCAGGTGAATTTTAACCTCCTCCAAGCTCAACAGTACACCAACCGCACAAGCAGCAAATCCAGTTAAGGTGGCAGGAGGCCTGCATGGATGAACAAGTAGCTCCTGACAAAACAAACATAAAAGAAGTGTTTAAATGATGGAAGCACAGTAGGTGACCCTGTTCAGTCTGGAGAAGAAAAGACTCGGTGGGGGTCTTACCAATGTAGACACATGGACAGGGAGGGAGGCCTGAAGGGAGGCAGGGAACAGGGTGCCAAAAAAAAAAAAAAAAATGGAGCCAAACTTTCCTCAGTGAAGACAATGGGCACAAACAGAAACACATGAAGTACCATTTAAATGTAAGAATTACTTTTTTTACTGTGAGTGTGGTCAAACACTGGAATATGTTGCCCAGAGGGGTATGATCTCCATCCCCAGAGACTCCAAACCCAACTGGACATGACGTGAACAACCCATTCCAGCTGACATTTATGACAATTATGACATTTATGATCACCAGGGTTATACCCACCAATTGACTCGTCATGTCCAGAATATTCTTCCAATTCTATTCGGCAGTCCCTGATCCCAAAGGCACACATATCTCCACACATTTCAGTTTCCTTCAATGTGTTTCCACAACCACCTACACCAAGGGCAACTATGCAGATACCAAAGACTTCAGGCTAATGGGGTGTCCCACACTGAAGTAGTCACAGGATTCACAAACTTCACTCTTTGCTCAGCATCTAGTTTGTTGTCCAGTCTAGTAGGTATGCTGCGTCACTTAGTGGATACATTTTTTTTTTTTTTTTTGTCCCTTTCAAAAAACAATCATGCTACAGTGCTGCACTCAACAGCCTATCAGTTAGGAGGCCACCAGGGACACAGATTGCAATCTATAAGTGGCTTGATTTGGGGAATGAGTTACACGTACCCAGGTTTATGCTCCTATGGAGTATCAAGACACCTGCTTTCTTCCTAATCCAACGAACATGCTATATGTACAAATATGCACATACAAGACAATCCTCCAAATCACGTAGAGGTGGAGCCTAGGCTGCTTTTGTTCTCTTGTTACTTGAAATGTGAAAGACATATTAACATCATTTTTGTCCTTATGTTGTTGGCATTTTCCTCAAGAAGAGGGTCAAAACAGGAAGTCCTCCCTGGTAGCTGAACTCAACAAGTGTCTAAACTCTCCTTAGTATTATCCACCTGAACAGACAATGATCATATCCTCTGTTGTACCCAACTTCAGTTCATGAGTAAAAGCCCCTGAATGAGGTGGCAATCCTTAACATACACACACACCATCTAAGATAAGACCATCCAGTGAAAGCCTGTAGCGTGGTACCATCCTTGCACTATCATAGAGGCAGTTGTAGGCTACACCTTACACCTCTTATTTTTTTCAGAGACTGACATTAAAATGCTACATCTTTTCCAGAGCTTTCTCAGGAGCTGCAATGAATTAGAATTAATCAAAGGAATCACAAAAGCAGAGCCAGGCATTTGGTTTTGCTTCCTAAAAACAAGGGTTTTTTTCCAAAGGCAACACCCTTTCTTCACTCTTCACAAGAATGAGTTCTTCCTTCCTGATGTAACAAGCCCAAAGATACCACCAATCTTATGGAAAGGGAGGTTGTTACTCCCGGAGAAACTTCTGCATCACAAAGATAGGGCAAAACTTGAATTTCTTATCCAAATAAAAATCAGAATGGGGGAATTACATCACACATCTTCTTGGCACCAAACCCCAACAAGGAATCTACTCCCTCTTAGCTTTTTCCTCCTTGGAGGAAGAACCTCCTTCTGCCAAAATCTCAGTGACCCTCTTAGACCTCAGCTGCTCTTTCAGCAAGCAGTTGGACATCCATAATTACTTAACGTGACCACTATGCCTCCCAGTCTGGATTTAAATAAGGCTATTGACTTGCAGCTTATTTGGAGAGCTAAAAGTTAAAACAAGAGTGTAAGAAACATATTACCATGAGTATTACAAAACATGCTGCCCTGAGCAAACCCAACCAACAGCTGTACAAATCTCTTCAAAGTTTAACCATGCACTTCACTAGGCACATACACACACAAAATCCAACCACCACCAGAAATCACTTTTCTACAGGCATAGTTTAGTATAATTGTGCTTCGTTAACAAGCGCAGTCTCTAATTCCAAGGGAAGAAAAAAGATTACAAAACTTCCTGTTCTCCCAGGCTTTCAGCTTTTCTGTTTCTGAGTTTCCAGGCTACAGCTCAAGGCAGCCAATTTAAAATCAGAACTTGTTGCAACCTGACATAAAATTTCAAGTTCTTCTTTAAAAAGGGGGGTCATCTCTCTATCAAGCTTGATCTGGTTGCTATTCTTCCTTGTTGAATTAGCCGTTTAATATGCTTATTCACTCGCCTCCATTGATGTCTTTACAGAGGAAACACTCTACCTCCTCAATCAACATCTTCCTATCAGCTCTAATTGACACATTATTTCTCTGACCCAGTGCAGTCTGAAAAGGCACCACCTACTCTCTAGATCCTTGCCATCTGTCCAAAATCACAGCATTATCAAGGATGTGACAGAAATCAAAACAACTCTAAATCACCTCTGCTTCACTGGAGGCTTCAGTCAAGTGTGATGCAAACCAAAAATCTTCAGAAGTTATCTTCAAAGAACATTGCAGAAAGGTTTAAAAAAGTGTTAACACCCCAGCTAAAAAATATTTCAGGATGCTATTTTTTCAGTGATGCAATAATGTTTTAGGTAGTTAAAAAATGCCTCTTTAATGGCAACTGAAATGTAAAAAGCCCAACATAATCATTAGTTACTAGGACTTAAAAGTACATTGTCTTCTGTAATTTACACAGTAGCAGCATTTCAGCTTTCAGAAACTGATTCTTCGAGTGCATCCTTTGTAAAATCACCTCACAGTAAGCATACCACTGCTTGACAAACCACCTTTCCAAGATGGACCAGTACCTGACTAGCCTTACCGCTAGAAAATAAAACAATCCACATTTCTAGTATGTATTTACCAGCTTCATAGTCTGTTTTATCTTGCATCTTTTAAATTTAAGTAGTTTGATACTAAATATATCCTACGCAGGTATTTACTAACTGAAATTAAACCACTCTGCATCTGTTAAGTTAGACACAAAACTTTGCTGTGTGTTTTTTTCCAAGTATCTCACTCATTCCTAGAGCCCTTTCCTGAACCTTCTCCAATCTTTTATGGTTTTTCTTGAACCAGATAGTTTTCCTGGAGCGGTTACACTAATGCAAACAGAGACAAGATACACATTTTAACTGCTTGACGATCTTTGATCAAACAACTTCCTTTAGCCAAGCACTACACAAGGAATGGTAGTACGTGTGCAGCCCATTAACAAATGTACTTTCCTAGCTTCAATCACTTTTTCCTTGCATTTGGGTTCTGGGAACACATTGCCGGAACTATGGCTATTTCCTCCCAGTTGCGCAGCTTCAAATTTCTGTTTGCAGGGCTGCACTTTGCAGAGCAAGCCAGGCTGTTTTACAGCAGTAATTGATTTATACTCCTACCGGCCGCCTGTCATCTCCAGGCTGCTTGGATTTTACCTCAAGAAACAGTTCAACGTATCGACCTGCTATCACCGAGCAAGGCCCAGAGCGAGTTTGCTAAGACTCGGTGGTCTTTGCCTGCAACTGCAATGTCAGCCAACATCTCTGATCCATTCAATTTCTTCTGTTTATTTTGTATTACCCCAAGCTTATGTTTAAATACTGGGAAGATATTGAGGCTCTACCTACAGGCTGCTATCTGGCCCTTCCCAAGAGGTGATTTGCCAGGAAGCCATAAATCATTTCCCTGACAGCGCCCTGCTTCCTAAAACAAGCAGGTCACTATCTGCTGCCCCTAGCCCAGCATCCTCAAGGGCTCCCCTTACACACTCCTCCACTGCCTCCAAAGGGTCCCATAGGGTCCTGTGCCACAGCCATGAACTGCTAGGAAACTTAACATGTGTGTCAAGGAAAATCCTTCAGTCAAAGCCAGGACACAAGGCAAAACCATTCCATTACTGCTCCATTCTCAGCTCTTTTCAGGCTGCTCACCTTCATGGCTCTGAGGAAGACGTACACAGTGAATTACAAAGCCGCGTGTTACCACAACCATAAACTAACAAAGTAAGGGCATGCAGTCACAGGGATGATAAAAGAAGTCATCCACCATACAAGTTGTATCACGTCTTCCAGTGTGAGCTAGGTGCTTTTGCTGAAGTAATTCTTGAGAAGCAAATGCCTTCCCACACCAGGACAGACTGAAACTGCAGCAGCCAAATCCTTTTAGAGGGCAAGACAGCCACAAAGCTTTCCCTAGTAAGCCACATAAGCTTATGATGAAATGACTGATGTGCATCAACCATTTTCAGAGCAGAGTAGGATACTACAGCCTTTGAAGCTTCAGACTTTCAGCACTTAAGTTTCAGTTAATGTTTTTAACACAGCCATACATAAACCTCATAATCTTTGTGATGCTGAAAACCTAAATTTTGACTCTGGGATAATAGGCATTAAACCATGCTTACTGGTTATTGCCATAGTACTTTTCAGTAAACACCAACTCTGGAGAATTTACATTTAAATATTATTCTTCTTTTTTCCTCCCTCCTCCCCCCTCCTCATCTGGAAAGAATTATTTTGCAAGTCAAATGACAATCATTTGACTCATACAAAACAACATGAAACCAAGACTGTCAGTAGATTTATACCACATCCTTTAAGGTTTTAGTTTAGTTTCACATAGTGAAACATCTAATGGCTTTCATAAGTTAACAGATAACTTGAAATTAGCCATACCACAAACACAGCACTGGATACAGTTTCCAATAATGCCTGAGTTTTTTTCTGTGTTCCGAAGAAAGAAAAAGCTCCTTATCAAATATGCCATTTTAGCATATTTAATGCTTTAGCTTTGAGTTTTTTTTTTTTTTTTTTTTAAGATATTCTTTCCTCCTTAGGATGGAAAAAAATTTGAAAAAATTAGTAGGTAAGATATAGCACAGTGGTAATAAAGATACATGGTTGACACTATTCTAGATGCAACTTTGGAACAATATTAAAGTTTAATCTCATTCTATGGGGTTTCATGCACAGTTTCCAAAACAAATAAATGAACCACTGCTTGTGTGTCTCCCCCCCACACACTTTTTTTTTTAACTATAGTTTTTATTTAAATAAGACACAGGAACTTCTATACCAAAAAAATACAAAACAAAAGCCACACACTTCCTTGTGTAAAGCAATATCGTGTGATAACTTGAATACTGTTCAGCACAGTGGCTAGAAATAACAGTACAACTATGTACAAAACTTTAAACAATATTTGACAAATTTCTACAGCTGGATGTAGAATACAATCGAGATAAACAACTGCTGGGAAATTTACATGGCAAAGCATTAGCTTTAACACATTGGTTCAAAACCTTGAAATCTGCTAAGAACAAATGTGCAATTTAATTAATATTTAGTTTCTCATGGAAAAAAAATAAAAAGAACATGTAATGGCATTGCAATTATTGTGCAGAGTTCATCACTGATCTAAAAACAACTCATCGTATCCCCTGGTAACCTAACACCAACAACTGAGACTACGATTTCTTATCTGGATAAAACCAGAGCATAAAAAGGTCATCATACTGCAATGTTAATCTAGAAGGAAAGATATTAAAAGGAATTGATACTTACATCATGAGTATTTTCTCCCCTTTATCTTCAATCTATAAAATATATAGTGTTTTCACCTAGGCCTGAGATTAGTAGGGTTTAAAGATGGCTGTTGTGTTTCAAGCAGGTTTTTCACATGAAAATGGTTAGAGACAGACCTCTCTCTCCTTATGTTTTCTGCAAGGGGAGCCAAAAAAGTGACTTTTATAGGCTGCAAATTCCACCTTGTAAGACAGCATTAACAAAACCTCCGTAATAAAAAGGAAACCATGCATTATCTCCAAAGAAAGCATGTATTTAGTGAGCAGTTACTGGTGGTTCACTCTCACCCCCTCCAATCTCATCTTCAAAAGAGAAAAAAAGAATAATGGAGCAAGTTTAAATGCTCGGTAGCTGCAGGCTACTAATCTCCTCAATTCCTGGAAAAGGTGAGCCTTATTCTCTTAGGAGCAGACAGCATAAATATAGTTCCACTGAGCTGAAAGCAATGGAGCAAGAACATCAAGTTTATTTTGCCTTTGGGGTCCTCTTTGTATCACAGGAAATTATCTCTGAAAGCAGTGCTCTTGTTTGGGTACAATAGAAGAGCACCACTAAACCGTTCTTGCCATGTACTATTTTGAGAAAGCGTCCAGCCTGCAAAACCAGGATTATTTCACCAGTTTTTTTTTATTCATACTTAAGGAGGGGGGAAAATACACTTTTACACACATAACTTAAGTAAGCAAAAGTTATGGGAGAAGCTTTGATTATGTAACACAAACTTAAAACTATTGTTTTCCCCACCCCTCTTAAAACACCCACTTGCTACTTTTGGACTTCAATCCAAACACAATTACTCACTATACAAATAAAATGCTGCTCATCTAACACTGCTTGACAAAAATCTGAAAACCTAGTTCCAACCAGCAAATGAATGAACATTTCCAAAAGAGAAACTAAACATTAATTTGACTTTTAGACGGTAACAGTAGCATTTCACATCCTTAACTGCCAACAAAAACGTGAGAGGAAATCCCCATCACCCCCTGTGAAACCTGAAAGAATTTCTGCCCTTGAACAAAAACATTCTTGTCTTTCAAAATCCTCTCGCACACAATGTGGAATGTTTCTCATGTACAGCCTAGTACTGAACACTTTATTTGCAACAGTTTAACAGTCATTAACTGAGCAACACCTGAAACCCTTAAATGCCACATTTTACATATATTGAAATGACAGTAAATGCAACAGTTGTTTTTACTTGTAAGCACATAACAAAGTGATATACATCACAGATTTGCTGGTTCTCCTCATGTTCACCCATGTCCAGGGTCATCATTCACCTGGAGCTGAATGCACTTATTCCAAGAAAGTGGAATGTAATGAGGAAACATTAATGCATAAAATAAGGAAAGGCAAAAGAGTGATGTTCCCTCTTTAGCTTTGTAGCTGTAAAATATTTTATATCCCAATATGATATACATTCCAAGTTACCTGAGTTTACACTTCGAGAGAAGTACCTGAAGCTAGGCCATAGGGTGGGCACTGTGCAACTGTTGTGGCCATTTTTTTTTTTTTTTTGCATTGTGTGTATTACAGAAGTTAGAAACAAACACCTGGATCAATTGTAAACATAATCCTGAAGTACAGTATTTTCCATAGGACACAACACAGCAAGACATTTTCTATTCAGACAGGCAACTTTTTTTTTATATATATAGAGCTTATTTATACTGTAGAATTTGAAACAGAACACAGGACACAGTACTAATCTGGTCAAACATACTATGAAATGCATAGTCTCCACTTAAAACGCTTAATGATATATGGATTTTGCAGGCATTACTGCTTTCTCACAAAAAATGCTGAATATGAATTCTGTCCCTGCCAAGAACAGCGTTGAGATATTTTTTCAAATGCTGCTAAGTATTCCATTTTGTTCTGAAAGGTTGCCACCTCATGCAGATGTATCTGAACTGTTATCTCCTCAATCCTTGCTTTGGGGCAGAGGCCTGCTCCACCTTGGTCTAGATTAACGCATAGCTCTGAGGAGAGGAATGATCTTCAGTCTGAATTTCTTGCAAAAGCGGCTGCTGCTGCTGGGATGGTTGCTGTACCGAGACCTCTGTAGAGTCCATTGTGCTGGTGTCATCTGACAGAGATGAGAAAGAGACCCGAGACGAAAGCTGCTCAACAGTCAGGGTACTCAAAGCTGTGCTTTGACCAGAGTTGGGAGAGTTCTTCAGCGTCAGGTCTGAAGCTGGAAGTAGGGGGCCCAGAAGTTTTACAGGACAGAAAGCTGATCCGGTTGGGATGAAGTTAACCTTGTTTTTGTCAGGACATGAAAAGAGAGGGGTTGAGACAGGTTGACGAGACCTACAACAAGAAAAATGATTATATACCTGGCCAGCGAAGGTGGTTTTGTGTGTCACAAACTTTGTGGTTCTACAAGTTGCTAAAATGTGAATGACAAGGAATGGGATTAATTGGACAAAGGGGCAAACATCTTCCATATTGGTAGTCAGCTAACTGATCCACAGCATGAAAAATAGTGCCGTCACAAAAATGACTTGACCGTTACTGGATAAACATGCAACTTCCAGCAAGAAAAAAATCTGCACTACATATGCACATGAAAAAATGCCACGGTAATTTAGGATGACACAAATCCTTCTTTAGTAATAACACTGCAGTAACAACACACAGTCACATTAAATCTCTCTGAGAAGCTCCATGAAATAAACCTCTCCTTTCCCATCTTCTGCAATTTCTTTGGAGGCTTCCTCCACAACCCAACATTGCTCCTTCACCAACCAGCAGGCAATGAATGCTATTAGAGCAAGAACCATCCCTTCCTTAATGCTTTCATCCACAGAGCTATGCATGCAACCTCGACAGCATGTGCTCAAATACTGCTGAGTCTAGGGAAAAAAGACATGATATCCAAGAGTTTAATTTCTGACTTCTTGCTCAGTAGTTTTGCTGTTGAGCAAAGTCTGTCATTAAATATTACGCCTACCAACATTTTACATAGGTTTCATTCCATTTTATGTTTCATACATATCAAAATGTAACCTATGTTTGAATTGATAAAAATAAGGAGAGTTTTTGTTTTAAGCCACAAATATTTACAAAGTTCATAAAAATATATGGAAAGAGGTTTATAAACACTTAAGAAATTAAATGTACCTTATCCTTTCTGCTTGGATTTTTGTTGCCTTTTATAAATGCACAAAAAGAGTTCAAGCTTAAAAGACTCCATTTATTCTTCAAAACAACGTGAACACTTCAACTTCTCTTCTGTACAAACTCTAAGAATAGTTTGCTCCTGAAAAACCCATCAGCTGGAATAGTTTATTCATCTGCAGTTGAATAGGCTCAGTAAACAGGTTTACTGCTTTGCAGATACCAGCTGATATAAAAGGCATTACTTACGACATTTCCTCAAAGACCTTCACTCGCTCACATCCCTCTGGGGGCTCTCGTTTGAACATGTAGCTGTTGTTTGGTTTGGGAGATGAGGCATACTTGGGCAACGGTGAGCTACTCCCACTGTCTGAAAATTTAAAGCATTTATATTACTAGAGATTGAGAGTGCTTTTTAATTAAATTTGATTTCCAAACAAGATGCCTTTTTTCACAATTTAGCCACTATGCTGGTTTGCTTCTACCACAATGCTTCCTTTATTGCAGACTATTTCTAACACCCTTGTACAGCACATTTCTTCTGAATAAAAGCTTCAGTGCAGCAATAATCTATCATATAACAAACAACACATAACAAGAAGGTATTTCCATCCAGAACTCTGCAACTGGAACAAAGCAGAGCTGTGATCCTGGAAATAAACTCTTCATTATACAATTCAAAAACCATAAATGAACAAGGTAATATGCATAATACATGCAGAATTATGAGTGGTAATGATAATATGCCTTCTCACTGTATAAACACAGTTATTGAAAGCGTGTGTATACAACATATCTTATGTTAAAACAATTCTTCACGGGAACATTGACCTCATTAGTCTCATGAACAGCTCAGAATTTGCAAAGAAAGAAAACACATTTGTAATGCAGGCACTGACATCTCATCATTGCAGTGTTCTACCTTACTGGGTTCACAATTTAGTTGGTTTAGTATCCAGAGTAAAAGCTTTCATAATTCAATTCTGTCATCACTACTAACTCTATGATCTGAGTATTCTTCATGACTCTAGCTGCCTGTGTATGTTTTACAGATGATTACTAGACATGCTTAGAACTGAAGACATGAACATCTAGGACACAAGACCGACTCGACAGCAGGCAGACTTCATTGCATTTCTTGGCAAATCTGAGATAAGACTCAACCCTGGTAGTGTCCGAAGTTTGGCAAACTAAGACCACAAAAGGGTTCACTTTAAACAGCAAGTGAACCACCCTTCCCTTCATCTTGAAAAGAGAACATTCAATGCATTAAGACAAAGTATGTACAAAAATAATTATTCACAGAAATTTAGCTTTCTGCAGTGGTTTCTACTTCTTCAAAGAGCAACAGCTATCTCAGGTTAGTATTAGTAGCTCCATATTCTGTGCTTGGGTTTACAATTAAAATGAGTTGAAAAGGCAAGATTAAAAAGGATCCACCAACTTAAAAGTAAATATAACTTGAAGAGAGCTAACAGCTCCTGCTTTAGCTCCTTTCAAGTCTTTCCACCAGACTGGGGTACCCTAGCATTTTTATCTCAGATACCTTTGTTTATTCTGCTGCTGTTCACATGCGCCTTTCTGGCAACAGTGGAAAACCAACAAAAGCTTCAAGCATTATAACCTAGATTCACTTCAAGCATATAAGGTTAACTACATAACTACATAAACCCTTGTATAAGCATGACTCAAATATAAAGCCTGATCATTAGAGGTTTATCATTAGAGGTTTTGACATACCAGTACTTCTTTTACAACACAAATCAACTCAAATGTCACACATCCTTTTTTTTTTTTTTTACTATGAAAGATATCAGAAAATGGTTGAAGTGGACCTCAGTAGTATATTGATTATTCTGCTCTTTCCTGCTGTATAGTGAACACAGACTTGCTATTTACAGAATTTTAGGTGCTAACTGTATGAAGGCAGAAAAAGTCTAGAGACAATACACATATTTGTCAAGCTGAGCACATGATGGTCTTTTGGAATCTATCCACTGTTGGCCCACACAGCTCATTGCAAACACAGAAATCATTAACAGAACCCAGACAGTTTGTTTCCTTCTTCTAATATTTAAAATTGAAGATCCAAGTTTCTATTTAAGAACTCTGAAATGTAAAATGAGCTACTGTTCATTCCAGTGAATACTGGAAAACCAGGGAAGTACATCCAAGGAAAGAATCAAACTGCATTCAAAGTTAAGTCAGTTCTTGGAAGACTCAGAGTGTTGTCTAGCCAGTACAGTTTTCAATAAAGTTTTTAGTTTATTTAGCCCTGTTTGGCTGAAACTTTCTATACAGGACAGATGTTAAAGATGGAAAAAAATATACAATATAATTTAACTCATCTGTTCCTCCTTTTGCCTCCCTGAGCTTCTAAAGCTTACTAAATTCTTAGCTTTTAATTTTGACCAAACACATCACACTAACATTTGAAAAATACATGCGGTTACTAGGAGGCTGAAACATATAAGCTTAGTGTTAGTTCCACACGTACAGCAGCAGAGTTAGAACGGAAGGATCCTGAGAAGAACAGATCATTAGCTGAAGTGATAAGAGGAAGTCTGTGGCTTAAGCCAGTCTGTAGGTGTGTAACCTGTAAGGTCTTAAGTGCTGAACTGTAACATCATTAATCCGTAACAACACTGCGAATGCAATTCTCAAACAATTCTTTTTACATACGGTTTTATTTTTTTACTTTCTCAGAGGCTGTAATGCTGTCATCTGCATCTTCCAAGCTCCCACCAGTAGGGTGTGCTCTGCTGGCATATTTCAACAAACTAATCAAATTTCATTATGATGACAATGATTGAAGATTAACAGATGTAACCTTTAAAGTGAGCTTTGTTACCATAACCACGCTGAAGACAATATGGACCCTTACTATTCAGAAACTTTGTATAGAAATATTTAAAACGGACAGTATTATCTAGAAAACATTTAAGATCGTAATTAAACACTAAACAATATTATTTTAACCAAAATATTTAACACCACAACTTTAGCTTGCATATATTAACAAAAAAAGAAAGATTAAGAGAACCTATAGAACAATTTATTTTGAGTGACAACTTAAATGAAACAAGAAACTGTCAGTGAACCTTGGGATTTGGTTTGATAGGTTCAAAAGGATTTTCCAGCTCAAAAATGCCTGTATTTTTTTTAAGACTGCCCAAAGACTTCTCATACAATTTTCATTTTAAAAACTATGAATCAGATGCTTAGAAGTTTTAAAAAAATCTCTAGTCCAAGAGATAGCATCTCCATGAACAAATTGCTTGTTACAGCCCACTATCAACAGCAGGAATACAAATCCTATGCAGAAACACCTAAATCAAAATCCCTGAAAAACAGGTTACACTATTTTCATACAAAAAAATCATTTCATCTTATATGTTAGGATGGCTTTGAACTTCACCTCTGCCAGTTACTAAGTATGCTATATGGCACTCTAAAATTTTAGTCTCAAAGAACAGAGTATCATAAGACAGATCTACTGAAACTGGTAGCTTTAACACAGCAAGGCATTACACTTACCTTGCACTAGGCTGATATTTGAAAACAAAATCATAAAAGCCAGGTGCTATGAAAATACCCTCCCACCCTTCCTTCTCTGCTGCAATTTATACTATTTAGTAGCACTAGTCTAATTTGGACCAGGGTTGTGATCCTTTTCTGAAATTTAGCATTCATTTTCTTTTGAAAAATTCAATAGATTTAGCAGCTCCTTGCAGAAATGTAAACCAAACAGCTGATACAGTCCAAAGAGCAGCTGTGAGGGCCTCAGGCCAAAGCACAGCTTTGCACAAGAAATAAAAGATGCTTTAGAAATGTAAAGCAGTGCTGTGTCTGTACGAGTGCTGGCTCCTTGCACTGCTTGTGTGTCTCAGTCAAACTACTAACTTTCATTTCCTATTCAGAAACACTCAGTAACATTTACAAAACTGGTAATTTTAATAGTAAATCTAAGTTATTTCAGTAGAAGGGAACATAAAACTCCAACTTGAGAAAAGTAACAGAAAATCATGGGTTTAAAATGTCTACATCTGGTTATATGTAGAAATACATTTTTCAAAACTTAACGTGTCTTGTAGAAAACTAACAGAAGTTGTATTCCATCAACACTTTAAAAGGAACGTACAAAAAAATGAGCTTTTTTTAAAAAGTAGTTCACAGCAATAACAGATGTTAAAAAACTTTCTCTCAGATTTTGCTATTTCATTATAATTTCTACCTATATCCCTCATTTGTAACTTTATAATTTATATCTGTCATTTATATTTTATTCTATTTTGATAACATTCTTACTCAGAACAACCAGCCTGTGTGATCTCAATGATCTGAGCATAAACAGCACCTATCTGGCTACCAATGCACTTTTACAACCTCTGAAAAAGTTACTTTTTCTTGGTAAACTGCTACATGTTTTTCTAGTTACTATCTTGCCCATAAAGAACAAAGTTGCAATGAGCAATTTAAGATTTTATGTTTCATGAATGTGGTATCATAAATCTTTAATTTAAAAATGCAATTATGTTAAAGTCTACAAAGCTGCTCGTTTATCACCATCACCTATATACCACTACTAAAACAGACTTTTAATACAAACCTAACATTAAAGCCAGTCTTAAGATTGAAACCCACAAATAAGTATCTTCTGCTTGTGAAGTTCAACAATTAATTTTACTCCAGTGAGCTGTTCAAAACATCCTAGATGGAAGATAATTTTCTTAATGATTTTCAAGGGTTTTAAGTGCCATTATTTTAAACTGTCTTTACATGCTACTACCAATAAAAAACACCGAGAGTTTCCAGTTACTGTAATAATGAAATTAAGTACTAACTGCAAAAGGAATAATTATTTCCATTTCCTTGCTTTTTAGCATACATGTTTTCAGAACATATATTAACAAATTACCTGTCAAGACTTTTCCTTGTCTGCCAGTACTTCAGTGGATATCTATATCATGATTCAGTCTTGACAACAAATTACAACTCACACAAACACTCTAAGAAAGGAAAGCAGTGAAAGTAGTATGTGGAGGGGGGAGATGATATCCATGTTATGTTTGGAACACGGCCACCTATTATGCTGTGCTAAGACTTTTACTTTCATGTGGTTAACTTACACAAATCTCCAGTGCAGGATTTGTGCTGGTGGATTTGTTTTCTACTACTTTTAAATCTAAGAGAGGTAATCAATACTTTTCGGAAACAAAGAAAAACTGTTTTTTCCTGCCCCAATCTTACTGCTTTTAGATTACATAGAATTAAAGTAAAGTTAAAGTAAAGTTACTTTAAGAATGATTAAAATGGAATGTTTACAAACAAAGCTTCAATCTTACTCATAACATCAAAACACTGCTGCCTTTATCTCATTAGTAAATTGTTGCCAAATCAAAATCTTAGTTTTCATCTCACGTGAAATATACTCTTATCTTTCACATTTCTTCCAAATGCATCCCTCCAAACAGAGGGCCACATTTGTAGTTGATAAAAGATTCAAGTCTAGCCAACCAGAAGCCCACTCATTAATAAACAGAAATGTCCAAAATCAGTCTTTTTACACTAGTGCTTCCATTTTCATACTGTGTCCTGTCTGTAAATTAACCCTTAATTACTGGAACTCCAATTTACTCCCTCTACAATACTAAACTACTTTTTACAGACTTAGAAAAAAATGCAGAATATTGACACATAAACACAAATTATTCAGAAATTTTGGGTTGTTATGACTCTTCATCAGATTATTCAAATTCATATTTGAGTTCTTCACCAAATAGCTTCAAGTGGGATGAGTTCAGAAGCAGAGTACTTTTAAAGCAGTCCAAAAATTCATCACTGTTTTGATCAGCAAATAACTCACCCATGATAGCATACAATCCTACATACACAAACCTTCTTGAAACCTTTTTTTAAACAGAAACATGTTACAGTCTGAATTCTTCACATTAGAATCTTCATAAATAGTTAAGGCTGTTTGCTGTGCTCCTCTGACATATTTATGGAAGATGTTTGTGAAGTTTCACAAACAAGAGGGAAAAAGATATGTAAACAAACAAAACCAATTTTAAGATAAATCTTCAGTCCCTCCACAACAATCAAACAAAACAAAAACTGATGTAATGAGCAAAATGAAGGTAGTTGTAAAAGCAGGACATCACATGCCTCCCATAGGTAAAGGCAGGCCATTCTACTCTCACCTTTATCACGGTCATAGAGTAAATCTTCTGTTGAGCAAGGACTCCCATCCTGAGATTCAGGAGGGCAAAAGGGAGAGACACATGGTGAATGACTGCTGCAGCTGCTGCTGCGCTCCTGGACAGATGGAGTCTGAGTGTCAATGCTTCGTGTACTACTACTACGATAGTGAGCAGGTAACGGGGCCCTTCGACCATCAGGGATATCCAAAGGCTGCAAGAAAAACAAGCAATTCAGGTTACAGAGAAAAGATTCAACTCCCAAGCAAATTCAGCCTGAAGCACTCAGCTGAAGCAATGAGGCAAGGCCTTAAGAACAGCAAACAAGTCAGGTTTGAAAGAACAACTTTTATGCAAGAAAATAATGCAATGTAAAATGGACACAACTTACATAAATTATGCTCAATGCTGGAATAATATGCAGATGTTCCCAGCTAACTATATCCTCTGATGCAAAGTTAATAGAATGCACTTCAACATTTATCTACACATGGTAGTGTTATCTTTCTAGCATTTTTCTGATAATTTAGAAAGCAACTTCCCCCGCACACACTTGACAAATAGACCGTGTACTTAATTGTACTTAGTACAATTTTCAATACAGGTCACTTATTATAAAGCAAAAACAAGTACCCTGATACCACATTTGGATAAAACCAAAAGCAAAAAGCAAACACAACGGCATATTATTGCCATAAACTGAATTATTGTTGCAAATTAAACTATCCTAGTTTTGCTAGCAGGCACTAATTCTCTAGCATACCCGTACTTTACATCCTTTACTTTTGTAGGCGACCTCTGATAAATTGAGAGCTAAGCAGAAGTACAAGCTTACATCAGGTTCACCAGCTTTGTTTTGAACCAAAGCTAGAGAGCAGTGCCTGCTCACAGCAGTCTAGCTGGCACTGGCAAGAGTGATCTTGCGTCCTAGTCTGCAACATACTGCACAGACATGTTCACTGTACTAGGCTGGTACACTGTACTTCTTGCTCCCTGTGGGAAAATTAGTTTTATCATGAGGACAGTACTACTTTAAAAAAAAATCAAATGAGAATTAGAGGTCTGCTTAAAAGTGAAGGGGTAAAAATGCCTCTAAGATTTAAAATAATAGTTTTAGCCTCACTTCAGTGAGGACTGTTTTCAAGCCATAGAGAACAGATTAAATGTTCTAGCTACAAGAATCCTTTTTCCTTTTCACATCAAGTGAAAATTTTTATTTCATTGTTTTCCTCCTCTCCATTCATGCCAAAATCAGAACAGCCCATTCTAGAGCTTACAAGTCAACCCAAATATTTTATAAGAGTATATTGTTCAAGTATCACATTCTCTTCTCTTCAGCAATAGTCTGTCCAGAAAACCACCAAATACTATACGAAGAGGCAGACACAGTAAAGTCAGAGGAGCCTTTCCTTCTTATGAGCCTTGCAGTTAACAGCATTTCACATTTCATTTAAAAGCAAAGTAACACGTTATAAAGAGAACATTACAGTTGCTACATCAAGTGCTCAGAAGTTTGGACAAGGCTGCGTAGTCTGCTCCAACAGTGCAGCTCACATTGCATATGCGTTACAACATGACTACGTGTTGCTCTTTCCATCACCCCCAACAGGCCGTGACTCATTCACTGCACAAGATAGACCTAAAGCATTATATCATTTGTTACAAAGACAGAAGAGAGGTAGAGAACAAGACTGAAGCTGTAGAAAGGAAACAGTCTCGTAATTAACATAGCCAAAAATAACTGCCATGCAGAACAGCATTCTATCTCTGTCTCTCACACAAATTTTGAGATGTCTGGAAGTCATCTGAAGCAACCCTTCTCTTTTATGGCATCTTTTCTGGAAGACCAGTCTGTACAGAACTGGGTCTGCAGAAGTCTCCTTCATTCACAGATGCAGAAGGAAACTACGGGAGCTGCACTTTAAATTCTTAAAATGACAGGCAGTACCCTGAGTTACCTGAAGAATCACATTATAGAAGCCTGATGGATTTGTTTCTCCATCCATAAAGTGCAGATTGCCATCTTTCTTCTCACAGAGGTGAGATAAAAAGAGAATGACATTTCAGAAACACTCCTATTACATAGGAGCAAAAACCCAGGAAGAAATACAGATTTCTGACTTCAAAGCTATGTTTAATAGTGAGCATTAGGACACACATCTAATGGGGAGAAAATAAAAACATTGAACAGCTACTCATTAAAGTGCACACGCTGTACATATCAGGTAAAGCAAGGATTCCAGGCAGGGAAAAAAAGAGTAAGCACATAATTCAGGACTTCAGTGTAACACAGATGTTATTCCACACCTGTAGAAACAGTGTGGTCTTAGGTAGTAAGGAAGTATATCCCAAATCACTTCAACCTCCACTGAATTAAAACTTAAGGTATAGAAAGTCATCTATATTTTCAAGTACGCCTCTAGAAATACACACAAGTGGAAAAAGCTAAATATTTATCACTCTTTCCAAGTAGAATAACTTCTAACATGTAGAAAGCACCTGCAAGTATTTCAGATTATTGTGCTTCTGTATATTTCTTCCCCTTCGTACCGAATCCAGGTATTGACAAGAGCAAAACCCTCCGTGAAAATACCAGCTAGATACTATTCTACTTTTTAAGACTTATGAATCAAACCTGATCAACATAAAAAATACTTAAGTTACATTCCATGAGTCATGCCTAAACTATTCTAAAAACTGAAGCCCTCACAACATTAAAGCACAAGAAATAGGGTAGCTAATTCAGTACAGCTGCTATTAGTTTTCATAATGCTAAATGCATGGAAAATGACTGGAAATTACTGCATTCTGTATACTGTTTTTTTTTTTTTTTTTTTTTTTTTTTTGCAAAAGAGTCCAGTCATGTACTAACTTTATGCCAAATGCATTCCGACAAGACACCAGTCAACCACTATGGGACAATATGTTCTTGGACATCACTATATATTACCCTCATAACTCCCTGCAAATGTATGGAAACTGTCGATTTGACAGCATCATGCATTTCTCAATACACTTAAAATTCACTTTTTTTTCCAGTATCAATACTTCTGCTTGAAAAAATTAAAGCCACCCTCTATAGTAGCATCAGGAATGCTACTATGATATAATATACTAGGGGGAGCCTTAAAAATACTCTGTTCTTCACAAGCCTTTCATCTATTTGGGAGGTAACTTCTTCAGAGCAGAGTATTCAATGCTTCTGATACAGAAACTATTCTCTAAACTAGAACAACAAAGGCAGATATGGGAAAGTGGTTCTGCCTTCTAGCGTTAAATGCAGTCATCAGTGCATTAGACAAGGTGGAAATGCAAAAAGACACCATGTATCTTGAAGAGACCGCTCCGCTCCTGGCAAGGAACACATGGTGAGGGGAGAAAAGACCTTTCAGATGAAAGATATGAAGACTAAGGTAAAGATCCTCTGCTTCTGCTCAAATTAGAAAAACAATCATTTCATTACAGGACCGAGTTTTCTGATAGGTATATAAAAAGCATTTTACTACCTACTTCCAGAGGCATTAGAAATTAAACAAGAAACACATGAATTAGTTTAACATTTATTGCATGACATTTGGTCAGAACTGCTTCATTTCTCATTTCTTTTGTATATTTGAAAGATAGGTCAGGTAATATTTTTCCTAATAAGAGACCTATGAACATGTACGCCTCCGACTGCAGGGCATGTTTCACTCGTTTTACAATGTATTCTGTTACAGGGAGCTTCTAAATACAGTAAGTTCATCATCTTACTGTTCCAAAGTCTCCAACACTTGCACTGTGGAATCACAACAGAACAAAGAATAAAAACCAGTCACAACTACACAAGAAAGCTGATTCCCTCTTACAATTTGTAGTGGGACACAACTACAATTTCCTGGAAAGCTAGTCACCAAATTATAAAGCAGGAAGGAAAATATATCCCAGATCTTTCAATAAATGCATTAGAAGATGAAATAACATTTATTAGTAAACCTGAGGAGAAAGATGCCATTAAAAAAGGACTAAAAAAAATGCCAGCTCTAACTCTGTTTTTATGAAAGAAAAATGAAAATGCCTGCAGCTAACTAAGCAAGAGGGATGATCTGAAAAAAATAGACACATATGGCCAAACTGAAAAGGAAGAAATGCTTGGAATGTTTTGACCATGCATTACTAAACTTTATAGTCAATTAGATTATTAAAAGGAAAAGCTAATGATATTACTGTATCATCCGTTATCTTTGTGAAGCACAAAAACATGGCTACTCTCTCTACAATTACCCCTCTAGAAGTAAAATTACTTTTATCACTACAAGATTGTATGAAAAAAGGCAAAGAAGTTTCCAAAGAATTAATATAACTAAGTCAGCAAAAGATATAACAAAATATATTCCAGATCAATTTATACTTTATGAAGTAGGATGACTAAAATTGAAGTCAGCAAAAAGGAAAACCATACCCTACAAAATTAAAAAATAAAAATAAATGAAATCAATTTGTGTATCCAAAGACTAAGCAGGAAAGTGTGAAAGGAAAGTTTTACTAGTTTCCCATTCTAACTAGAAGCTAAATTAAAAAAATTAATTAAAGTAACATCCATAAAACTAGGTCTACTTTAACCACAAGCTTATTTTTGTCCTATGCATCACCTAGTCCCCTTTTGAGATGAACTAAGAAACAGTTTACTCCGAAATTCACACATTTATACTGAATAAATAAGTGACCTAAAAAAAAGTTCAAGAAAATTAGACTAAAATTTTAGGAGTTAATAGAACTAAAAAGCATTTTGTTTTTAAGTTCAGTCCAGGTGTGTTTATTGAAAGGAAATGGAAGAAATCAGAAAGCTATTCATATACCATCTAAATCTGAATAAAACATTAGATAAGGACCTGCATCTAAAAAGAAAGGTAATCATTCTTCTCAGTGTTTTCAGTAAATTGTACCCTTCCCCCCCCCCCCCCCCCCAAAAAAAAAAAATCTCTCCTGACATATTAAGTTTTAAACATGCACTGATGAAACAGGAAGTAAGCTTGGAAACAGGTTAAAAGAACCCAGAAAAGGTCTGGATGCCCACCAATCTTACAAACAAGCCTGTTAAAACATTCACTGTTCACACATCACCCAAAGCAACCAATTGCTTTTGATTGTTGCACTTTTTAGAAATAGAATGTTACAACTAGAAAGAATGGCAGAAAATCGAAAGAAAAACAAATTGTTTCACCAGCAGTGAAACTAATGAAGTTTGGTTTCCTATGGTTTATCTTTTGTTCAGTAATTCCTAACCTTTAACCCAGCTGCCCCAACCCCCCCCGAGGCTAAAAAGAAGCTAAATTGCTGCATTAGGAGAAAGTTCACCAGCAGTAAGATTTAGTAAATTACTCTTATTATTATCTTCTATAAGTAAGCAATGAAATCTAATAAGCTCAAAGACAGTGCTAGTAGTCCCTCTTTAGGTCCCACCAGAAGAGATCTGACAGAAATTAACAGTTATATAACAGGAAACAGCCCTCTGCCCACATAGATGGACTTGACTTCAAGGGCAATGTCTAATTTATGACTTTCTTTAGTGCCTGAAGACTCTCCCCAACTAGATGTTTGGACGAAGGGTTCACTATTGCCTTGGTTGCGTAAACTGCTGAGCACCTCTGGCCTCAATCCAACAATGCACTTAAGTATGTGCTTAACTGTTTGGCTGGACCAGAGCCAGTACATTCAGTAACTTATGAGACCGCGTTCTGCATCCAAAGTAATAAGCTGTTAAAGCCCAAGGACAACATTTACGAAGATGATTTGTCTGATAAATAAATGAAACGTCCTCTAACCATAAGAGATAACAACCCTAGCCATAGCAACATCAGTAGTGGCACTGTAATACACCTTTTTATACTCTCTTCAGAGATGGCAACAAGGTTTATTGATCTGGGCTTTTTGTTTTGGTTTCAGTTTTTTCTTTTCCCCCTTTATTCCCTATTCCAACACAGACCCTTCTACAGGGATGAGACAGCTCTGGGAAAGGCAACCTAGCATAAAACATTTACTACCACAGTATTTTATTCTTAATGACAGAAAACATCTACATCTACATCTCTGGAGAAGCCAAGAATATTCCTAAGCTTTTTAAGTTTACTGCCATAATAAAGAAATACAAATACCAGGTTTTAGAATCTTAACCCTCTGATTAAAATTTTATAGCTTGATTTGTGCACTGAATTGCTATTAGAGGACCATTCACAAGAAAAGAACCTATAATTTAGAGAAGATTAGAAAAAACAGAATAGCAGTTGTTGATCCCACAGCAGAAAAGTTTCATTGGTTATTTAGGAAAGAGTGGCTGTAAAGTAAGTATTTCACACTTCAAGTGTCATCTAAGCACTGCAATGCTCTTCTGTGGGAATTCCAATGCTTCTTCAATTGTATGCATTTCCCATACAGAGATCTCCCACAACAGATCAATCTTTTAAGGAATTAAAAAAAGTTCACATTTGTTTTATGGAAGAAAAGTCAAAAAGCTGAGCAAAGCACACAAAACTTAAGTCTTGCCTAAAAAAAATAAAACCTGTCCCTTCTTACTACTACTGCAGCCTAAAGTATCTAACGTTTTGAGCACTTACATTTCTCACAAAAACTTTCAAGTTCTTCACAGGAAGGGCATTCCAAATAACCTACGTGTAGCCAGAAGCCCTTTGAAAAAAACTGTTAAAAAAGCAAATAACCCTAAAATATTTAAACAATTTTTAAACAATGTCTGTGAAGAAAATTATTAGTAGTTTCAGCCATAAGGAAGTTTTCTAAATTGTTTATAGGTTACAAAGAAAAAATAACTATAAGCACATTAATATAAGCTTACCTTGGATACCTCTTCTTTTCCACTGTTTTCCTTAATGAATACTTTTTCCAGTTCAGGGCTTATTCCTTCTACATTACACGGCACACGTGAAACAGTTGATTTTGGCACTGAAATGTTTGACAGTGGCATAGGGACTGATCTGGAAATAGAAGCCTAGAAGGTAGAGAGCCACATGATTTGAAGTTGGAAAACAGAATAAAACAGAAGTTTGAGATCAGCACTGAAGAAGGTAAAGTAAGAAGCCATGTATTATTTGCCATGTAGATCATCTTTATTTATCAAATTTAACTAAAAAATGCCTGCATAAATCAAAAGCCACTAAAAACACCTCTACTTAACTCAATATAGTTCTATAATAAAATCTTTCTACTACTTATCAGTAGGTAGGCAATTATATGTACTTTCCAGATGTACAGACTACAGAATACATAATAGAGGGATGGGGCGCACACAGGGCGCTGATGTGGATGGTTTTAACTGTGATCCAAAATGCATTTCTCCCAACATTCCTGAACCTTAACCACTCAACTGAAATATTCAGTTAATGCACTTCTATCCTCTTTTCGTTGATTTTAGTGAATGAAAAATAAAGTATTAATTCTCAACCTCTAATTTCATTAGCTTCTAACATTTCAGAATTTTATGTCAAAAGTCTTAAGAGGAAACATTTGGAGTTTAAGAATCAAGCATTTAAAAAATGCAAGTATGGTTTTCGGGAAAAAAAACACATGTTGGAATGGAGTTCTGGTACCAACAGAAGCCATTCTCAAGAAAGCACGTCTTGCACAGTCAACCCCAAAAGCTTTAGCTTAGCACCGACACTGACAGACATCAGTGTTCACTTCCTAATATGTATTTTCCTCTCATCCACAGCAACATGGTAAGACAAAATGTAAAACAAATCTGTGGACATCTCCAAGAGATTACTGAATTAATTGGCTTAGGGTGGGGGGGACTCCCCATTCCTCCATTTTTTTTCTTCATGTTGAGTTCATGCAAAATGAACATAAAAAAAACACTGCCTGCAGGATAGCTTCCCACAGTGGTACCAGAACTGAAAATTTCTCTAGTCTTGTTAGAGAACACCTTCTTGAGAAATCAGTAATGTTGTGTGAGCGAGTTCCAAGTGCTAAAGAATGTTACTACAAAGTATACGTCTTAAGTGGATTTCAGCCTGTGACAAAGACTGTTTTTAGTACAAATAGTGGCATTGATACCTGCAACAGCATACTTTGGGGTGGAAAGCAAAATACTTTCCTACACAAAATGCAGTGAATCCTTTGTTATAGAGGCATAAAAGTTTCACAAAGAACATTAATTCCTTATGCGTCTTCATCACAAGATCAGGTTTTAAACATGAGATTTTATCTGAACAGAATGAACATGAAAGGACTGGCCAACACAAAAGATCAGCCACCACAGCTTCTTTCTAAAACAGTACTTATATAAAAAGGCTAGCAGAAAATACAATGACAAAGCAAACATTTAAGGAGACCAAACAGTGGCTTGTTAGTAACATGGAGACCAAGTTAAGGTTCCACTGTAGATGAAATTTAATCAGGACTCAAACATCTGTACTGTCAAATGAGAAAAGATTAACTGCTTTCTACAAATGGCTTAAGGTTCACAAGGTTATTCACTGAACCTTGCCTGAGTTTTAAAATCCATTTGGTTTCAGTTTCACTAGCAGTTTGTGGTATCTAGAGAACAGACACTGTGTGGAGCATCCTCCAGTGCACCCTGCTGAGAGTCTGGTTCGTGCTCACGTAATTTGCCCATATAATTTCCAAAGCTATTCTTCATAGTGTCAGCACCTTTCTAATAGGAGATGCTCAGAAGACAGGCTTTTTTTTTTTTTTTTTAATAATTTCATGATATACAAAAATGACCTGAAAACAAATGTTGGCCCAGCTTGTGTGAAAATCATCAGCTATATTAAGGCTTTCATACATTCACGAATAATTTTGAAAAACAGGTAAGTAATAACAGAAAACAGAAGATGTCAGGCTAGGAGCCTGAGCTTTACCTATCAGAAAGGTTAAGAGATTACGATGTCCTATTCCTGATTCAAAAAGATGTGCTTCCTGATAAGGTTTGCTCAGGTATATAAGACCTGAGGTAGGAAACAGAGGAAACAAGAAAGGAAAAAAAAGTGGTTGATATCATAGACTTACTGCTGGAGAAGAGTGCTGTCCATTGATATAGAACATGAGAATGGTCATAAACACAATCTGAACATAAGAGTTTGCATCCTAAAACTTCATTCTTGGATCCTGTCTGAGTTAAGTTTTTCCTGCAAGTCACAGTGTCTGGAACAGGAACATGCTAACAATGACGGCCATTTTTCCATTTAATATGATGGAAATTCTCAACATAAGGTGTAACATACCAATGCTGTTCCACCTCAAGTAAGCCACTGTTACCACAAAGTATGTGAAGGCTCTCATCATGGAAGACAGAATCCTGTACTGACAATGATTCTGACGTACTGTAACAACCAAAAGGTTGTTAGAGACCACCTTTGTCTTAGACAAAACAGTGAAGAGAAAGGTTTGTATCCTGAAGCATGAGAGATGATGATCAGTCCTCTAATTCCAGGGATGTGGTTAACTGTGGCAAGCACCACCTTGATTTCAGCTAAGTTTATATATGAGGTTAATTTTTTTTTTTCTTTTTTTTTAGAAAGCAGACTACAATATTGTTTTACTTGATTTCATAGGGATACTCTGATCTGGCCTCTCCGGCCAGGAAATGACCAATAAGCAAAGTATCACAAAAACTCCTGAAATGGTACAAGAAAATGAGGTCTTCCCTCAAATATCTGATGAAGCAACACTACTGTCTTTTACTGATGAATATATAGTAGGGTCAATTACAAGCCTCTGTGTAACTAACCAATTAGTTTCAGAGAAGCAGAAAACTAGGTTCTGTAATCTCGATGCAGATACTGTCTAACGGGTCCCATTCAAAGTCCTGCCTGCTGCTCAAAGACTTATCAATTGTTGGGCTTCCAACCCAGTCTTAATTTTGGTGCATTTTATTTATTTATAAAACAAGCTCAGATGAACTGTGTTGTAAAACCAATAAGAAAATACCCTCCAGAGGAACACAGACTTCTGAAAGCATACCACAAAAATTAGTCTTGGAAGCAAGTACATATTCGTGGAAAGACAGCCTTATCTGGCCATGCTCAGAATTTTTACAGCATCTTAACATATTTTAGTCACTATCTTGCTGCAGCCCCTCATTCTTTTATTATATTATGGCTATCAGATAAAATTCAGTGTAGATGCAACAGTAGCAGGGTGTTAAGCATTTCAATGTGCCACATAAGAAACATAACAGGAGAAAAATGGGAAGAAACTGACTATTCATCCAACACAGGTAAGATAGGAGGCTGTTAATATAAGCAACTGTCTGCTTACCTGAGTCTGACTGATTGCTATGTGGTTGCCATGGAGAGGTGACTGACGTTCTTTCTCTTTACTGTGACGACTACTCTGCTTACTGCGCTGAAGCTGCTGCCTCAGTTTGGCAATCTGTTGGAAAGAAGTTCAGGTGAAGTGATAATGAGTTATCAAATTAATATCTGCTCATTTCTTTACAAAGTTAATCACAGGTATCTTAAGTCCTCTTTAAAAAATTATACAAGCATGTTGGATTTTCTTCCCTCTAAGCATAACCATTAAAGCTTCTGCCTCTAGACACTTTCTACAAAGTATTTGCCCTTTTTACCAACCTGAACATGTCAGCAGGCTTAGATTATTACTAAACTTCCTCATTTACAAACAAGCACTGTGATAACTGATGCAAACAAAAGTAGTCCTCCTGACAATTTGTAGCAATTTCTAGACTGTAATTGGCTTAAACTGAGGGACTGCAAAGCCTATAGTTTAATTTGTGTGACCTTAAGCCAAACAAAAGTTTTCCAATAATTCAACCAAAAAATAAAAGAGCCTCTACAAACAAAATCAATCAGTATGTATTGCTCCATCTTGGAGAACTCATTTAATACGTTTAGCAGTATTTCCCCACAGCTTACATTACTACAGATTCCTTCAGGCAGACAGAATTATCTTTTCTACTGTCTGCTGTAAAGATGGGTAATCAAATGATACATATTTTAAAGGTCAAATGCAACTAGTCATTGTTCATTTGACATGTTTCTTAACAGAAACTAAAAAATTTCATTCATGAATTCCTCCATTTATTTAATCCTCCTGAATAGTTTCTACATGAGAGAGTATTTACCCTCTACAAGTGTTGCCTGAGAAGTTCATACTACATGCAAATTCATACAACAGGTAGAGATACTTCTTTAAAACTGCCTTCCCCCCGCCTTTGCGCTCACATTTCACTATCTTTCACGATCAGCACACTAGCATATAAGACAAAGTATGCATGGCCTTATTTCATTTTTAACTCAGCTATAATTTTAAAAAAATGAAGTGCAAATAAGATGTGAATTCACACAGAAATCATATTTCAAAGAACTTCATCAGCTGGAAGTATCCTCTTTTTGATTGACAGACTACAAGCACATTCACTCTGTGGTCAACTCCAAATAGTTAAATATATCACCACTGCCCTCTCAAAGCAGCTTTGTGGTAGAGCAGCACTTCACTCTTCAGTGTCAGAGATGACAGTGCTTGGTGAAGGTTTCGATGGAGCCTTGCTCCAGGCTTTGCAATTTCATTGGTGTTTCTAATATCACTCACAAAAGACAGATCCATCTTTAATGCTTCATATCAAGTCTTGCCACACCTCATTATCCGCATTCAGAGAACTGCTACTCAGAAACGGTTGACTACTCTTAATCTTCAATGACAGACAAACAGTTTAGATTTCCAAAAGGGTCTGTGTCAAATACACGAAGAAAGATAGAGTCCTAGCATGGCCAAGTTTCTAACACAGACAAGCTAGATTTAGAGAACAAGACTAATCTCTTGATGAAAGGTGCCACTTGGGCACCATGATAGAAGAAACTTCAAAGGAGTTTGAAGAGATACTTCACCTCTACAAAATATTTGTCCAGAGCTTCCCCGTTCTGTCTGTAAGAGTAATGGAAGTTAGGAAACTCAGCTCAGAGAGATGAAGAAGCAGCAGGAAAGTAACCAGTTCGATAAGGGAAAGTGAAAATAAATCTATGATGATTTACATCTAGAATACTGAAGAAGGGGAAGAATAGGGAAATTATCTTCATCTCCTTTAAAGACAAGAATGAGAAAAAGAACAGGCCCAGACTAGAAGGCAGCTGTGGACTGAAATGGATGGCTACAAGAATAATCAAAATGCAAAGACACTAGGCAAGGAGAGTAGTGTATATAAATATTTCATTTCTGCTGCCTTTCCCTGATCCTGTGGGCTTCTTCCTATTTAAAAAGTTAATTACCCTATTTTTTATTTAAATGAAATCTAGCTTTCTGAGCTTTCCTTGGGACCATGCTATAGAAAAGATCTATACAAATCCACATCAGAGCTCTGACTCAGATATTTGTTGCAAGCAGCTTGCAAATCTTTAAGAGAATATAGCCTCTCACTATAGTATTTGGACAGTGAGAGAGGCTATATGGGGCCAATACACCTCTAGACTGTCCAAAATCTTGATGCTGTGATGCCCCCCCTCTGTCAGGGCCCTGAACATCCTTTTCTGTGGTGGAGCCCAGACCCGCACACAGCAGTCGAGGTGGGGCCGCACCATGCTCAGTGCAGCAGGAGGGAGGATCACCCCTTCTGGCCAGCTGGCTGTGCTGTGCTCAGGGCACCCCAAAATGGGGTTTGCCCTCCTGGCTGCCAGGGCACACTGCTGGCTCACACCGCACCTGCTGTCACCGGCACCCCCAGGTCCCTTTCTGCTGAGTTGCTCCCTAGCCACTGATCGCCCAGCCTGGGATCGCTCCATCCCACCTGTAGTACCTGGCATCCCCCTTTGCTGAACTTCATGCCATGCTGATTGCCCAGTGCTCCAACCTATCTAGATGCCTCTGCAAGGGGCATCTTCCCTCCAGAGAGGGAATTGCACCTCCCAGGTGACTGGAAGTGGGGAGAACCTGCACTTGAAGATGCAACTACTACACTAGTGTAAATACACCCTGACACTGAACTTCATCCAGGGCAGGTGACAGTGCCAGAGTGTAGCAGAAGCACAGGAGAACACTCAACTCTTCCTGTTCTGAGAGCAGAGATGACTGATATGGTGTCATCCTAGCCAGGCTGTGAGTTACTGAGTGTTTGAAGGCCAGCAGGTTTTGAAAGATTTATTGTCAAGTCAAAGAGAAATAGATAGCTATGGCTTGCATCGTGGTTTTCATAAAGCAACCTGGTGCCAATATACACGTTTTCCCAGCACCACTATGTCATCAGAAATTCTTAGTTGTATCAAATGGAAATAGTAAGGATGCAGACCAGGTATTTCCCTGTGGCATGTCTTACAGGAGTAACCCCTTTATGGCAAGTTTTCACATGTGTAAACAAGCATGCCAAGCAATACACAGAAGATATCTCTCACCAACCTCAGCCTGATCAGGCAGTAGTTTTGCTATGCTTTTGAGTAGAGTTCTGCAAATTGAGCAACGCAACACTTTTTCTAGCTTTTACCTGAACACTTAAACACATGCCTCTCCAAGGCAGTAAAGGGTGCCTTGCTTATAGGCTGGGAGATGGAATCTCACCCTCAAGCTGTACAGCAATAGAGAGATTGCAGTGAGAAAGATTAGGCAGAAAGACAAAGTGCTATGCTGGGGGGAAAAAAAAGGAACAGCAATGAAATACTCCATCTTAACAGGGCAGATATAAAAAACTGAAAGGGTTTAGGACACCATTGTGCTTACATTCCCAAGGAACATAAAGGTGACCAACACATACACAACCTTAATAAAAGCACACATGTAAATCATCACTTACAGATTTAACATGTATCCTTTAAAGCATCCAGTTGTTGAAAACATGAAAGCCTTAGCTTTGCACATGTGTACTTAATGAACATGATTTTAGTGTACCAACTCAAACGCCCTCCCTTTCTACCAACTTGAGGGAGAAGGCACAGAAAATTACTTTTGTGCAGTACAGGTATTTTCTTGCATAATAGGTCTTAAAACAAGATTTAGAGGATGCAGTTGATTTCTCTTTGGGAAAAAAAAAAAAATCAAACTGGTCCTTTCACTGATGTGCAGAAAAATCATTGCACGAAACACCAACAAAAAGACTACACATAAAGTAATACCTGCAAATTGCGGTAATGATAGTTACAAGATCTTTACAAGACCTCTCCCAGAAAAAAAATAAACTGCCTTTTTATCAGTCATTGTTCCCATTACAGAAGAAAGATTGCTGACAGGTGTGTGGACTTCTTGTGAACATTTATTTTCAAAATCTGAGCTCTAAGGACCCAAGCTTCTTTTTATTCTTCAGGGAATAAAAGCAACTTGAACCCTACTTCCAATGTTCAGACACACTTACTTAAAAATTACACTATTTACAAGATGCAAACATATAAGCTGCTAAGTTTCAAAAGGCATTTTTAAATTCACAGTTTGTAAGTACTCTAGTGTGAATGTACTGGGGAGGGAGAACATAAACATATGTGTGCACTTTTCAGAAGAATTAAGAAATGTTTCAGCCTTTTGTCTCCCGTGGACATTGCCTTCAATATTCTTGATGTATTGTAAAGACTTGTTTTCTTGACATACTTTAAAGTTATTTATACAAAAGAATCAAAAAGAAGAAAATCAGTGCACGCAGCCAATTATAAGATGACCACGCATGCTGAACTGAAGCAAGGATTATTCAATAAAGTTAGGAAAAGACTATTTTCTGCTTGCTGAGTAGTTTTATAATGAGAAGTATATTTGCAATAAATACAATTCTTGTCTATATCACTTGTAACATACATGTAATCTAATATAGCTAGTGGCACAAACCTGATAAATAAGCAAATTCCTTTTGCTCTTCACAGTATTGCAATAATCTAAGTATCCTGATAGTTTTTCATTTGAAGAGACACAAAGACAGACTACTAATATGAAAGAACATGTCACATCTCACCACTCTGTTCATTAATATTTATCAGCTAATAGACTGTACTTCTACAAATCAAGTACACAATACAGTAACTTCCCATTGCTGAACAAGCCACAAACTCATCATTAATGATAGAAAGCTTTAACTCATCCATGAATCGCTTGTTAAACAAGTTAACAAATAGGTCAAAGAGCAAAACAAGCATTAAAAATTCAACTTAAGCCTTTGCATACAATCTTTCAGTACATATATGAAAGCATATAAAAAGTTCAAGCCTTTAGATCTGATTCTCTTTTATTCCAAAGTCTTTTTCAAGTATTCTGTTAGACAAAACAGGAGGACCCTTCCAACAGGAGTTTGCTGATGTCAGTGTAACAAATACAACATAGAGGTATTTAAGGTTAAGGGGAAATCAGATGTCTGAAATAGCAAGGTCTTAATATACTGAAAGTTATTTGCCTCAAACCCTGTTTTTTTTTTTTCCAGCTGACAGTAAAATCCAGTGTAAGCTATAACTAAAACAGTCTTTGCTCAAATTCAACAGAATTTTAAAACTATCCATTCAGGTTCAAAGAGGAAAAAATACTGGTGGTTCAAACATCTATGTTTTGATCAGAGTTGTTGTATTTGACACAATCTTCACCTCTCACTCAAGAGGTGTACCTATTAAAATAATTTTAAAGAAGCCTGGCATTAGCTTATGAGAAGTTATATTCCAGACTTGGTTAAAAAAAGCAGTAGATCCCCATCAGAAACAAAAAAGAGGCTTCTTGTTAGGAAGTGATAAAAAAGTACACATTTTTAGGGTTTATAAATTAGAATGTTTTTAGAAGAGAGTTTCCTGTTGTGGTAAACAAATACATTTGATTGAAATAGTTCTCAAACCAAGAAAAAAGCCTTTTTTAAAGAATTTGAAGGATATCCAATCTTTTACCACAATCAATTAAAACCACACATACCAATATTTGGTTAGTTTACAGTATCAAAACAACAACAAAAAACATATGCTAGAAATCATTCCATTAGTTGTTGGAACAAGAAAACATGAATTTAAACTCCTGAGACAAACCAAGGAAACTAAATAGCTATCTGCTTATTTACTGTGAAATGCTTAGGGAAAACAATCCTAAATGTTGAGCAGAAGTACTGTTACCTAATGTTACTCATAACAAATGCAGTTGTCCAGTAAAGGTGATATTTTATTTCTATTATTTAAGCTCTTACTTACAGGTACCTACATCTTTGTCAATTTTTTATTTGACTTCTTCCAATGCTCTATTCAGCTCTCCCATCACCTTCCCATCAGAAATTTCAACAGAAGTATTAAAGTTGTTTTAAGATTGAGATTAAAGTGAAGGGGAGAAAAAATCATTTTATCTATGCTAAGACACATTAGTATACTTTTCAGACGTTCAATGCCTTGGAAGAAAAAGACAAACATTTGATTGGGAATCCTTTATGTTGGGAATGCACTTATTTCCCTGGAAAAGCCTTTATGTCTGGTTAAGTCTTAGCAAAATTTCAGTTTGCATTTGCTTCTGAAAGATGTTTGGAACTGGCAGCTACATTTGCTAATATCAGCAGGTTTTTCTACTGAGCTTTAGATTTGAACAGAACTGTCTCAGAGACTTTTTCTTTCCAGAAACCGCAGATTGCTGAGACACAAAGAAACTGAATGCACAAATACTATTGATATTGATCAAACTCTTACCATCCACCACACAAGCATTAAGTAGTTTGGTGGATGAAGGGGACAGGTTTGCATGTCCAGGGGAGCAAACATCACACACATATGGAATGGCTGGAGAGAGAGGCTGGAACCAGGCCTTACAGGTGAGGGAAAGGAAAAATTCAGGGACAATAACAGAAGCCAAACAGAACTGAGAAAGAGCTCAAGTAAGGGAAGGTAAACTAGAGCTGGTTGGATAACATACGCAGAATGACACTGGAATTATAAACCTGGGCAACTGGAAAAGGCAACAAAACAGTGTAGAAAAAAAGGAAAACAGAGGAAGGGAAAGAACTGCAAACTGGAAGAGGTAAGACTTAGGGTGAATAACCCTTACAAAGTTTGAATAGAAATAATTCCCTTCCACACATCCCAATTTTTTACCTTTTTTATTACTGTGTTGTATCTGAAAGGAACCATGAAACCCACCAGACATGTGTTTATCTTTCTCGAGCTCAGCCCATAAAGAGGATGGCAACCTAGCACAATGGATCACTGCTATCAAGTGGCAGAGACTCACATACTGAAGGTTTCCCTATCACTGACAGTCACAGCCATGTGGTGAAGAAAAGCTGCTTGCTGCAAAGCTTGATAGGGAACCACCAGATGATGAAGGATGGTCTCTCAGTAAAAGCAAGCGTTATCCTGGATATACAGATGTTATTCCTGCCTCTGGTACAATTCCTTTGTGCTGGTAGCTAATGTTTAAGCCAAAAACTTTTCAGATACAAGACTCATTCTGCACTAATTCCTGGGCACTTAATTTGTGATTCTGAGTATTTGCTTACAGCTGCAAATGAAGTCACACAGGCATTTGGAAAGCCCATGTGAAATAAATCAGTTAAGATGGGCTCCATATTGAGTACTTGATGAGACAGGAATAGACAATCCTTACCTCTCTTCAGCTCAGGTCCTTGTCTTTAAAAATGAGGATATTGCTACTACCAGAATGAAGGATTACTCCATATTCAACGTTGATTTCAATATTTGAGGAATCAAACTTACATTACCCCTTTTGATAACTATTCTTCCTACCAACAGCTATCAGGGAAAGGACTATCTACTGCTAATAACAGTGCCTCCTTAGACAACCTATGTATTTCTGCTCATTTTTGAATGCTCTTTTAAACAGGGAGCCAGGAGAGAGTACACAAAAAAATAATCAGGGCAAAGTCCCATCCTATGGGGGAGGAATCACCAGAATATGCTGCAAGATTCATTTCTTAAAGAGAAAGGTGTAGCTCTAGAAGAGAGGCTATACCCTTCCTGTGGGGACATAAGGCTTACTATAGGCCAAGTACGTGGTACTGACCAGAGCAGGAATTGCATGAACTTGGGACAGAATGTAGTTTACTGGTGCATAAGGCTGAAATACTGCATATTCAGCTGAAAGATGGAAGCATTTTCCTGTATATAATTTCTCATGGGTTCTTTCTAGTTGCTATTGTAGTCTACAAAAAAAAAAAAATGATTAAAGAGCATTTCAAGTAACCATATCACTACTGTATCAACACTTGCCCTGTTTCATTTGTGAAACTGACATCCTATCTTCACCCTTAAACCTGACCAAAATTTATAAACAAGAATATGGTAATATCCTGACAAACACTTTGTCTCTTTCAACAAGAAAGAACAGAAAGCTAGCTAAGGTAACTCTGAACAAACAATAACAGCAACAAGCTGGTTCCTCAGCACTCCCTCTGGCCACTCCTCTGCTGACAACACTGTATAGTAGGAGGGGAGGAAATCCAACAGGCATAAAAACAACCAGTCTTGAAACAACTCATATGTTGGACATAAAACCTGTTTCAAAAGCAACAGAGGGGAGGGAAAGGGTGCAGTTTCCTGGACTCCAGATAGGGATTAAAAAAATATGTCTTGGGCATATCAAGACTTGAAAGGCTCCACTGTGCAAAACTTCTCACCTCTTTTAGTTGATCAGCACTTCCCCATGATGCCGAGCGCTGATGAGATCTCTTTTCTGCTCCTTCTTCAGCCCAACAGCTAGGTGTCTGGAGAGAAAAAAAAAAAAAAATACATACTGTACCTGAACTCCCCAGATAAGAAAATTTTTGGCACAAAGTATTGGTTTAATCTTTCTGCCATGTCAATGTCCAGGCATCATACATAAAAATTACATTTCAGAATCTGATATACCACAGTAATAGGGTCTATAGTCATAAAAAAAGAATACAAGCAACTCAGTTTAAGGCTTTGTAAACTTGCATTTACAAAGAATGAAGACAATGAACATTATTGAAGAAAATAGCTGCCTGGTAATGACGAAAATCCCTTACCTGACTAGTTCCATCTCTGCTTCAGCATCCCTTCAGCATCCATTTCTAGTTTTCACACAGTGCAGAGTTCAGAAAACCACAAGAATAAAGTATATAAACACAACCTCAGAAACCAAAAGCCAATACATACTTCTCTCAACTGTGTTCCTTAGTCACTGTGCCATATAATCAATTCCTTATTGCTAACTCTGACTCAGTACACCATTTTTTATTTCAGACACTGACCTGAACAGGCAGAAGACCAGGCCTTTTCCAGCCTTGTCTGCAAGCCCAGAAGGTTGGTAACAACCCTTGGATGTCAGAGCTATAAAACTAAACCCTGACTGAGAAGGGTCTAGAAGCCAGATCTGTACCTCCTGGATTAACTCACCACAAGACTGTTATAAAACTGTGGGCATTCACCAACACTTCAAAAGATGAGAGTCACTGTCTGTCAGAGGACCAATGAGGACAGTTAAAATCCAGAGTGAGTTTGGGGTATGAACGACATAAAAGGACTAAAAACACAGAAATCCATGAAAACAAAATGTATTCAACATTTCCCACTGGTACTAGCTGAACTCTTAACAACAATACTGACTGCAAGAAATAAAAACCATACCACTGAAAACCAAGGTAGTTTTCAGGGCTACGTGATCAGGGCAACACCAGAGGATCACGGCAGACACTTTCCCGGGGCAGGGGCAGCCCACCCCAGCAGTCAGACAGCATCAGGGATTCACCTCTCCATAGGCATGCATTCTCTTCAGTCTTCATACCCTGTACATGTGGAAGCCTGGGTCCACAGCTTTTCTTTATTGCTTCCTCTCCAGGATCTAGAAATCTCTAGAGCACCTGCACATGGAGGTGGCACTTCTGTGGTAAGTAAGGAGGCTTGGCATGGCCTTGGAAAACACAACAAGCAAGGCCTGGAGCTCCTCACTCTTGCTGCTCAGGGAAGAGGGGTAGAAGCAGCTCCCTGGGAACTGGAGAGTTGAACCCCATGTGCCATTAAGCATTGAATTTTAGTCTCAGGTCATAGGATGTACTGTTAGGATCACAGGGCTGCTGTGGTATTATATGGCCTCCAGCCCAGCACCAGTGCCAATGTTTAATGTGCTAAGTCACGTGCATGGGCCCACGTATCCCATTGCTCTTTTCTGCCAGCCCTGCACTTCCTGCGTCTTCTTCTGTTATTTTTATGCCACCAAGAATACTTCTATCAAAGCTGTGTGGGCGACTAGAAAACAAAAAGACAACCATTTTGAAAATCAGCTTTAACTGATCTTTTTCCTCTCTGTTCCCAATAAAGAAAAAAATAGTCTTTATAAAAAGTTAGGGTTCTGTGTATTGATTATGTGACTCTGTAGGTCTAGGGAAGAAGCCATAATGTGGTTATTAAAAAACAAAATAAAACCCAACAGAAACCAGTTAAAGCAGCTATTTAAAACTACCATAAAAATACATGAGCCACTCAGCCAAGCAATCCACTACTCTTTTCCATAAAAGCAGAGCCTCCGTGCCACACACATGCTACCTATGTGTACATTTACTTGCTCTGCATTTTAATGAAGCCATGCTCTAAATAATTACTTGTACTTGCAGATTAGGTGCATACCACCTTCCTGAAATCTGTCAGTAGATTTTACTACCTTCTAATGTTTCTTAAAGCATCACTGGTATTTAAGTGGCTTGCAGATTTCTAAAGCACTGAAGAAAATGGGGGGGAAATGATTCCCTTTTTAAAATCGTGGGCTTTAGCAATTTATTTTCAGTTTTAATTATTCTTTTCTGAAAGTATATTTACTATATTGTGAGTGCAGAGGTAGACATATCCTCATACTACAAAAACAAACTCCAATGCAAAAGAGAATTATTTGAATTTTATGTTCTGAGAATGCTTTCTGAATACATTACTCCATAGTTTGGTGAACAATTCCAGGACAAAGCAGAAACATCCAGAAAGATGGATGTTACCAGGGATCACTATAAACTCACAATCCATCAGCTAAAGCATAATAAACAGAACAGAAAAGACACTGAATACCTAAAGAGAGCGAGTTTCTCAACATAAAGACTTAAAACAAAAATGTATGTAGTGAGAACATGCTAGATTTTTTTTAAGCATAGATATTGATCTAAATAGGAAGGACAAAAACTAATAGCCACACTGAAAAAACTTTCCATCAACACTGGAGACTGTTACTAAAGACGTGGGAATGTTTGTATTGCAGCTGATTTAATCAGAATTCTGAATAACACATATATAACATCCATTCACTTAATACTAGATTTTGTAATGCCTCAAGTATCCTTTGACAGACTCTTCCACTCAGATACTGTCCCATGAGACAAGAATTACACATAGCTGATTTCAATCTCTGGAAAATTGAGTCAAGTCACAACCTTTCAAAAATATACATACAAGTATCATGATACAGGGAGCAGACTGTTTGTGCCCCTCAGATCTATTTGCAGAATTAGGTTACACATACTGCATGATGTTCCTAGCATAGTACTGAACTCAAGCAATGTTGTATTAGTGCTCTATTTATAATCAGGTGTAAAAAAAAAAAAAGAAAAACAGTTAAATAACATAAGCAGTTGCTAGACTATTATAGAAAGCCAGTCTCTCCTTTAAACTATAAATTGCTGCATCTAATATATTATAACCTACACTATATGAAAATAAGTTCTACTTCTGTAAACCCAAAGCCTTATATTCAATAAAAAATTGAAAAAATAAAAAGCCTTTGTCACATGCAAACTGGAATTTTTGTTTGTAAGCTTAGTTGATATAGAAGCACCTCATATCTCATTTGAATGTTGCAATTTACATCACAAATAAGATGGAGTTGTATAGATCCCTTGATATGCTACATTTCCTGAAAGTTGTTCTCCAATCTTTATATACCATTCCTGCAAACTATGTTTATCCATGGAAGCTTCTATTATAAGCTGCTGTAAAAGTGTACTCCTCATGTGTTAAACATCCAAACCAACACAGAGTAAAAGAAAAAAAACTCAAAGGAGTATTTGAAGATAATTTTCTGAATCACAGTAGAAGAAAGCAAAATTGCTGCACCTCAAGTTAGAAACAAAGTAAGAGGTCATGGGTACTGTCTCTGAATTTGCTTATGCTGTTTCAGAGCTGAAATAAATTTAATATATTAATTATGAACTGAGTAGGATTTTTCCTACAAGTTTATGTGACAGAACTAAAGACTTAAAACATTTTAGGAAAAGAATCTAGAAAGCATTAAGCAATGCATGTTTCAACTTCAAGAGGAAGATCACTCATATTTTGAAACACAGGAGTTTATGGTCCCAGTCTGTTGACACAATGTTTAAAGCATGTGCATGGGATAAGGCGCGCTGAGAACACCACATCTGGTTGCTCTCCTCAGTCCTAATGTAAATCACAATTACCATTGTTCTAACTCATCCAACCTTGCAGAGATTAGCATTTCTTTCAAAGCATTTGGTAATTCTGCCTTGATTTTCCATCCATATCAGGGATATACACCTACATTCTTTCCACTTCATTTAGATCAGAATAACTGCATGGAGTACCAACCTACCTAAACCTAAAATAAGACTGAATCACTCTAAATATCTCATTTTATTGGCACCCCTTGGTTTTAATTACTAGATCTAGCTTCCATCCCAGATGAACTAGTTCTGGGGGAGGCATGAACAGATTAAGAACACAGGTCTCCATTTTACAATGGAGCTGCTAATGTTTTTGAAGAATTTCCATGTTTACAAAAAATGTAACAACAGCACCAGAAGATAAAGTCAAATCAGTGTATCTATAAAGTATTCCAATCTAGAGTTTTACAGAAAAAAGTGTCCTAGAGAGTTAGAAATTAACTCAATTATAGGTGACTTCTTTAATATTTGAGAGGTTAAGAAAAATTCAGAATGATAAATTCATAGCTATGTAACAAGTATCTTTCTCCTTGTTCCCTCCCCCACAAAGTATTTTGTTAAATAATTATGAGAATAATGATAACTGATAAACCAATTTACAAAAGCTCCATGTAATTCAGCCTCATGGTTTATGTTACCAATTTTTAACAAACAATCTCTACCCAAAAGAAAACAAAAAAACGTTATCCAGGTTACTAATGACAGGTAACTAATTACCTTATAGCCTTGACCTACATGGAAGAAGAAAAAACGTTTTAGCCCAGCATTGCAGTTTAACTCTTTAGATTAGAGAGTAGCTCAGTAAAAATTCCAAAGTGTGTTTTGAAAACTTTCTTCATTGCTGTTTACATAATACAAACCTGCCATGCAGAATGAAAAAGGCATATCCAAGCATCTTGGAATCCAGTTGAAAAAAAAGGGGGAGGAATCACTGAATCATATACCACTTGGACATTTGTTATTTTTGTTGTATTATTCAGATTGAGAAAGATCAGATTGATTCATTTTAACTGGCAATATATTTATTATGACATCAGCATCATATGTTTATCCCTAGCCTCTCTTTTTTTTATTTTTCTAAAAATGTTTTCAATGATTTAACTACTGCCAAATAATTACACTAATAACCTATGACAAGTACCCAACTGTTTCTGGGGATTCTGCAGTTAGGCATAACCATTTGAACACAGAATTATTCCTCAAAGGTGGTGGTGGGGAAGTTTCTTACATCTATAGCACAAAGGAGAATTACAGAAAGTTGCTCAATCAATGCTCCCAGCCCTGACAAAAGACACATGGAATGAAGCCATATTGAATTTTAAATAGTTTTAAATGGAAACTTTAACTTTACCAAAAAGGAGAAGGAAGTAGGGTAGCAGAAGAATTTGGGAAAGTCATCACAAGGTATATCAATATGTGCAATAATATTTCATAGCAGTAAATTTATTTGCATTTCTGTTTGTTCCTTTAAGTACTAATTTTTTTTTATTATTATTTAGTACTACTTATAATAAATACATAACATTTAAATATTTGTAATAGTACTAAATAGTAGTTGATTATCTAAAAACATACTGCTTCTTGAAGATCAGCTATTCGTATGCATGTATAAATATACACACAAATGTACGGGAATTTTGAGACATTTGGAATTGCATAAATATCACAAATATATGAAGTTGTAGCATATTTTTCCAAAAGCAAATACAAGCCTCACTCCTCTTCAGTGCCTTCTGTCAAAACACTCGAGGTAGGAGCAATATGAACTATAGTTACTATTCTTGAAAATGCAACTGAAATTAAAACAATAAAATTGTTTTTCTGTTTAAATAAGGTGTTACTGAGAACTCTTTAGAACACTGGCTTGATTTTAGAGAAAGGAGAAATCTTTTATTCATGAGCACATGCAGGTTTAAAGAACTCGCAATAAAACTCATTAATGGTTCATCTAATCACAGTGACGACCAGAATATGACCTTTTTATTATTATTATTATTATTTTAACTAGAAAAATTCTAAGGAACTTGGTACAGCCATAATCACCACCTTCACGAAACTGCACAAAATCTGGATTTAAAATTAAGGTTTGATTAGGGAAAATAAGTACCCTTGAAAGAGGAATAATTATTCCACCTACAACATAAGTTATACTGAAAGTTTTGTTCATGAGTTTAAAAGTGAATCAAGAATTTATTCTCCAATGAAATATGCTCATACAAAAAAAGGGTTTTTGATTTTCATTATCTTGTTTTTACTGATTTTGTTTGTTACCATCTTCCACTCTGCTAAACTACCGAGTGTTATTATTTTTAGCTGCTGAAAACTATATCAACTCCCTTGAGCTAAAGTGTTACTTAGCCAAGAAACATGAAGTAGTAGAAGTACTTGTGCTGGTACTCACGTAGAGAGCAAGGTTTTAATTTAATTTGCCATGCATGCACTCTATCAACAACTGGGACCTCATCCTTGGTTCTTGAAATTAACCCAACAAAAACATAACCAAAACTCAGCAGTGGTTTATGGGTAAGTTCCATTATAAGCCTTTGCATTGAACATTTTACTTATAAAAACCTGGAAGCTGCCATGACCATCACAATGCTTGTTACATTTTAACTACTGAGAACTGCACGGATATATAAATACACATTTTTCAACCCAACTTTAACTGTTAAATGCTTGTTTTTTTATATACACATAATTTGAATGAAGTGACAGTGAACAATTAATTCCTCATTAGAAGACATCCACACAAATCCAAATTAAGAATAAAGGTAGAGACCTTAATTTGAAATAATCCTTCACCTTTTAATGACCACAATATTGCCTTTCCTCTTCTTTTTCATTTGATTATGTTGAAAAGGTAAAACATTGTCCTTTCCTGAGCTTTGTTTCTGAAAAAGGCCAAGGGTGGCAGCCAACATGCCAAATAACCCAAACACATACTTTCAGCTCCATAGGAAAGCAATTTTACTGCCAAATGTACAGAGCTCAAGTATTTATAGAACAAGTTTCTGTTTTCTGTAACTAGTGAATAGGTTTGTGAATGGTTAAGTATTCCAAATATTTCATTCATAACAGTATTTGTAAATTCTGATATTCTATGAGAGAGGGGTTAAGAAATATAGTATCTATGAAGCATGCCATAGAAAGTCTCCTGAACAGAAATTAGTTTTTTAAAAAAATCACTATGTAATGAAATTAAGGCACCTTGGAAAGAAATCCACAATTCACAGCTTTTTAAGTAAATCTTTCATGACAAAGATGATTGCTTATTCTTCTTTGCTAAAACTGGCTGGCTGGCTTCAAAATGAATGAGTAGAATATGAAGATGGCATTTTCTTAAAGGGTCCAATCACAGTTTCCTTTAAAACCTAACTTTCTTTGGACAAATTTTACTCGTTTGATTCCCAAATTTGTTACACAGAACCTCTGGATCATACTACAGCTAAGAAATACAACTAATAGCTCTCCACAACCTACAAAGACAGTACAAGCTTTAGAGAATTCACACAGACTTCTTTCTTTTCTAAGCTTTCTACCTTATTTTTTCCCCCCATCAGAAGACTTTCTGCACTGCATTACAGTACACTTCAAAGAGATATGCAAAATTATTTATACATTCTAACTTGTCGTGTGAAATTCAGTATTACACGGAAGATTAAAACCTCCCATCATTTTGAAGAGCTACTGCATTTGCTCTAAACAGTGGAGACAGAATGGGCAGAATGTTGCAAGTTAGTGGAAACAGAAAGTTAACCAAAAACTATATATCTACAGGTAAAGTTACCACAGGAAAAAATATTTGATATCGAAAAGGTGTCATGTAAATCGTTACAATGTAAGCTTCCATGGAGAAAGATATTAATGGCACAATAGAGTTACAAGCAAAAGTCAGGGTGACAGAAGTTATCTATCATGTTTTCTTTGCAGGACACCCATGGTAACAATGGACCAGAATCACAGCACAAGAGCTAGACAACTGACATAACCATCGTTACAGGGCCTCTAGACTAAAAATACAACCAATGACGTTTTCTTCTATTTTTCAGCTACAGTTCAGAATACTGAGACTAAGATGACTAACTTCATATACCCTAACAACATCACTGGAAAACCAACAGCGTGACTTATTTGCTAGGAATGAGTTTTTTCAGAATTATATCCTTTGTTTTGTGTCTTTTTTTTAACCTGTTTGATGACAATCATCTCTGTGAGCAACAAGCCCAATGTAAGGAGGACTTGGGCAAGCAACAGCATTCACTTTCCCAGCCAAAGAGTGCTAGAGCAATAGGAATGCCACAGCAGCCTACCTGCCAGAGGATCCTACTAAGGACAGAGCCCTCAAGAGGATCCAGGAGTACTGGGACAATTTCAGCAGCCTTCCCTTTGTAGCTGGTGTAAGGCTCTTAATTCTGATGACTGGCTTCAAGAGGCAAATCTTCCACAGAGCGTTTTTATTCATCTTCTTGCAGCAGAAGGAAGATCTCAAGACTACACTGTATGCTTTCTCTTTTTCAATTCCCTCTAGTGACAAGCTGATCAATCTTCTCAACAGTAACCTCACTCCTTACCCCTCCCCCCCCGCTTTTTAAGACCTATGGATTTATTACAAATTAATAAAATCTTTAGTTTGTCAGCCACTACTACTATGTTTTATTTAAATAACAGTCAGCACAATTTTGCATATAGAAGCTTCAAAATGACCAGATACAAGTCTGTGATTTAAACCTGTTTATTTAGACTCAGACCTGCCCACAGAGAAAGTTTTTAACAAACGCTTTATAAAAGCTTAAAAATATTAACTATCAGTTGCATAACGTTACTGAACTGACACTGATTAAGAAAAGACTACTCTACCCTATTTTTAGGGCTTCATATTTATAATAAATTGAAACCAGATTTCTTTGGAATTGAGTGGAGCTAAGGTTCCAGATCAGGTGATAAAAGTATTACCAGAAAGACATAAATTATATGAAACATCTGTTATGTTGTCTTATGGCTTTTACCTGAGTAGATTTATCTTTCATACATGAAGGGTAGTGTACGTGGGGATCACGTGGCCACTGTCCTGTGAGGTAAGGTCCTGTAATTGTGTCCAAAGAAGAAGTTCGCCTTATGGTACCAGAAGTTCTGATTTGCTGGGATTTTGTCCTGTCCACTGTGGAAAACCAGAGCAAAATCAAAAAAAAAAAAAAGTCAGGCTACATTTGACATGAAATGTTAAAAGCTATGACAGACAATGGCTAGAACATATCAGAAATCTTTATCTAAATGCTAAGCTGAAAAGAATGCCATTACATCAAAGCAGATAACATCAGACAACAGAAAAAAAATACAAAAAGTAACACTGAACTACAAAAACCAACAACACTTGATGTGTCCATATCTGCATAGAACAAGGCTACTTATGTGATACCTTTTCATCAACAAAGAACATAAAGCAAATTTAAACATGTTGATGATACTACTCAGGAAAGCCAGATATTTAGAATAAGCATAACATTGTATCAGTTTAGGGTTTTTTATTTATTTAAAGTCAGCTTGCTCAGCTTTACAAATACTAACACAAATCCTGGCAAAAATGATTCTTAAGAGAAAGCGCATCAAATTTCTTGCTCTCATGTCTCTCATTCCATATTGTTTACAATATCCCAATACAGGCCTCAGCAAGCTGAAGTGTGTGACTGTGTACTTCTCCCTTGCACAGCTCAGGTCAAGGCAGCTGCTATGTTTGCCTTCACTCATCACAGTACCTGAAATCTTTGACTCCTCCCTGCATTTCCCTCCCCATACACCTAGATCATGGAACACTTCTACATGCATTTGGAAAGCAGAAAGGCGGGTGATTCATGAGATCGTTCTTTCCCACATCGGAGTTTATGGCATGCTCTCTGGATTGTCTAGCTTTGTCCTTTAGGCAAAATTACTTCATATATTCATTTTCTAGGCTTTACATAAGCCAGCCTAAGCCCTATATTATAGCTACCGTCTATCTTGCTCACCCCCACTAAAATAAGTTTGCAAGTGAAATTACTTTCAAAATAGTCTCATGCTATGCCCTGATCTAACCCACCAAAATCCTGTTCACAGCTCAGAACTTGAGAACTGACCTACCAGAACGCTTTTGTGGCCAAACTTGGCCGGTGCCTCCAAATGCATTTTCTCTTATCATACAGAACCGCTGAATCTCAAAAAGCGGACACCAAAGCATTACATAGCATTAATATGATTAGGGTACAGCCTGCACTAATACAGCATGCTTGTAGTATGATACAATGGACTTATACTGCTGAAACACCTTGTTAACAACTTATTCTAGGTGATGAGTTCTAAATAATGCCATGAATTGAAGTGCAATGATGTGTACATATATATTTTGCCTTTGTGTATTATAAATTTTTTGATTGCTTTGTTACTTACAAATCAAATCCCTACAGTTCCAAACAGATCTACCCTCACAGGATTCCAATCTTGAAAATTTTGCATTAAAAAAAAAAAAAAAAAAAAACATTTTGAACTACTAGAAACAAAGGAGGCTGAAATCCAAAATAAAGGTGACTTTTTAAACATGAATCCAGCATTTACCATTGTGCTGAAACATAGAAGTACCTCAAGGGTGCATACCTATAAAGCATTCTTCCAACCTTCACTGTTAAACTACGGTACTATACTACTCCAGATAGTCTGAGTATAGAAAATTCCTCTGAATGCTCTCTTCACTAGCAATATATTACACAGCACAAAGCTATAGGAAGTTGCTAAGTGAGGTATGTTCTTTAAATATATATATAGTAATTCCAAAGTAAGTTAGAGACCATGCAAACAGAAACTGGCAGGATAAAGTCTGATGATGGTGAAGTAAGAAATAAGTAAGAAATAAGCAAAGTCTACGTTTGCAAGCTATACTTTCAAAAATATTATTAAGAAACACCACAAGCAAGCCCAAAAATACATGAATAAAACACATGCATCTAGAGTGAACTAAGGTCTCTGTCTTGTTCTACAACCAGAAGAAAGGCAACAGCAATCCCAACATTAATAATTCAAAGAATTCCATTGCAAGCAGGACAGAAACCACCACCACCAAAAACTACTATGGAAAAGTATAAATATAGTAATCTTGGATGTGAACTGCAGGACACTGTCAAACCCTGAAGCTAGAAGGAGAGTTCAAGTCACAGTCTTGTAAGTCCCCATTAGTCTTCACTATTTCTTTGAATTGCACAAAATAAACCAAGGACAATTTCTCAACTGCACAAACCAATAAATAAGTCAAAGCTACCGCTAATGTAATGCCAATGCTACTGCTGTCCTTCCTTCCATTTACCTTGAGACAGCATGAGCAGATGTGTGAACTCATAGTGCAGTGATGCACTGAGTTAAATATAAAGAAAACTAAAATCTACACCAAAAAAAAGCCATAAATATGCAGTTTTCACCATTAGAGGCAGAGTTGGCAGCACATATGGGGCAGAAACAACCACAGGAGAGCCAGGGTTGCAGCAGCATTGTATTCTATCAATAAATGTTTCATCTCTCACCCTTTTATGATATATACATCCTTAGACCATAAAAAATAAAGAACAAGGGATCTGCAAGCATAAAGTTTGAAGGAACTTCTACAAATTAGTATTGAAAATTAGTGTTGTAAATTAGTATTTAACAAACTGTCTTGCACAGGAATAATTTAAGGGTGACTGGATGTAGTGGAGAGCAGGACCTTGAACTGGACCACAACACGGCTGGTTCAGATCAGCTTTAAACTGTTGTGGAGCCAAAAGCAACTTCAGGTTCATTTTAAATCTGAGTTCTTGCTACTCTGGAGCTACTACGGAACTTTCACTTCTCCCCAGGCTTTCATTACCAACTAGATTTTAATGCTACTTCCACAAATATTTTTCTCCAGTCCCAACCACTTTCTCCTGATGGAAACCTCATGCTCTGGTTCTCCTGCACAGGAAAAAAATGCTGCAAGTACCTTCCAAAATCTGAGGCACTTGAACAATTCCTGAAGTTAGCCAGATGGCTTTAGCACTGAGAAAAGCATGAGCAATATAAAAAAAAAAAATCTAGAATTACTCAAGTTTTGGACTGTACCACATCTGACAACACTCAAAGAACAGGAACAGATTTTGCTGCACTGGTAAGAAGTCAGAACAACCATTTTCCTTTTCAGCGATGAGATGCTCGATCTCACAAGGAGCTCAGCTCTACCTCCAGAACAAGTAACCTTGGGAAAACAGAACCTAAGAAGCATAACATTACTTGGAAAAGTTAGCTGTGAGTTACAAAAGCAAGACATATGCTCATAGGAAAACAAAATACTTCACGCATTATTTAAAATACACCACTAGTTTTAATAGTATGTATATAAGGAATATTGCTAGACCTTTCTAGTTATGATTTTACATAAAATGACACAAGGGTCCACTTGAATACTACAGCTGGTAAAATTCAGAGTGAACCTACCTCCCAGCAGGAATCAGCTAAAATAAACCGCATGAAATCATGGTTCTGCATGCTGCATAGACAGCCAAAAGAATTCTAGCTATACCACCTAGAATAACTGAAAAAAAAAAGGTTTCCATTTCTCTGCCAGCAAAATGTAATTTAGTACAACTAGCACATGACAGTTCGTTTGAAAAGGACATAGGGCTCAAATAAAGCCATCTGCTACAGCTCTGAAATGAAGAGATTGCCTCCCCACCCAGCAGAGAGGCAGCTAACCTGCACATAATCTCACAGCCATGATCACAGTCCATTTCAGCTTAAATAATGTGTGCTGCCATGCACGCAATGAGGCAAGTTACCTGCAGAAGAGGAGCAAGACTGACAGTTAGCATTGGTACCATGATAAAAAACTGCTTCAGCTAAATCCACAAGAGTACATTTATCAGCATCTTTTCTTCCCTCACCTCCTTCAACAGCTAGCAGATGCAGCTCAAATTTGGCTAAGGCTCTTCCACTCACGTCTTTGCATAGATATATCCAGCTCCAAAAGACTAAAATTATCCTAAGGACTTCTCAGATGACAGATTCCTCTCAAGTTGAGAGCAAAAACATGAAATAAAAATAAATCTCATTCTTCCCTGAAACCAGCAGTATTAATATCGCCATCTCTTTACCAACATCAGCTAACTGCAACACTCTCCTACCCAAAGGCTAGGTAACACTCTCACACTAATATCTCAATCCCTTCTTGAAAGCTCATCTGTAACAAATGACTTTACTTAAGACAGCCAAGCCACAACACCATGAAATATCGGTACAGATTTCCACAATACAGGTGATACAGTTCCATGAGGTGTTGCTTCTCTTTGGTTCCATTACTTGGTACTCTGCAGAACCTTCTGGTTCACCTTCAGAGCTACTACTGAAATGAGTCCCAAGCGTAGGTCCCATTGGCAAGAATTTCAGATTTTACCTAGGAAGTCAACACTTCTTCAGAATTTTGTCCAAATATACTCAAAACATGAGGCCTGCAAGACTCTTGACAGGACTCGCTTGGTGTGACTTGATGGACATCCATCTGCTTAAGACTCCTCTAAAAGGTCCCAAAGGCAGATCTCAATTAGTCTGGCTAGGAGATGCAGAGGACTAGATATCAGTACAACGGAAAATCAGGTATGTCTGGGACATTTCTATTAGAGACTGCAATAAATTTACAGCAATCTGAAATACCAAAGATACAGAAGTGCCAGTGCGAATCCTTTTTGAAAAACAAAGTATGTGGGAACACAGCACAAGAACAGAAAATGTAATGCAAAGATAGAAAGCTGAATATTAAGGAATGGTGACCCACAGCAACAACTGAGAATGATGGCCCAACGCTTGGGGCCCAGTTACCACAGCAACAGCTGTTCACGACTACCTAAAACATTTTAAGACAAAGTTCCCCTCTTCTGTTACACCTTCTGGAAGCATGAGAAGGGATACATCTACTCTTACTTATTTCAGACCACGATTCTTTGAGTACTACTAACAGACTTTCAGATAGAAGAAGGGGAACAGTCTTGGAAGAATCTGTTCAAGGTTTTTTTTTTTAGCATATATTGATACTATAATGATCCCTGAATTTATATTTGATGGGTGTTTCCCACTCTGATTATGTAGGTAGGTGGAGAAACCAATGCACGTTTATTTTCAGAACTTGTCTCTAAGACACTGTGAAAGAAAAGAATGAATAATGAGTATTTAGAGGCTGCTCAGAAAAAAATAAATAAATCTTCATTCTCAAGAAGGCTTTTCTCCTGTAACTAGAGCTAAAAATCTCTCAAGAAAATAATTAGTGAAAGATTTGGGGTCCCTAGAAGTTTTACTCCACAGGACAGACCTATTAACTCAAAAGACATTTCCCAGTTGCCAGTGACTGACAGACTGGTTTCTGACCCAACCTGCAAACTTGCTGAACTACCGTATTAACAGTCCAGAACAATGGGCATACTGTTTGCCACATGCTGTTCATAAAAAAATAACCAAAATAGGATTTCAAACAGCAACTCAGGAAACCACCCTAACACGCAGCTAAATGCATAAAAATATGAATTTTAAGCTACTGCAGTCTTCCTCCTGTAACAGAACAGCTTAATCTCATCAATAGCTTAAAACTAAGCAAAACAGTACATTCAGACACTGAAAATGCACTAGTGCTTTGCTTGCTTCTGTGAATATGTAAGAGACAGTCATTTCAAGTTACTTTCCGATGCATCAGTAAAAATACTGTAATTGCAGCTCCGTAAAATGTCTGTCTGTATTATGTGCATCACATTGTTTTTGATTCAGTTTTTATCAACTTCGGAAACTATTCTGAAGTTTCTATTTTCAGAAACTGACACAGAAGATGACTAAAAATGAAGGGGGATGACGGTCTGAAGTAACTGCTCAAAATAGACTGATACAATTCACATTGAATTGACCAAAAAAAGCAGGCATAGAACAGCATCATGATCTAACCAAGGCTCCAACAACCAAATTGGACAACCAGGAAGTGGTCCAGAGGTCTCCAACCCCACACTTGTCATCCAAGACAATCTACAAGCTAGAGTGTCCAGTTAATAAAGGAGGCTGTACGCACGAAACTGTAGACAAACACCCACTGTAAGCATCTTCAGAATCAACTATATTGAGTTATCTTTTACAGCCACAACTAAGGAGCCTAAAAAGGCAAGAGGTGTTCTGACCAGTCACTGAATCCAACAGGCATATCAAGGCATTTCCTTCCACCGAGGCTTTATGCATGACCCTGCAAGGACACACAACTCCTTCCCCACACCTGCACAGCAAGGCACCGTGCTCAGAGCCTAGAGGAAGAAGCGGATATGAATGAACCTGCAGGCACATGAATTCCTTCGGACCTACAGCTGACTTCAAATCTTGGTTGTCTACACGTGTTGAAACATGGTCTCTGCCTCATGTCCATGGCTTACGTGCATCTCTTAGAAGTCAGATTTTGTTCAGAGCAAAACTCCCATTTAAAATCAACATTATCTTTAGAGATCAAGCATAGAAAGAAAGCTCTAATCTAAGCAAGAAAAGCAAACAAACTATAAGGAAGAAAGTTTCTGCCCTCTAAAGCTACGTTACTCTTCTAACAAAGATTACAGCCGGCATGTATAAGACCTGTATAAAATGACTAAGCATTTAAGATCACAAAAGCCTGCTTTGTTCAACAGATGTAACCTACGTGTTCACACTTTAACAGGATGCTAGAAGGTAGATAAAACACTAATTTAAAACCTTTCAGATATTTATGCACTTCAGAATATATTTCTTTGTAAGGTTATCACTTCAAATGTAAATACTACTCAAAGACCTAAACTTACATTATTTTATTAAATTATGCTATTTCAAATATATTCCTACTTTAAAAAAACAAAACTGACTGGAGCTCTGTAGCTAAGCACTTAGGAAACATAAAACCAACCCATTAACTGCTGTAAACTTCTGCAAGTAAAGAGATTATTTTCATTTTAGTTCATTTAGATCAGTCAAATGTAAATTCATCCAATCTTGAGAAATAAAGTAGGAGCCAAGAAGAGCACTAAAGCTGTTTTTTTTTACTTCCAGCATACTACAAATTAAAATCTTGAACAAAATTGTAAATACTTGCAATTAATTCAGTTACTAAAGATAATACTACCTCTGTCAAATAAACTGGATGACTGAAGTGATTTTTGTTATGAAGATAATAATTTAATAAAATGTTTTAGAAAAGCGAGGCTTTTGTACACCTTTAATTCCACTTTCCTTCAAAATGAGCCAGACATAATCCTGAATTAACAAAAGAAACATTAAAAAGTTGGAAGGCACAATTTACCACTTTCACAGGCAAAATTCAGGAAGAGCTGCAATCAGCACATAGCAGGCCATATGTACAATGCCACCATTCTGATCATCAGCGAGCAGGGACAGAAAGCATTCCCCTAGTTAGAGTTAGTTATACTAAGCAAAAATAGTATTTTCTTCTGAAAATACCGAAAAACAGAAATGTTAAACTAGATTTGAATTGCTTACTTAGAACATGGAGCACGAAAACTCCGCAGTACCTCAGACAATGTCTCAGCAGGCCCCCACACAGCAGGTTGCCCGTTCCCACCAGACCTGACCTGTGCCCAGTGTTTTTTGGGGTCATTTCATGCTCACAGCCAGAAGTCCCAACGTCACCCAAGTCCACCCTTCAGCATTTCCAAATGACAAGCTCCCATTTAGAGGCAAAGATACTCTGCTCAAGTACAACCTCACATTCACGAGCATTCGTTTTACACTTTCAAATCTCACATTTTCTGTTACTTCAATTCCCAAGCTCCTTCAACTCTTGCTGCATAATCTTCCTGTGTACTAATTAAACCTCCCAAAATTCATCAAGTTTCATCACCTTAATTTTGAAATTTGCCTATGCAGATAAGATCTACTTCCTGCACAGGAAATTATTTCTCCTACAAAAACTACCAGGTTAGCATGACACAATTTGGAATTCTCATCCTGCATGCAATGTTTCTCTCTCACCACTTCCCACTATCCCTTAGAATTTGCTCTGAGCTTTTACATAAAGCAGAAGTTAGACCGATAGATGCCTACATTTCAGAATTCGTCTTAGCAACTTCCAAGTTTTAAGAATATGACCGTACCTGCTCTTGTCCTACCTACACTGAAACAGTAACATCTATCCAGAAGACTGCTTTAGAAAATTGAGAGCAAGTGAATTTCTGAGTAGGCTTTTCTGGAATCCTGTAAAAGAAAGTACTTAATTGACTTGATTAAAATCTGTAATCTGCATCTATCCCAGCTGTGGTAATTTCTAATTCCAGACAATCCTCCCCCTCAGGCTTCCACCTTGTATCTTCTTGGATTAAAAATCACAGTCCTCAGTGAAAACTGATTGCCTATACTCCACATTGGTGAGGACAAAGCAGTGAATAAATATCCACAGTATTTCCTCTGAGATTTCTGCTACTTTTCTTTGGAGTCAATTTTAAAATAGTAAATTCCAGTAAGTCAGCCCTGGATCATCCTTAAAATTTTCTTTTTCTTGCTACAGAATGGCCCCAACTACTTTTTCCCCATACTTTTATTTGCACACTTTAAGACCAAAACCAGAAACGTAGAAAGAAATTCTGCCTGGGTTTTACCAATTCTCAGCTAACACTTTCTGATTGATAATGTGACTTGCTCTTTTTAGTTCATGCTGTTTCCATCATACTCTCCTCTAATTCCTAGCAGTCTTTTTGAGATAAATATCCATGCAATCAAATCAACAGGTTTTACTGATGTCTATTTTTCATTAATTCAGATTCTCTCCACATTTGTCAGAGCAACCTTGTTTAGCCAAATTTATCAAACTATTTCTTCTGAAATCTGAAACTTTACTCCAGCTCCAACTCCTTACGTGTCGTTTACTTCTTTGTAGGATTTTTCTTTTTCATTATTATTTTGCTGGACATGCGTATCAATTTGGACAACTTAAGCAGGCCTAACTGTAGAAAACTAACATCTCTAATCATCTACTATAAATGCAGTGTCACTACATCAATTTCTTCTGTTCACCCACATTTTGCATTGTGAGACTCAGTAATTTCTATCTTTCATTTGGTCAAACTAGGTTTCCACTTTAATTCTTGTGATCAGATCATTCCACATCCTCCAACTTGATAAAGGTAACATAACTAAATAAAACCAGGAGATTCCATAAAATAACCTTAATCACCATAATTACTTCTAAAGAATTCTAAAGAAGGAATTAGCCTGATGTATACAACAATTTTACAGTGAGTTATTTTAAACACTACATGGACTGCATACTTCAATGCACAACTTGGTTTGAAAGTATGAGTTGTTCTGTTTCTGGATCTTCTGGGTGGACAACCTCCTAAGATGGGTATGCATCTCCTGTCATTTCACCTATCAAGATCACTGAGGCTTCTTTGTACTGATATTTCTCAAATACACAGACTTTCAAACATGCATGTTGACTTTTTTTTAAAAAAAACAAAGATGTGTAAGGCTATTTTACTAACAACTGCCACAATTAAGCAAGGAGAGCTATCAGTTAAGACTAATTTTTTTTGCAGTCCTTGAACTGAAATTTACTTCAGTGAGAACAACTTCTCCCTTCACCTGGCAGCTGCCCAACTTCTATGTAAACCTAACTTTTATTCTGCATTCTTCAGCAGTTAGTTGATATTTTTAGTCACACTGTTCAAAGTCTGTTCCGGGACACTCAGCATAAATACGGGTTTAATTTTTAGTGAACAAGTCAAACTCTCCATTGCTTTGAAAAAACAGCAAGTTAAGATATCCTGCATAACAGACAGCCTCTGAATAACATATGACATGCTGGATATGGAGGCATATACCACCTAACTGCATTGAGCCAACGCTGCACAGCCACTTGGGTTTTGCAATGTCCCTTCCAGCCCTCCAGAAAGGCTGATCAGCAGTACTCAGCTTCAGCTGACTCCGTGTGAGAACACCAAGCCTTTCCAGAGCACAGACTGCACAAGTACCTGCTATGCTCATTAGTGCCTTCCAGTCCTACTGGCCTAATGAGCTCTGCCACCACACGTGGAAGGCGTGACGCAACGTTAAATACCCACAGATCCTGCAGAGCTGCTCATGGGCTCCTCTACGCTGCCTCAGTGGCCTGCATTCTGGCAACACAGAGCAAAATTTTAAAGGTTTATCTGGCAACACTTCTGATGGGTTATGAAGTACAGCATTTCATCTAATGAAAGCAACTATATCACTACCCCTGGAAGCTGTGCATTCACAGACTTAAGCATTTATACCTACACTGACATAAGCTACTCCCAAACAGCTGATGGATGACTTACATGTCATACTTGGAGAAAGTAGGGGGATTGGATTTATGGGTGAATTTCTGCAGACTAGCATTAACAGCTGGTGGCCAAGTATTTAACAAACAGAATTTGTTTTCTAGTAAGAATGTTATTTCCATATCAGTTTGGCTTCCAAACGCTGACAGAGGTCAACAGAAATCATCATTCTGAATTTTTGGTACCACAGCCTAAACACCTACATTAAAGTGTTCAGTTTTTTTTAATCACAAATTATTTTTAAAAAATGTGTGTATTCAGCTAGCCAAACTTCACAAGGTATTTATACCAGAACAGGCACTGTACACCAAAATACCACAGATTAAAAAGCACATGATATAATGATACCCGTTTTGCCATATAACCACCCCACTTGTCCTATGCGAGCGACTGCACATGAGCTATCTGTCCTCAGCTGAATAAGCAGGAGCATAGTGTACTCCAGGCATCCCAAACATCACATGACAAGTAAAGCCCACACTGGACTTTCTTACCACTTGGAATACCACCAAGTGCTATAACCACGTTATCAGGAAGGCTTTGTGTTCACCTGCAGAGGAACTGGGCGGCTACACAGCTTGCTAGAGTCAAACCATCCTGCTTGTAGTGACCCTGAAAACGCCCTGGTACCCTGTTCACACAGTAAGGCAGAAATAATTTAATTATTTCAGAACCAAGTGGTTACTATGACTAAAAACACTTCCAGAAGACAGATCTATACTTACAAGAGATGGAGATATATAAATTTATATAGTTGGAGAAATGAGTTTCAAGTTCATAGTATGAACTTGCAACAATCAGTCAAGCCAGTCAAATAGGAGTATTAATTCTTGAAAATCAGAAATGTGTCTACGATTATAATCTCTTTGCTTAATGCTTGGTGTGAGAATGTGGAAAGAAGATGAAGCTAACGTTGTTCAGACGTGTTACTTACCCAGTTCAAGGAAGAGAACAGCTGAAGTACAGTCTAAAGTGGAATCATAATGCAATACAGAGTGAGAAGAGGACAGTTTACAGTAGGTTTTAGATAATTAGAAAACTGTGACAGAATTGCTATCATACTGTTCTTAGTTACCACTTTTCTGAGCAAAATAAAAGACATTCTTCCTAAAGGGGAAATAAAGTGTGTAGTTTGGGTAAAACTAGTTTCAGGTTATGCAAAACAAATTGCACATAAAAACCTGTGCTGTTAATCACTCATTTGTACTTGATTCAGAGAATGAAATCCATTTCAAATAGCAACTCCTCAATTCAACAATAATAGCGGTGAAAGTTAAACCCTTATAAACAACTGTGTCATTGTTTATTGTTAGGGCACACGCAACACTAAATAAGATCTAACTAATACAGCGTTTAGATAAAAATCTGGCATTAAAGTTTCAAAACTCAAAGTCGTAACATTTTATGACCTACTGGGAAGTGTCTATTGTCTCCAAAGTAGCAATATCTCATAGAGAAAGCTACTTAAGAGATCTACTACCACAAAAAATGAAAACTTTCCATCACAACTGTCCTACATTGACCCAAGATGAGCAGGTTCAGTTAATCCCTATTTACAAATCATCTGTGCAGAAAACAGCTATTGCTTGAGAGAAGACACCCATACCTTCTACTTTTTTTCCAACCAGAGAAAGCTAATCTGTTTTTAGTGATGTTATAGTTAGTATTTTAGTAGGACTAATGGCTAATAAGAAACGGCACTGATACCAAAGCAGACGTGAAGGTAAAGGAGACAAATGCACAGAACTGGACCGAGGCAGTACTGCAAGGCTAGAGACCATGCTGAGGGCACTGCCAAGCACAGCCCTGCAGGGTTTCCTTCCCTGAGACAGGCTGTGCCAGTAGCTAGATGCCCTCTTCTGTCTTACTCAAGGCAGCAGTCTGAGCAGAGTCACCACTTGTCACCGGGAATGCATAAATGAACAGCTCTGGTCCCAAGGCCATATTCACACAGCTAGGAGAGATGGAAAGAGTTCCCGAGGGAGCATGTATTTCCATTTCAACTATGGGTGAGAGTACTTCCATGGATGGCATCCCGCCTGCAGAGCTGGAGAAACTAACTCGCTATTCAAAAGGATTAATATTACACACTATCATGACACTTCATGTGATGCCTGCACTGCAGAAGTCTCACACTGTGATCCCTTTCAGTACCTGTCAGTCATTTTCAAGCTTCGAGATTTAATTTCTGATTCAAAAATAGTCATAACACAAATCACCAGTTGCGAACTTCAGAGTCAAATCAGGGAGGAAAAAAATACAGCATAACTGAAGAAGAATTTTTTGGAACAATGGATGCTTGAAACATACATTAAGTAAAAACACTCATGTTCCTTCACTGCAGTCTCATTCTCTTCTTTTTCCAATCATCCAAACCTTGAAAATGGTGACACAAAGGAAAAGGGGATAATCTTCGGCTGACAAGTTGCTGGGGATGTATCCCTTCTAATGATGAGACACAAGTATTAGTTTACTTGCCTAAAAATGGCTTAGGCCATTGTTTAGGCACTATGGGTTTACACAGTAGGCAGCGCTGAAAGCAGAAGAACTCAATGTATTTAAATATGTATTTAAATTTTCCCATTACATATCTTTACTACAAGGTCTTTTTCATCAATATAAGATTTTTCCATAAAAAGTACTACTCAGCGTGTTAAACCCTACTATATTAACAACTTTTGTTGAACATATGCTAAATCCATGGAGCACTTACTATTGTGTCAAGTGTTGGCAACACTTTTCTCTACAGAAGACAGTGCCAACTGGTTTAAACAGGAACTTTCATTTTCCACCGTGAAGAAAAGCTATTACCTTCTTCAGATGAAGAATCATAAACAGTTTCTCAAATATTCAGAGCCTGAAATATTAAGGGGCATATATTTCCAATAGCTCTCACATCATTACAGCTATTTCTTAGAACCAAAATTTCAGAATTACTGCGTCAGTTGTATCTTCTTTTTTCCATGATCATATCTACAGTAGGAGCATAAGCCCCGTTTTAAAAATAACTAGCTTTCCACTGACGATTTTAGCAATATAGCAAAGCTCAACGACTCATGATGTGTCAACCTGTATTTGGCAAACACTGACTTTTCGTAAGATTCTACCATGAATTCTCTTGATCTACACTACCTGAATTTAAATATATGGCCTCCATTCACCCCACCACTACCCTGAGAACAGGGCAAAAAAATGGGAATCGTGAGTTTCAGACACCAAACGTCAGTATTAGGTACTGTTTTACTATGCAAGGATGTTGGCAAGTATCTTCAGTTTAGCCCTATGCAGCAGACTGTATTCACTTACTCCCAAAAAATAAGAATTGAAGGTCATGTAGTGATTTAGAAGAGATATATAAATGTACTTCATTTTTCATACAGCAAGGGGAGGGAGTGCTTCCTTAATGACTAGTGTCTTGCTACAATATCATGCATGTTCAGTGCAGAAAATACCTTTCCACTCTTCTTTCCCGCAGTTGTGTTAACACCTGAAAGGTGCATAGCTCATTTGTCTTATAAAGCACTTTTAAGGACGTCTAATAAACTTCTTATCTGAAGTGACATTAGAAATCTAACTAAAAGGCCTCTGACTTTAAAACAACTGGTTCAAATTTAGCCAATGTCTTTTATATCACCATATTATACTCCAGCTAAAGCTATTTTGGGAAGAGAGAGGGACAAAGCTGGAGCAAAACTGTTTTGGCCATACAATTATGGGAATACTGTTATTATTCAGGCATCAGGAAATAGGAAGCGTCACAAAAATTACTTCCTTACCTACATTTGTTAGAAATAAAGGAAAGATCTTCTTGATCTCTGGTATAAATGCTTATGATGCCAAAATATTAGATGGCTTTAATCCAGGATGTTAAAATAGTCCTGCCTTTTGAAGTCTGCTTTTTTATTTTTTAAATACCAATATCCCTTACAAGTCTACAGATAAGCAATACTGTTTGTACTCCCCTATTCCTCACTCCACAGGGCTTTAATCTACTAGCATAACATCAGATATACATACTTATTACTCAGGCCTGGGTTATGCAGTTGTTTTGCATCTTCTTTAATTCCTCTTTTTTTTTTTTTACTAGTGTTGGCAATACTTCAGGAGTTATTTTGATAAATAATAGATATTGGGAACTCTTAACAGGCAAGTTGATTACAGTATTTTTCACATCTTTAAAACTAACCTTTGCATTCTAAATCTTCTATGGCAAAGAGTTTATATAAGCTATGTAATTGAAAGTTACCAAAATACTGAAGCACCACCATGGTTAACACTAAACAAATCAAAGCATCTGATGAAAGCAACATTGAGCTTGAATCATACAGACGACATTTGCACATTCCTTGTAAACAAAACATCACATACCACGTGAAAGAAAAACTAAACTGGAAACCCATTCTTATATTTATACAAGCTGCTTTACATAACAGAACCTACTGATTTCATCCAGGTAATGCAAGGAAGAAAACAACTTGCAAAACACAAGTGTTTACAAGCAATACCTTTCACTTGATCATTTCAAAGCTGTTGGTTTTCTGCACTGTTATTATTGAATTGTCCTTTGTCATAAACCATGCTGCTTCACGTTCTGTTGGCAAGACTTTTATGCTATCGGAGGTACATATATCATCCCTTCTAAGAAAACCATATGTTGTTAGATTCAACCACTTTTTAAGTTGCCAGCTCCCTAAAACAAGAATATAGGCTGTAAAAATGTATCTATGAGTAAGGAATAACACATTTAAAAAAAAGAAAGGAGAAGACTCGCACAATGCAGGTTTATCCTATGGTAGCAGAAGTCGTCCCCCATCCACTCCCCCCATCCCTCTTTTCCTACTTCTTTAGCATCTTGAAATTCATGATTTCTCATCTAGTATCAATACTAACCAAATACTGGCATCAATGGTTTCTTAAGACCCACAAATCATCAAGTTTGCTTAAAGAAAATATCAAATTCAGGTTTCAGTTCCAAATATAGTATTTTGCTGCAGAACAAAAACATCTACAGCATCCTAGAAAGTAGGAACAGGAAAGATGCTGATAGGAGAAGCAGCAGCCTGCTGCTTTCATTCATGTAGTAGTGATGTCAATGTCTGCAATGGTAGCTGCGCTGACCTGTAGAGGCTCAAGGCTGAAGTGTTTTCACAGAATCTCATTTAGAAAAAGGACCTCTGGCAAATCACTAAAATATCCACAACAAAATAGCTTGGTGGGACATCCAATTTGAAGAATCTGCAGCGGAAAAGGCTGAGAGGAGGTGAGGAAGGGGCAGGTGTCTCGAGAAGAGAAAAACATCTATCCATCAGAATCATAAGCAGCCTCCAGCACTAGCACATTGGTGAAACAATCTAAGACTGCAGAGCCAAAGACAAACAGATCGCTTGCACTGCTGAGAAAAACAACAGGATTATACCTAGAGCATAAGCTTACATTGTGCAGCAGGGAGAACTGTTTTTAAAAACTGACCAAAAAAACTTAATCAAGTAGCTTCCCCGAGACTTGCATGCTGGTAACAACTATAAATAGCTGGAGTAGCACATTGTTTAACAAGCTGCAGCAAGACAGTCTGTGTTTGAAAACAGATTTTTTTTCCCCAAGTCCTCCATTATTACTGCAGCAGCCCTTCAGCTCCCCGACCAGTCTCCTATATACACTACCACCACCGTATACACTACAAACATCATTTTCAGCACCTACAAGTCATGTGTTAAAATGATGGGAACAAGCTGGGAAACAAAGACAAAATCCTGCCCCGTGGCATGCAACCATATTCCAAATTGTGTAAAACAATTCTAGATGGAGGGAGTAAAAGGGGGGGTTCTGTAACATTTTTTTAATTTGCAAGGCTGAAGAATTAGGGTACCTTATCACCCTAACCTGCTAGAAAATGGTGCCTGTATTTCTGCAAAATAAAGCTGTTGACGTGTGCGATTGTGGTCATTATTAGGGCGATCACGTTGTTTTCATTCATTCATTCATTCAGGATTTGCTGGAGGATGTCAGCTTCTGCAGCAGCAGCTGGCTTGACCTGAGGGGGGGGGGGGGGACCAAATTCCTCTCAGTGCATACAGATTACGGGGTGGATTTCTTGATGGACCATTTACGATTTTAGACGTTGCACTCATTAAACTAAACCAGGCTGTATACGCTGCTAGCGTGGTTCACCAAGAGGCAAGCTCAAACAAGTTTAATGACGGAAAAGACATTCAGTGCTAATTTACAGTCTGATTTATTAAGGCTAAAATAGCCCACAGATGAAGAAGACTAAAACCACTTTCTAAAATTAAAGTTTCCCCTCAAATAAAAAAAAATAATCACATGTACTAATGAAACACCTCACAGCTTTGCAGTATTTTTCCTCACTCACAGGTAACTGCCCACATTCCTCCCTCTCAATACACCTTTAAGCGTAGACCCTCATATACTGCACCACTACAATGTTTTGCACCAGGTTCCCATAATGAAATCATTTACAGTATTCACCGTCAGCTTCAGTGCTAGCGCTATCCACAGGCGCTGAATTTTATACATGTACATATACACACACATTTTGCCTAGTTTTCCATCAGCATTTTCCAAAAGTTGAAGAAAGAGGGAGAAAAGGAAACCTACATCTAATATTTCACACAGTGGGGGAAATATATCTCTACAATTTTAAGGAGAGCTTGAATGATCCAAACCCACTGAAGACCAGCTCCATTTTAAAGCATGCTAAAACTTCTGCATACGATCTTTTTGAGATAGAAGTTGTGAAGTATCCCTGCTCCAATTATAACATAACATATTTGGTCAGCTGCATTACACTGTGTAGCGTGAATTAACTCCACGCATAGGTGGCAGTGACATTTTGCTCGCTGGTGAGACGCTGCCCGTGTCCTAGGACCATTCTGGTTACGCAGCTTTGCTGAAGTTACAACTACTACGGCGTGTAAGGATTTACTACACGTTGAAGACTGGAAGGGGGAGGGCTGGGGAGAAGGTAACAGATTCCACCGCCACAAAACAGGCTGCCAACCGACACAGACCGCGACCTGCCACGGAAACGAAGGAGACGGACCTGGGGAGAGGACGGAGGGAGTGAGGGGTGCTGGGGCACGCCGAGCGCTCCCGGGAAGAGGTGATGCTGACCCCATAGCTACAGCTGGGCAACGTGAAAAGCGCACCGAGCCCGCTTCATTCAGCTGCCCAAGCGGTGGGGGAAGGGGGGAGGTAAGATGGCCACTGCCACTCCAACACGTTCAATAATTTAGCAGACAACCTGACACAGGTCGAGTCGGACCCACCGGCGATCCATTTTACGCTTTAAACCCTGCAGGCCCGTTTTGGCCACGGGGCTCGTTTGTTTGGCTTTCCATCTAAGGGCTCAGCATTAAATATCGCACGGAGGCAGGCGGCGTTACTTGCTGTTAAACACTTCAAGATGGGATTTTTTTTTTTGGTTTTGTTTTGGAGGCTGTGTTTGAAAACATTACATAATTTTAACCCTAAAACTTAAAAAAAAGGAGGGGGGAGGAGGAAGCAAGTCCTTAAGAAAGCGAACCCCACAGCAGCAGAGTGCATGGGGTTTGCTTTGGCATCTATCTGAGACCCTGGTCGCGACACCTTGGGTCTGCCCGTGCCCCCACGGCCCGGCTCGGGTGGGGGGGACACAGCGGAGTCAGGGGCTGCCTCCCCCCAGGGTGGCTCCCCAGGGCTGTGGGGTGACATTTGTGGTCGCGCACCCCCTCCCTTGGGGATGTGGGGGTGTCGGAACGAGGCTCTTTCCCTGTCTCCCCCCCGCGTTACCTCGGTACACCGGGGAGCTGGGGCTGCGCCTCTCCGGTGAGCTGCTCCTCCTGCTGCTGCCGCCGCTGTCGGGCGAGCGCCGCTGCCGGCCCTTCGCCCTGCCCGGCTCCAGCGGCGGCGTGGCGCTGGGCGCCGGGGGGGGGCTGCCGCTGCCTCCAGCGCCTCCGCCGCGCCCCCCCGGCCCGCTGCCGCTGCCCGCCGAGGCGGAGGGGGAGCGGGTCGGGCTGCGCTGCCCGCCCCGCAGCAGCTGGTAGGGCACGGTGGCTCGGATGGGCTGCAGCAGGCGGCCGGGCCCCGCCGCGCACCCCCCGCCGCCGCCGTTACCGGGGCCGCCCCCGGCCGTGCTGCTGCCGGCGGTCGGGGAGCCGGCGGCGCCGCGCCTCATCCTCTGCGCCGGGGGCTGGTGGTGGGACGGGGGCGTCTGCGAGGAGCTGGACGACGAGGACATGGCGGTGCGGCGGCGGGGGGGGACCGAGGGGGACCCCCAGAGCCCCGCATGCACCGGCCGCAGGGTGGGGGAGGAGGGGGGTGGGGGAACGGGACGGGGCTGCACGGGACGGGACGAGCGCTCCGCGGCCCGAGGGAGGCTCCGCGCGGACTGCCCCCGGCGCTTCCTATCGGCGACGGCGGCTGCTCCCGCGCCGGGCTCCGGCCATCGCTGCCCGCCCCAGCGTCGTGGGCACCGGGGGCGCTGCCGAGCCCCGCGGCCGCTCACATCGTACGGCTCCGGGCGGGAGGGGGTGGGGAGGCGTCCGCGGCCAGCTCCTGCCCCCGCCGGCGCCCGGCAGCAGCAGCCACCACCATCCGCTCCCCGCGCCGCCCCGCCGCCCAATGGCACCGCGCCGCCCCGCTGCACGGCAGCCACGGGCAGGGGCGGACAGCACGCGCGCCCATTGGCCGGCGCCGCCGCCACAGCGCCGGATCCATTGCCCGGAGGAGCCGTCGATCTTCCCTCGCGCCCAATGGCGAGGCGGGGGCGGGGCCTACGGGGAGGGGAGGCGGGCGGAGGGAAGTGGGATGTGGCGGCGCTGAAGGGAGGTTGGCAGTGGGCGGTGGGAGGGGCGGGGACTGGACGGGAGGGGGCCGCGTTCACCGCCGTCCCCTTGAGGGGCAAAGATGGCTGCTCCTGCGGCGTGTGGGGCAGCCCCGGTGGGCTGCTCGGCAGGGCCGTGGGGGAGCCGACCCCATTCGACCTGTGGAGAGCCGAGCCACTGAGCAGCCCTCGCCTCGGAGTGGCTCCGCCGCTCCCCACACTTGGAGGGGCAAATCCTAAATTACCTGCTGCAAAGTTTGTTCACGTCGAGCTTGTGTGGCTGCCGAGCCCTCACAGCCAGCTTCTGCTGGAAAACATTCTTCAGGTTGTAATTAGATGTAGTCTCATTCCATATATGTTTACGTGAAATATATATATTTATTTTTTTTTTTTCTTAACGTCCTCCAAAAAACACTTTACAGGGTTTGAAGGGGAAAATAAGTTCCACAGCAGCATTAAGGAAAGAGCTTTTGTTCCAGGAGAAAGAGCTCCCACTAGATGAATTGTGTAACACAGGACGACGGGGCAGAAAGAAAATGAAGATTAAGACGAGTAGCTTAATAACTAGGAAAAAAATAAATGGCTGTAAGATCAGAAAGATGAGTAGAGTCCATCAAGAGAGCAGCGTTTATGTTGAATTTGATGTGAATAGGATGTTAATGGAAGGGAAATGCAATGAATCTTGCTTCTTGAAGGAAGCCAGCCTAGTGCAATGGCCTCTCAGGTTTAAAATGAAGGCTTTAAGAGAACAAAAAGGGCATAGAATAGAGATAGAAATAGAATGGGTGACGATTAAAAAGTTATATTCTACTCTATTTGATACAGCTTTAGAGTCATTCGGTAATTAAGCAATAGTGCCACAGAATTAACGATATCCCATGTACTCTTTTCAATTATATGATACACACTCATCACTGTCTTGCATTGCACTAAAGACTACCATGCTTACTCTCTACTTCCAAAGCTGTCTGTACCTATCCTTATCCTCTGGTAGCCCAGGCACCAGTCGATAGTCCCAGTGCGAAGCTGTATTCTAGGAAAATGCATCTATTCATGGGCTGCTAATGAGACTTTGTTTGCACTAGCATCATGTGATGCAGTCACCACGGTTATGTTACAGAAAGGGTAGAAATAATACACCTCACATCCACATGAACGTATGCTCAGGCAACAGAGCCACTTGTATAAATTAATTTTAAGAAAAGTCAGCAACCATATATTTTTCCATTAGTCCAGTCTTCTGCTAGCACAAGCCAACTTTGCTTGTATAACTGCAGCGTGGAGACGTATTTTCCCCTAGGATTTTGCACTGTGCTTAATCACAGCTTATGAAGTCTATCTAGTTTATTTTTTCTACTTTACTGCACTGGAATCAAAATGGCTGGGAAGCATTCACCTGTAGAAGCAGTCTATGCACACTAGTATTTTAAACAGTAAGCACATTTTTCTCTATCTGTAACTTTGTCAGATAACATTGCTGATACAGTAATGTCTTACAGAGCAAAAATTGTTTAGGATCAGCTGAGAAAAAACACATCTTTGTTTGACCAGGACAATAACCGGTACGTTGCAGTTATTGTCAGTGCTCAGTTACACCAGACTAAAGTAAAAATGAACTAGCACAACTCTTGAATTTAGATAGTGTTTAGGCACTATTCTAAACCCCCTGCAAATAATTCCATCATGTCCTTCTCCATCAAAAGAAATGAGATATTTGAATAGGAAGAACAGATGCATAAAGAGAAGCTAAACGTGACAAAGAAAATTACACAAACTAAAATAGCCCCTCTCCCAAATCCCCCAGCAATAATCAGACACAGCAGTGTAAAATATCAGTAGTAATTCTTCCTTTCCAAACAAACCCAGGACAACGCCTTCCTGTCCCAGCCCAGTGAACACATAGCCTGCATAGCCTTCAGAGCAATGGTCCACCGGGGGCACTTCCAGTCAAACTTATCAAGCCCATCGACAGCTGTACGGGGTAGACTTTGCTCCCCAAAAGTTATTTCCCTCCTTGTTGCTGTCTCGGCTAGAGTTAGCATACATCGTATAACACCACCGCACCATACTCCCAGGAATCGTATGTCACATCTAGTTCGGACAAGATGAAGAAAGCGTTACCCTTATTTTAAAGTGATGTGCCAACCGCTGGTATTTTCTACTAAGTGGTTGCTCTAGGTTTCATAGTACTTCCCTCAGGGAATACCATTGCTCTGTAATGTTCAGAGAAAGATATAACGGGGAAAGTGAGGTAAAAACTAGGCTCATATCAGAGTCTACATATATTTCAAAAACCCACATTTGCCTTAAATACCTTGAGACAAGTTTTCAAAAGCCACATAAAAAGTGTTTCCTGCTTCTCATTTCCATTTTAAGAAACTACCTTGAAAATCGTGTCAGATCACATGCGCTTTAGGGAGTTTACGCTGGAGGTAGCGGGAATGTCTGAAATTAAAGCCTTTTGGGAGGCATGGGCATTCTTATCACAGTTCAGAGAGGCATCTTGAAAGCAGTGGAAATTATACATTACAGCTAGAGCATGGAAGCAAGGGAGTAAACTCAAGGAGCAGGACAGCTGCAGACAAGTATGGAGCAAAGCTACACACATCTATCCTAACATTATCAATTAACAGGTTCATCTCTCTAGGGCAGGAATAGGCTTACTTGAGTGCCACAAGCCATGGAAACTGAGAAGGTTTAGGCAATCATGAGGCACACACAATCCTAATTTTGGTTAATTTGTCCCTACCTGCAGGATTTAAAGAGGAATAACTCTTAAAAAAAATAAAAAATAAAAAATAAACAAACAAACAAAAACAAACAAAAAAAACCTCTGGACATGTCTTTTGTTTCTGGGCTTTTACCTGGGTGCAAGGACATCAATGCTCTGCTCCCAGTATATGATCCAGCTTGTTTCATTGTTTTAATGTCTCTTTTATTTCCCTCTGTCTACATTTTCTCTGCTGCCTTTTGCCCATTCCACTTAGAATCAAGTCCTTTGTGATGGCCTCTAAATTTTTTGCAGTGTCTGACACAAAACAGCAGTGAAAAAGGGTGTGTTTATCTTTGCGTATCTTCTGATCCACTCCCTACAGTTGACTTATTTCTAATGAGTTTACAATTGGGAAAATTACATTTGGGATGAGAAAAACAACAAGATGAAGTATTTACATCCAATTCTGGAGGAGACAATCAGATAACACCAGCTGCAGCAGAGGACTAGAACAAGCCAAGGTGCATCTCTCAAGTGATGAAATTTGGTCCAAAAAAAGCTGCACTTGGGGGCTCTATAGCCAGGAATGAGGGAGCCATATGTAGTCAGGGCTGTGGTGTAAAATAGAGCTCCTTGTGCTGCGCAGCTCTGCTAAAGGAGGAGTTGCAAGTTTTCCTACAAGTGGGGTTCACTTGTATTTTGGCCCATTTTGCCTTGAAAAAGTTCTTTTAGCTAGAGAAAGTCAAGCATTTGCAAAACAAAATGTAGGGACACTGTAGGAACACTTTATCACAAGTTTTTTTTTGTCAGCTGAACTTTGGAGATTGCCTTTGTCAAGCATGCTCCATCTCCTCACAGCTCCAGAATGTTCCCTGGCCCAGATCTGATCTCTTCTGATCAGCTGAGCACTTCTGTCTGTAGGCTCCTTGGGACTTACCTTGCAATTGTACCCTTGAATTCTCCAGGGCTGCTGTTACAAAGTCCTTATCCCCACTGCTGTTTAAATGGAACGGGTAGATGCAGACAAAATTTCTGATTCCCAGTTCAGTACTAAAGCACTTCTACCTCTTGATGAGTTTCAAGTCTCACACACTCAGGTTATCTTCCCACAACAAAAGGAACCCCCCGCTAAGGACTTACCTTCCCGACCTCACGCTGCAGCCTTGGAGCTGTGCCTTCCAGAGCATCAGCACAACCTGTTGGCCCAAATTTAGGGCCAAACACGTGGTCAAGTGTTTGATTTCCTTTCCTTGTAGTCTTGATTCATGTGGACTTCAAATACTTATGGACTATTTATACTGAGTCATGCTAGTATTTATATATACTCACAACTTAAGAGTATTTCAGAATTAAGTTCAGCATGAAATTCCAGCAAACAGGTATTACAGTGCTGTCCTTTTAGCCAAATGCTACCTGTTGTCATACTTCATTGAGCACACAAGATTGTTGCTGTGAATAAGGATTGCATAACAAAGAAGCCAGGAAAGTACTGAGTAAGAACCATAAGATTTCTCCTTAAGAATATCAAAAAGTATTTTGGATAAGTCTTTTTTTCTGTCTGCCAGAAGCTTTATTTGTAATAGTGGATAACTCATTTAAACCAGAACATTCTCATTAACCATTACTTTTGATAACAAAATCCTATCTCATCGGGAATCAGACCTGCTGCTTCATCCTCTTCTCATCTTCAGGAAAATAGGCCAACCTCTTGGGACTTGTGAATTATGTATTCCTTGGGCATTCGGTCTAACACAAAGGCAAACATCCAACTCACAGCTGAAATCCTTCTTCTTTCCAGGCTCCTCGTTCATTCTGAAGTTTTTCTTTCTGTCTATTAGTACAGGTAATTCCGTTCAAAGCTCTCCTTTAGCTCACAAGTCTAACATGTCAGACCATGCCCTGAAAGAAGGTGAGTTGCCACTAGCCTGCCGCCCGCCCTGTGTTAGTGTTCCATGTTCGGTCACTTGACTCCATTACCATCTCCATCCACTTCTTCTGGCTCATCATTTGGAAAAAATCCAATTTGCACAGCTGGGACTATGCCGAGTTCCCTTCACCAGCATAGCTGAGGGGTTGTGAGGGTTTGTTTTCCCTTTAATCCATTTCCAGGCAGTGTGACAACACTTGAGGCCCGCTGAACACCAAGGTGAAGCCTTATGGTGCCTTAAATTAATGAAACAGTGTAAAAAGCTAAATACTCTAATAACCTGAGGTGTCAAAGAATAATGGATTCTGCTGCCATTTTTTAACTTAATTTCTCTTGCCTGTGTCTTATTAGTCAAATATCAATGATCATATCTAAATAATACAACACTTTATTTTGCAAGACAGTAATGAAAATAATTCTTAGTACTTACAAAGCACCCTCGTGCTACACCATAGAGCCACCTGTGAGGAAACCAGTTAGGTACTCTGTGCTGCAATAGGGAATGGAAAAACAGAAAGAGCAGGCAAATACCAGTAGCAAACTGAGTAGATATTTATATCAGTTATATTTATTAGTAATCATGCCAAATATGACAAATGAAAAGAAAGGCACCTTTTCGTGTGTGCAGTTACGTTTCTAAGGATGTTAGGAAGGCACAAATGTGCTGTATAGTACTTTGATTTTTATGGCATTTTACTTTTTAAATGAGTAGCGTCCTCTTAAAAAGCCATTCTGTTCCATCAAATTAGTTAGAAGTTTCAGCTAGTACAGTTCCTGGTATGTTTCCATTAAGATTTCTTGATTTGGTCTGTCTCTGTATGCTTGTTTGTTTGTTGTCTCTGATATTTATTTATTTATTTATTTATATTTAAACTGCATTAACCATGAAAGCCCCTATCACAACCATGCCCTAGCTGCTGCATCTGTGGTTGCTAAATAAGGGTACATTTTGGCAATACTGACTTAAAAAGGCAAATCCGAGGGTTTGGGAACTCCTACCTCCATTTCAGATTGATGTCTGGGTTTCTTCTGCCTCTCTATTTACCCTACTTCGTTTTTGTTCACCAGTGAAGCCGTGTTCACCACCATCTTTCTTCCCAGGCAAAGCAAACTGGACAGAACTTTCTCTGGCGTCACTCGTCATCACCTTTCCTTTACCAGCCAACGGGGATGCCATTGAGTGACACAACGCACTCCACAACCATGGCAAGGGAATAAAGATGCTGTCTCTACAGAATAGTTTCCTGTCAAATAGGTGCTGCAGTCTGGTAAGAAGGGTAAGAATAAAATGTATTACAGAGCCTAAACTTAGGTTTTGCTTCTCCACAGGCTGCATACTCTTAATAAATACATTCTCTTTTGAGAGGTTCTGTGCCCACAACAGGTTATGGGGCCAGAACAGAGGCACGGCACTGAGACAAACTGCTGGAAATAATAATTATTTCCAGGCAAGTAATATATTTGCCCGTGGAACAAATATTTACTTGTAAATGTGGTTTGTTGGTGTGACAGCTATAAAACAGGCTTTAACAGTTAGCCTAGTGGTAATTTACATACAATAAAAGTGCATTTACATAACACTGAGAAACAAACCTGCAAAAATAAGGAAGCATGCAGCTTGCTTAAAAGTGTACTGTTGAGGTGGCATCGTATTTAAGTGAACCATATGATGCATTTCTTTTTTAACTGCATGTTTCCTTGGGTTGTGGGTCTATGTCAGAGCCTTAATTGCATTTAAAAGCAGGTTTGAGGAGGTGAGTTTCCTTTGTAGCTTTTATATCCCAAACAAAAATAGAATGAAAAACTTAGGCATCATTAAAAGTGAGACAAAAGAAAGGGAACTGCTACAAAGTTTCAGCAGCTGGGATAATCTCCCAAGGGGAGAGGTGGAAACCTTATTCCATGAGTCATTTAATACCAAATAAACAAAGCACTGGAGAATAAATTGTAAGGCGTGATTTTTTGTTGTTGTTGTTCATTGACAGAGGGAGGGCTAATTGACTTAATAGATCTTTTCCTTTTTTTAGTTCTGTAGTAATAGAAAGCAGGGACAATGTTATGGATATAGTTTTTCTTTATTTCTCACTGTCATGTTGCTTCTTGTTGTAATGTTAATATAGTAAAGAGATGAGTCACTTTACCTCTGCACTGTGAAGTAAAATTTATTTGCAAGACAGAGCCCTCAGGAGTTGCTAAAATTCAGGATCCTTTTAGAAAGTGGCCTCCACTGAGGTAGTTACGCAGAGTTTTAATCACAATTCAATAAAAAGTTTTGGTGGCCCAGTTATCAGAGGTCCTTATTAAAAGCTGTGTTTTAGTGATATAGCTCTGAGGAAGGCAGCTGAGTAAGCTGTGCACGCTGGCACGGTGTGCTCTTGGTCTCCAGTGGAATCCAGTAGACTGATAGAAGGAAGCAAATAACCCCTTTGCATCAGTACAACAGCAACATGTCTGTAATCAAACATAATTATGAAATCACTACCAGTCAGAGCTGTTATAGTCTTGCCTGTAATCAAGAACAACATTATTTCAGTATTTATTACTCTCGAGAGTAATCTGAGATTTATGGGCCCTTGGAAAGAAAAGCGTTATTTGGCAAATCCATTTGTATGTATTATTTGCCCAGGAAAATAGCTTTTTCTTTGAGATATCAGGACAGTTCCAATAAAGTATATGTTCTGTATGTTTTCTTCAGATTCTTAATTGCTTTCATGGACAAAAACCCACACACTACTTTAAGAATTTTTTTCCAGGATAGTCATGTGCGGACAGACTGGCCAGTCAGGTAGACACGCATAATTTCCCTGATGCTTGAGATATAATGGAACCACCGTGGCACTGGTGGGGATATAACTACCGCACTCAGATAAACAGCTTAAAGCAGTGTCATCATGCAGAAACCAAACTGTTTCATGTAATTGTTCTGTTATTATATGCCCAGGATGAAACATCTCAAGGGGAAGACCTTCCCTACACTACTGAGTTACAGCTTTGGCACTTGCAGCAAATGGCTCGTCTCTGTTGTGTGAGAGGGAATGCTAAACAAAAAACAAATGTATTTGGAAAAAGACCAATAAGTAAGATAACTTGTTGTATGAAGTGTAGAGAGAGGGAGTAAGAAGTGCAGTTGGTAATGAAAGAAGATAGAAGCTGTGTTTCTTAATTTTGGGAAGGAGAAGGAAAAAGAAAATGATTTTATTTTATTTTATTTTATTATTTTATTTTTTACCTTCTTAGCTCCCAAAGGGACAGAAGGCATCTCTAAATTCAGAAGTGGGTGTGGGTGGGAAAGCAGTGAAAGAAGACAAAAAAAATCTTGTTAGCTCAAGAAAAGTTACCTCAAAAGGTTTGGAAGCCAATTAATAAACCAACCTCAAAGCTCCCCTGGGAAATTGTATATTTTGTTTTCGAGATTACACAAGTGACCTGTAGAGTTGGTTTGGAGGGCATGCAAGCTGACACAGACTACTCCTAAACACAAGTGTCTGAGGTTAAGCGAGTCAGCTCCTCTGTTTGTGTATATGGCGACAGTTCTGCCAAATACTTCTCAGGTACAGAAACGTTATCAGTGGGAAGGATCTGGACAGCCATGCAAAGATAATCCTCCCCATGTTGTGTCAGGCTTCAGAAAGGGTGTGATTATCATTACAGAGGAGTGTGAGGTGAAGCTATGCCTCCCATTCAGCTGAGCAGTTGCGAGATTCAGAAGGCTTCTTCTGCTCATTGCTTGCTCGCTCCTTCTTCCTTCCTTTCCTTTTTTTCCTTTATTTCTTTTCTTCCTACAAACAATTTATGTTGGTATTCACTTACTCTATCATTAACCTGTAAATGTGAACCAATGTGAACCAGTGTGAACCAATGCCACAAGGCAGAGCGGTCTTTGGAAGGGGATCTCCAAGGAGAACATCAGCAGGGTGTGAGGTGGATAGGAGTTTCCCATCGGGTTGCTGGGATGGCTGCTGGCTCTGAATAGCAACTTGCATTGACCAGCTTTGTCTGGGGACAGGATCTGATGGCGTCTGTCACCAGCCTGACTCAGCTCTGATAAGCCTGGTGGTGTTTCAGGACTTCTCTACCAGCCGCAGCCTGGCACACACGGAGCTCGGTCCCCATAAGGGCGACATGGCAGTCCACTCCTCTGCTTGAACGGGTCCTAGAGATGGATGCTGCCTGTTCTCTCACCTGGAGAAGCAAGCCCTCACCTAAGATGAAATCAGATGTCTGATCCCATGGGTCTCCTGAAGTCTTGTGTCCTGAAGTCTGGTGTGCCTTTTTAATTTTTGTTAGGAAGGAAGGAAGAATAAGCAAATCAAACACCAGCCAGGAGGGTGGTGATCCTCTAACCACAATGGGCTGTACTTATTGATGGATCATAATACAGAAATATATATATATATATGTTTATGCTTTTTTCAGGTTTTGTGTCAGGTTGGTGTTGTGGGTCCTGTAGCAATAAGGGGGTTAAGCCTGGAACTCACCACGCACACACACAAATACAAAAAAGTAAGGGCAACAAAACTCAAGATTACAAAAACCACTACTGTATGACAACAGCTAGTCAGTTTGATGTTGTTGTGATTTTTGTTGTTGTTTTGTTTTTGTTTTAAAATGAATAAACTCCTATGCAGAAGCCTCTCTCCTCAACTGCTGGCTGCCTAAAGGAAGGCATGGGGCAGCTGCGGCCACCTCTGCATCAGAGATGTGGCTACGAGTATGCAGTCCTGCACAAAAACACCTGGCCAGGCTTAACGAATGCTATTTTCTAGAAGGTTCCTCACGCTCTGCCAGCAGGGGCATATGCCTTACAAGTGAGAGCATAAAGAGGCAGTTCTCAAAGAGCACGTGGTTTGAGTTACAAAAGCTTTCCTTAAGGGCAGAATTAATTATATATCATACAGATCTATTATATATTCTGTTTATACAATTATAAAGCATTATGGTTAATTAGTTGTGGTACAGGCTCCTGACGCAGAGTATGGTTAGCGAATAAACAAAACGCTCAGCCAGCTGCAGTGGTGGTTAACAACTTGCACTTTCATATCACCTTTCACACTGAACTCCCTTGAAGTGATTTATAAATTATGCAATTCAGTGGGCTTGAGCTGCCGGTTGTATACCAATTTAGAACATGCTGAATCTGACATGACCTGGGATTGTCACACCTTTAAGAAACTAAATTCAGAATAATCCTCAGCCTTCTTTAATTGAACTGTTTTTCCTGTTTACTGTCATAGTAGCTGAGTGACTGAGTGATTACTCATGAACCTGCTATGTCTGGCGTTGTATATACACAGACCATAAGTACTTCTCCATCCCCTCTTCCTCTCCTGATACATGCAGTTCTGACTGGCAGCTGTCTGTCTCGATATCCCAAAAATCAGGGTGAAATCCTGACCACGTTGGCCAGACTGAGCTGTGCAATACTGCACAAGTTTGGTTTACACACTGTATTTGGCATTATTCCAATGCAATGAAATGGGCTGGCATGACACATTATTAATGACATTTTTTAACTTAATTCACTTTTCACCATTACAGTACTTAGTGCTGATTCTTACTGTTTTGCATGTGTTGCTACAGGTGTTCGGGGAGAACAGGTGTTTTTGGAAATCTCAGAAATGCTACGTTAGTAGAACTAAAAATAATAATAATTAGTGTTATTTGTTGTGTCATGGGATAGTGTACTGCATACTGTACACACCCAGAAAGGCAGTTATTAAAGCAAACGAGCTTATAATATTTATAAGAGAAACTGAAGTAACAAACAAGAAGGGAGCAAGAATAAAGCTGAGTGTTTTTATAATATAGACTAGATTTCTATAATACAAAATGCAGCATACAATATATTTATAAGGCTACCAAAAAAAAAAAAAAAAAAAAAAAGAATATTTCCCTGATGAAAATGTCCCAGTCCAATACCAATTCTCAGCTTCCTGAATGCTTCATTAAAGTAGTGGGATTTGAAATAACTTTGAAGGAAGGTTGAGGAGCTTTTAAAATCTATTTTGGGGATAGTTTTCTAGAATAAAATCTGAAAGAAGTGAATGAGAGCACTTCTGAGAGGAAGAAATGCATGGGCAATTGAAAACACCATAACTAGCTCAGAACAAAGAACTGCACGATGAAATACAAGATAAGGTTATAAATGAGTGTCCAATGGATGGCCCTAACTTGTATGGCCCTAATTTGTATTCAGAATTGCAGGAAAGTGGTATGCCAGGAAAGGATGCAAAGCCAGGCTGATAAAATCATAGCAAGAATTCAGGAAGGTCATCTTGACTTCAGCATGTTAGCCCCAGGGGGAACCAGGTGTGTATAATAATGAAAAGAGGAGTACTTGCATTGTAGAGGTGACAGCTGACTTGATGCAATCACAACAAATCACCTAAGAAAACAAACAAATAGAATAATAAGAGGTAGAAATAGAGCCTGGTGAGATTTCTGTTGAAAGAGAAAGCTTGGATGGAAATCTCCTACTGCTGGAAGAAAGGTTAAGGAATTGGCAATGATTTGGAAAAGAAAACAAGAGACAGAGAGTTCAGAGTCACAGTAGGATCAATAACATCACAGGCCATGAAGATGGAAGAAGTCCTGAGATTTGGTATATCTTTAATGGTGACCTCAAAATAGCTGACTGGAGCATACACAGAAGAAAGTGAAAACCTCGGAAACAGTGCAGCTGGCAGGAAGCCATCTGAGGTAATTTCTTCAAGTAACACGTTATGGTCCTAAAAACTGGAATATCCTATCCAGTAGGAGTGCAAGTTGCCTTCTTTCAAGTGGCAAACTTTCTAAATAAGAGTTCTCGTTTACAACTTCCCATCTAGCAGTTTATTAAACTTAAATTTCAGCATTTTATAGCCGTTTTCCATATATACATGTTCACTATGCTAAATAACACCCAAAATATCCCACTTTATTATATGCAAGTGAAGAATTTTAATTAGTGCTAGTTTTGTAGAAGCACTCATGGATTTGAATAGCTGTGCAAAAGTCTTCCATATGAGCCACAATGCAAAGAATAAATTTAAGATTTATGAGAAGAAAGATCACATGGGTTTAACTTTTGCAATAGCACTTTACGTAATGTATCTGGACACTGTAAAGTGCACTGGCATGATTGCTTTGATTCTCTGAGCCCAGCACCAGGATGCATAGAATGGGCATCACTGTGACACCCGAGTGCCATGTTAATATGTGCTGTTCACTTTTAAAAGTTTGTAGCAGGTAGGTGGGCCTTTTGTATTTGTGTGCCAGCTTCATTACATGTGCTAGTAGTCCCACACGGGCTTTCTGAGACTTTCTTTGTGTCTGGGTAAGCTGTGCTTTGGGCAGATCTAGAGCAGTGCTCAGCAGCACAGCTGCATCCCTCAGCTCACGCAGGCTCTGGGAGGCACTGGCCATGAAAACAACTCCACAGCCATGAAAATACAAAAATAACCTCCTCCCCCACTGCTCCTCCGTGGCACACAGACAGACAGCCAAAGATGAATATTCCCTCTGCATCCGGGGCTAATGCTCTGTTAAATATACAGGGATGAACAGGGAGCATATAAAATCCAGCAGTTGAGAAAAAGTGGAAATTGAACAGCTGGGTCTTTGCTGCTGACTTTCCTGTATTCCCTGTGGTGGTTCCTGAAGCCCAAGTGTGGCTGCAACTCACAGAAGATGGTTGCTTGCAGATGAATGCCTGCTAAAACTTTTTAAAACCCCAGGTCTGAATCAGGCCCCTCTCCACCAGTCTGTTCTCAACACAGAGAAAAGGGGTAGGGGGATGGAAGGATAGTTAGTTCTGAAACTAGAGAGAGTTTAGGTAATAATAGCGTTTTAGGAATAACTTCTGAAGATACATGTATTTCAAGCAGTTCCCACCTGCCCCTAAATTATAGCTTGTAGTGAGTGCATCATTCGCCTCAGCAGCTTTACACACTTGGTACAAAAGTACTGGGCTGAGCCTACATATAAACTAAAATTTAACATGTTTAAAAAAGAAGCATAAATTATAGGTACAGAGCAAGCTGTTCAAAGACGTTTAGGCTTGTCTCAAAACCACCATTTTCTTTTGAGATCTGCAGCAAACTCATGAGCACCCAGCAGCAGCTCCAACAAACATCATCCTCCAACATTCCAGCTTTCGTGAGCGTGCTTTAATTAAAAGGACTCAGCAGAACAAGGAAACCTGGATCTGTAGAAGCAAAGCATTTATTATAAAAGTACACTGTTATGAATTCATTCACATTCAGAGAGAACGAGGAATGTTTCTAGTAATTACATGATAGACTTTTCAGAAAACCAAGGAAGTTAGTTGTTGTGCTAAATTCTGCTATATATCAGCAGACTGGAAAGAGAAATCTTGATTTCGATTTACTGTTACCCTATATTGAAATAATAATGGCACATCGATAGAATAACAACATAGTAAATGATATAGTGAGCTGATATAATCCATAATTTATCTAAGGAAGAAAACTCTAGAAGAAATTAATTGGACAATGAGAGTCAGAACTACCTCTTAAGTTTTATATTCACATACCTTATTTTCCTCCAGAGACAGAAGGCATGTTTGATTTACACAGATAAATATGTAACTATTTGCACCAATAAAATATGTCTATGGATATCCTATGAGATGCTTTTTCACACTTTACCAAATCAGTCATAAATGTACTGTATATGGTTTCTTAAAACACGTCTTTGGTACTGGTTTCTGTGCATTTACACTGCAAGGGTGAAGAACTTTTCCCTAAAGTAGGAATATATTATATATTTTATATATATGTATATTATATTGCTGATATTATGCAATATTTAGTTGTCCTGTTGTCATTTTTCTTCCCATAACTGCTATTTCCTGTCTTTCTCTATATATGGAGATAATCTTTCATTGGTTATGAGAGACCACTACTGCTCTGCACACAGTGGCCTTGCACAGATTGTTAATGGCAACACAATGTCTTGGTGTAAGTCGGGTCTCTTCACTAGTCTTTTTTCAGTTACCTCCAGCACATGAGGGAGAGTAGTATCAAGTTCAATTTCTTGCCTATAAAGAAGCCCACCCTCCTGGCCTCACTCCTGTGCTGCCTAGCCTGGAATGGTGTGCCAGTCTAGAAATAAAACCCTATACAGCTACTTTTACTTATGTTCGTGTTCAAGCTTTTGAAGACGTGTAGCGATAAAAAAAAAATTGCAAAAGGATGGCATGTTTTTGGGCAGCATCTCTTGTTTGCATGTAAAGTATTCACTGTTCTTACAGTAGATTCCATGCTACAAATCATTTTATCCGTTAATACATAAATTAAGAATTTACCTTTCCTAACTATTCCCATTGAAGTGGAAGGTAAATGATATTGTGCATGAAATTATTTGCTTAAAACTTGCATGGCATGTATGGGTTGACACAGTAGGGTCCACAGCTGCAAGCTGAGGTCAGCACTGTGTAGAAACTGTCAAGGTTGTTTTCAAAGGACAACGTTATGGGGTGAAAGCTTGCTTTTCTAATTTAGGAAAGTCAGAACAAAATTTATTTCTGCAATAAGACACACACTGCAAATATCCTGCCTAGCTTCTTAAGACTGAGGTGAAAATTTTCTAATCACTTTCTTCATGAAATGGGATCTCTTCACAATTAAAAGTCTCTCAAATGTATTGGATAGATCATAAATACAGAATATATAGATTGTAGATTAAAAAAATATATATGCAACTACATGAAGAACATAGTGGATCTGAAAGACTAGCCTGAGCCATGGTTTCAAGGAAATGCATCACTGGCGGGCATGTCCAACGCTCCGCGCGCCCACACAGCAGGAAAGCCCATGCAGAGCAGCTCGCGGCTGGAGGTTCCTCCTCAGCAAGCAAGGATCTGCCCAGGCAGGTGTGTAAGGGAGCACAGCACAGCAGAAAGGACAATTCCTGGAAAGAGCAGGGGGCCAGAAAGGCTTTATCACAGTGGCAGCATTTGCCCAGCAACTCCTCGCAAGGCAGCAATGGAACAAACCCAAAATTTCCTTTCTACCCATCTGGCTGTAGCTTTGACACCAATAGGAGCAGCTGCATGACACCTGTTATCCACAGAGTGGTTGCTGGCCAAGAAACCTGTGTCACTCCCTTCGGGTTTTAAGTTTTAATTTTCACCTGCTGTGGAAAGATAAAGTGAATTCCTGTTCAGCTTGAAGATCCTGCCTGTGCAGGTGTGCTGCAGGAATACCATTGCAATGTTCAGTTTAAAGCTGGGTGAATGCTTTGGATGACTATAGTAATTATCAAAACAACTGGTTTTAGTCGTCCCCACTTTAATCTGAATCAGATTTGCCAAATAGTTTCTGATGACCTTTTTCCCAGATAAATAAAGCCAGAAAAGGAAAAGGAAAGGCTTCTGCCTCTTTTGATGCAGTACCCAGAACGTGAATGATGTACAACGTGGGAGCTCTGTATTCAAGACCTTCCCCTTCATGGCACTATATTAATTCAGATTTTAAATTTACTACCTAAATTCATCCACTAATTATAATGTTTTCTTCCTGGGTGGCATCTGCAGTCCCTGCTCATGGTACTGGTGTATATCGTGTGTAACCAACCCATTGCCAGCCACAACTGCAAGCAGGGAACAGGGAAGGCTTGGAGGAGCTTGAGGTGACCATGAAGGCACCAAGCTTCAAGCTCTTCTGCCCTCCTCAGCTGGCAATGGGAGGCAAGAGCCAGCATTTGTTGGCCATTTTGTACAGAAGCAGGATAGAAGAGTTGTCACCCTCCTGTCTCCTGAGGCTGGGGGATCCATCCCAATTCCATTTTTCTCCGTGTGTTGGGAGAGGAACCTAACCCAGGTCTTGTGTCTCACTACAAGACCTACAGCATGGCCATGCAGCTGTTCAGCAGGTGGAACCCATGACTCCAAACTTTTGTGAAACAAGCCCTTTGATTTCTCCTATTTTCTATCTACCCCTAAATGAAGCATCAAACTTCCCACACAATGGAAAAACTTATGCAAATTGAGACTTCTTCAGTTTTTCTTTTCATCAAGAAAAATTGAAAACATTCATTGTGAGTCATTCCAAATAAATTTTAATTTATTTTTAATTTTTCAGTTTGGCAACTGATCCAAAAATCATTAGCACAGTTCTAGCTCCACTGTTATGACTGAATATTTTGTATAAATATAGCAAGCACTCTGCACACTAAAAAGAGCCTGTACAGACTTTTAAAAAGGGAACAATAACAACAACAAAACAACTAGGACACAAAAGTACACTTGGTTATTTCTCTCTCTGTCACTAGTACTACATCAGTGAAATTAGGCCATCAGTAACATGTTTGTAATCTACAATTTTTAAATTCCCATCCAGTTACATCTATGCCACTCCTTTGTTTTCAGTGACATTATATAGGATTAACTGCAGAAGGAATTGAGTCCTCAGAGTTAATGAAAATGTTGGTGGTGTTGATCAGGAAGGCATAGTCAGAAGCTATCGGTAAAGAGATTTAGATGCTCAACATGGGGCAGTTGTGGCCAGGCTTTCAAGATCCTTATCTGTACAAGAAAAATGCTGCTGGGTTCTTGCAGTGGCGAAACTGCAAGCTAAAGGCAGGGTAAAGTATAGCTGCTAGGCTTCTCTCGGAGGCTCCTGTTTTGTCCTTTCTCTGGAGGCCCTGTCTTCTCAGTCTGGTGCTGCTACATCTTTAATAAGATCAATAATCTTCCCCTGGTTTAGCAGCTTCATGAATTCTGATTAAGCTCCATGACAGTGGCTGTGTATTAAGAATAATAGGCAAGAAGAAGATTTTAGTGTCTCAGTCCATGAGGCATTATAGCTTCTTCTTTAGGCAAACTGCTATTGATTTGGTCTTTTTTTATTTTTTTTTATTTTTTATTTTTTTCAGTGTGGCCTCTGTAAATAAAGCGCAGGCACACAGCACACTTACTTTACCGCTCCTCTTCCCTACAGACCAATTGTTCCTAATGAAGACTTACTTTAATTGTTCCATGACTACTGACATGTTTAATTAAAGGCTCACACAGCTAAGTCTTTGGTGAGAAAATGTAAGGTGCTCGCAAGAATTAATATGGTCAGAAATCACAAAGGTACACTCAGAGGCAAAACATTCAAGTGATCTCTAGTGCTGTGTTTCAACAAAACACCAGTACGTGAGTTTCTGCCTGGCATTAAAATTCAATTAAGTATTTTTTTTGGAAAAAAAAAAAAAAGACTACCACTGACAGAGTAAGTCATCTGACCACAGGAAGCTGTGTTGACAAAAATTCATAAAGTAGAAATTGGAAACCCATGCTCTCAAGCTTTCTTGTATTAACAGTTTAATGTCCAACTATGTAATATATAATTTATGAGAACTCTCTAATGTGATCCAGCCTTGCATATTTTGCCAATTATTATTCTTATTTAGAAAGCAGTGAAGACCAAACCACTCTCTCTGATTTCTGAAGCCTTTTTTTTTTTTTGCCATTTAAAATATATATTTTTTATGGTAATTTTCCACAGACTCTGCTTTTTGCAAATCCATATTTTCAGCCCTCACTAATGGGCTCATTTGGGTTCAATTCTTTGCCACTGTTTTCTTTTTGGAGATGGAGAAGTTTAGGGGAATTAGACGTCTGTGTGTGGGGATGAGGCAGCTGTGCAGGAACATGGACAGAATTATGTTGTTGCCTCATTGTTTTTTATGAAAGTGTCATCTAAATGCAGTTTTGGAATGACTCCTCTTTTCATCTTTTGGGACCTAATCTATGTAAAAACATCCATAAATCCTCTTTCCATCATGGTAGTGTTTTGTTTTCTATGGACTTGTATACACTTTGTGTTTTAAAAGTAGATTTCTTTGTCACTTATGGTCCTTCTGTGACTACAGTAGCACCTAAGCATCTTGGTTTAATGGCTTTATGGTTCTTTTTCTGTACTGAAACCCTTTTATTTCAGCTGCTTTCTGTGAAATGGATTATGTGGAAGAGCGCCCTGTAAAACCCCTTTGTAAATGCCATTTTTGTTTTTTAATATCTGCTACTAGTTGTGAGCATCCATTCCACTGGGAGCCCTCAAGAGATATGATAGATGCCAAAAGCAGCATATTTGGAAGTGGGCCTGCAGTGGAATGAGAAAAAAAATGATCAACATGCTTTATTTGGGAAGGTTTCCATGGCCCAAGACGGGCTTTAAAAAATAGAAAGGGAGGAGAGAAGCAGCAGAATATGAAAATATTGACAGGAATAATAAGCAGTGGGTTGAAAATACTGCGAGATGGAAGGGGAAGGAGCAGTGGGTGAACCCCTTGGTAGCTGCCCTGGTAGAGGTGACCATGCCCTTCAGAGCAGTTGCCTCTGCAGTTAGATGAGGAAGCAGATATCCACAGCCTCAGGAGCACCCTGCAGCACAATAAATATGCCACAAAGGTGAATCGAGGGGGAAATTGAATCCAGAAACAGGGAAACTAAAATTAAATGGAAAACAGTCTGATAAGGAGAAGTGAATGAATAATCAGTGCATGGAGACTTAAAGGGAGACTTTTTTAATAAGTTATTTCAAGATGCAAATGCTTCCTCCACTGTTTCCTATTTGCATTTTAAAGTACTTCTGTATCTTGGACTCAAGGTATCTAGAAGAGGACTAATCTGCTTCAGGTCAGTTCAAAGGTGACACAAAACATGTCTCTTAAAAAAATAAACCTTGCTGAAGTTTACTTTAAACTTTAACATACTGTTGCTCCAAGGACTATTCGAGATTACTGTAAGTGAAAAATGGAGGTGGAGAGAAAGGTCAACTTTTGTCTCAGTATTGTATGTGTAGGTATTTTCATATTGCTTTTTTGTTTTGTTTTTAGATAAAAATGTTCCTATTGATTGACTGTGTCTTTCTAATAGGAACAATGAAAAAATAAATATATTTTTAAAAAGAGCAGTGCAAGCCTGAATACTCACCGCTACTTTAAAATCACTTTAGAACAGAGCAACTTTCAAGCTAGCAGCATGCTTGTAGAACCCAGTACGCCATCAGGCAGCAAGTGCCACCAGTGCTGTGGCCAAAATGAGGACCTTCTCTGATCCCCACCCCACTGAGTGTGGGGCACTCTGACCCACAGGTAGTCAGGTTGAGGTGTTTGAAAACAGCATTGCCTTTTCACCACCAATCACACAAACAGACAAAATGGCTTTGCCAGTTGTGCAGTGGTGCAAAAATAAAGGAAATTTCTGTCTTTGTCCTCTGTAACAATTTGTGTGCTTCCAGCCTACTCCAACTTGCACTGCAGTGTGTGTGCAGTAAGGCTTAATCACACAGAAGCCAAGATGAAACTGGAGGAGCCCAGTAACCATGGAGATTAGTGATCAATAATATAATACTATTTGTTTATAAATTATCCATAGCCCCTATATCATTTTGTAAAAAGCAAATAGGCAAGTGAGAGCCAGGCAGCATGTTCAATTTATAATTACTTTCCAAAATCAAATGTGATTATGCTTTCTGTGGGTGACTACCTTCCCATTAATAACGTTATTTTCAAATTGTTCAATACAATATGGATCGGCGGAGATGACTGTGTTTCGAGGAGAAATATAATGCTCCTCAATAAAGGAGCCACTACAATGCTACATCTGAAGGCTGTGTAGTGGAAACTGCTTCTTCTTTTGACCAAATCTCTTAGGAGACACCACTAGGCTGTGATATATCTTGTGGTGGATTAGGAAAAAGATCTAAAAGCATGTGCACCGTACACAAAACATGAGTCACATTCCTAATTCCTTTTCCAGTTAAAAAAAGTCCTCACCATGAAGCTCACTAATGGTGGCAACCATAATTTGAAAGCTATCTCAGAGAATGGCTAAGAACCTGGAGGAGGTTTCAAACCTTACAGGTGCTTTTCCTTTTGGATAGATTCAAAAATGTTCTCACTAAGCCTTGTTTATCTTCCTCCTGATTTGTAAAGAAGCAACTGATCAGTTTTCCTGACTGTGGTTTCCACTGGAAAGCTGGTAGTCATCAAAATTTAAACTTTTCACTATTCTGGCAAATTTGGAAGGAAAAAATAATTTTTCTTCATTGGTATCTATTTCAATGCCTTTTGTGGTATTTCCACATTTTTAAGATTTCTAATTTGGTTTTGGAGTCACTTTGCTAAAAATAGATATTAAAAACTGAAAAGACTATTTAATATTATTTTACAATTTAAAGTAATGCAAACGAATCAATGACCTGTTTTGTGTTTCACTCCATGATGAGTTTGTTTGGCAATGACAATTTAAACATTTTTACCACAAAATACAAATTCTGCCTTCCTAGCAGTTATATGTATGAGAGGTAAAACATGGGAGCCATTTCAGAATAATCTACTGGAGTATTTAAATATGCCCAGAGTGAATGAAAGTAAGAAGCTGGGTGATATTCTGAAATAAAAATATAGTTACATGATCTGCATTGAGAGGATAAGAATTAACCGATTATGACAAATCCCACTTTTGTAATAATTACATAATAATTATATAATTGTCATAGCAAATCCCACTTTTGTGACTTCACAAGAGCATACATTATCTCTGCCCTTTAATTCTGTGCCTGAGGAGTCTTTGCAGTGAAGTCCTGTTTAAATACAAGGGACACATATACGTATATGTTGGCATTTCAGTTTGGAAGTCAGTCTCCTGATCATCCCAATTTCCCATGCTTTCTCTTGAGTCCTGGAGTGATCTCAGAGTGTGCAAACTCATTTCCTTTGAATGAAGGAAAGAAGATGACACCAGAAGATGTGCTGCAGAGTCCAGTGGGCATTTGGCCCATTGGATAACCACAACAGTAATCTGACCTAGAAATGTGTGTTAGGGTGGGTGTTGAGCCCTCAGCCTCAACATTTTTACCCTCCAGATCCTCTCCTGTTGGCCTACATTATCTGTTAGGGCATAGTCACGGCTAAAGGCATGTGTTAATACCCTGAATACAGTACCCAGAGTATAATCGTAAACTGATGCCAAGTTTAAGAGAATGAAGATGTTTTGGGATTTGCTGAAAATCTCATATTCTTCACAGATGTGGCCATCTTGTAGGAATTTTAAGCCAAGCTACTCCACTGTTTGCTGCTCCCAGGTTCCTTCAGAGGCACGTTAAGAAGCTGCGATTGCACCAGGCCCAAACTGAGAAGTCTTACCAGTTGCCCTAGTAAGACTGATTTTACATTGGCCCTGCTGACTCTCCAAGTGCGGGATGGAGCTGGTGCTGGCCGTGTGTGAGGTTTGGTCCTGGAGCCTCCCGCGGAGGAGCAACACTTTCACACCCAGCAGAGATCTCACCACTCTGCCCCTAGGGAGCTGTGGTGTTGCTGTGGTGAACTCAGGCGTGGAGAACTTGTTTGCCCATGACATCAGGCTTAGTTCCTCCTTCACTGCAACACCTGGGAACATTTGTTTTTCAATGGTATTTTTATTTTGACTGTGAACAGGCTACTTGAATGATCTCTCTTGGATTGTTTTTCTTAAAGCCTTCTGTTCATTATATCCAGCCTGTAAAAGCAGAACACAGACTCCTCTGTCTGAGGTGGAGGAGGAAGGCAAGGATTAAATTCTGAGTCGAGAACCCCTCAGGAAAGCCGTCATGCTGCTGCTGAGCATGGGCCTTGGGGAGGGATGCTCTGGGATTCAGGGTGCTGAGGACTGAGGTCCCAGATCTCTGTCAGTCCGGGCGGGGATGTGCAGAAAGGCACCACATCTCTACCCATACACATTCTTTCCATATGAAGGCAACATGGGGAAAAAACAGTAGGCGCCAAGGCCTCGTCTTGCTGTGCACTGCTTGGGTGTGTGTCTAAGTCTGGAAGTCGGTGTCTCTGACTCCTGAATTAGATGTGTAATTACTAGCAACTGTGACACAGGAGCTGGTGTCCGTGAGAAACAGAGTTCAGATCCAGGAAGAGCTTGGAAATGGGGGCAGCAACCATGCACAGGAGCAAAATTTTGCCTTTGTAAGAAAGCAAAGCTCCTGACTCCCAATTGATCTCCTCGCTTCCACTGAGATCAATGATCACTCTGTCTCCAGGAACAGCAGGAGAACCCAGCGAGGGGCTGCAGGCTCAAATCCTTGTCAGTGAGACAGGCAATTAGCTGAATGTGCTACCCTACAAAGCACAGCTCCCATGTCAGCTGCTGCCTTTTAGTATCCCTGCAGTAACAGCTACTTTGCCGAGTTTCTGGAAATACTCCAGATAGAGACTATTCCCCCAAAGAAGGAGAATTCTCCTGCTCAGCTTTGCAGTCTTAACACTCTTGCAGATTAGAATTGATACATTTGTAATTGCCTAGATTTAAGAAAGAGAAACAACTCCAGGGCAAGGTGGACCTAGCTCTTGCCCTGGATCCCATCACGCTGCCATCCCACCTGGGCTATCAACAGCACCGGGCTCCAACATCCTCACCAGGCTGATCGCTGAAAGCAGCAGACTATACCAATGAATTTCCCTCTTAGTAGAGTCGAGAAAAGGTGAGACACAGTTGCCTAAAAATAGCCATGAGATGCAATCATGGGGTGAGTCCTGTTGATGAAAACACACAAGTCGCACGCAGGCTCCTTGGCAGGCATTGCGCAGGCAAACAGCACATTTTTACATTTTTAACAAGTGTGGAAGCCAGCCACCAGTGAATAGACTTTCTCCCTGTCCATTTTTAGTCCTGCTTTGAAGAAGAGGTCACCACAATTCTTTTTCCTGAGCTTCAGTCTTGGAAATACCCAAGTCGCTTACACTTGAAAAATAAAATAAAATAGGAAAACAGGAAAATGTAGATAAACGTAGACAAAAGACATGAGCTGTGTTTAGACATCTCCCTAACAAGAGGGATCACTGTTCTTGACCATATTTTGCCAGTTCTTTCATTATGACGATTTTCTCCACATTTAACACTTAAAATCAATCACTAGGAGAGGGATGAGATGGGGAGTGAAGGGAGGGCAGCAATCCAAATAATAAACAATTTGGTTCCTGTTAGAGACCATGTGTATATAAATGATGAGAAAAAGGTAATGGTGAGTTTTCTTTTGTGTTCATGAAAAGTATTTTCATATAAAATCAGTATTAGCATTCTAAAAAAGCTTTAAAAACATATGATCAGGTTTTGTAGTTAAGATGGGAAAACATTTTAAATTGGAAATGTGAATTTAATCCTCTCAATTAAATGTAAAATATTTAAATACTTAACCTGATTGCTGCCAACTGCAATTTCCTATAATAAGGAATTACAAGGATAGAGAGTAGTTCTTAAAGGCACATAGCTTACATGAAATTATCAAAGACTCAGATCTAGAAATTGCACCTTCACCTATGTGTATAGCCACTTATAATTAGCTACTTCACACAAACAGCAATTGGGAAAATTTTGAGTACTATTTTTATTGGGCATAAAATAATAATAGTACTAATAACAACAAAAACAATAATAAACAAAACAAATCACCACCACCATCACCACCACAACAACATCTTTTTTTTTTTTTTTTTTTTTTTTTTTTCTTCAGGTGGACTAGCTGGTAACTGTGTTATTAATAGGAGATATGGCTAAACGACACAGGATTCCAGCCAGTAGAGCCATGTGAAGCATCTGACATCTGAACTAAAAGGATGTAAGAAAATTCTTCAGGAAAAACTGAAAGCAACACATTTCTTTGTGAATAACCATTTTATATATTTATATATATATATATACGCTTACATAATACATATATATGTAAATTCTCTGTATATATATATATACGAGTTTAAAACATGCTTCTGCTACCCAAACTTTTTACATTGCTTTTGCTATAAGCTTGAGGACAAGTCTTGTTCTCTATTATGACAATGTTAATTATAATGACTTTGATGAAACCCAAGTTTATTCAAAAATCTCATTTTTCTTTCAGAACTGCTTTTGTGTATGTGTGTGTGCATAATATCTCCATGATGTGGACAAGATGTAGGCAACAACTGGCAACTGAACTTCATGAAAAATATGTGAACTCACAAGGACATTTTCCCATGCATTTGGAGAAAGAAGCAGATCAAATGCTACAAGTCCTACAATAAAGTGTATGTTCTGATTTCAAAATAAATCCTTTTTAGGAAGTGGTCATTATAAATTAACTTTCTCTATATCTCACTACTTTGAACTGTTGTTCACAGCATAACTAAAACTGCACATACAAAATGAAGTATTATTTTTATTTGACTTTTTCTTTAAATGCTACATATTCTAATTTCTCACTCCTCCCTCCATGGCTGGCAGCACACCAGCTCTTTCATTATATTTGGAGCAAAGAAACGCTTTACTGAACCTTTCCCAGACCACATTTTCAGTACTTAAACACTCTGAACAAATCAAAATACTTATTTAAAAGTAAATGAATTCCCATTTGTAATACAGCCTTCCACTCTTAATGACAGGCCTGATCTCTGCAGAAATAATTCATCAGAAGAGAAGTAGGGCAAAAAAGCTGAGATAAATTCAGCCGATTTCCAAGCACTTAGCTGGAGCCATGGCTGGCGGTAACAGCCACACTTGGCTCCCGTTGTAGACAGCCAAAGGAAGAGAGGACGAGCCAGAAGGTAATTCTGATCTTAAAGCTGGCTGAAGAGCTTCTTTCTCTCCTCTCCTGCAAGCAGATGGAATCTCGGATGGCTGGGATTGTAATTAAGTACATCAGCACGAAGGAAACGCAGAATGGAGATTTGTATCTGAGAAATTTTCCTCTTGGACCTTCTGGCCTGCATTGAGCCTGCACAGTATATTAGGCACCTAAAAGTGCAGGTTGGATGTGTCTGGGACAAAAAGTTCAAGGGCGGAAATTCTCAGATAAGAATCTTCTCTCTTCTCTGTTTACTCCATATTTCATCATCTCAGTAATATAATAAACACCACAGAAGAGGCTTTCTCTAGGTCAAAGGAGTTTAAGATCAATAGATATATACGGGGGAAAAGGTAAACAGAGTAAGCCAAGTTTTACTGAGTTACCGTGGACTGACAGGTTACTGGGTCCTCATATCCAGACTAAAATGGCAAATAAGAAGTCAAAGGTATTTCAAAGGAGAAGTTTTTCAGCATTATCTTCATATAATGCTTCTTTAGAGAAGACTGTCAGCCTGTGTATGCGTGAAAATAATTTGAGGCAAGATGATGCACTAAATCCCAGAAGGGCCTATCTTTCTAGGCTAGTTGCAATTTGTCTAAAACAATATTCTACTCTCAAGTTTCAAGTTTTCAAAACATGTTAGGAACACTGTTCCTGTTGCATGTCACGAAGATGAGGATGAACAACCCCACCTAAGTGATCACCAGAGTGCTTTTTTTAGTCACTGTGCACATATTCTTATGAGCAGCCAGAGTCCCATTGCTACACAAGATCCTCACAGAACAAGTCTTCTCTGACTTCTTGATGTCTAAGATGTGTATAATCAGTCCAGGGATGACTTCCTCTTCCAGGAGATAGCCTTTAGCATCTTGGCCTGTATCTCCCATTGTGGTCTAAACAAGGTGAAATGGCTCAGGCAATCTGCTAAGGTTGGTGGACCACCAGAAGTTGATCTTGCTCAGTTCAAAGTATTTAAAAATATACGGTTTGTCAAGAAGACAAAGTAAGATTTCAGCATGACCTTGAATGCTTAGAAAAATCATGTCAAGTCTGTGTCATTACTTTAATAGTCACATAGGAGACAGAACTGGAATTTGGTCCAGTCTGTATTGCTTTTGCCCACAGAGTATCAGTGTAGGACATGCTTTTTTTTAAGGACTGTAACCATTGAGATACTTGTCTATCAGGATATGCCCCAGAAGCAAAGCACCTGGCAAGACCCAACTGGATGAAACAGAGCATCCCCCGAGAGGCATTTCACTGATGTTCCTGAAACAAGCACACTCTGAAGTCCCTCTGCTGAAGGAGGGACAGCCACTGAAGGTGGTGGGGAATATGGATATTTTGAGTAATGCAGAGACTATAACCACACTTATAAGTCTTAAACATGACAGTGAACTGGCTTGAACAAAACCTACAATCTTGGAATGTTTTTTTTTCCTAGACGTTCTCTCAGATTTGTACAAATGAACAGCTAGAAGAAGTCTGTCATACAAAAAATTGTACAGAAATAACTGCAACATGAATAGATGTAATTTCACTAGCTAGTCTCTAAGTAAACAAAATACATCATCTGCTTTTGATCATTCACTCTAATTTTTACAGCTGTCTTAAGACTTAAAATTTGTCTTCAATTTAATTTGTATTAAGATTCAAAATGAATATTAAAGCTGATTTCTACTGTAAAGCATTTTAGAGATCTACAGCAAAATGCTACATTGCAATTTCTCAATCAACAGCCTCTTATTTGATGCCATTTAAAAATCTGATGGCAACTTCCAGCTTTGAAGCAGTAATTTTAACTTCATCATTGACAGTGGATGCATATACTGCACAGTACATGCAGTAAAATTATACAAATGAAGTAATTTTAAATCCTTGTATTAATCCAATATCCATTGCCCATATGACACCTTCCTAGTTTGTCTGCCCCCAAAACACATGTTAAATTTCAATATGAATTAACCTACATTAAAAATACAGAGAATAAGTTACCCCTGTTAACCATGATAAAATTTTGTCCATAACTATACTAAGACAGATATGTAATACCTACAAGTACTGTAAAGCTACTTGAAATAAAATTTGGCAATCCTTTCCTTGATAAATTTAATGCATATGTTCTATTCCACCCTATCAAGTAGAGGGAGAAGAGTAAATGTTTTTTATTTGAGACAACTGAAGGAGAACTAACTAAACTACAAAAGACATTAAAGTCAAACAACAACAAAAGGATACTTTGACTCAAGTTGGTAAGATAAATATTACATCTTTGACAAAAGCCCTATCTAAACACAAAATAGACAAAATCAGAGCTACAGGAATCTAAAAATGTCTAAGAACAGAATAAGCCAAGCAGACGCACCAGTAGTTTCTAAAAAGAGCTGAAAAAGGAAATTACAGCATAGTTCCCAAAGCACTGCACATTTCTTGGTTTTCTTGAGGAAAACAAACAGCAAATTTCTTCACACACACACAAAAAAAAAAAAAAAAAAGGTGACACAATGGTCAGACTAAAGTCCCGAAGTCTTTTTCTGTTCTAATGAGTATCAGTTCCTTTAAGTAAGCAATTTCCTTCTCATCATGGTGGCCCACTTTACCTGAGGCCGTGTTTCCTGAGCTCATCTGCTTCAGGCTTATTTTCCAGCGTGATTTAGATGGATGCCCAAAGCTGACCTCTCGGAGCAGTTCCACTAACATTTGGATATGAGTGGCTACTCTAACCACACTGCTGATACCCACAAGCAGTTGGATGAGAGATGTTTATAATTGAGGCTCATCTTTTTTTTGTTTGCTTCTGAGCAGTTTCTTTTATGTTCTGTTATTGAAGTGCATGTGTTGAATGACTTAAGAGGACAGCCTTGTAAATGAGATCTTTGATCTCAAGAGTTTATTTTATCTTTGCAGCAAGGAAAAGTGAATTGAATTGGCTGGCAGAACTAAGCCCTCATTTTTCTCTGTTCTACAGCTGCTACATCCTTTTGGGGTCATCCCAACTTCCACTTCCACCACTAGATACTCTATTTTGCTGAAGAATTAACAAAAGGCTTCTCCAACATTTCATCATAACTTGCAGCACAATGCTGAAAGCTCTGCAGCTCCTGGTTTATCATACGAACCATGCAGCACACTCAGACTGTTTTGCCTCTGTAGAAGGAATGTGTTGGATAAACCACTGAGCTCTGAAACAGCACATCTCTGTGAGCTACCCTGATGCTTCATGAGAAAGCAAACTTTAATATTCATTGTCCTTTTTTGGTAAAATACAGTCTAGAAAGACTACAGCATGGAAGGCTGCAGACAGAAAACAAGTATTTGCCCTGAGATGTTGAAAGAAATATGAGTTCAGTCATTACTCTCCCACTATCTATATAGATAATGGACAGAGGCATTACCATTAGGGACCACTGTGCTAGCTACTACACGTACACACAACAAAAACAGACACTACAGGGCACAGTACCAACTCACTTCTTGGTTTGGATCGCCAATATGATATTATCATCATATTGTTGCCACCTGCACTTCATTTAGTTTCTGCATTGTCATTGCAGCCAATGTTAGCTGCTATAGAAATAATGCTCAATGAAAACTTCTCTGTCTTTCCTGTCCATCTTGTCATCACCCCCCACCCCAGTTTAATTTAATTCTACTATGTATTTTTCCTTCTATACAACTAAAAGAAATAATGGACCTCTGAGAACTCTGCCATGTGATAAGTAGATATTTGTGCAAAGCCAGTAATTTTCAATTGCCTCAAAGTCATTGCATGCAGAAGTCAAGACATGCCAGGCTTAGTCAAGACCTCTAGCATCCTCCTTGAAAGCCAAAAAGCTTGTCATTGATATATCTCAGAAAACAAAGTTTAAAACATTATTTTTGAGGAGTTCAACTGAATGCTTAAAACAATTTATGCATGTAAGAAAGAGTTTCTGCAACCAGAATTGTCTAACCGAGGACGTCATCCACAGAGGTCAAAGCAGTGCAGGTTCTTATTGCTTCTCAGATCATTCTGCAGGCCCATCAGCATGTGCAGAAGAATTAAAATAGTCTTACTCATTACCATCATGCAGAGCTGAGAGAAGTACCACATACAGAACCTAAAATTTGCTCTCCTGAACTAAACAGGCAGTGAGGTGTCATGCCTAGACTGAATTACACTCTTAATCTCTTGGCATCTGAAAAAGATGAAATTCTAAATTGACAAAAATATAGGCTGCATTTTATGCAGTAATGCTTCCAGAATTAGCTGACTGTTAACAGGAACAAGGTAGTGACTTTTCTCCCCTTCCAGCAAGCATGAATACTTACATTTCTTCTCTTGGGTGGTTTTGATTCAGACAGAAGGAAGGCTAACGATGTGCCATTGTGAACAGATCCCTTTTGCAGAACATAAATACTAATTGGTAAAGAAAGAACATGGCCTCGATGGACAACACAGGGTGATTAATTTTTGTTATTTTAAGGAACTTGACATATTGATGGGAAGAAATCAGGCCTGACAGATCAATGTCTAACTTTGCAAGTTTGTTACAGATTGCTGTGCTCATGAAGAGATGCAGCACCACAGAAGGGCTGAAGGAACCCAGCGTGGCTTGTTAAACCTTCCTCTATCCCTCAGCACTAAAAAGGAGCCTGCCTTTGGATTTTAAGGAGTTATTGGGTGGGTTCTGCCTCTTTGTTGCTGTAGCAGACACTGACTGTCTTTGAAAAGAAATCTGGTCAATCTGGAATTGCCTTGTCACCATAGGAGCAGTTGCAGTTACCCAAGAAGGGAAGGAGTTACCCCTATTAGTTGCAGTTCTGGTTCCTCTCCATGCACACTCGGCTGAGAACAGAAAACCCAAAGCAAGATGAATTGTCATGTCATAACAAAAGGGAGGTGGTGGGGAGGAGAGAAAAGCAGTTTCTCAAGCACAAGTTTCAGGCTATTGTTCTGAACAACCCACTTGTCTTGCAGGGGAGGCTGCTTTTTTTTTTTTTTTTTTTCCAACATGACAGGTTCTCCAGCTACAATGCAATAAACCAAATATTATTTTGAGCTATTGCAATTACCATAGTGACTACAATCCTTGTCTTTTCCCATTTTTTTTTTTGCTTTAGGGTCAAAACCTCTCATCTGTGACCACACAAGTGTGCGTTGCCAGCTGCAGTACTACTGTAGCATCGAGGTTCAGATCATACTTTACAGAAAATGTCAGAAAGTGGATCTGCAGCCATCTCCTCGACTGACCTCCTGTGCACTGCGTTGTCTGGTTCCACTTCGGGGTTTGCCACCAGGGAATTGTCTGTAGGGACTAGCTCACGCTCAGCCTTCCATCGGGCTGTTCTGGATGCAATTATTCTTTGATTTACCTCTGAACATGTGGGCTTCACTCTCCTTTTTCTACATTTAAAATTAGACTTTTCCAGAGGCCTGTATTTACAACTTTTCCAGAGGAAATAGGAAGTGTCTTGTTATGTTTGATTTATTGGAAAGCTCCATAAGGAAGCTATCAAACAAAGCTGAGTACACCTCTTGCAAGGAAAATGTACAGAACTGCAAACAGAACTCAAACCCTCCCAAGAACCAAACTCTACCTAAATAAACTATGAAATGAAGGAGTAAAGGCCTAGTAATATGTCCACTAATGGCTGTAATGAAGCTCCCATTTACAGCACTCCACTGGCACAGGATTACACCTCAGTCTTTCATTATTAGGTCTGGAGCTGACAAATTGTCTTGATGTTGCTGATACCAGCTATGAAGTATCTTTCAGGTCTGTCTAAACAATTTACATGTGTATTCATAACACAAGGCAATCAGTTCTGTTCAAGCTCTCATTCTTCTACAAAGAAAATACAGAAGGGACTGCCAGGACATTTTAGTATTTTGATTGTAATATTGATTATAATAAGGCGGGTTAATATTTTTTTTTAATCTTTGGTCAGAAGTTTGAAGGCCATTATATAAAACCATTGAGTATTTGCTCACAGTGACAGAGGCATTTTTTTTCTACGTAACAATCACCTGCCATATGATGCTAACTATACCATACACAAGTGCTACGCATTTTTATATGAATTAAGACTGTTTGAAATCTTTCATTTTATGAAGATTTTGTGCCATCTTCATGTTATTAGTGGGCAAATAGTAATATCCATAAATCTTACTAATTTATAACAGTTTAAGTGTATTTTTTCTTTTCCCAGTGGGAAGAAATTCACCTTTGCTGTCTGGATACCATTAGGTTTCAAGCCACTTTTTATGGATGATGTCAAGCAAGGGAGAGATCTGAGCCCCAGCCCATGCTGGAGAGAGAGCAGCAAGGAGACGCATTCCCGCTACCCCTGCTCATTATGAGTACTCTTGCTATGTGTAAATTTTACCCTTTGTGGAACATGGCTAAGGTTGCAGGCCAAATGTTTAACCTACTGTCCATATTTCTCATCATGGGTGAATAAAACCTCCTCCCCACCCTTCTTTGCATTTTATTTTCTTTTGAAAGGATGGGATATTGGCTTGCGAATGTAACAGAGCATGATTTTGACAAGATATAATTATTTTAGATGAATTATCTAAGATTAATAACAAATGAATGCCAGAAAGTTATACGCTATGTCAGCTAAGAAGGAAAGAACAAGTATTGTGAGTTTGTTGGCTTTTCAGCAGTGTCATGCAGTTCTGCTTCTAGAGCCAGGGAAACAGTTCAGATTTGAAACGAACAGCTTGAATGGAAAAAAGCTATTTTCAGAATGGTTAATTTATAAAGGTTAAATATAAAACAAACATGGAAATTAAATTTAGTGCTTCAGGTACCTGTTAACTAGAAAACTCAGCACACAAAACAGTACAAAGCAGCTTTGTAAAAATAATTCTCCCTTCTAAGAAGTCTTAGCACCTCCTAGCTCACAGCAGTGCTATTCTCAGAACAGTGTCATGGACACGAGCAAACTATTGCAGGTCACCAACACAGTATACAGAAGACATCAGATAAAAGCGTGATGTACTTGTTCAAAAGGACCCTAATTTTTAAATGGTACTGAAAAAAATAATGATTCCAAATTAAAGCAAGCTCAAGCTCCTATAAAGTCTGAATGGTCACAGCTATAGACAACAACACAGGTCAAGCCAAGTTAAACTCTCACACATTATTTAACACATTTTTATTGAGAATGCAGCACAGATATTTTCCCTGAAACAATTACTTCAAAACATTTAGGAACATAAATCGTCAAAAATATGCTAACAAATTTACTTAAATACATACATTAAAAAAAATCTGAAAAAAAAAAAAACACAAATATTTAACAGTCTAAGACACATTCACAATGTAATTTCTCCATCATTTATGGTTTTTATCTCTAATACAAGAGGACACTGGTCTGAAAATCTGCATACATTAAGCTATCACAGAGCATAGAAAATATATGAAAATATCTACTAGCATTTGGCACGATGTAAATATTCTACCCCAAGAGAAAAAAAAAAACCAAAAAACAAAAAACACAGTGTAATCTTTTGAGATACACAGATTGTTATTCACACAAATTGTGATGTTACAACAGCAACTCTTGTTTTAGTTGGAAAAACCCAAAGGTGGTGAGCAGGGGACACGGTGGTTTGAGAGAAAGCATGTTTAGGTACTTAGCCATCTAATTTAGCTGGATAAGGAACAATGTAATGTTTTCCTGTTGTTAAACATTGCCATCTGTATCTCTGGCACACAAATTAAAAAAAGAAGGGTGTGACCATTAAAAGTACGTGTCCTGAGATTTCCTTCTTTAGGGGGCAAAGAGGTTAAAATGGAAAAGCTGATCCGTGTATAAATCAGGAACACATGTGGCAGTGAGAACAAACAGCAGCCAACAGGCAGCCCAAGAGGACTTCTCCAGGCAACAGGAGCGGCACAAAATGGGGAGGCCACAAATACCATCTACGGGGAAGACAGCGCGGCAACTGGTTGTCACTTTCAAATCAGTAAGTTTAATTGACTGTGTGAAGTACTCCTAACTATTTCAGTGCTCAGAATTAAGTCTGAGTTTTAAAAGTTTTTGGCTGGGAAGCTCTCTGTCCAGTAGAACAAAGAAGCATTGCTGTAACGTTAATACTGGCTTCTATCTGCAGAAAATCAAAGGTGATCTTAAAGGAACACGTATAACAGGATATATGTGCTTAGTATCAGAGTGAAATAACAAAACAGTGCAGATGTGCATAGACTTCATCTTAAAGTTATGAAATGTTTGCGCCTACAGCCTACCTACGGGAAGTAGATACCAACAGCCAGCCCGGGCTGAAACAGCTTTACTTGATTTCTTTGGAGATAAACAGAATACCTAACAGAACAAGTTACAGTTCACTTAAAGCTAAAGAATATAACATAGTACCGAAAAACAATCCTTTGGATCCAATGGATCTCATATCCAGTGGTAGGCCCCCAAAATATCCAGATGTTTAAAATGAGTTTTTATGTTCACATTAAGACTTCTTCCTTGACACATACAGAAAAGATCAAGAAAACATTACAGATCACAAAGCACTGAATTTTCTAGCGTAAAGTCATACCAAAATCTTGATAAATTGTCATTGATGTCATAGGTGAGCAATCGGTCAGGAACGTCATTACGGGTGCCCTGCACTGCTAACACATGTGGTGCTAGGGCAAAGGGTACGTCACTCAGAAGATCTGACATGAAAGGGCTGCTTTCCAAATTTTGACTCCTTCCATTTCCCAACTCTCCACTTGATACCAGCAAATGCGATTGGTGCCCAGTATTCGTCTGAAGAGAACAGAAGAACAATAATTTAGATGCTACAGACCAGGCAGCTAAGGCTTTTTACTTAAAATCATCATGACCTATTAATGAATAATAATAATAATTAAAAAAAATAGTCGCAGAGTTTAATTCAGGTAGATCTGAATTAGCAAATCCTAATGGATATTGATATATGACTTTGGGTTATGTTGATTTTAATTAAGGCTGAAAACAACATTTTATTTCTTGAATGGTTTAGTGTAATTTCTCTATCTAATGTTATTCTGCATTTAAGAAAACAAAGTCTGATGGGACTTTTTGTCATCAAGTCTAGTCTTGTTTAGGGGAAATTACTCCATATCATTTATTTCTTAAACTGATGAAGAACCTTCTGAAATGTAGAACTCTGATTATTAAAACAACAACAACAACAAAACCCTCCTAGCCTAGTTCTTTCAAAGTATTCCTGGTATTGATTTCCAATTTGAAACAGAGTTGTTTCACTAGCCAGTGAGGTCTGTAATATGTCAATTTATGTGTTGACAAATATGTGCTTTATAGATTATTTGAAAAGCCCGGTTAACAAAAGTAAAACAAACAAACAAACAAACCCCCCTAAACCAAAACAAACAATGAAATAAAATGCCCTGCCATACAGAATGAATCAATATAATTTATGGAAAATGCCATCAGATAGGATGTTGGACCCAACAGTTTTACATGCTTTTATACTGGCTTACCAAAATGACCTTATTAAGTGTCTATCCTAAAAGTTCCACCATTTTAAAAACAACAAAAAAAGACTATTTACTCTGCTTCTGAAAGCAAATCTAACTTCCTTTACTATTTATAGCAGCAAAGTGCTGTAGAAACCAATAGTTATCACATTGTCTCAAAGAGTAAAATCATTGCCACAGGGATTTATTACATAAAAGCACACAGAGAAATATTTCAATTTGACGTGTTCAAAAGTGCTTAACAAGTAACGTCAGAGCCAAAAACATTGTAAATGAATTTCTGATTGCAGTCCTGACTTCTTCCTTTCAACCCACACTTCCAGAAAAATCCAAAGCTTACATTGTTATCAGGGAAGGGAAAGCACTGATAGATTAAATTTGCTAATTTGATGTTCAGCTGATCATAAGAGTTAAACAGATTTTGTTGTATGGAGGTTGCTTTCCTCCTGAATTATGTCACGATCTGAAGGTGAGTTGTGCTTCTCCAGATCTGACCCGTTCTAGCACTGAACGTTAGAGATCATGGTTGGTACAGAGCATCTGAGGCTGTGGCTGTTTGGTTGGAGGAGAGTTTTGGGTGGTAAGGTGGCGGTTGTGGGGCTCTTTGTCTTCTAGCTTGGAGAATACATAACCTAAGCATTTAGCCACATAAAGGGTGCTCACTCTGCTTCTTAAAGGAACGGCTGGAGCTGACTTGAGTGCAACTAAGAACTAGTCATTCCTTACACAATCCAAAGTCTCACCTAGTGGGATGGATAAACAAACATTAAGCCTTCTATTAAACAGTAAAACAGATAGATAACCTTGCCCATCCAAGCCAAATGCTTGTCTGCTGAGCAGAAGAAGCCCACTGCTCCATGCGCTGTAGGGACAGAAGGGGTTTGTGGTGCTCCATGCTCTGAAGTGGCCCACATTTAGAAGCTTTCGTTGATAGTCATGATGACTGGACATCCAAAGCTTAAGCTAAGCTTCCCAAGATCCATTACCAGTATGACACAGTGTATTAATGTAAAATTCCCTAAGGTTAAGAAGTTTTAATATAAGGAATGACTGCCAGATTATCACCCAATACAGGCGAGGAGCAAAAGAGCTCCAAAGCAGGCAAGTAATGAAAGCAGCTTCCTACCGAGCTGCTGGAACTTGCTTCCCAGTATACATCCTATTTGATTCTTCTCCTCTCTTTCAGATCACCTTCTGGCTAATTGCTACAAAACTACTTCATTTAATAGGTATCAGAAAGGACAGAGTAGTCTCGTCTTTGCCTATTCTTCCAGGCCACTTCAGAGCCTTCTGGAGATAAACAAGATACATGGCTGGGTTTCTTGTGTTTTAACAATATTCTGTACCCTGCCTCTGAGCCTCTGTAATGCTGATGTGTCTGTGCTACATAATTTCTCCAGCTCCAGTTTACAGGTCTTTCTTTCATATCCCTCAGCTTTTCTTCTTTCTTCTTGTGAGCACCTAACAGCACTTCAGAAAGCGACAAGCAGCAGTAAAGACATGAGTTGATAAAGAAGATTTCTTTTAGCTTTCCTTGCCGATTCTGGTACCTTTAGAGGGCAAGGAACATAGGAAAGCTAACAGAGAAGTTAGAAAGATAGCCTGCATAGCTCTCCTCTGGCAGCTTTCCAAGCTCTGGGAAATTAAAAACAAACAAACAAACAAACAAAAACCACCACAAGCAATAGCACCATAATCTATACGTTAAGGCAAAACCCTAAAACCTCTTTTATTTGTCTCTTCTGATCAGCACAGTTATCTTCAAGTTGAAGACCTGCAGCTCTCACTTTAAAGGAGATCTTAGCCTCTGTAGTTGCTAATCAATTAGCAACACTTATAGGGAAGTCTTCTTCTTGTCATGGCTGAATAGGCTCAAGGTGTGCATCAGAACAAATTCAAGAAGGTATTTCTGATGTAGACATGCAGGCTTGCACAGAACACTACCATACACACGCAACATATATTTATGTTAATGATGTTTATCTGGAAAAAAAAATCAAATATGTACTTAAACTGGTAGCTGCTGTATATTTCAAAGCTTCTCAGTAAGCTCTGCTCTGCACAAATTTGTTCTATTCCCTCCTGAAAGAAAGAACTGGTGGAGCTTTTATTGAGGTGCCAGTATTTGCTTGTATGTCATCAGTCCTGTATTCTGAAGAGGAGAGCAGAGCCAGAAAGCCCAAAATGAAAAACAGGAAAAGGTTACATCTAGGAATCAATTAAACAAAATCTTCAAAGGACCTCCTGCTTCCCCCACTCCCACATTCCAGGGAAAAATTATCTCTCTCTCTCGCTGTCCTATTCCCATAGCTCGGATGATAATCAGAAATCCCTACAATGCAATGTTTGTTTTGTTTGGCAAATTATACATTTAAGAACACCTGTTTCTATCTTAATTGTCCCTCAAGCTGGATAAACTGAATTTACAATGCAAATTAGACCATCATGTGGCAAAAGTAACTTCAAAGAGGAAAAAAAAAAATGGAAGACAGCACAAAGCATCTTGGATCTTCTTTTTTCTCCCAGGAGCCTTACAGTTGTTAGAAGGGTGCCAAACGGGCAGCCCCAGAAATGAAACCCTTTCTGCACACAGCAGATACTGTGTATTGACAGAGACAGGGCAAGAACCAGCTGTCCTTATTCTCAGTCCCACTCCAAGTTTCAGAGGAAGGAAGAATGAATTACATCAGAAATATTTTATTTTTAAATGTCATTTTACCATACTCAATCTCTATATGAGGTTGTGAAGTTCTTGATAGCCTGTAGATGCTGATACTATTTAAATAATCAAAACAATATAATAAACAAAGACTAAAAGGGTTGGGAGAAACATAGTGCAGACAGGCCAGAAACAATGAAAAAAAGTCTCTGGTCATTACAACAAATGCCATAATCTGATCTCTGATTCAATAGTCCTTGGGTCTCAGTCCACTCATCCGCTCATGAGAAGGCCTTAGGTCCAATAGCACGAGCTTACATCATGAATGAGAAAAGAACTCAATATTTCCTATTTAATTTCCATGCATAAACCACTACTAACTCTCCCAAGAAAAAAAGCCTTTTTTTAAAAAAAAAATTAAAATCTTAAAATGCTCACATTCACTTTTTCATTTATAGCAGTCACATCTCACATTACTATTTTATTGGACTGACTTCCCTGCAAATTATGCAACGTGATAAAACCATAACCTGGGGAGGATGGCTGTTCAATGCAGTGTGCAAAACCCACATGTGGTAGAAAAACACTGGCCAAAGTCAACCTGGACATACCTCCCTGCTCCCACCCTCTTCAGATAAGCAAGGCTTAAAAATGCTAGGGGCAGCATTAAAGTATGCTGCAAAGCTGATTCTTCAGTAAAGAGTAAATGTAAATTGTTACATTTGCAGTTTAAATCCTTGAATATCGTGGACGCCATCTTCTTACCTGGTAGAGTTTCATGTCCATTATGGTAGTGCCCATTACCTGCCAGCTATCAACATACAAAGAAAAAAAGTTCCAGTCCTGAAAAATTCAGGATGCATGAAGTGTTTTTACAGTTTTGCCTGGCACAGTCATTGCAGGCAATTGTTGGCCTTTGCTGTGAAGAATTGTTTCTGAACACTCTTAAAGTGATATTCAGATAATGGCCTCACATGCAAGATCTTACCAAGCTAGATATATCTGTGTGCCTCCTAATCGTAAAGGCATCCTATACAAGGGCTGAGACATATTTCACTCATATGCTGGAGAATCCTCATCAGTGAAAAGAGCTTGATGAGGCCAACCTGACCAGCAGGCTGTTATGGTGTCCGTGGTACTGGAAGGAAGAACTGGACACCCCAGCAGAGAACATCCATCACCCATCAGGGCTAAATCAACCAAGCTGATTACAGTGCAAACACCAGCAGAAAGCTGCATTACGCAATCAAAGCAAAGGTTATAAAATGGCTTATGTTCTCATGCACGCATTCCTCAGGCACATATAGAACTGCAAGTCCTAGAGAATTTGATATCTCACATTAGTCACACTGCTTTCTACTTAAATGCCTGACTTATTTATCCAGAGCACAATCTATTCAGAGCATATTCTCTGGACATTTGCTAAACACAGCACTGCCAAATGCTATGACACACAATCCCGCTATGAGAAATATTAATTGAATGCACTTAGAATATCACCAAACAATTTACATTTTGCCAAGCACTGGGGAGTTAAAAAAATCAGTTACAATTACAGAAGGTATGGTACTCAGATTTAATTCAAACAAGCAAGGTGTTTTCTTCATTCTTGGCTTAGAACCCAAATGAAGAGGGATGAAAGAAGCAGTATGGAAACATATATGCTAGTTGGCTACTGGCTACTAATTGTGACAGCAAGGGTGTTAGACGTTATTTCAAAACCAACAATGTATAAAATTATCATCTAAAGTAAATTCCTCCTCTTACGCTCTTATATCTTTAAATTTTATATTCCTCAGATGCCTTTAAAAACATCTAATTCGCTGCATCTATGTGTGCTAACCGCAAAGTCTGCCAAGAGCCTCATAAGGAAGAAAAAATGTAGTTTACAATGTACTGGGAAGCTGGATTTACAGTGCTCTGAAGAAGAATCAAAGATCAGTGCCAGTATTATTATCATCCAAATTATTGAACAAGGTTTTCTACCAAAAAGTGATTTATCTCAAGAAATGTGTACTTTCTGTAAAAGAGGCTTTTTTTTGTTTGTTTTCTGAGAAGCAGATCAATTTTCCTTAAAAAGACAGCCTTAAGAAACAAGCAGTATGTTCAATACCCCCACAATATCATACCTATGCCAATGACAGAGACCTACAACACTGATGTTGATATAGAAATATTCTTTTTAATTCAGGCAATTTTGCGGTATTACAGCCCATAGTGTGTCATAATGTGCCTTACAACGTAGGTAGCATTATACAGTTATTTCTGATGTATCTAGAAATGGAAATTGTCTTAGTGGATTCTTCTCCAATTGTGTTTCAACTGATGCTTTTAAGATTTTCACTGGGCCTTTTTAGAAAATTTGTAAGAATTCCAGATTGAGAATCACCACTGATGATAATGATCTTTGCCATTATTTTTCTTATTTGAAAAGAGGAACAGATGGGAAAAGAAAAATTACTTGCAAGGCTCACTGAATGTTTAGCACATTGTATTCAGAAGTTTAAGCTAGGAGAAAAGGATCAGTAAAACCTTGCTGGAGGGGAGGAAAAGTGTATATGACATGATAGTTTCTAAATATCACAAAGAAACAAACCAAAATAACAGAAACAGAAAAACAAACAAACAAAAACCATACCCAATAAACGCCAATAAGTATATGGCCTACATCTTTACAGTATGTACCCAGACTAGTAAAATACAGAAGCCACTGAAAAGGCTCAGAAAACTTCACATGAATGTTGGGAGCTGCTATTCTTTCGAGGCTCAATTGAAAGTTTACTCAACGTCCCCTCCAGGGACTCCAGAAGAAATTTGTTTCTGCTCTGGAACAACAAAAGTAGGTGGAAGAAAAAGTGCAGGAGACCTCACAGTGGCAGGCTGCAGTATGGTAATGGCTTCTGGTCAGTGCATTTCTTTCTGAAGAGAAATGCAGTGAATGTAATTGTAATCCTAGCCTCAGATCGGTGTTGTCATTGGTTCCAACAGGGACAACTTGCACGCTGAAAGCTCCTGGCTAAGATCGAGTCCTTGGAGAGGCTTTTAGAGCAACAATGGCTGTCAATGGAAATCAGCTTTCCTGTTTGCTTTGGGCTCTCGTTTCCCAACTTTTCATGACTCATAGTCTGTAATACAGCACCGATCTGTCTTTCTTAAAGAGTTCCTGCTACCTGCACAAATGTCATGTCTTAATACACAGCATTTTTTTTCTCTATTTATCAATATTGCTACTCATAATAGCACAGAACCAGGTTCTAAAATAAGCTTTTAAGTATATTTTTCAGTGATTTGTGACATATATTTTAGGTATTTTTCTTTTTTATCTTCCTCTTTAAAGCATGCTTTTCAGCTGTTTCCTACACTAGGACAGAATCAAGGTCAGGTTAATATTCCTGAGATCTTAAATAAAATTCTAAAGAAATAGTAAAAAGTACCTCTGACATTCTACAGTTTTTTATTTTATTATTATAATAGAAAAGCCCCCCACAGAGAATCCTGGCACACTGACAGCAATAGGGGAATCTCTGCTAAACCACACTTTCATATTAGCAATGATATGCATTTCTACATCTTTATTGGCCTTAAAGCAATTAGAAAAGTATAATTGTATAGAACTAGCTTTTCCAGTCATGCAGGAACAATTTGATATTCTAAATGCAGAATGAGCTGTCTGTATTTAATGCATGCTCCTTGCCCCCTCAAACAGCTAAAACTGTTAATCACTGTAGAGGGGAAGCACTGCAAGGTTGCCATTTGAACTTGTGGTAGTTTGAGTAGTTGCATGGTAAAGTGTGTTAATTATCCTAGTAAATACTAGAGATGCCTGTTAACACTTGTAAAATGCAATTCCACCTTGAAAAGTAATAAGTAACACAAAAGACTGCATATCTGGAGTCTAAAGCATCTACCCCCTTATTAATGCTAGAACAAAAACATTGTTTTTCTTAGTTAACAATTTTATGAACTCCAACTGAAATAAGATTAAGCTTCTGTTTTACTCAAAGCCCTATAATAATTATTTGACATATGAAATACTTGGAGGGTGTTTGGTGATAAATTTAGCTAAGATATTGAACTTCATATAACTGAGATTGTATAATGATATTTTTATTTCAAAGTCCTACTTCTATTCCTTTATTCCTAATTCCATTTATTTTACTTAACTGTTTTATTTAATAATTGTTCAAAGACAGAAAATCATAACGTCTGAAATGTGGGCATCCAGAATAAGAAATTACATAATTGTGAACAGGGAAGCAACATCAGGAAAAACTGTAGTAATAACAGAAAGTAAAAATAAGAAGAAGATAGAAAATAATTCCAAATCTTCATTAAAAATAGGTCTTAATTTCCCACCATAACTAAAATAATATTTTTGCCATATGAATTTGGACTATATAACTTTTACAATGAATATGCCTCGATTTCTATACAATGAAAATAACACCAAATTGTACAAGCCAAAATGCAGAACCTCAAAGATCCAAAAATAGTAACTGATCTGAGTAAGAGGTGATACTGCTCTGAGCCTGCCACAGATTTGGAGCTTTGTCACTCAGCACTGAAAAATACCACATTGAAAAGAAAGCCTGATCTTCATGCTGATCATGATAAAAGGTTTGAAAAAAAAGATGGAAAATATATATATATATGTAACCCTAGTTTCTGCATTAAGCCCTATGTGGGTGAGGTAAGGCCATAGTTGGTTTTATTTTAGTGCACACATTTCTTTTTTTTCTGTAAGAGAATTCATTTTCTTGTTCACCCTTCCTGGAGCCAGGGATATTCCACAGCACACAAATGATTTTGTCACCAATTCAAGATGTCAGAACTCACTTCTGTCTTAGAACAATACTGTATCCTGGGATCCTTCTACAGCAAAATGTTTTTATGCTAAAAATAATTTTTGAACAATTACATTTGCATTGGAATCAAAACTTTATTCCTTTCCTTATCTTCACTTCAATCCCAACCAATTCCAGCACTTTTAAATGTGAAAATGTAAGATGCGTATCAGCCTTCATACACCCCCGGCATCAGGGTTCCCTTTCCTGCTGCCTTCCTGCAGGTCCTTGAGCAGAGGGCACAGCCCTAATATGTGAATTTTGGACAACTTTACCCTTTACAACATGAATACCGTGATAAGAATTATCTTAGAAGACGCAGAGAGATGTGGGTTCAGTAAGGAACAGTTTATCTAGTTCCTCTGTTCCTTTGAAGCGCTATGCAAGCTATTCATAGCAAAGACCTCATACAGTATAATAAGCAACACGAACAATATTCAACACGTTGTGCTCGTGCCAGTGCCAGGAAACGTTGCTAACGAGGCCAGATTGTTATACTTTTTGCTGCAGCACGTATGCTTAAAGATTAAAAAGTTCATGAAGATCACTAGAGCGAGTAAACTACCAGCCAGAACAACTGCGACTGAAAACACGGGCAACTCTGGCCATCCAGCAGTGCATTCCTCAGCGACAAGGCAGAGGTGAAGGACAAGGCAATATACTGCAAAATGAACAGAGAAGTCTGATAAATGCTGATAATGGATTTCTTCTGCAACTTCAGGGTCATCCCGAAGCACAAAATACTCAAATTAATTTTGCTGCTACCTTAATTTCTGCTGGAATACAAACCTTTGATACTCACTGCTAAAATTCAGTTACCTATTGAAGCAACTTTGAACCACGAATGAATTCTTTGTACGTGGAGCAATATTTTTTGAGCAACTGGAATACCTATGGAATATCCGCTAAAAAATACTGTTTTAATTGGGCTGAAAACAGGAGCACGGTTTATATTTTAACATTTTGATATAGCCAGAGAACATACTAAGAAATGAAATTCCCATAAAACATTAATTGTATGTTTAAATAAACACTATTTAAATAATCTGTTTTAATTTAGCAGCCATATTTAGTAACTGTAGTTATCTCCAGGTCACTTGTAGTGACATATTTGAGTTCCTATATACTGCTCCAGGCAAAAAAAATAAATAAAACCGTAAGACTTTTTGGGCATGTGACATCCTGAACAGGAGGCATTCAGACAATGTCTTCCATGTCTTTACCTCGTTCCCAACCCCTGCTATTGTACAAGCTCCAACACAGCAACCTACTATGACAGGAGAAAGATGATAGTTTCTCTGAGATGGCCTTAGAGCAAAAACTCTAAAAAAGAGGGTAATACTGCATTCTTGTTGTTCTGCTAAAGTTAGAATATCCAAGGACTTGAATGGGAGAGAAAGCTGTCTACTTCAGAAAAGAACCTAGAAAAGTCAATTGAAAATAAGAGACTAGTAGGAAAATATTTAGCCAATACAGTTTCACAAAATAAATCAGTAATTTTTTTCAGCAAATAGGACCAAGTGGGAGAAGTTGCCTAAATGTGAAGTTAAAATGATCTTATTGTTTGACAAGAAAAGTAAATCTCTCCTTGAGTTGTCACAGTAGTGAAGACATCCATGAAATGTCTCCCTAGGATGTAAATATCAGTGAGAGGAAAAAGACAGATGGATAGCTTCCATCTACAACAAGAGGAAAGAAAAAGGAAATTTTCTTGGATTTGGTCTTTTGGTCTCCTGAAAGTGCTAACTGATAAGAGTGATTATAAAAAAGATATACTAATTTGAACGCAGGTGAAGCTTTTCTCCAGTGATAACTGCAAACAATGTTTTCGCAATCCTTCACAAAGTTTTGGTTGGCAACTGAACCCCCAGATCTTTCCAGCAATCTCTCTCCTCAGTCTTGAAGAACACAAATGGATCCTCGGGAAGATGTGTGAATAAAAATCACTGCACTAAGTGCTTTGTTCTGAGTTTTTTTTGTTTGCTTTTTTTTTTTGTTTTCCTGCTACATATATATAAGGCAAGTTGCCTACATACATATAGGCAAGTTGCCTAATGCAGCTCTCTACCTGCTCTCCCCACAGAGATTCAAGTGAAAAATAAGAGGAAGGCAGGCTGGATATTTGACTCCAAGTTCCTCCATATACAGTGTGTAGCTGGAGCACTCAAGAGCACCGCCAGCAAAGAGCTTACCAGGAGCCGGAGTTTGTCAGGCTTCGATCTACAAATGGCAATGACAAAGACTGAGTTGTCCTCAGCACCTACTGCTTAGGCTTTTGAGACACAGGAATCAGAGCAAGATGCCTCTCAGAGCAGAAAAGCAACAAATAAATAAATAAAACAAGAAGAAACAGATATTGCTCATCTCTTTTGATTATGCAGGCCTCTTTCAGCCTCTTGGTTTTCTGTGGAAGGAAGACAACTGAACCATAATGAAAAGGAGGATATGTCATTTTTTAATGTTTAAAATAGATTTGTTTTATAGCAAGTAGATCTCCTATTTGCATCGCAACACTAGAAAAGTATTCTTAACATTTGTAACAATTTAGAAACAACAACAAAAAAAGTGCAAACAAATTTTATCTTGATGCATTTTTAAAAAGTATTTAGAAGAAAATTTGACTGTGTGCTACCCAATGCACAGTCTTTTAAAAATCTGATGCAGCTGAGAAGTGGTGAGGTTTGGGGGGATTTTTTTTAAGATAGGAATTAAAGCAGTAGCACATTGTGGTAGAATAATTAATAAAATCATCGAATCACACCGATGAAAAGTACAGAAAAACATATTCCTGTCTTACCAACCTTGCATTTTTAACTGAAATCAGGCTTTTTTTTTTTTTTTTTTTTTTTTTTCCATTAGAATGGACTGGCCACTGCTGGTTTTTTGGTGTTGTGTTTTTTTTTTTGTTGTTTTGTTTTTGGTTTTGTTTTTTTCCCTGACAGTGGCAGGGAAACTAACCTAAGAACACTGTTACTTTCCTGACGTGGTGTTTAGAGTAATTATTAATAAGCTGCCCTACACCATGGTCTTTTAGCCACCATTTTACACTAATGCATCACGTTGTAAATATCACTGTACCATCAGGCTATATTAGCATGCTGTCTCATCAAATGATGTATGATCTACATTGTATTTTAGATCAATTTTAATATTTTGAAAGCCCAGAAGGGTTACTCCCGGAGGCAGGATGACTGACCGATCAATGTGTTGACAGCAGCAAAGTGAACCAGCCTTACTGGCTTTTAGTCCAACCGCATGTGTTTGGGCAAGAGATACAGGATAATCAGTAGTTTTATCTGGGGATTAACTTAGTCAGAAGATTCCAAAATTAGACAAAGGCTAAAAAATGTGAGTGGAAACATCTGGGCACCTAATTTGAGCATCTCCTACTACAAATAACCAGCCAGTGTAACTGAATAAGCACACAATTTCATTAAGCATATAGCGAGTCTCTGCGCACACTGAACAGTGAGATATGCGAATTGTGCTTCTGGATACACGTGCCTCGGTCATTATTTGCAGTACACGTGCCTCTGCTAAAGCCTAGCTCTCAAACAGAAGAGGCTGCCAATCAGGCCAACTTTGCTATTTTATAACTTCTACATGTGGGTATACACTTTGCTATCTGTAGGCAGTAAACAATGAAAATATATCATGCTTGTGGGCCACTTTTTCCCTGCAGGAGGTGGTTTTGTCTGGTGTTGTGCAAACCTCCCCAGTGGTACAGACTGATCACAGCAGCGGCTTTGCGTTCCCTGAGCATGGCAGTGGGAGGCAGGGATGTCCCAAATGCCTCTGCTGGTGCTTGGCTTCTGCTTACAAGTATTTGCTAACCACGCAGGACATTCAAACCCCTTTAAAAGAATGTTAAGCATCCTCAGTTCTTGTCATAATGAAATCTCAACAGAAGTTAAACAAAGGGATGACAGTACAAGTAGCAGTTAACTTGCAAACTGCTGTAGGAAAATGCTTTGTAAGAAAGCTGCACTGCTTTTTTGAAAATGAACTGGTTTTGATGAATTCAGAGAGGAAGCTGGTGGCAACGACGTTAATTCACATCTCTCCATTCCCACTCCAGTTCCGTATATCTAAAAATGTAATACTTCCTTAAAAAAAGGCCATTGACATAGCATTCTTGATGTTACTAGGATTGCTAAGTATCTGAAGTAACCCCAACTGTATATCACATTACACAGATAATGAGTCTAACTATTCACTTCAGAATTGAAAAACAAACAAACAAACAAAAAAACCACCTACAAGGTGGTACTCTTATAATACTCTTATAAGACAAGCCCAGGTCTCACTGGCTGACTCTAGGTCAATAGATTGCCTGAATATGGGTTCATACAGTATTTTTTGTGAGGCCACAGTAACTTATCATTTGTGATGTGTATAAGCAGCCTTTCTTATGGATGATCATGTTGCTTAAGTTTTACACATGCATGTATGTATACATAATATAGGTACACACCCGCACACCCCAAGATGCCCAACTGTGGAAGGCAGGAAGAAGTCCACTGGTCAGCAAATCTGGGAGATCTTCCTTGGTCTTCCTAAGGCCTCCTATGTATTTTGAGCAATTATCAAACAGGTAGCAATATGAACGTTACAATGTAATTAAGCTCTATGAAATAAATATCTATTACAATGTAATTGCTGACTTTTAGCTGACTGGCTATTTACCTTCCTTCTCAGTAAGGTCACAACCATATACCTCAACCTTCTTATTATATGGCAGGTCTGCTTTGTAGGCACTCTTCATCTGTGCCTAAGGCTGTGTGGCAAATGAAGGTCCCCCAAATGCCAGCTACATGCAAAGGAGGCAGGGAGCTAAGAAAGAAGGTGTCCACTGCAACCACCAATACTGAAAACTATTAATCCTTCTTTAAAAGTAACGCAAAAACATCATTTCCTGTAGTTTATAATCCTACGTAACATTTGGATAAAACATAAAATCTTCTTCTGAAGGTACTAGCATTCAGAGAAAAGTACGTGCTTGATGACCTGATGCAGACAGTCTTATTCCAGTCCCTTCTAAGAGTGGATAATTTCATTAAGTGATTACTGCTTACATACCCAATTAAGAAGAGAGAAAATATGGAGCAACTTGCTTTAAGGGCTTTATAGGTGAAGAAGTACTTGTAGTTAATATGACATATGACAAGCAATTAATCCAGCCAGGCCACAACTAGAATCCTAGCTTAAGAGGGCTTAAAAAAATAGAAATAAAATAAAAAGAAACGAAAGAAAAAACCTAATCTGCTAATCTGTTACATTTTCTATAAATATTAACATTTGTCAAAATGGAGCAAACTAATTACAAACGTTGGCTGATAATTTTGAAATATCAGCCACCCACTCTAAAGCAAAAGTAGGGTATTTGAAATGATGCAGCCAATCTAGCCCAGAACATCCTTCTTGAATTTTTAAATCTGGAATCTTCTGAACCATAACCTAAGCGTTGGCATCTCTTTCTCTGGTAACTTGTAAAAATATTAATGAGAGCCAAGCTTTAGTAAACAGTGAAGGATAGTAAGTCTGGAAGAACTGATTAATTAATATATGTACACATACGTGTATATATCTATATATTTTTAAAAGAAAACAAGGCAGCATTAGTGTTATTCATGTGCTGGAAGTATATCAGATGATTGCCAGGTGATCTGCCCAAAAGGAGATCTTAAAAGTCTATCAGCTGCAGCAGTACTTACTAATTTCTGTAGAAGATTAAAAGTAACAATAAATTCTTTTTTTTTCCTTCACTTTTATACTGCGCACTCACAACTTGCACAATGTTTTCCTTGGTATCTTGTATTTTATAATATTTCTGTCTTCCCAGTTGAAAAGTACGGCCCCCAAAGAAACGTGAAAGAAGCTGTTATTTACATCTATTCAAAATTCTTAAACAGCAGAGCTTTAAAAAGGATCAAATTAATGAGGATATTTTCTTCTCATTCTGGTATAAAAATATTTTTTCTCATTTATTTGAATACTCAGCCAAAATAGTGCACAGTAGTATCTATATGGAGGAAGCCATAGATAATTTTAAATTTAGGTCAGGAAACATGCCCATTCTATCTGCTACTTCTCAGTTTGTAGTATCAAATTATGCAAAGAAAGGTCACAAGAACTATAACACAACAACTGCAATTCATAACAAAAGCTATGTCCTACAATGATAAGTATAACAGCAAGGTATATAATTAAGAGTGGCTATAACAGCAACATATAAATTAGATAATTATGGATTAAGCAGTCCCTTGGAGGATTCTCTCTTGCCCTAGAAAACGTATAACAAGCTCCTTAGATAGAAGGCAATAGCAATTAAGTATTTGAGGGAGAAATAGGACTATAAAGAAAACCAAAAACCAACACACAGTAAGAGGAAAACTTTAATTTACAATCTAAATGTGGGTCTCATTTTTTTGTAGTTTATTTTAATACGCTTACTGGTACAGTTTCCACCCATTAAATCTGCTGACATCTGTTGGCTACAGAGCGCATGTCAGATTATCAAGAAGTGCAATATCAAATAAACACGAGCTTCTTCTTAAGGTGACAGTATGGAGATGCAAAACACTGCAGCTATTATCAGTTGTTGTTTTTTTTTCCTTTCTTGTATCAATTTAATAATCCCAGGTGCCCTGGACACCAGACATACAATAATCTTCATAAATCCTAATTCACAGCCATACCATCTGTCAAAAATATTTTTATGTCTCCTAATAGATATGCTACATAATTGCTTTCACAGTAGGACAAAAAAACATGGTTGTGCTAATTTGCTTTACCAATGGAATAGCTCATTATCAAAAATAACCCCACCACATTACTGGAGTTTCCAGCACTCTTCATATATCAAAACTAACCTTTCCATTTGGTTACTTTCTATAAGCTTAAATTCCCAGTGAAAGCAGATAAAGATTGAATTATCTGGAAATTGTACTATAATAATGGAAAACCCACAAGCATGAAAAAAATAAGACCATAATATCTGTTTCTATTACAATGGTGTTGCACTGTTAAAATTAGCTTTGCATTTCATAGTCACAAAGAGACTAATTTCTCGGTCCCGCAGAGTGCTAAGCATTTTGGCCTCCATCCAGAAAAGCACTTAAATGCACGTCTAACTTTTAGTTCATGAGCCTGAAGCAACTTCAGTGGGATTGTACATGCTTGATTAGGCCCAGAGCACTCATTACCCTGCAGGACGACCAGTCTCCCTAGGACAAACCTGGCAGCAGGAGATGACCCTCCCAAGCCTCTGTCTACTGCCAGTGGGCAATGGAGAGGATGCTTCACATGGGGACTGTTCAAAGCAGGAGCTTCTGTTCCTACCCTTTGCAGCAGAAGGATAAACTTTCAGACGAAAGCTGAAAACACCTTTCCTCCAACAAATTTCTAAATATCTGCAGTTCCTCTGACAGCACTACATGCAATGAGAAAACCTCGTAAAACAATGCAGACTGCTGGTACTGCAATTTTTATGGGAGGTTCTGGTAAATGTTGCTAGCTGCAGCAAGATGGTCTTGTTTCAATCTTTTATTTGTACAGTACTTTACATAAAGTAAATAATATTATACAGAAATTTGTATTGGAGAATTCAATAATTGTACAGAAAACAACTCCAGTAGTACCTAAGTGGGAAATTCCAAAGATGATGACAGTTACAAAAAGTACTCCAGAAAACATTTTGTTCAAAAATCAACCTCAGCTTCATTTCCCTTTTGACTAAGGAAGTGACCTATGAACAAAGTATTACTTTATTCTTCTTTAAATCACATTTCTGAAAGCACTTGTTCATGTTCCACGAAGTTGACATCTATTAAGATGTCAAACAGATAATATTTAAAAACAAAAGCAAGTTTCCAGAAACTGAAAGATTCAGTTGAAGAACTAAACACTTTTCTGTTCAACTACACACAACAAATATCTGGTACTACTTTGCAGTTGAACAAATATCTTTTAACACACTGCACTGTGTTTATCAAGTATTTTTGTTCTAATGCTAACAAGCTTATTATTTCAATTAATGTTCTATGTCTCAATGACATATTGAGTAGGCAATACAATGTTTTTCCAGTTTTGCTAAATTGGTAGATTTCTGCCACAAATTTATAAAATCATACTCATTATTGTAAATGGAAATACTGCTTTCCTAATATCCCAAATTATCCATTTCATCTGATGATCCTCAGTTACTATATTTAATTTGAAAAACTGAGAACTCGTTTCAGTAATTGTGAAGTCCATACACCCAAATCCAGAGACTGGAATTAAAATGTATCTTAATTTAGTTGATGTTTTCAATTTGTACAAACATTTTTGTGACATACAAGTCCTTCAATATAAATATTAAAATAAATATATAATTTCATGGTAATATCTGATATTTTATTTTGAAAATTGCTTGTTTTCTACAACTCATAAACACTTAAAATCCATAATATTATACAAGTTCCTATTTTTCGGAATCCCCACAGAACTGAACAAACCATGGATGCTATAATAACCAGCAGTTCAACCTACCTAGGAACACCACATTAAGGGAAACCATGTTTGTGTAGTAACAACAATACCAACACATTTTAGTGCCTCAGAATTGCAGGACTTCAGTGGCAAAACACCTTGCTCAAATGTGCATAGATATAGAAAGCAGACTAAAGTTTTGATGAATGAAAGATTTCTGTATCAGGACCAGTTTTCAATTTACAATTAAAAAATAGAACTCTAGAACACACCCACACACACATTGAGTGTTCTTGGATGAGCAACATCAATGCACACATCTCTGATATACCAAGGGACTTAGCAATAATATATATTACAATGTCATTAAGAAGAGAGAGATGGAGACAGAGTTAGTTACAAGGTTACACATGAGAAAGAGAGAGATAAAGAATGGGTTAAGAAACAAAAAAAAAAAAAGGAAAAAGGAACCTCAAAAGCATAAAAATACAAACAAAATGTTTTATAGTTATCTTGCACATATCTAAGACTATACAGCAATGGAAAACAGGCTCATACTCATTGCAAAAACATTTTCAGAGGAGGTGGAGAAGAAAAATACGTGTACACCATATGCAAAAATCTTCCGGAAAGCCCTCTTTGGCATACAGAGATTAAATATTAAATAAACCAGATGAAGAAAAAGAAGTCCAGATTTACAGCCACACAGTACTGAAACGGAAAACAAATACACAATAAAGACAGTCTATTATACTCACACATTTGCAACATGTAACGTATAGCGGTAACTGGGGAAATAAATAACTTATGTAAACGTTTGACATTTTCCATCACTGCTCACTACACTAATACTGGTATGCAATTCATTAACACTCTAGCTACAGTTTCATCCTTGCAAATCTCAAGTATAAAAATAAAATTAGCAGCAATAGCACACAGCCCAGCCTCCCCTTCTTACTGTTTCTTTTTCCAATCAATATTGGTGGCCTTGACAATATTGTCATCTAATTACTAGTAATGATGCTTTTGTGATAGATGGCAAGAAAGGCTGAGTAGGCACTTAGTCTGCAGAGGATGGGAATGTATGGAGACCTTCTCCTGCAGGACATTCATACTTCTCAAATGATCTGCTATCAAAGTTTCAGCATGCATGAGTAAAGACATAATTTCCTACCTGTGAAGGTTGGCTGTAGGTTGGTCTGGTCTCTGGAAATGAAGTTTTGTCCTTTGACTCTCTGTTTTGATCTTCAGCTGTCTCGCCTAGCAAAGAAAGAAAATACCTATTAAATCACTGAAATCCTTCACGTGTTATAGGGAATAAGAAAAGATCTTGAGTTTCCTCAAAATCAAATAGTATAGTTTCTTGGGAAAGGGAGAACTCTGTTGCCACATTTATATTTTACAGCTTTGAACATGAGAAAAAAACACTAAGTAGTGGTCTGTGAAAATCGGGAGTAAATCTGTCTCAATTAGTTGAAGTGAAAAATACACAGAAACAAAGAAAAAGAAAGAAAATAACAATAATAAAAAGAGGTGCCCCAATTTTTGAACACTTAGGATTGACCATTAAATTCTAATAATGGCAAAGTGTCAAGCAAAGGAGATATAATGGTGCAAAGGCCATACCTGGTACAAGCATCAGTCACGTCCCTCCAAGTCAAGCTAGGAGGACATGTGCACGGTTATTCTATCCTCATTTACAACCTAGTTTCTGTACAGGAGATATCTGTGCATGATACACAGATGCAGCATACACAGAGAAATTCCCTGGTTTTGGCCATACAGGTAAAATGACTACTGGGCAGGCTGGACATAAACTTCATCCCATTGCATGGACGTGGCTACCCCCTTCTAGGATTTTACAGATGAGACATGATCCAGTTCAACCCAAAAGCTGCAGCTGGTACCAATCTAGGATGGGCAGATCACAGCAGTAAACTAGAGGCAGAGTATTTATTTTAGAGAGAGAAGTTACACCAGTAATTTTATTAAAAATGCAAAGGCAGTAAAACAAAAAAGCAGCATTTCTTAGATATGGCAAAAAAAATCTACCTAACTTATTTCTCTAATCGTCTTTGACTGTGGGATGTCGTACAAGAAACTGTAAAAATCTTGTGGATTATTTCTTTATGCTGTTAGTGCAACTCAGCAAATAGTTGGTAAGAGGAGACAACTTAGAAAGATGAAAAAAGATTCAGTTGTGTCATTCTGGTCTTATTTTTATTTGAACTGATGGTGCTTTCTGTAATGGATTATTTTGGAAGCCTGTCTTCTTAAAAAGTCCTGCTGCCACAGTTCTAAATGAAGGGGTTCAAGTTACTGTACTCCTCTGCTAAGCCTGTGTTTTTAGCTTTCCTGTGCCATTTTCTCCAGAGGTTTGGTTAGAAGTGGTGCACCTGGCAGAGGCCACCGTGAACAGCAGCCAGCTTCTGCCCATGCCCAGTCAGCCTGGAAGCTGGTGGCAGCCCGGTCTGTGCGTGCTTGCACCAAGCTGTCACCTACCCCTGAGGACCCCTTGTTAGTCCCCTGGGTACACTGCGATATTTGGAAAAGTACCTTATGAAATCTAGCAGTAGTGTTTAGTCATCGGGTATGTTTTTAGTACTCTAGGATAATTCCTAACAGTGTCAGGAGCATCAAGAGTGAATGTGTTACAGGTCACGAATGCTTACTAACTCCACTAGTGTCTACGCCTTTCTAGAACCTTCCTAGAGTTGAAAAATGCTTCTCAGCCTGTAGATCTCTACATAAAATACTCCAAAGTACGTGCATTCATATCATCTCTTTAAAACAAAGATAAAAGTGTGAGGGGCAGGGAGAAGTGTGAAAAAAGTGGGAAGAGAACACAGGAGAAGGGGAGTCTGATCACCTTCAGTTCCTCCTCATGATACTGTGAAAATGTGTAAGCACCTATAAGATTATGATATAAGTAAGCGCCATGAAAATAGACCATGTCAACCGATTAGTTTACATATGTACTGAAGTAGAGGTCTGCAAAGAAAAATTATTAGAGGTCTTGTCAACGCCATCTGCAATGAAATATTGCAAAAACCTGGAGAGGCATGAAAACAGTTGGCAGATGTATGAAGAGGAGAATAAAACATATTTTTGGTACATTTGCTGTGGATGAGAGTGCAAACAAGTGGAAATCGTAGCAAACTGAGGCTAGATCAGCTTCTCCAGAAGTGAGGCTGGTTGAGCACTTGGATCAACTGCTTCAGGAAGCAGTGGAATGCCCCCCTCTAAAGGGCTGTGGAGAGAGGCTGAAGAAACATCTGTTACGAACGGCTTCAGCCCCGCCAAGACAAGGAAGATGAATGACCTTTTGTATTCCCTCCCAGTCCTGTGCTCTACAAAAGATGCAGGAGGAAAAACACAGGATACCCCTCCCTGAGATCACAATTTGTCAAGGGAACAGGCAAATGCTGGCTGCACGGAGACTTGTGAAGATGCAAGCAGACTGCAGCAGGCTGGACAAAGGCTAAGCAAGTGTGTAAGGGACAAGCCAGGTAGCCTGTCCATAGGAAAAAGACAGCCAACAGAAATCAACGAGAGGACTCATATTGGGTAAAGTTGGGAGTACGCAGAAGCATACTGAAAGAGTTACGCTGGAGATCTAAGAAACACATGAACCAGCTTCTTCCTCCTCATTCTTACATACTGTTCCTGAAGAAGCATTTGGAAGTTTTTATATTTGAAGAAACAAAAGACCTAATTGATGTGTGTTGGTGCTATCCAGAATATACTTTTTTCTTTTTTTCTTATGATTGGTTTTCCTTAAGATGAAAAGAAATCATTGCTTGAAATCAGGACCAAAAGGTCAAAAACGTAAAAACGTTCACAGGAAAAGAGGAATAAGAACAGCTCATTGGGAGAGAAATTAAACATTTTTTTGACTTAGAACCTTGACATCCAACTCCTATAGGTGGGAAGAGCATGGTATCTGGTGTTTCACAACTTGGATTGACTTTGTAAACTGAACTTTAATGCAGATCTTGTTAACAAAAGAAAAAAAAAAGTGCAAATGAGAAATCCTCAACATGTTCCCATATTTTCAAGGTATATGGTCCTGCAAAGATAACCCATGAATCTTCACATAGATTAGTATTATTTGACTTAATGGAATTATTTTAGCTACCTAAGACATCCACTAGGATAGTTTTCTAGAGGAAAAATACTATTTTTGGTGTACTTCTTTGACAGCGTCCTTTCTCAAATATCCAAACAGGTTAATTAACCTTATTATCACTCTTATTTCTACTAGCCCAAGTGATGAACTGACTTTCACATACGTCCTCAGTCCCAGCCTCTCCCAGGTCTAACAGTTTGCAGCCAATCGTGCTTGCTATAACCAACGCATCTGGTCTCACCACACCCATTTTTTTTGTTCAGCTTGCCTCACTTCTAATCTCTTCCTTCACTGCAAGTCAAAGTTTCTCTTCCCTCTTCGGTCTCTGCCTCTCAAATGCTTCCCCCTCTGATCTGGTTTTCCTCTTCTCTGCTGCAGCCCTACAACCTTCTTTCCTTGTGTATCTAGATGTTAGGAAGGCAGATAACGGTGAATGTTGATCAGACAGACAGCCCCTTAGAGCAGACCTTTGGGAGCAGGAACTAAGATGGGGTCTTTCGTGCACCTTACACACCCAGGTTTGCCATTTTAGACTGAAAGAAAAAAAATACACAATTCTGATTTAAATGGGTATGTAATTATAATTTTGCCAAACTAAGCAACTGAAATCTGGCTCTGAAAAAATCAAGAGCACATAACGTTATTCGGCAGGGCTACCAGCTCGCCTCCGACCCCCCCGTCCAGTCTTTCATCAGAACTGAATAGCAAATCTGTTCACAGGGCCAGAGGGACCACTGTAATCATCCTGCCTAACCTCCTGTATAAATATAGGCTATAAGATTTCTTGAATTAATTTGTTTGAACTAGAGCAAGTTTAAAGCTGTATTTTAATTAAGAGATAACAGGCAAAATGATTCATTTTACAAGACAATTAGATTCCTGGCTCACATATCCCTTGGTTTAAAAGCATTATGCAAAGTTTTAGTCATAAAACTCCTATTAAAAAATGAAGTCATGTACCTAAAATGTCATATACTACTCAGAGAATATAAGAATTAGAAATGAAGGGATGCTGTGTGCAGTGTAATATGGTTCAAACATCAGCCACATAATCCATGACACGCAGGACATCACTGGGGGAATTTATCAGGAAAAAAGTCATGCTCATTCCTGTAAAATATTCCTTTACTTATCAATAGAAATATATTTTCATGTTTGAAAGGAGAGCAGTAGACATTTATCCTACTATCCAGATGAGGATGTACTTCAAGTCCTCAGTCTTGTTTTTAAGCTACGTGAAGCCTCTTGCAGGTCCAAATGAATGATGTTGCACTCCAAGGTCAGATACAGGTTTTTCCTTCCTCTGAGCTGGTGCTGGATTTGCACCAACCCTCCCCAGGTTTCACTGGTACCTTCTTTTTCCATGACCTGCAGACAGGTGCTGCCCAGGAAAGAAACACACAGCCTAGTCTACAGTATGTACTCTGTATGTCCCCCTGTCTTCTCTCAGATTTTTTGGCATCTTCAAAAATCGGCATTTACCTTCTTATCTGGACCTCAGCAAACTCTTGTATATAAAGGTTCAACCACAAGTTTGGCTTCTACTCAACAAGGAAGTGGGGTTTCTATTTATACTCTTTCCTCTTCCAGCATTTTGTCATCCTCAAGTTGTGTAGTCTCTTGATCAACAGACAGCATTTAGAAGTCTATCCTACCCTCAACTTAGAGAACAAAAAAAGAATTGTAAATACATGTTAAAGTTCTCTGTAACTTGGTCTGCCATTTGTCCTGCTCTGTGCAAGAATCCTGTGAGAAAGTGAACCATGTGCAGCACAGCAAGCAGTAACTAGATACCAAATACAGAAATTTCCACGTCATATTCAGCTTCAAAAGGAAGACGGTTATTTTCCATTATACTTTAGTTAGTTGCTTAACTATTTCTTGCCTGTCAGTATGTTTTCTATCCTACCTAAAATTGGCAGGATTCTAGTATTCTGGCTTCTGCTTAGAAATAAAAAGGCAAACAGTTCTAAGAAAGTAGGATCTGAAAATGGGGTGAGCTGATGCTGTGGATATATAAAGGTTTTAATGCTGTTTCTTAACCCTCTTTCCTACTCGTAAATCTTCCCCTCCTTCCCTCAGATAAGGAAGGAAGACACCAGACACACCAATTTTAAGTCAATAACAGAACTTCAAACTTCAGTTCATCAACAGTTTCACCACTATAACACTATCAATCTAGGGAGGTGTTTAGGAAGTAGTGAAGTTCCCTCTCCCCTCTGATCATCTGACTCTCAGGTCTGCCTACAATCTCACTTGTGTGCAGAAGTGTGGTTTGATAGTATCGCTTTTCAGTCCTGCTCTTCTCTCAGCCTCATTTAGCAGCTTCCGGCGACTTCTGCTTCCATTGGTTTCCAGATCCAAGCTTTTTTAGTAAAAACTTCCTCTTCTCCTTTCTCCGTGCACACAACACACGAGTAATCAGCAATGGATGCCAAGTTTCTGCTGTTCTCCTCACTGTCATTTCCATCCTCATACCTTGTCTCAATAGCCATGGTTCCTTTTAAGAAGAGTTCATAGCCACATTTAGCACCAAAGAAGAGTGCAGAGCTGCCACTACAGAACATCAGTCAAAGATGTTTTCCATGTATATATTTCCATATGTAATTTTTCCAGGCACCACTCGCCCACTGAATGAGCCATGGACTGTAATGGGGTGGTTCCAGGGAACACAGCTGGCAGTATCCAGAACTTTGGAAATCTTTGCTAATGAGTACATATTGTATACAAATATAGCAAAGTGGATTTTTTTTTTTATTTGATATTTGCTGTTACAGATTAATCTAACACTCGCTGATTCACCTGAATCAAATAAGGCACTGACCAGGTGCTGTCCTCTTCAAAGCATGAGACATGACATGGACGGATGGGTGGTTCTTCTCTTTTCTTAAAGTAGGACTAGCATTTTGTATAGCATTAGTGCTGTACAACCTATACATTAACTCTCGTTAGCTTCTATGTATAGTTGGCAAAACAATGAGGTCATCCTAATTTCAGGTCACCTCATCCTGGTTTCATATTAAAGCTTTTCATATTAACAGCAGTTTCATTTCAACGAGCTAATAATACCTCCTAAAAATCCAATATATCAGCAAAAAGAATCTCCACATCTGCAATTTTCAACAAAACAAAAGTTTAAGAGTTTATGCTGCATAGGGGTAAAAGAGAAGGAAGTCTGAGTAAGCCCACGCTAAAGCACAGGTCTGTGTTAGTCTAAGCAGGCCCACACTAAGGTTTTGGCAGCCCAATGTGGAATTTTAACAGTGCTTTTACAGCTGGATATTACGGGGTCCTATAAATGAACCTTTTATCAGTAGTAAAACTTACCCGTATCTACCCTAGTTATTCTGATGAACCATGAGAAAATGTGTATAAACTTTGCAGTGTGAGGACCCAGAAAGACTGATTTCTTCAAACTTGTAAAAAGGGAAGGGGGAAAACGTTACAAGGTAAACATTATCCTAAATGTTCTTGCATTTGCAGACATGAAACTAAAAGGTCCTGTCCCTTATTAAGAGGAACAGCAAATCAAACCTCTGCACATGCCACCAAAGATTATAGCAGCGCAACTCCAGATTTCTACCTGGCTGCATTTTGGTACACCATCCTTCTGTACATGATCTTAATGCTGAGTCTCCATCTTGCTGAACAATTATGTCACAGTCTTCTCAACCCACATCCCACTATCAAGACCACAGATCAAACACTCCCCAACAGACTTTTTTTTCCAAGCTGAAGCTCTTAGAAGATGGCAACAGAAAAAACATTACAAGAGTTTCTCATGTATCTTCTGTAGAGTTTCAGTATCACAGATCTACATACTGTTAAATTTGCAAAAAGCTTTTTACTTCTTTGTTTTTATTTTTTATAATTTATATCCAGCTTCTTGAAGTTTGACTTCTTTCAAAGCTTTCCTGGGTCCTAAGACAATGGACCAAACAGCTTAAAACCAAATTAATCATCAGCCACTTCACTGAGACTAAAACATTCCCTCTCCCTGCAGTTACCTGGCTTTCTTTTAGGGGTGGTGAGGTGTTTGAGAAAACTGATTAATTTAAATATTCAACAAAATCTTGGTTGGGAGGGATCCCTGGAGGTCACATTAGTCCAATCTCCAGTTCAGCACAGAGCTAACTTCAAAGTTAAACTATGTTGCTCAGGTCCTTGTCCAGATGAATTTTTAAAGTCTCTGCAGATGCAGATTCCTTAGCCTCTCAGCTCTCATTTAAATCTATCCCTTTACTATCTGCTCCCTCCAGCCCACAGACACATTCAAATAAAGCTGTAGAATTCATTCAGTGATGTATTGTTTCCTCCTTATGTTTTTTTACCCCCCATTTAAAAACAAACAAAACAAAACAAAAAATTTACGATACTTCCATGTCGAGCAAAAAAGAAAGGCTAAGGATTAGTCCCACTCTGTTTTATGCTTCCACGCAAGTACTTTCCCCATTATGCTCTCCTACCAACCTTTCTACGTGGCCCACAAGAACACTGAATACCCTCACCACTTTCAGCAGACCTCACTCATCCATTTTGCTGTTTGGAAATCCCATTCTTGAGTTTGCTACCCTGTATGTTGCCACATCTTTCTTACTTTGTTATCAGCGTATTGCCCATGCCTAAGGGAGACCTTCACAACTATTCATGGCTCTTCCTGTGTTACTGCTACAGATACTGCTTTATGGATAAACCACAGCATATCTTTTATGTTTTAGCATTTTTCATGTTTTTTGCCCCCCCCCCCCCCCCCCCAAAAAAAAAAAAAATCTACAAAACTGCCCGGAAGGCATAGATTAGATGCCACAGGCCAGTCTCCACATGCATTCGGTTGTGCTTCTTGACATTCCTAGAGAATCTTCAATTCTTCCTGTCACTTTACTGAGGAAGTAAGCTATCTAATCTACATTTTTAAAAGTTTTTTTAAAATATATATATAAATTAATTACTTCTTTCTTTAGATTTACTGTTTACATAGTCACTGAGAATTTACTGTCGTGGTCATCTAGACCAGCTCAACCATCCTAGAATAACTAGGCTGTGTTACGGTTAAGAATAAAACAAGAAGTCCCTTAAGTTGTATATGTTTGGGGAAATTTAGACTTAAATTATATTATCTCTTTGCTTTTCATCTCACCCTCAAATTTGCTTCTTGGCTAGTGACTTAGCATGATCCAACTTTGTTATATGGTGAGTCTGGTATGCAGCAACAGCAAAAGCAGCAGCAGTTTGAAAGCCAGACTTTCTCCTAAGGTTACAGTCTTTTCACAAATCCTTTTTGCTTTTTCAAGGGAGGGAGGTAAAGATAATATTATTTGCCTTTATTTGTTCTATGTCTCTTGCTTAACTCCATCTTTACCTTTGAGGAGGATATGACAGACACGATCATCACAATCCCTCCTGCATTTTCTTACTTGAATTGGAAGGACGATAAGTCTAAACTCAGAACAATAAAAGCCTTTACCTCTTCAGTTCCTGTTAAGTGGCAAAAGACTACAGGGAAACAGTAACAATAAAAAACTTTGCTGAAGACAATAAATAGCAGAGCTCAAAAGTATACAGTTGGTGAGCAAGCTCCCCTCAGAAACATTTAGCAGTATCATTTTCTTGTTACTAGTTCAACTAACCAATAAAACTTATCTCAGAAAGAAACATTTATTATAACACTCAGGTCTTCGCTATGAAATTAAGATCATTTTACTATCCTCATTTCACTGTAAAGTTAAGGCTCCCCCCCTGCTGTATTCAGGGTACACTTCTGAAGGCAATCCAAGCCAGAATGAAAACAGCACTTTCAAGCCCACTTTGGTCAGGACAGAAGAGCATTTTCCTAGCACTTAAAAATCTGCAATGTGGTCTGCCTGTTCAGTCAGACACTGAACTTGCATGCCAATAGGGCCAGCAAGCATTGAAATGATTTGCCTGACAAAAATTTTGGTGCTGATTGTCTCATATTTGCATGTGAAAGTTGCTACATAAATGCAAATTATGTTAGAAAACCTGATGTAAATGTAAATTTAAGCTGCTTTCCTAAGGAACTGGATTTACATGACCAACCTTCTGTCCCTGATAACACAGGAAAACATTGTCAAATGTGGTTCAAACTGGCACAGATACAGAAGAACCAGATTTTTACAGAATATAATCATCTGCAGCTGGGTAGTGAAAAGAGACCAAAAGTAATGCCACTGCTAAAGGAAAAACCCATTGCACTCTCTGTTCTTCTTGGCCTGCTGGTAGCACAACTAGCAAATATTATTGTGGTTGGTCCCTGCAAATGATGGCAAGGGAAGGGCAAGAAGCAAAAGTCCCTAAATAATGCAGGAAAATAGCTATGGCTATTTTGCTTTCCTCGAAAAAGAAGTGTAAATTCTCTGTTAGGAGTTTGCATAGTAACAAACATGAATACACTAAATTGTTATACAGAGATTCTGAATATTAAAAAAAAAAAAAAAAGGAAAACCTATATCTATAAGCAATTATAATACATTATTTAATGAAATAAGCAAAGCATCTCTGCCTCCAAAACTTCTTGAAATATTAGTTTTGGTTTCTAACATTAATTTCATTAACATTCTTTATTTGTTCTTTGTTTCATTAATGTTCTTAGTGGGTGGTATTAGTGACAGGAGGACGGTTGGACTAGATGATCTTGTAGGTCCCTTCCAACCTTGTTTCTATGATTCTATGATTCACTGTATTGCTACCACCATCTGCTTTACTTCAATCTTAGGAAAGAGATATAAAATTGAAAAGCAAACTAACAAAAGCAGTTAACAACTAGGCAGTCTCCTCACAAAATAAAACACCAATCCATTTAACCTGTCCTCAGAAATGGCAAAAACAGCACAGTAGCTAATCTTTGGATCAGACTTCTCTCGTGAATAACTAGCTTCACATGGATGATTAGAGGACTGCATATTTTTATTTATTTATTTATTTAGAGCACATAGGTCAATAATGTGGATTAAGTAGGATTAAAGTGTTATTTTCCGATTACTTTTGTGGTTTAAGCAGGTTTAGTACTTCTAGGAACTTTATTTTAAATCTATCTTTGTAGAAGAAACTACGGCATAGAGCTTCTTGTTTACTTTTGACTTCCATGTAAACAACATGGAAATGTTCACTTTATCATATTATCAGTAGACTACATGATTTTACAGACAATAAGATAAATAGCATCAGATATTCACTATTTTTTAGTACATTTGATTCAGTACATTAAAAACTTTCTAACCACTGCTTGAGCCCTCAACTGCATTTCTGTGTTACACAGAATGGCAAAGATTTGGGAAAATTTGAAGCATCAGCAAAAAAGCACTAGCAGAATTCCTTAAAATCATACAAAGAGGAAGGCAGATGCTATTAAAGAAATAGTGGGGGGGAAGTGACGAACAATTTCGGAAGAGACAGAGAAGCATAGTTTATGTAGTCTAAAAAATAAAAGAAAAAATGTTAAAATATCTGTTTACAATGATAACAGATCAAAAAAGTCTAGCTGGAGTGTTTTTGCTTGTATTGTTCAATGAAACTTCAAAACATTTGCATGCGCACAAAAAAAAAGTGGTAGTAAAGCTGCCCACAAAGCAAAGAGGAAGAAATGACATTAAAAAATGTGCAATGTTTCAATTTTTCATTTAAAAAATGCCAGGGCTTTGTACTCTATTCTTATCATGTATGGAGAAACTTAGCAAAGACCACAGCCAGCTCTAACTTTTATCACCAACCGTTAATGCTGTGGTAGTGCCTGATGGCAGTGATCATATATACCAAGTTATGCCTACACTGTACATTAATCCCTTCCTGAGCTCTTCAAAGAAATGGCATCTTATAACTGAAACCAAAGCATTTCAATCGTGCAAACTCATCAACAAGGAACCCACGTAGGATCGCGCCAGCTTCAAGAACACAAAGGGAGGCAGGCAGTTTTTGACGAGAAGCACTTCTGGTTTCCTGACACAGCAACCACACACCTCCCCAGCAGCCCTCGGGACCTGGTGGGGTGACCTGCAGTGGCTTTCATGCTCTGCAGCCAGGGTTTCCAGTGAACTTCAGGCTTATGGGAGCCCGAGATGCAGGGCAATGTGTCAGCGACGTTAATGGGGGCTATTAGATCTGAGAAAACATCCTAATGCTCAAAGAAGAAGCTGTTCCAGGCTGTCAAGCTTGCAAGATTCAGCAGTAAAAAGGCTCTTAAATTCCCCAAAATCCAACGGGCAGACTGATTCAGAGTCTGATGTACAAATTTTTCCAGCTTACCTACTTGCTCAGTGTCAAGTTCCCAGGTATGCCCAACACGTGCAACTATTCTGCAGAATGATTGTGTCATTGCATGAAAACTGAGTATTTCAAAACCCAACACACTGAAAACAGCCAAGGCCACCCTACAAAAACAAACCACGCACATCTGGCAACTCCTGTCTGGCTGCTATTTGAAGAAGCGTCATTCAATCTGTAGCATGATCGCTATTACCCAAGGGCGAGTTTTCACCACGTGGCTGAGCCAGGCTCACATCCCAGTGCTGCCAAAAGGAGCAGCCATGCCTCTCCCCGTGGTCCCATCAATGCCCCGCTTCTCGTGCAGTTGTCTTTGTGGTGACTCCCACTGAGGTCTTGTCAGCCACCTCAGCCCACTGAACCAGAACAGAAAAAAATGAACAATTTATTATATTAGGAAATGCTCTTTTTTTTTTTTTTTTCAGAACAGATTACTGATGTCAATGGGGTGTAAGGAATGAGAGAAATACATATTTTTAGTTTTCCCCTTTGTCTTCCCAAGTGGTCAGCAGCACAGCTAGTCTTTTGCTTTATTCTCTTGAGAAACTTGCGTTAGGTTTTGTGTTGGCAGCCCCTGGGAATCAGGCAAGTCAACACCCATCATGCAAAGCTGAATCGCTGCATTCAAGGAGCCACCTCTTGAAGTAAACAATATTAGTCTGGATGACAGGTCTGTCAGGATTTATATAAATTGTCTTTAAGAATTATTATGGCAAAATAATTTTATGGAAAATTTGAAATTTTACTTGGTCAAAGAACCCAAGTCAAGGACTTTATTTCTTGCTGGTATGTTGATAAAAATGTATGTAAGGTTGTGCAACTTTTATAAGTTCTGTTCAGGATGCACTTAAATGAACTCAGAAGATGGGGAATTTTGCAAAGTTGAGACTGAAACAGTCATAGCCATATTCTTTCCCATTTTTAGCCATATTCCTAACCAACTTAATTTTGAATTCAGTACTCATTTAGAGAAAAGCACAGACCAACACTATCACTGTACAGTTTTCATATAAAACAAGACAGCAAACTAACCCAGCCCACACAAAGGGATTTTATTCAACTAGTTGAAGACTAGCAGATGAATTTCTAGGTCACAAAGACCTGAACGTTTGTATCTGATAGGCAGCTGCTATGGTAGATTAATGATTTTCCCCAAACAAGACCAAATTCAGTTTCCATAATGAAGTTATTGTATTATATGTACTCTACTCAGGAGCACATCCTGTATTTGGAACCTGAAATTATTGTGCCACAACCTTCCCACAATCATTTTGCAGCCTGGTATGTGACAAAAAATAGAAGGGGAAAAATAAAACCCAGGGCCACGAGTTCAAAATGACACTCCCATCTTCGCCAAAGAACACAGCATCTGCCTCAAAGGCAAATGATTACAAATCTTGCAAGAAGAGGTGAGGAACACAGGCTTCATGCCCAGAGGCCTACAAACACAAGTGCTGCCACAGGACACACCACACATGGTTGCCATTGGGCCAAATCAGTACTGCCATGGTGTATAGGCCCTTCCTTCCTCGTTGCTTTGGGCTGTTTGCTCTTGCCTTTGACCTCATCCATTCTGGGGTTAGCCCAGCTCCTCAGGGCTTCGGTTCAGCTCTCTAATCCAGAAGGACTCTTTCTGGTGGCAGAATTTGCTGTCATCTTATTCAGCAGATCCAGCTCACGAGCAGACACCTGAACAGTACTGCCCCATGAGACATTAGGAGGTAATCAAGCAGCTCACCCATGCGCAAGGATGTGTTTCCATTCACTCTTCCCTTTTCATCAGCACTCTGTCTTGTCTCTTCCCTTCCCTGGCTCTATCACTCAACTCCTTTGAGCCAGTTCCCTTTCCTAGGACAATACAACACTAATCCAGAAGAGAAACAGCTCACAAAATTGCAGAAAATCAAATGGCAAGACTGCAGAATCTGCAGTGGGATGAAGGACATGGCCCTCTGACAGGAGACCATAAGATCAGCCCAGGTCTATACAGAGCTAGCCTAAGACAGGGAGATTTCCTCAACAGAGCAACTATTGCTACGTGCAATATGATCACTCGTCTTCAATTTTTGCTTGTATAAAGTCTGTGAGACCAGGAGAGCTGATCGAATTGCTTGCTGCCACTGAGGAAGGGAGTTCTTCTTCCCTCACCCTCAAAGGCCCTGCCCTTGCTGCAACCTAACCCAGCATAAATCCTCACACCTTTTTTTTCTGAGAATTGAGCTGGTTCACAAAGAAGCCCGGGAAACATTGGAGCTGGGGGCAAAGGAAGATCCACTGAAGTTGGGGAAAGTAGTGCCTTTGATTTTGGGTGGCAGCAAGCTGATAAAATCAGATTATCCTCTCTCTCAAAACCAATACTGGCCAAACAACTGTAAGATGAGTAAGATCAGACACGAGAGAAGATGACATAAAGGATTTTGCCTTTGAGATATCCCACAGTAGTTAACTTTAAAGCTTTTGTCGTTAGACAAAATTCCTTTGCTTTGCCATCCTGCCTTAAAGGGATTAAATAGGAACTAAGGCCTCAAAACCAGTCTCCAATTTCTAGGCAACTTGGAAGATAGAAGACCATGCCTGTTTTGAGTGTACTAAAATGTAGGTGTGGTGTACAAATGCACAGACCACTTTGGGGTTCATTTATCGGGGAAGGGAACAGCTCAACAGACACCTAAGTTAGGAGACCATGCTACTGTTGCTAACAGACTTCTTCAAAAGGTGACAAGGAGGCACCTAAATTATACACCTGCTCCATATGCAGGGAAGTGTCTCTCCATCCAATGACTAAGTTGGAAGAATTGCTCCCAAATGAAGGAACCTGCAGTCAAACACTCCTGTAAACGATCTAATTGCTGATTCCTGCAGCATTCTGCAGCATGAATGGTAGATCTTATCTAGGCAGCCCTCCTGAAAGGCTGCAAACAGGAGAAAAGCTCTGCTATACTGACAGCAAGTTCAGATGGGGGATGTGAGCATGCTTCTACAGCCCCCAGCCAATAAAGAGATTTGGGGGGAGAAGAAAATGCTTTAGAGCACAAGAGATGCCCCCATCCCCTTTAGCTACCTGAGGTCCATCCCAAATTGCTGCCACCCCGCATATGCTTCCTTTTAGGCATCAGTGCAGACAAAACAATGCCTGCAGTGAAAGAATGACCTGTGAACATGGATCTCTGCTTTAATCATGGGAAGATCCAAGCCAGAAGCAGCAGGGGACAGGAGCAGATGCTTTGTCTGGACTCAAAGCTTCTTCCAATGTATACATATAAGACAGGGATTCGGAGTTTGCCTTGCTTGAATTTGCTTCTAAATTAATAAAAAGCACCGTAAAAAGCAACAACTACAAAAGCCTTCAGAAGCATGACTTCCTTCTCCCCATCTGCTGCTTTAATCAGTTTATTGTTGTAGTTGCAATCAAAAGTAATGAAAACACACTACATCTTAGAATTAGCGTCTCTTTACTACTTTCCCAGAACCATAAATTAACAGCTCAGGATAGATCATAGAAACATTACCACTGTATTAATATGCCACGACAGATGTTGGGTTTAAGACAGGGGCTTTCAGTTGCACAGACCCTGCAAATAGTTGCACAGCTATGCAAATAATGATTTTCTTCTTTCATCACCTGTCTTCTAACACACGGTGCCAGGTGAGCACACCCACAGCCAGAGCTTCCAGCAGCACATCAGAGAAGGGAGTTCAGAGCACAACCTGACTACTTTTCGATCTACCACATGTAAGCTTAAAATATCCCAGCCCTACCAGCACTCCCAGTGATCCCAGGGGTCCAGCAGGAAAACAGGATTATTTTCTTATCTCAACCCACATGGCATGGATATATTTACCTGTTTTAACCTGAGACCAAGACTGTTCTTGTCCGAGGTCTGCTTTACCTGCCATCCTCCTGGCTTGCTCCCCACAAAACTAAGTGTCATTTGTGATAATCGGTGCTAAGTGAACCAGAAAAGAGAGAATGGCAGGGATCCAGCTGACTCATTAATACCAGTGTAACGGATTAACCCTTTTACATTGTCTTCTCCACCACCCCCAATTAGTCAGCATCAAAGAGGTTAGAGACTGCACACATCGGAAACATAAAATGGGACAAAGTGTTTGAAAACAAAGAAGGACATCGAGGAGCAAGACAGTATCTGCCACAAGGACTGCTATCTTCCTTTTTACAAATTGAAATAGTATTTTTTAAAAAGTTAGGCTAAATGTTATGTAAAAGGCATGAACAGAATGAAATAGCTGGTCTGGAAAGAGTGAAACACACTGATCTGTATAATTAACCACAGATCCATAGCAAACTGGTCACGTATATGAGGAATGTATAGTTCAGCATGAAACACACAACTGGCCACTTCAAGTTCAAACTACTTATTAGCTGTGACTATAGAATTACTACAAAATGTTAAAACTTAATTTCTTTTCTTTTTTCTTTTTTTTTTCTTTTTTTTTTTCTTTTTCCTTTTTTTCTTTCACATGGGCAGCACTTTCTGATTTGTGATCTGAAACAAGATATTTTTGTTTCGGTCAAAAACTGCTATTAAGAAAATTCCCTTCTAAAACAAACTGTCAGTCTGAGGTTTCACATTATAGGGGATGAAACACTTATTTCCCCATACTTAATCTGCTTCAAAAAGTTCTTCTAAATGTGTAACTGCCATAACTTCCACTAAAGATTAATGACTACCCTTGGTGCCTCCAGTAGCCTTCTATTCCACCTGATAAAATACAAACAACATTATTTGTTAAAATAAGCATATGTATTAAAGTGTGACATGTATTAAAGTATTTCCATGCAGATAAACAACACATCTCACACAATTTAAGAAAGAGACATCAGCTATATTTGTAATGAAGTTTTTGGAAAAGTGGAGCATTTCTTGGTGTGCAGTTATGAATACATACATTGTCGCCAAAACCTGCATTATTATTCCATGCTATAACTTCCATGCTCATGCTGAAGACTTAAACCCTTTTTTATGCAATATATTTAAGAACATTTCTATACATAAAATGTTTCATCATGTAGTAAACTCTTGTCTGTATAAATGCTTCTCAGCCTTTTAAAAATTCAGTTACAGTTTAGTGAATATTCTGCTTTTAAGACACCCTTTCGGCATTTATATTTGCTTCACATAGTCTGTCTCAATTATACTACAGCTGTCTCACAGGGCATAGCTGGCCATCTCCATCATGAACAACCACCGCAGAATCTGAAGTTCTTGATTAAAAAGCAAATGGTTTTGTGAGCCAAGCTAAAACTACCGCAGCTGCTCCATTTCACAAACCGAGCACCATTCAGCTGGGAAGAATGGCACCGACTATGAATTGTTCTTCCTGAGAGTTTTCACAATAAAAACAAACCACACTACTCCCAAATTGTCAAAGACTTTTAAAAAAAAGAAAAGAAAAGAAGACTAAGAAGAAAAAAGGTCTCCTCTATTCTGGAAACAAGTGTTTTCTTTTTAGTCTGGACTTTTGATTTCTACGTCAGTGTTCCTCTATGAATTAAAAAAAAAAAAAAAAAAAAAAAAACAACCCCTCCCCCAAGCATGCACCCCACGGGCTCCTGGAGATGCCCTTAATAACTATTTACAACAAGTTTGCAGAATTATTAAATAGGAAGAGCAGTGCTCAACTTTAAACAAAAAAATAACTCACAAAATACTGCTCATCAGCTGATCACTGCTGATGCTGTTAAGTGCCATATTCAGTGATAGGATAACTCACAGGAGATATTATAGTAATTATTATTATATATATTAACACAATGATAGAAATAAGCCATAATTTTCTTCAGCAAGACAAAATGTCAGTCAACTCCTGCTCACTTGCACTCCAAGAACTTACCTGTTTTTCCTACAACATATGAAATAGAACAATCTTGCTACAGTCAAAGCGAGGCAAATTAACTCATAAAAAAGTTGAGCTTCAATGGCGAATTTTCTTTAAATTGTTGTCTGTAGCTTCCCTGTCACCATTATTTTACCTTTATTGCTATTGTACTTGAGCTAGATTAAGACATACCAGGTTAAATACAGAGTAGACGTTATGCAATGCTTCAGAATATTATATTTTTAGCACAGAATAACAGGAAAACAAAAAATTTTATCTTTCTTACTTTTCTTTTTATCTTTAGGAGTTGGAAAAGGTTTGATTTTGTGTTGCCAATTAATGAGGACAATTTTTAGGCTATACATAGCACTGCAGCATTTCAGCAAAATTAAATTCAAGCAAAACTAAATTTTGTTGCTTTTAAAATGTAGTCTGAGAGTAGTAACTGAGGATAATAAACTACCACCACTGTATATCTTTTAACTATGTTTTTAAAAAGCTCAGCATTTTGAAAACAAACTAGTTGATGGGTTTTGCTTTACAAATCAATACACTCCACATGAAAAGGTTAGCAGGTTTGTAAATTGCTTCTAAAGATTTTTAGTCTCTGCTGTAAAGAAAAAAAAGACACCAAAAGATGAAGAGAAAGTAAATGTTTATCTGCAAACAAACAATAAATATTTCAAAGGAAAAACTATTTTCTGAAAACCTTATATTCCATGACACAGAACTGCTCTGCTTGGGTATTTTACTTTATTTTTGTTTTAACAGAAAAGTTTTGTCCCTAAGAAAAATACGGATTTACAAGGGTTTAACTGCAGCTCCTGTCACAAAGTTATTCTGCCACTTCCATTTTTTTAATTGTCTTTCAAGCAGTTAAATGCAGCATGAATTCTGAACTTTGTTAAACAGAAGTATTTTTTTACTTCATTTTTTGAATTACTCTTTAGTAATTGTCAAACAATATTCTCACTTTAATAAGACTGCATACAAAATAGAAATATGAATTTTCTATACTAATGCTAAGAACAAAGCCTAACACATTGAAAATGCATTTGATTTTCACTCTAGCATACATATTTGTCAAAAGACGGAGAAAAGAATCCTGCTGTGCTTTCCATTTTCAACACTGTTACTTCAGAAGCCAAGGAAAATTTCAGGCTCTATGGAGCCCACCTGGCAAGGAAGAGACTTCTCACATGAAAACATTGCTGAATTTCTGGTATTTGGAGAATTATTCACACTACTCTATACGTTATAACTCAGTAATGAGATATAGTGTTTAAAATTTTTCCCCAAAGTACAGTTTGCAGCAATATTCAGGCCATGTTAAGACTGAAAAAAAAAAAAACAACCACATTCAACACAATGCGTGCAACAGCCGCTGTTTCAATGTGGTCTTCTAAGAGGAGCAAGCCACCCATTTCAACCAAATGACAAATGGATGCAAGTCTCTAAACCAATTACATCTTCACAGGTTTCGTGAACAAAGCAGTGAGACAGACAGAAAGCAACACTCCAACTGCAGAAAAACCTTCAGCCAGATCTTGCAATAAAACATGAGACAAATCCATAGGAGTCAGAACTGCAATAATTCCAGCCCTCCCAAAAAACACCAGTCTAATTCTCATTCTCAACAACTTTTTTTTTTTTCCTTTTTTCTTCAGGTTAACTGTCATGTGCAAGGAGCAGAGGGAAAGAAGGAGGGACTGACAGGGACCCCAGGACCTACTTATTGAACCTATATTCACTTTTGAATATTTGCATCCTTATCTAGTCCAAGCTCTCCAAGGTTTTTAGAGAGTGACCAAGGTACGTCTTTGCTGGCTATTCCCTTGATTCAAAGCTCACCATTAAATCATGGGTGGGCCCAGAAGGAAAATGTCTCAGTTGAATACATCAAACACATGGAAGTGGGGTGGGGAGAAACAAATACTACAAGTTTTTAGTGAAAAATCCATTTGATGTGTTATGTTGTGCACCTCCTGTGATGTCATTTTTGCACTCTATGGATTACTTGTTTGACAACTGAGTATTTCTTAACAGGGAGACTGAGAAAGTTAAAAGAGTCTGATCTTTAATAATGTAATAATCGCTTTATCAAGAACATTATCTAGTCAGGAGGTTCTGAATTAAATGAAATGCAGAAGCATCATTAGGATGCAAATCAAAGAAACTGTTTTTAACCATAAAAGAGTATTATGAAACCACTATTGCAGTTTTTATTTTTGATAATACTCTCCAATTCACTCAGATGGAAGACCTGCTATTGCAGCAATGTTAGTAAGATAAATCAGGTGACATTCCTCAAGGGCTCAAGAGAAAGCTAGTAAAGAGCATGTAAACTAAGGTCAAAAATGAGTCAGCTTCAAACAAGTCTTGAGGTCTGCACTTACAAACACATTCTTCGTAAATAGCTACTTCAAAAGGAAGCTAACCTTGTTCAGACATTTAGAAAAGTAAAATAAAAACTAACCACAATTGGTATAACTTTATGAACACCAAAATGCAGAATATATGCTTCTATATACAGAATATATGCTTCTATATACAGAAGCAGTCATTGTTAGTCATTTAGCCAGTACGCAGGTTTGTGCTGGGTATTACAAGGCGATAAAGTACCTTTTCTGAAATCCCAGCTAGTTAAGATTGATGGGGATTTTGTGAGAGAGTACAAGGCACAATCTCCAAAGTCCAGATCAAATATAATATCAGAAGCAGAAATAAACAGACCTAAGAGTATTCCAAGGGGCAAGAGGGAATGTTTGGATTCAATTCCCACTTTGATAAAATATCCTAGCAGTAATGGAGTCAACTGGATACTATCATAATCTTTGTTTAGAAGTAAATCTTGATAAATGTTTTGAACAAGCTATATACATTGTCACTTGCTATGAGAAGCAGTAAAATCCCAGGCATTTTCCTCCCACTTAGTATGTTTTAAGGTCGAGTTCTGACTGAAATAATCCAGGATTAAAACCATTCAAATCACATGAACCCTTTGTTCTCAGTCATCTGCACTTCCATTAATTTGAAAATAGCAGTGCTGATACTAATGCTTGGAAACATACAACATCTCCAGATTCAGAATCCACCACATTTTTTCCATTTAAAAAAAAAAAAAAAAAAGTTGCACAAGTCCTTTTCTGTCTGGACAACTGAAAGAGATAATTTCAAGAGACAATGGATTAGCTTCAGTACTGCTATGCTAACATTAAAAATAAGTGGACATATATGACAAAACAGCACTAGCATCTTTACTGTGCTGGAACTCTTTCCATAAAGTTTACCTTCTAATTCCCTTATTATTTTTCTACCCCATCGTTCAAGACATGGGTGAGCAACCTAGAGCAATGATTGCGTAGAAAGTCAGTGAAGGATGTGCTTTACAGTTTGCATTCTGTTTTATTGATCCTGATAGGTAACAATTTTATTTCCTTACACAGCACTTACTGACACAACTTTGTCCTGAGAAGGTACTAAGTCAGTTCGGAAAGAAGCAGCGCGAGTGGCAAGCTACAAACCTGGAAGGTAAGACTGAGAGGCTGAAGTCACTGACATACACAGCAGGAGGAGAAAGTAAAGGCTCTTTGTTTTTGTAATACAACTTGCCTGCAAAGACTTTGGTCTATGCTACTAGAGCCACTGCGTGGCCAAGTTTCCACTGTCACATTTCACAAAGACTCCACCCAGTTTGCATGGTGACCTCCTTTCTCAGCCTTAGATCGGAGGCCAAGTGGCTTCTGCATACTTTTGGTCATACTTCTTGCTAAATTTGCACCATTTCAGAGAACTGTCAAAGGTTGATTTTATCACTTGCACATTTTTGAGATTAGAGAAGTGGTGTAATTAGTGAGTAACTAGTACACAAAATCACCATATTGCTGTCTGCAAGCTTTCATTTTATTAATAAAACGTTTGTTTAGTGATCAATATATGCTTCTTTGGTCTAATGAAGCCATGCAAACATCAAGCTACTGGCTATAAAAGGGTTAAGGGTTTAGAAATTTATGTATGGTACAGCAGAAAAATATTCCATAATGCTGCTTGGGCCCATTTACAAGTTAAAGTAAATGGGAATTAACATCTGGGAAGACCGTGCTGCTTTGGGCTAAAAGATACTCCCCATAGCTTAGATCAGAGGCTCTTGATAGCAATATTCATCTTCCAGGCCTATTGCTAGCAGAACAAAAATGTCATCCCTTCGTTCAACACCTCCTGTCTTTCTTTGCTCTTAATGAAGCTCTTCTATGCAGTTCTGCCACTTCCTTTCTGTGCTCTCCTTACTGCTGCACCTTTGTTCAACAGCAGCAGAGCGTCTCTGCATTTTTACTGCAGCTCAGAACGCATGACCTTTGAATGGTATCTCAAGCTGATTTTACAAAGTATTTACATGAAGTAACATGACTTTGTTTCTTACAAATTATGGACCAAATTAAGTCCTTGCTGCTACCAGAAGAGCTGGTCCTTCACATCATATCTGCTCTTCACCTGACGCTGTGCTGAGAGTTGTTTGCTAAGCAGGCAGGAAACCCCAACACGTGTGTGTGTGTGCGGGGGGGCGGCCCCCCCACGACTTGTTTTTCACCAGCTTAGTGAAATGAATCAAATTACCAAGAAATCAGACAAGTAGCGAGACTGACTCCAGGCACAGGGGAGAAAAGGCCAAGCCCCTCTTGGTGACACAGATCTGTTAAATTAACTCATCCGTCCTATCGACACCTTAAGTGGGAGCCTCTTCTGGGTGAAGCCCCATGAGATTAGCTTCCACTATGCACAAATTATCTTGCCTTTTTTTTCTTTTTTAACAAAAGGATGTTATAAGAATGGTACTTGAAGCTAGTGCTGGACCGTGCCTCAGAACTGGAGTGTGTGTGAACACCGAAGGACAAGTATTGCAGTTAATATTACTGATAATTTCAGGTAACCAAAACACAGCAATTCATTGAGCTCTAAATTTTCATCACTTATCACACATTAGTAGGACAGTGCTTATTGCACAGAGTTTTAATATGCAAGTCCACCAGTCATAAAGCATCATTTCTTTAGTGCTATTTTATATAAAATACTTGTGACGGGTTTCTCCAGGGGCAGGAATAATGGATTGTTTTCAAATTCTTCCTCTTGCTTTGAAATCATCCATAAATAGAATGTTTCCTTAAAATTCTTTACAGCAGAAGCTGCTGGCATTTTAAAGTTGCAATGGCGGAGTAGTACTGCCACAGAGAAGAAGAAGGAAAAAAAAAAAAAAAAAAAAAAAAAGCTATTATAGCTCTGCTGAAAACGAAAGAGGAATTTTTAAAACATCACTTCATGCATGTCCAATGGAATCCAAATGACTTCTTTAAATTGCAACCTGGGATTTAGCGTAAAACACCATGCTGTGCATACCCCAAATTTCATTTCCATTTGAGTCTGTAATTCCTCAAGATATTGGTACATTTTCAAACTCTGAATACCAAGTGTTTGGGGGTATTCACAATTTCCAGGATGTTGCCACTGCTCCCCAGAATTACACTTAAATTACCTCTACAGTGGACAAAGGTCTTAAAACACTGCAGAAGGGAAAAAAAAAAAAAGTTGTAAGTATGCAAACCAAAGACAAAACAGTTAACAGTTGGACAAGGTTTGCATGCTCTTATCTGACTGCAGCACGACTAGATCAAGAATATTGCACTACATATGGTCATATGGTCCTTGGGCTAGACTGCAGTGACTAACTACTACTATATTGGCCCAGAAGCAGATAAAAACCACATCCAAGACGCCTACAACTCAGACATATTTATTTTACTCTTTGTGTGCTCTGAGAAGGATCACTTTACTTAATTTTCAAGTCCATATTCTTGTTGGCACCATTCGTTTGTGGGTTAAAGAGGCAATGCAGAGTCAAGTTGTTGTTCCCTCCCCTCCTGGTTTCCTTCCTTTTCACTGTTTCTGGAGCTGACTTACATTTGATTGCATTTTTATCTCTCCATTTTAAATGAGGCCCAATATTTCCTTCCTTTATTATTATTATTTTTTAAAAAAATTTGGATGGGGAAAAGGGAGGGATTTTTTTTTCTCATAACCAGGAGTACTACCAAGTTATGTATGCTTTGTAATAGAAATTTTAAAATCATTAAGTAAACAGAGTAAAGACCAGCTATTATTATTAGCAAATTTAGCACATCTTTTAAAACTCTCCTGAACATCTACTTGGCATCAGTCTTCCTCAAAACAAACCCTATTACCAAAAAAAATTGCCACACATATCCCCATGTGATTTGGAGACTAAATGGAAATTTGTACTATTCCAACAGCCCTGACATGTGATGCTTGGAAAAGCTGCAGAGAAGCCAGAAATTCCAGATAACAATGTTTTCAGATAGTGTTATTGCTTCCCTTAATTGTGTTACCTTTAAAATATCCTTGTATCCTCTCATGGGGCTTGATCCCAGTCCTGTGAAAAGTAGGCAGCTTTAGTGATACAGGATTGAGCCTACTCTTGGAGGAAGGTTCTACTACCTATATACTGAAAATGAGCTTTACACAGATAATTACACAGATAACCACATGATCCATTACAAGGAATTCAATGAATGTACCTAAATTAGAGCCTAGTGAATTAACATGGTCACCAATGCTTTCTGGGGGGCAATTCAAGGTATTGAAGTAGAAAAGCTAAACATTTTTTATTAAGACTTGACTCTATTACAAGAGCTTTTGATTTGTTTGTAACAGCTTTCTCTCTGCATCTAACACAACAATGCTTCTTTGCCTCCCTGTTTTTCCAACTTAGAACACTGCCATTATTCTGCTACTAAGGAAAAGGAAGGGAAGAAACATTAATCATATCCTTACTTGCTAACTTTCAACTCATAATTTGAGATTTTTGCAGTTAGTTTGAATAACGATTGCTATACATAGATTATCAAGCCTACAATCACATTTACCACAACCTATAACAACCAGCTGTGCTTTGTGTATTTGTTTTTATATAAAATAGCATCACTCATCTGCTATTTAAAAAAAATAAATCTATTATTAAAACATACACAGATTCATTTGCAAAGAAACACCCCTTTAAAAAAAAAAACAAACTTCATGACTTCTGATCTATTAATTGTTTCAGTTTTGTGATTCTTTGTATAGCCTTCATGCTGCAGAGACAGATGATGTTTCTTTCTTAAATGCTTTGCTGTTTCCCGTTGTGAGAAATTAATTGACTGTTACTATTCAAGTCCTAACAAACAGCATTTCTACTGTCCTTTGCTAATTACGCCATGCCTGTATTCTACATAACATTTCACACTACATTTGTTTTTCTACTTTATATTTTAGGGAAGCTTATTAGTAAGAATGTGCATTTATGTTCATATTATCTTGACCTAGCAGACCAGATCTGATTGCTTTTTAAACGTATGCGAATAATTGCCTTGGAAAACAGCAGACAAACACAAGTGCCACATTTAGTGGAACTGCGAGAAAAGTTAAACCAGGCTGGCACTTTAAATAAGCTCGACTTGCCATCTGAAGTGCATGCTTTGCTTTGGTCCTCATAATAGTATAATGGATCTAGTAATAAAATAATGGATCTATCTTTGGGATAATAATGTCTACTTATCTCACTGAAAAAACAAGTGCTAGAGATCCAAAACCTGCCAGAGAACCCAAATAATAAATTATGGTAGGTGTAAAATGGCTGGTCAAGAGAGAGGAAGGGTAAAATAGCCAGAATGACCTCTTAGTATTACCATGCACACTCTCAGACAAGTAAAAATTGATTTGCCAAAGAAGAATGGGATCTTTCTACTACTTTTACAACAGTTAGAGCATGTGAACTCAAAATAAAAGAGCTAGCATACCTAACTGCCAAAAGATCAAGTAATAAAACAGAAATTGTTTTGGTTGTGAGTCAAAAAATGTTATTTCAAATTAGTTTCTTAACAAAATGCTAGAAGGAAAACAACAAGGTTCAAAGGGAGAGATAGGCCAGACTGGGGAGGAAAGGTAACAGATGCAGCTTTTCCTTATTTGGAGATTAAACCAAGAATGAGCAAAGATTTTAACTAGATGAAAAAACTGACAGAATGATGCAACAAAGCTTTAAAATTGTATACAGTCTGATCTTTGCTTCTTACAATGCATCTTTTAGTCTGGGGTTTTGAGGTATGTTTTCTCAATTTTAGTGTGGAGAAAAAAGTTGGATGAGTAGGCCTAAAGTCTCAGGAAAATACAGAGTACAAAAAAATGGGTAGGTACCAGAATAAAATAAAACTGTTAGAGCATGGACAAATAGCAAGTGACTTTTAAAACTAACTGTGGCGATGATGTTGTAGTTATAAAGGTCTAAGAACTGCAGGCAGGACAAAATCTATTGGCAGAGGTAATGTAATAAATCTTACTAGATCAACTAGAGTAGACAGAAATATTAGGCTTTGGGTCACAGACACCCTTTGAGCCCAAACTGGAAGCTATACCTTTGAAAACAAGCAACAAATGCAAAGTGATTGTTTAAAGCTGACTACAGATTTACATGCAGTTTGTAAGAAGTATCTGTAATTTTATCTGATGGACATTAAAAAACATGGCCTCAGAAATGATCATCATTTCACAGCAATTCTAAATGCCTATCTTCTCCCTATAAATATATAAAAGAAAGAATGTCATCTCTCTTCCCACTTCATCAGCTCCTCCTCCCCTTTCAAAAGCACCAACCATCTTATTCCCAGGACGGGGCAGTTTACCTACATTTTGGGCCACTCTCTCAGATGCTATGTGGCTGACGAGCCACAGCTTTTCACACCTGAAGAAGGGCTCGTCTCTCCAAAAACCTAGTCGAGTTTTTTTGTAAAGACATTTGTGGTTAATAGGAGATATTACCTCTGCCTGTGACAGTTGTCCTGCCTCAAGGCTTTTTACCAAACAGATAAAATATGTAAAATAAAACCTAAATGAATAAAGAATAATCCTGAAAGACAAACTCTATGCTAGTTGCAGAGAGCTCAGGTTACCTCACAGTTCCAACTGTTCAGCACTGCCTTTCAGAAGTAGGGCAGAAATACAGAAGCTTTCAATATAGCATGCAAGTACGTTTTCATATACTGTGATTTAGTGAGAGAAAATCTGAACTAAAAATTCAAAGACTAATCTGCTTTTGAAACATGAAGCAAATTCAATTACATTTCCACAATTTTAAGTTCAAAGACATTAGACCAAGTAATTCATAGCATAAGGCAAAGATCATTTTTAAGCACAGAAAGCAACAACACATAGTCACATCTTAAACATCTCTGTTTTAAAATAGCTTGTTGTCATTAATTAGAGCCGTTACTGTGACGTGTACAGACAAACAGTTAACACAGTGTAATCAAGCTTTAACTTGTGCATTTCCTGAGTTTGGTTCTCGGTTCCATAACTGACACCATCTGGACAAAACCCCATGTATGGCCTCGCATGTTATCACAGTCCGGATAGTAATTTGATCTCCTTCCACGATCAGGTCACCCACTTGGTGTATGAAGGGAAGGCAGTGGATATAATTGTTCTGGATTTCAGTAGGGCCTTTGAAACCATTCCTCACAGCACCCTTCTGGACAAGTTGGCCAACTGTGAGATGAGCAGGTTCGCGCTATCCGAGGTGGTGCACTGGCTCAATGGTAGACTTCAAAGGGTTGCAGTAAATAAGGTTACATCTGGCTGGTCACTAGAGGCGTTCCACAGGGCTCAAATGTAGGGCCAGTCCTGTTCCGCATTTCTGTCAGTGATCCGGATGAAGGAGTGGAACGCAGCCTCAGCAAGTTTGCTGATGACACTGAACTGGGAAGGAAGAGAGGCCTTGCAGAGGGATCTAGACAGACTGGAGTACTGGGCAGTCATCAGTGGCGTGGAATTCAACAAGGGGAAATGCCAGCTGCTGCTGCTGGGACGTAGCAATGCCAGGCCCAGGCCCAGGCTGGGCGACGAGGGGCTGGGGAGCAGCTCAGCAGAAAGGGACCTGGGGGTGCCGGTGACAGCAGGTGCAGTGTGAGCCAGCAGCATGCCCTGGCAGCCAGGAGGGCAAACCCCATTTTGGGGTGCCCTGAGCACAGCACAGCCAGCCGGCCAGAAGGGGTGATCCTCCCTCCTGCTGCGCTGAGCATGGTGTGGCCTCAACTGCTGTGAGTATGGCTTAGGCATCCTTAAGATTTGCTCCAGATAATTACCAAAGATTTGCTCCAGATAATTACCAAATTACTGCCGATGCCAAAATCATTCTGAGATCCTTTTCTGACTCCACCTCATTTCCACCCTTTCCACGTTAGCTCCTTCCTCTGAATAAACCATCTCCATGCTTATTGCTGCTATTTTTCTTTTCTAATTTACAATATTCATAAGAGTTTTCAAGATAATTCCCCAAATCCTACTCCCTGGACCATGTAACTTGGTAACAACCATCCCAATTTTATTTCAGAGGAAAACAAAAACAAAACCAAAACAAACACCTCCACATCCTTCCATATTTTTCTTGATTTATGCATCTCTTATCTATCTTTCAGATGACAAATTTTGGGGATATGCATATCATTAAAAAGTTTGTGATATGCACACACCTTCCATATCACTGTATCATACAGTTGTCTGCTAGACAAAACTAAGTTATTACCCAACAGGAATTACTGCCACACAATGATTTTGTTTAAATATTAGCTGAAATATAGCTTTTATTACAAAGACAAAGGGGATGAGATGGAAAAGAGAATAAGTAACTGCAGCTGTAATTTTCTGGAAGCTATGTGCAACCTTTTTTTATTGCATCCCTAAAGTGAAAAGTGTCTGGCTTTGGCCTTTAATATGTCCGTGTCCAATATAGAAATTAAGGTAGTTTATTACCTTTTATTTTGCCCTAATGGACTGTTTCTTTTCAAGCTATAGCCCCTGAACTAACCCAATAAAATCTTTTTTGAAAGAAAGAGTTTTGCTTCAGCGAGGACTTCAGAACAAGACTCAGAAAATAATCCAATGTCCGTTCCTCTAATGACTAGCCAGCAGGAGTGTTCAGGCACAGCGTAATCACTCCTTCACTGTACCCATCACTACTGCATTAAACTATAATTCAGTTGATCTGCTGCTGGGAGTCATTTATTACATTCCAAGTTCTGGGAATGGTGATAGTGCCATAAATGAAGCTATAAAAAAACAAACCCCTATCAACTGGATATATATTTCTATTACATAAAAGTTTGGTAAATACGAAGATTTATTACCTGACCAATGCTCTATGAGAACATTGTTTATACATTAAAGCAGAGGTGATTTTTCTTTTTCATTCTGTAGTTTTCTTCATTGGCTACTTGCACACTGTTTGAAAGTTGAATTAGTTACAGATTTTTAATGTTCATGTATATCTCAAAGTGAGATTTAATTACTGACAAACTAAGGGTTTTTAAAAGCATGTCTGATAAAGACTAAAACATATTATACCAGTAAAGTATTGTGTCAGTATCTGCATGTTTTCCTAAGGTTAGTGAGCAGTGACAGCACATGAAAAATTGTTTTGAACTGACATGCCCCTAGCCTCTGTGAAGGCTAGGATTTTAATACAGGACTCGACTGAAACCCAAAGCTTTAGATTGGTCAATTAAAACTGATCATTCTGTAGGTATTAAATAGATATCCAATTATCCATTCCTCCCTCTCTCCCCCTTTCCCCCCCCCCCAATTTTAAGAAGCAAATTACTCTAACCTTCAAAATACAGTAAAATACCTGCATATAACAGAACTTTGGGGTAAAAACAAATTTCCAAATTACATCACCTAACAGGAAGTCACAAGCAACTAATTGGGCAAACTAGACAACCTTTTTCTTTTAAAAACTGCAAAAAATATTAATATAATATTCTTCAAAACTTCCTTATCATTACTGCAAATACAGGTAAAATACCATGCCTATGAAAAGTGTGCACAACCATCTTGGTTAGCATTTAAGAACTATCTAAATATGTGTCATTTTAGCAAAGCTGCAAATAACACTGAAGCAAAGGAGGAGCTAGTTTTACTAGGGTTTTTGCATTAATTTCTTAAGATTTCCTATGAAGCAGTATGTCCTGGTTTTAAAAGTGATAATGCCTGAAATCCCCTACATGTCAAACACTATACAGTAAACCAGTGGGGGGGGGGCGAGTCTGAAGGTTAAAAATACACTGATCTACCCAGTTTGGCAATACTCTATTGCAACAACTAAAAGCAAAATAAAAAGAAACTGCACAGAAAAACACCATTACTTAGTCATAAAAAGTTAACAAAACATACCATAAATGAACTCAGAAAAGCTTTCAGTCTGATTTTTATGGAAAAAAATCTAGTTTAATACCAAGAATCTATCAGTTGCTCAAAGAATATTCCTTACCTAGAAACCAAGGCCTGTATTTGCCTTAAACTTTGTCACAACAGAATTTTGCTCCTACAGAAAACTCTAACCAAGCCTAAATGGACACAAAAGCCCCTCAGAGATCTGCCTACAGATGTATCATGATCTCTGCCTCCTCACTGGTTTAACCTGCTGAGTCTACCTGTGCAATGCAAAGGTAATGACATTCAGTAGGACTATTAAGCTAGACCAGCACTTAGAGGGTGAACTACTGACTTACTGGGTCACTGGAATCAATACAGGGATGATACGCTAACTCAAAATGAGTTTTCATTTATTTCAAAATATTCTCTGCTTAATTGTAAGATACATTTCTTGGTATTTTTTCCTACTCTGAGTTCTAAAGGTGGCCACTTTTCAGAAAAAGAACCACTAGTGAAAAAAAGCCTCCCTTGCATTGCCTACATACCTCTTCTGATCAAACCACCCTAGAATTCACACATGACAAACAGCAACATTTACTACAAACATTCAGACAATTCTAATTACCATGTCATAAAAAGTGCTAGATTTTCCTCATGACATTTTTCTTCTCAAAAATTTAGTAGTACACACATAGGTGTGTGCACACCAGGGCTGGTTTCACAGTCAATATGACCAATTGAAGTGCGAGCTGCAGCAGAAAAAGGTCACGCTGCTAACCCCATCACCATCCTGGCCAGAATACCAACACATAGCTGATTCCTTTATCGGTTCTTTACCCAACCTACACACAGCCACACCAGTAACATTGGCACATGGAACATGTGTAGCTATTACTTTTCAGGGGTTACACATATAGGCTTGCAAAAAACAATCTGCCAGCCTCTCCCAAAATAGCATGCAAGACAGCAAGTGTCATGGTTAGGAGTAATTACTATAAACAATGGAATATAAATTTCCACATGTGTTATTTGGCAAATGACACATTATTTTTTGCTTTATATATGCTCTGTATCCACCCTACAATCATTTTACAGACAGTATAACATTGCATGTACAAAAAACCTACTTACTCCAGGTCTTACAACAAGCGGGTTTGTGGTTTTTCTTATTCTTATTTCACATGGTAACCAAATGACAGAATTCTTTCGATCACAATTGAGGGAACAAGTTACTCTCCACTCTATCAGGTGGTTTGCGTCATTTGAAATTAATGAGCTGAAGCTTAGGTTCTAGATGTCTTCTTGTAAAGCACTAAGAGTGTCCTTAATTAGCACACTTGATGAAAACTTCTGTTTACTACACTAGAGGGTCTGTACTGGGTCACCAAAACTAACTGTGTTATTACCAATGAAAGCGTTGAGCCTTTGCTTCAGAGAAGTGCACTACAACTGAGTCCAGATTTATTCAGCCAACTCAGCCTCTGAGTTTTATATCTTACAGAGATTTAGACTTCAATAAATTGGTAAGACAGAAATCAGAATTTTCAACGTTCAAATAATTGTTTTCAAGATTACACTGCATGGATGTATAATTAAAAGCCAAAATAGATCTTAATCATACAGCAACACACTACAGTGACTCACTGAATACAAATGCCAACAAGAGAGCTCAGTGAATTCATTTTTAATACGTTATTCAGGACCAGCCAAACACAAAAGTGAAAGAAAAAGATCAAGGATGAGGTTCTCTGCTAGCTAAACATGCTTACCACGGGATATAGTGGGAAATTAACATGGTTCACCGTATAAATTTACAATACAAAAGCCAAACAAACATGAAACCACCAACATGCACAATTCAGGATAAAATTCTAAAGGGAAACGATTAGTGGTAAAGTCTGAAGTTGGTAAATGTGGGCCTTAATATCAAACAAACAGCAAAGAATCAGACAAGCTCTTTAGTAAACAGTTAGATTGAACTATATATTGAACTATTACAGATCAACTGTACAACCTTTCACTACACCAGATTTATGCTAACCGTCAAAGAAAATATTTCTTGAGCAAACAAAACAATCAAAACCAAGAGTCTTCAAAATATTCCGTATCTGCAATTTTAGTGGTTCTCCTAAAATCAGCAGCTGGCCAGAAATACCATGGCAAAAATCAAATGTAAATATATCTGACAACTATTTACGACATACTATATACAACTTTAACTATTTTACCTTTTAAGTTGACATCTACAGGATTTTCCAGTTAATGGAAAACTCCTCATAAGACTTGTAACATCAAGCCCTGCCAACCTGGCTAATTTTGTTATTTTAAACAAAATGCAAAAAAAAAAAAAAAGGAAAAAAAAAAACGAAAACTGTCCTCTCTCCAACTTTTTTATCAACTACAAATATGTATGAAACACTTTTCAACCAAGATAAAACGCAAATGACTATAGTCTTAACGTTAACAGTATTAAAATAAATCTTTACAGAACACCTATGACAGCTATGACAGCACTTATGGCTAAATGAATATTTCTATGCATCCCCACTCAGTTGATGTTTTGAACAACATACATCTGTAAAAACTGAGCAAAGTAATATGCTGGTATCAGAATCACAGAGCAGGAGAAGCCTTTTTCACTTCTCTCAATCAAGGAAGTATTCATATCCAGCACATTTGGCCACACAGAGTTTACTCACTATTTTTTTCTTTTGGTTAAGGAAGCATTAAACATATCCTTGCGGAGAAGTCAACAATTTATTTTATTGGCAAGTCCCCAAATCCTCAGATGTTTGTTTCCATCCTATTCTGGACAATCTATTTATCTGAAGAGTGGGCCAGAACTGCAGACAATATTACTATAAAAACAGCAGATTTCTGGTAAGCACAATATGAAGAATAAGAAAAGATATTCAGATACCCTGCCATGTAAGATGCTGTAGTGTGCCTTGATAATATACAAGATCTGCCAATGACGATCTAAAATTAGGAGAATCTACTTTTTTTTTTTTTTCTCCATTTCTTCTGTTTACTAAAGCACATGGAAGGAAATGGTTGTTCTAAAAATCAGATGATCTGTCTCTGTCCACTTGATCAATGTTAAGTTTCAATATGAAAAAACAAAAAAAAAAACACTCAAAAAGCACAACTCTACTCCAGTTTCTGAAGATGACATTTGGACACATAACCAAGAAAGTCTATCACAGAATATGCTTTTTTAAGAATGACAAAGTGTTATAATTGACTGAGTTAAATATTAGGCTTTAAGGAAAGCACCCAAATGCAATCAAAATGCTTCACTAAAAATAATCTCTACTGGGAAAATGGTAACAGCTGACACCAGATTTAAGTGAACTTATTAAACTAACGGGTTTGGATTGGGTTTTGATATGCAAAAAAAAAAAAAAAGGCATTTAGTATGATTTCCTTTTTTTGAATCTGCTCAAAAGACTGTAAGACATGTGACCTGAAGTTCAAATGCAGCCTCCCTGCATTATATTTTACTGGACTGACAATGTAAAATAAGGTATAAATTTTATATTTATATATATATATATATATATATATATATATATATATATATATGTGACTAGTAGCTGCTATATATTTAAGTTCTACTGGTCTTACGAACGTGAAGTACCACTTCAATAATCTTTTAAACCACATGGTTTCTGGACACAAGACACAAATGAGTAACACACTTGCCACAGACCGAGGATGTGCCTATCTAGCTATATGATGGCAGACAATCTCCTTTGCCAACCTTTCTACACCAGCAGGAGTCAAGGCAGCTCCAGCTTGAACCATGTAGCTCCATTACTGTGTCATTTGGTTCAAGATAACCAAAACCTTGCTCTCAGCAGGTCATCAGCTCAGGCACAGGTAATCACTGTTGCATTTAAAATAACTGTGGAAGTCCCACGCCCAGAAAACCTACCTGCAAAATGAACTGGATTCTGGCTGGGCTTATCCATACAGACAAACCCAGACACACTGAAGATGAGTGAAATCAACTGCAAAAGACACAGACCATCCAGGCAGAAGGGCTTAAGAAAAATCCGTAGCAGCATCACTGCTACTCTATTTCCTATAAGGTTTTACTGGGGCAAAGACACAGCAGCAAAAAGTTAAAAATACAGTGATGGTCTTATTCTTTATTCAAGAGCACAAGGAACTACCCAGCACTTCACATCTTGATTCTGACACACAGGAGCGGCAATGAGGTATTGTACTCGGACGATAAAAGGCTGGCCTAGCCAAACCTCCTGCTCATGTGCTCTTGCGGCAGATTCTGGTGTTCATCTCCCCCTGGTGGACTATGTACAGAGAGGGGAAATTGCTCCACCTAGAACAGGGAAGTCCCCCTCTAGAATGGGCCTACCTCCTTTTGTCGTCCAATAACTGCAAAATGTTCACCCTCAATGCACCAACTGACAAAAACAGCAAGGACATCCAGAGTAAGCAGGTTGTGAGACATCAGTGTGGTCAAGGTGTTGCCAAGTGGGCAGGGGTAGTTCTCTTGTTCTGGAACACACTGTGCTGAACACGTAGAACAATTAATTTAACACATATACATTGACTTCTGTGCTTACCTCCTGTGGGACTGGAAGACTGAACTAGAGTTCACTTTGCATATGGACAAGATGGAATTCAACAATGTGTGAAAGAGTATCCGTAATTGGTGCAGACATATATGAGATCTGGATCAATAACACAAGTATACAGATCCAGAAGTCCTAATAGACTTATTTACATTCCCAGAAAGATGCCAAAATACTAGTTTCTACTATTGTGCAGATGCCACAGAAGACTTCATCAACAGAAGTATGTAAGGAAGGGAAAGAAAAGTCAATCAATCTTTCTTGGCTGATAATAGCATTAAGCTTTGGTCATCAGAGCCAACATAACCAGACCTACACTCAACTTCCCTGTTTAACACAATCCTTCTCATAAATTGCTGCAACTCCCTTACTTTTATACCTAACATTTTTTGTATTACTTTACCTCCATATCCTGACATTCTCACAAGGCTTTAGGTGAAGAAACTGAAAGATAATGTTCCAGTCACTTCTATTGAATCATAATTTAAAGATGAAGCACAGCAAACCTGTTTTACACATGGCATATAAATGTCTTTGTTAATCTAGCCAAACTTACCTACCGTTCACCGCAGTATTTGGTCTATACCAGACAAGCAATGTAACAAGAGAATAAATGCGAGAATTAAAATCTGTGGAAGACAGCAAAATAAGATATCATTTGTCTTGTTGAATTTTAGTATTTGAAAAAAACATGAGATTTACCTAATGAATCTCATGATGAGATTAATCACAATGAGATCCATCTTCCTACATAATACAGCCTAGGACTTTATCCTGGTTCTTCTTGCTTTCTACCTATCAACAATCTGAAGATTTCAGAAAACAGGCAATAGTGTGGTATTTGCTCTGCTCTTACTCATCTATTTCCCAAAAATCTACTTTAAAAGTGTGGGTGGCACACTGGAGAATAAGTTTCAAATACAGGCACATTTAAATTTACAGCAGAAAGGGCTACATGCTTCTATTCTGTGTTTTCTAGGCCCCCAAAATTTACCAATATTTACTTACTACAAGGACTTACAGCAATGGAGACAACATAGATGGATGAACTCTTTCAATATCAAATCAGATCTACCAACTACACTGTTATACTCACAAGTCACCACGGTGAACAGAAAAACTAAAAGATGTCTCCTCCCCACTGAGATAGTACAAGCTAAGACTTGCCACTGTAAACTTTCAAGGTGACAAATGCTCTGCTCAGCACTTGTGAATTCTTAAGCACTTATACTTCATTAAAAATAAACTTGAAGGTACTATCTGTAGGCAATATTAAGCACCTTATCTCAATGTGTTAAGTATACAAAACTGTTTAACTTTCTATAAACTTCACTTAATCATATCAAGACTTCACAATTCTTACTGAAAGCTAACCTGGTCAAAATGGAAGAAGGAGAAAAAACAGAAAAGTCTGTATATAGAGAGCAGAAATACAGTTTATAATTCTACTTTTCTTGATGATTTACAGATTTTTTTATTATTATTTTTTTCAGCCTGACAAAATGTTCCAACTTTGCCTGAGTCTGCTGATAATTAGCTATCTTTCATACTAGCACTGGAAAAAGTTTCCCAACCTTCTTCAACCTGAATGCACTGTGGGACATAGCATATGTACATAACTCCTGTGGAAAAAACTGCTTTCACTCCACTTCTGAATAAGTTCTAATTTAACAAACATGTTTTCTTAAATGTATCCAGGTGTTGTAGTAAGCACCTTAAACATACCAGTAAAACCACCTAAGCTTCAGTTGAAAACACCTGGAAATCTACCAGCTTAACCATCAAATTTGCAATGGCTACGCAGACGCATCCATATACATACAAGCCCTACATCAGTATTTTCTCCAACAACATCAATCAATTTAGGAATCTGCATCGTTTGGATGACACTGGGTTTTAATAGTTATGTGGCTCTGAAGCTATCAAGCAATACTTCCGTAGAGTTGTCTGTTTTTTTCTACTACGCATCACTCTTCATCCATCTATTCTCAGTCACTTTCACTACAATCCCAGCTGGAAACTTGTGTTCTTAGGATCAAAGCAGTCCCCTTTCATGGGACTTCTAAAAACCCCAAACTTTGTTCTAAAACATTTCTCTTTATTATCTTAACTCCTTTTTAGAGGATTCCATTTGTATCTAGCTAGCATAGATATTTGCAAAAGCAAGCAACCTTCTTCTACAGAATGACACACCTGTGACCCATCATTGGCTTACATATTCTCAAGGTGGCTTTTGGCATGTGGTTGCTCTCAGCCAAGTTGCCTATAGTTGTTCCTGCTGAAATGTGTGAGCTCACTAATGACAGACTTACAACTCACCTAGTAAGATGCTTTTAGGGACTGCAAAGTTCATAGATTTATTTCTGCAGTCACCCCACTCAATGTATGTTCCTGCACGTTTGTTTCACTGCGTGCTCCCCTGATGCTTTCTTCTTGATGCCTTGCACACATTCGCATCTATTTTAATTTGGGGGTTGCAGCAAGTTTCATATCAGGAAAGCACAGCCCTTAACACCCAGGTTTATATAAGAGCTAGATGGCTTCTCAACTTCCTCTTGTATGGGCACGAATGATGAAAAACAGACTTGCCTTGTGGAACAGCGAGAATGAAGTCCCCGGGAACTACCAGTGCTACTGTTTTTCTCAACTGAAACAAACCACCTTTTCATGGCACTCCTGAAAACACCTTTCTTACCAAGGCAAGTCCATACTTGACTTCTTAAAAACAAACAATGACTAATAAAAATAACGACAAATAAAAACAAGATTAAATGTGGGGCTAAAAGCTGCCGAATTTATGATGTGATGTGAACAGAATTTTATTCTCCCTGATGGAGATAGTAAGGAATGGGAACAAATGTCTTCTGCACACTGGCAGACCATGCTAAGAGTTGCACACTCCAGCACTTTTCCTTCAAAGAATTTCTCAACTGTTCCCACCTTAGGGTATGAAAAACACAAATCTGATTACTCTAGACAAACAAACAGAACAGGCATCTTGGTGGGTGGTGCCCAGTGCCAGCCAGTGTTCAAGGGACATTTGGACAATGCCCTCGGTGACACACTTCGGCTTATGGTCAGCCCTGGAGGGGTCAGGCAGAGACTCCATGATCTGTGTGTGGCCCTTCCATCTGAACTGTTGTTCTATTCTAAATATAACAAAAAACAAACAAAAACAAATAAACACCATTCCAAACCAAAAGAGGTACAGTATAGCAAGACTGCAATTGTGCTGTGAAACCTAGTGAGCTACAGACACTTGAGTTTTTGTAAACCTTAACTACCTAGTCTTGTATATATGCACAACACTGTTATACCAATAAAATACAGTGCTGAACCACCCCATTTTAAAGGAAAAATAACAGCAGCTAGTCACGAAGTTTTAAGATTGTTCCTGGTTTTAATAAAGTTTTATGTAAACGTTGCAACAAATGAAAAGATTTTTAAAAGGTTGAAAATTATTTCTAAAATAAAAGGTTAGTTTAGAATAACAATACCCTTTCACAGGTACAAAAAAAATAGGCATTTGCAGTTGCATGGCCTGTTTTCCTTTGTTACTCATTAATAACTTTATCATCATTGACCTGAGTCAATTAAGCCTCAGGAAAATCTCTAAAATAGAGCTGCTAAACCAGCTCAGCACAGCCAAGGGTTGCACGACTGCACACAGCCTCTCGAGGCCTTTGTCGCCCACCAGCAGCCCAAAGCCAAGCCTTCTGCCAGGCTGAGAGCACCGGCTGAGGCGTGTGGCTGCGTAACTTTGGACGAGCACGCTAGCTTGTCTCCAGAGCGCCACTTCTTGCCACGCTGTGAGGCCAGAGTTAAAGGACAGCTTCATGGGTGAAAGGATGGGACTGAGGGAGAAAAAGAAGTTACGTGCTAGCTAAGGCTAGCATGTAACAAAGCCACAGGAGGCCAGACTCTATTAGCTTTGCTCATGTTGCAACTAGCAGTTATTTTGAAAGGCTTTTACTTTCGGAAGCATTACGTATTACATCATATTTCACTCATTTGACTCATAGAAGGCATTTTTTCTTACTTAGGTAGAAGCCTGCAAGCCACAAGTTTAGTAGATGATGATACATTTAAAGAGCATAACTATTAGCACTTTAATTTTTACACCTAGAAATAAATAGTAAGTTAGAAATAGTATGAGTATATGTGTTTGTGTGTTTATATATATATTTATATATATATATAAATATATATATATATGGTTTTATTTAATTAACTTCCTCTGGAAAGAAAAAATAAGACTGATTTTTTTTTTCCATGAATGCAGAAGTAAACTATTGTTACCAAAAAAAAAATTTATGTTTTTAGCCCAAAGATCATGACTCATCTTTGATAAGTAAATTCTTTACCTCCCTGAAAACCGATGAGCAAAGCATGCCTTTTTTTTTTGATAACACACTTTTTGTTACTATTTTTCTTGAGCACAGACACCATTCTGTGCCATAACTTCAAATTTTAAAAATAAATATATCATATTCAACTTTCATTACATTACACAGATTTTTAAAGAGTCAGTAATGCATATGACAAAAATAAACCTGGAGAGGAAATGAAGGTATTTTCTAGAACTATTTATAGTAACCCAGTCATGTAGAACTGATTGTATTTCCTTCTATACTGAAAATGCACAGACAGCTGCGTACAAAATTGATGTCATCAGCTTTCAACTTACATCCAGTGCAAAAACTCGTAGGGAACCTTACTATCAAGTACACTAACACTACTTTCAGTTTACACAGGGAAAGAAAACTTTGCTGTGACCAGATCTTGAAACTACCGATTTGCATAGATAATCACATATCTCTGCAGAATATATTCACATATAAAAACTACAAACAATTAAATTCATTTTCTTAAGAACTAAATTTCCACAATGGTACAACATTTATTTTAATGAAAGCACTTAGATACAAAGTAAATTGTTGGCAGCATGAAGTTGTTTTGTTTTGTTTTAATTAAAAGAAGCTGTAAAGCATAATTATAACCTAAAGTTTTACCCAAATGTCTGGAATCTGGCCAAGAGCTATTGGTTTCTCTAAGATTTAAGTCTTTTGAGCACCAGAAGATGAATTCTGAACAGGGATAGCTAATACATTGCATTATGTCCTTTGTAAGTTATGTTTTTTCTACCTGTCTACCTATTCATTTTAAAATTTGTTAGCTTTAGGGGCAGAAGGGCACTCTAATTTACATGGATAGACTAATCTAGTGGACAGGCCACCTGAATTTGGTTAGTTCAAGGGTAAATTAAAGACATACTTGGTCCCTTCCCTATTTCTTCTCATGTTCCAAGGCATTTACAGAGAATTTAATTGCAGTGGTTCCATCATACACAATGTTTAATACTCTGAAATCCCCCTCTGTCAAGAGGGCATGATCATGGATGATACTAATACTCCTCCCTACATCCTGGTATTCTTCCAGCAAATGCCAGTAAAAAATGGTGTTATGAGACTGGACCAGATATTTACCCTTTTTGTCTTTTTCTACTCTGCGTATTTGACTGTTTGAGGATGTTCAATGGAAGCTCTTACAGCAACAAGTCAGGAACTCTGGAACTCTGCTCTACTTGATTAACTTAGAATTTAACTTTGATCTTTTCAATACTATACCAAAATCACCTTGAGTGCACACACTTAATTGAAGCTACTTCTTCGAATTCACTGTGATGAAAATAATTCATTAAACTCAGATTGGCAGCTGAAATCCATATACATTTAATGCACTAAAAATATTTTGTTCAGAAGCAGGTAGTGCTGCAAAATTTTAGTAACATTCATTAAGAATCAATTCCACAGTGCAGTATTTCCTCTGCATTTTGTAAAACTAGAAAAGGCAACAATTATCCTTCAATGCTAAAATATGGGCTGATTTTAGGGGAAAAAAGGCAATCAGACACTCAGTTTACATCAAACTAAGTGTAACTCAGCCTCCCCCATCCACAACGCTGTTTACTTAATTTACATTTATTCAAGCTATATTTATTCAACCCATCTACATCAAAATTTACGTCAAGATCCAAAACATCCAAACATTTCCACCATAACTGTATCATGGCTTACTGTCGCCATCAAGAGAACCTCAAGAGCTCAACCAACAAAAACAATTGCTTATAAATCCGACTTGGGAAAGCAAGAAGGCCACAGACATGACCATGACTCTCAACACACATTTTTTTAAGGTTTCAAGGAACTATACAAACTGTCCACAAGTATCTTCACCAGATATCTCAGTGAGAGTCCATCATGCTTAGCTTCACAGTGCTTCAGTAAGCATAAATGAGATATGTCAAGACATGCTTCCATTTAAGGAGGAAAATTATTTTGTATTAACTAGTACCCCATCGAATGTAATTCGTGTGTATATATATATATATATAGAGAGAGAGAGAGATGTTATACATGTTCCTTTGGATACATTTTTTTCTGCCAAATATACAATCCAAGACTTTTATCTGTCTTTAAAACACCAGAAACTAGAAATATCTAAAAGTAGACAGGATTTTAACAACTGGCAATAGTAAATGCACTTCAGGATATTTCTGCCTCTGCGTGACTAGCAATTCAGCACATTTAAAGCAGTGAGCGTCATATTACTTATTCTGAATACCTGCAACAACTACATTTCATACAGGCCATTCAATTTACAATTCTGAATATGGCAACCCAACTAGAAGTGCTGGGTGTTTTGAGGGAGGAAAGAAGGACAAGGACCTTGTTACATTCTGTTCTAGCTTGCAGATTATTTCTGGATGCAGTTTATATTTCATTTATCTGTTTAATTATTTTAAAGAATACACGCCAAATCCGCACCTCACAACAACTGCTTTTTTTTTTTTTTTTTTTTTAATTTCAACACCAGTTCTGTTCTTTTGGGTGGTTTAACAGTAGCAAAAAACATATGAGACACACTCACGGAGTAAAACTACGAGCAAAAGTCAAATAACAACCCCACAGTATGCCAGCTATCATCTTCTGCTTGCAGGTCATCGTTGTGGCACATCATCCTCTCAGTCCTTTCTAAAGCGGATGAACACACTGGACTTCTGATACATTAGATTGACAGGCTGGCCCTTAACACTCCAGATGTCACATGTGAGCACTTTTGTTATTTTAAGCCACACAGACAACACAAATAAATTAATTGGTGGTTGTTCTCCATTTGGCAAACGTCACAGAGGGTATATTTGAGAAAAGCCATCAGTGGTAGAGCGGAAAGAGAGGTTTTAAAGTAAGAGCCCCTAATAACATGTTTTTCTATCCCACATTAAGGCTGATCTTCAGAGTCTAGATCAGAAGTGCCTAGATGTGTTCTCACCAGAAAGGTCTTAACTTTGTAATTTATTCTCTGCACATGAAGTTAATTGACTTTAGGTACAGACTGTGAGCAAACAGATGTCTTATGCTGCCAGGAACATGCAGAGGATTCAGAAGTTTCACTGGACCCAAGGGAGAGGGTGGGAGAGGAGAGGAGGGAGGTAGTAGGCAAAAAACACACATACCACGCCTTTTCAAATAAGAAGGCAAAAGAACAACATGAACATCTTTAGCTTTCTATCTGATTTATCAAAGAGAGGCTAGAAAAGAAAGCATTTCTTGCTCAAGTGTAGCTGCTACGAAGGTAAATGAATAAGATGGGCAGATGAAAGATACCTGCTTAACGTTAAGCTTCTGTTGCTCAACTAGTAAAAGGTATCAGGAGGATATAATGGAATCACAGAATCATAATGGCTGGAAAAGCCCTCCAAGATTGTCTGGTCCAACCATCACCCTACCACCAATGTCACCCACTAAACCATGTCCCCAAGCACCACATCCAACCTTTCCTTGAACACCTCCAGGGACGGTGACTCCACTACCTCACTTGGCAACCTGTTCCAGTGCCTGACTGCTCCTTTTGAGAAGAAATGTCTCCTCATTTCCAACCTGAACCTCCCCTAGTGCAACTTGAAGCCATTCACTCTGGTCCTATCACTAATTACCTGTGAGAAGAGGCTGACCCCCAGCTCCCCACAGCTTCCTTTCAGGTAGATGTAAAGAGCAATGAGGTCTCACCTGAGCCTCCTCTTCTCCAGACTAAACAACCCCAGTTCCCTCAGCCACTCTTCACGTGTTCCAGATCCTTATTAACAGGGAAAAGCCCTGTTTTATCTTAAACCAACTTCTGCAGCAGTACTGCCTGCTTCAGGCTTTAAAAAATGCAGAGAAATAGTATTTACTGAGAACTTCAAAAAGTAAAATATTCAATAACTTCTTACAATCACACATAGAACAAGAATGTGGCAGACGGCTTTTACTTATCTATTTGTTCGTTTTAAGGAGAAGACAATCCCATTTCTTTTACAAGCCAGTGTTGTCAGCCCCAGGGAGCTGGAAAAGGTCCACACTGGACAGGTCTCAGTGCTGGCGGCAGAGGGAGCCCAGAGGAGCTCTGCTGCTCGAAACCTGTGCCTGCAACACATGTCCCAGCTTAAGGCTGTGACAAGCTGCCTGAAAAGTATGTGAAAAGTATGCTGTGAAAAGTATGATCTTCAATCATCTTCACCCAAAAAGTACGATCTTCAATTGTTTAGCTTAAAGTTCTCCCCCTTTTTTCTCCTCATATTTTCTTAATATTTCTAAAATGGTAATTTAGTCTAATAGCAAAGATCCGATAATGTAGTACTAAACTGCAGTCAAGTTCTATTTAAAATCAAAAGCATATTATAACAAACCACAACTCATTATCTTCACACAGTACGCATATTTTGCTATCAACAAGATTAGGATGGGTATGATGTCTGGAAAGGCATATCCAAAACAATAACCTAAAAAAGCAGCTGTCTCAGAAGCCACAAAAAGCTTTACAGATCTAAATTCATTAGCTGTAGCTTCTGCACATGAACACAAGTGTCCTGGATCTGACCAGGAAGCAGCTTAACTCCTGCCTCGCCTTGCCTCCCTTGTGGCATGCTGCAAACATAACCAACACCTTTTTTCCTGAAAACAAAGCAAAACAAACAACAAACAAACAGGGGAAACAGGAGCAGATCCCACTTTTTTCCTCACCTTCTAATTGGCCCATTCTAGATGCAATGAACACTACATTTGAGCCGCGCAGTCTGAAGGTATTGAGGGTCCTGCCCATCACAAAGAGCCCTCGCAGTCATCTATACATGAATTTGCTTGGGGCACCTTTTTTCCTTTCCATTAGAAGCTGGACCTCGCTCACACAGGAAGGAACAGTCACCTTGGACAGAATTGAACCAAGCCAGAAAGGGGACAAGCCTCATGCCTAAGAGATGGCAACATGTTCATGTCTCTTCATACTGTTTTATGGTCTTTTTGTTTTTAATCTTTCATCAGCTCAATCAAAGAAAACAAAAATTACAACATACACAGGCTAGGGACCAGAGACCACTATTCCAGTTTCCCTACTCTGAGATCACTGCAGCTCAATGAGTTACGCAGTATCAGGGAAGTTCCTACATTGTGCATTACTGAAGCAGAACCACCATGGAGCCAGAATAAACACTGGTGGTCCTCCCATCTGGGCTGTTTTAGACTGTCGCTAGATGATGTGCTAAGCCTATGCAGAACTAGATTTTGAGGTCTCCTACTTCTTGGATGAATGCTTGAATAAGCACAAATACACACCAAACACATTTCAAGAGGAACATTCTGTAACTTCAGCTTTTGGTTTTGAATCAAGTGGACAGATGTGCCTGATGTGATGTACGGTGCCTTGATTCTAACGCTTCAGCTCCAGAGCATACCAAGAATTCAAGTTACTTCTTGGTTAGTGGGTCATTTTAGGTAAATATGCTCAAAACATTTTGTAAGCTGAATTTCAGAGATGCTTAATGCAATTTATTGTCTCACTCTTTCCTAATTTTCTATAACAAAATGCACAAGTTGGAAACTGTGTGTGGTTTGTTTCTGGGTCTCAACTCTTGCTCACAGAGCAGTGAAGTAGAAGTAAATTTTTGTAAGTTCAGAGTCTGTATATACATACGAATATATGAAGTTTATATTCTTCTATATATGAAGAAATATGAAGTTTATATTCACCTTGAGTCAGTATATCCAATTTCCTTTAAATCTTAGCAAAGCTCCTCCTTGTGCATCTCTTCATAACTTAATTTGTGAGTTAGTACAAAAAAATAGTTCTAGAAAAAAAAAAACAAATCTCTCTCCTTATTCTCTATCCTAATGAAGGGTGTACTGGTACGTGTACTTAATATCCATGTTTTAAAGATAATACTGACTGCTTTCTGCTGCAACAGCTATGCTAATGCTTTTGTAAATCAAATCTTATTTTGTTGTAGCCTTCCCCAGCTGCAAGAACCAAACATGAAATCATTCTGAAGAAATTTAGGCAGGTTTCCTTTAAAAAAAAAATGGCAAAGAAATAGCCATGAATTCCCATTCTCTCCTTCTCAAAAAAAAAAAAAAAAAAAAAAAAAAGCCAAAAAATTCATACAAACTGAAAGAAGGATAAAAAGTAATCCCAGGGGGTTTACGCTGTTCCTCCCCCTTACTCACCCTGAAACAGGAAAGCTATGAGCTTGAACTCCTGAACAACTGCAGTATATTCCTGGTCTAGACAGGTCTGAGCAGAAAGAGCTTTAGAATGATATGGTCTGTCAGGAAAAATCCCCTCCCTGCCTCCCCACCAGCCTCCCCCAGGAAAGGCCTGGGACTCTGAATCATTTTAAGGAAGTTTGCCTGTTTTTAACTGAAAAAGAAATGAGTATATTGTATGTGCTTAATGGTGGTCAGATGCTAAAGACCTCATCATTAATCTGGGTGTAACTGGAAGAAAACAAACAAACAAGAAGAAATCACCAGAACAAATCAAAAGACACCCTCTCAACTGAAAACTTAGTGGCTATGAGAGCTCTCTCCACAGTTTGTACTCATTCTCCTAGACAAAATACAAAAATCCATATTCACCTAGATACCCTGACAAAAACAAACAAACAAAAACCACCACACCAGCAACAACAGGACAAAAAACAAGGACATAAAAGGCTGTATATATCTGCTGAGTGTATTTGAAGTGCCACATTTATCACAACTGCTGAGAAGGGGTCAAAACAGAGAGACATTCACATCCTAACAATTTTCCTGACTTCAACTGACTTAAGCTTTTGCATGATTTTCTGTCCCATTATCATTTTGCCCCACAAATAGCTTTTGCAGCAAGTTACCAAGCTTAAAATGAAGAACCAATACACAGAATTAAGATTGCGATTGCAACCTGTGATCAACACAGTTAACTATTAGCAACATCAAACTGTGTGCTAATTGTTAACAGAAACACTGCACAAACCTTTCAAATTGCTTGTGCTGTTCCAAGGCAGCCCATGGCTTTAGGAAGGCTTTTTATTCCCTCATTCCACACATATACACCCTTTTTAATTTTTTTTTTTTTTTTAATATCATGTCACAGGATATCCTCATAACAGTGGTAGCATTACAAGAATAATCTAAAATATACAAAAATCATAAAGTGAAGTGATCATGATCACCCACGCTCCCAAAACAAACAAACAAAAATCTAGCTGGGGATATTATCCATATAGTAATCCATGGTCAATGTTGTGAGCAAAAGCTTACTTTTTACTGATGGAAGAGAGAATAATTTCAGAACTTACTCCGTGCAGCCCTCATTTGCAGGGGAAAGCAGCATGAAGAAGCTGAAGAGCATTCATCTGCATGAGCAGAGATCAGAAAGTACATTGTATTTTTGGCAAGCCCCAAAGATACCTTATGGCAAAAGTAGATGAAATAGTACTGAAGTGCAAAACGATTGCCTGGATAAATCATCTGTATCCTTTAATTTCTTTGGCCCTTACTGAAAGGTTCTAACTAGTGTATCAAGAAAGAGCAGTTAGAGAAAAAACACCTTTATGCACAAAGTGACAAGTCACCTTTCACATGGATGCCTACAATGTAAGTGACCTGAAACATTTGTGAAACACAGAGAGTAATCTTCTTGAGTTTCTTTATATTACCTACATTTAAAAAAATCTATAAAAATAAGACACTCTCTCAGGCTTTCATGTCTCTCAGATAAAAAGGGGTAAAGCAGTCTGCAGTTTGGTATAGTATTTTTTCTTCATCTACTGAAGAAATGCACCAAAACATTTGCCAGAGATGGGGAGGGACGTGTGTAAAATCAGCTCAACATGACATTTCCTTCAGAGAAAATTAACAGTGGTTAACATCTGTGTAAGGCTGAATGACTTCAACCAGACAGACAGTGATTGCATGGGCTAATGACTAGGGCTCTCTTTGGAAAGAATGATGTTCGAACTATGCTGTAAATTGCTAAAAGACAGACTCCAACCTGAATTTATCATTTGCCAGGATAGCAACTTACACCCCTGGAACACATTTTCCACCACTCTGTTTTTCAGTTAGCTGTAGCCATAAGTTCATTTTATACCTTTTTTAGTCCAAGCCTGATTTTCCTATATATCTTGAACAATTTTCTTTGCATCATAAAACAAAGAAGTTTCTACTGCTAGAATAGATTTAATGACCAGCATAAGTTGGGAAATAAAGTTTACAGCCAGCATTTGAAAATCCCTACTTCCACACTGCGTTTTGCCACCCTTATAATAAAGCAGCCAGGATTTTCCTTTCTTACATTCCAACCACACATTGCTTTAAGAACGCTATACAGACCACTGTCACCAGACTTAGGTGCTACATACTTAGTATCATCGTTACTAGGTATGGGAGTAAAATTGTCAGAATCCAGGTGTCAGAAGAGAACAGAACACTATGAATAAGGGTTAAACAACACAAGGACAACTATGTAAATACATCGTTGCAGGACTGTCAAGTCCAAGGAATGCCCAGATCTTTCCTGAGGATAAGTGGGGAGGGAGTAAAAAGGGCTGGGGGGAAGGGGATTTTCTTAAGCATATTCTGCTTCCATCACTATTTTCAAGTTTTAAAATCAGGAGAAATAAACCTCTCAGGAGCACTTTGGAGACCTGCACACTTAGAAAGTGACTATTATATATCAAGTCAGAAGGCAGTTAATATGAAAAACAGGAACGCAACTCCAACCAATATTTTCTTAGAGGGCTGGCAGCAAACTGTCAGATGCATGTGTGACCTCAAAACAACCTTTTGCCAGATGCCTCTTTAACCTCTTACAATTACATCAATTTCTAAAAAGACTGGTACATTTTACCATTTTCCTCCTTTGGTTATGCAAATTAAGAATATGTGCTTAAAAGACTGATTAAAAATGTTTGTTTCTGTGCACTTTCATCTATCTTAAAGCCTCAAAATAATTACCTCTAATACACCAGCAGATATTTAAACTTATTTTTTCCTCCCCAGGAATAAAACTGCTATGAAAGTTAAACAAAAAGTATTTATCTTCCTTTCTCCGTCCTTTAGTCAAATTCAAAACCAGGTAACTTTAAGACAGCTGTGAATTAAGGGGCTAAGACAGCATTTATCCTAACCATCAAAGAAAAATATAATATATTAATGCCTTTTTACAATTTTAAAGCATTTTTTAATCAATAAAAGTATGTTCTATATCTTTCATTGCAATCAATAGACATAAACACAATGATTCACATAATTCATACTCAAAAGTTGTCTGTATGCTAACATTTAAAGAAAGGCATTTTTGCAAATTTAAATTTAAAAAAATCAAATGCATATCATAATTGCGTTTACAGTGGCTCAAGCTTTAGAAAGCAAAGAGAAATGTAATGAAATGAAAAGTAGGTCATGTATACTAAAGTGCTAAACATTCTAACATCTGATCTGTGACTGAGAAAACTATTTTAAAATCTGGAAGTACACAAGTAAATGAACAATTGAACAGTCCTTTGTCAACAGAAAAATCCACTTTGATGAGGCATTAAAAAAAGATTTTCTGCACTGTACAGCGTCTAGGAAAAAAAAATATTTCCTTTAAGAAATATACCTACTTATACAGCAAAACAATGAATTTCAGTTGTTCTGTAACCCAGTTCCTTTAATCTGCATAAGAGATGCCGACTGAGTTCACTCAACCAAATCACTACTGGCTTTCAGAATACAATCAACACATGCTTTTCAACAGTATTAATATAGCATGAAGCTTGTGCTCCTAATTATTCATGTTTTTGCATTCTGTTTTTCCCCCTGCTGTAAAATATGCAAATTTACTTCTTTGTGTTATTTAGGTCCCACATGGGCCTCAACAGATCTGCTTGGAAGGAATTACAAGCCAACATCTAGATACATGCTGTCAACATTTCAAGCTTCATTATTTTTATTAGTTTGGAATGCCATTATAAATTTGATATTAGGTTTTTAAAAGCTTTTTATAAATCTGATGAAAACCTACAGTCTAATAAAACGGTGTACTGATAATTACTACTACTCGACTTTGTGTGCACGCGCGCGGGCGTATGAGCAAGACAGAGAAAAGCACTACAACTACTGAATACAAGAGAAATCACCACCTAGCGGTACTATGGAAAAATGCAGTTTGTTTTTGTGAAAAAATTAGTACCCAAGAGGATTAGTTTGACTTCATTACTGAATGAAGGGTAGCCATTACCTCCTTATGCAGCTAAAGGTCAGTAACAGGAGAGGACTGTTTCTTCTCTTTCTGAATTCTTTCCCCTCCCTTTTCAGTCAACTCTAACTGGAATATTCAATGCCCAGCTGAGCTACTAACTATTTTTAAGTATAAAATCCAAAAAGCAGCACTTCAAGAAATAGATCACTTAATACAGCAACTTCTTGGAGTGCACAAAAGCAATCACTTACCTTGGTGTAAGTTAACACCTAAAAAATATTATTTAGATTTAAAAAAAAAAAAAAATTATTTCCCTAAAATCTTAGATTATTGTAAAATTAGTATTAAATATTTTAAATCTAAACAAGAAAATGAAATGGGAGCTTGTTTCTTCAGAAAACTGCAACACTGGAAAGAGATACACAAACATTCTTAAAAAAACATAACATAGGCCCATTGATGCAGAATGTAAAAGGACAGCGAGCCACTGCTTTTTTCCAACTGGTACAAAGTCTTGTGCATTTCTTAAACGTAAAAGTATATTTTAAAACACTGCAGCATCCCAGTCTTCCTTACTAGCACCACTAAAAGCTCTTCAAATATTAATGAAAAAAAACCACAGCATAAAGATTCACAGGAATCTACTACGTTATTTCCAACTCATAGAAAACAAACAGCAGCAGCAACACCAAGATCTTACAAATCTTTCTTGATGCATTTCATCTCTTACATATAAATACACAAGGGAGAAGCCAAAAAACTATTTGAATTGTACTAATAAAATAGTATGTAGGTAATCTTTTTATTTGGAAGGATCAGTATATTTCTCTTTCATAACATATTCACTCTTGAAAATTTTAAAACTGCTGATTTCTCTCAGAAGTAAAAATTTAAGCTCTTCAAAACATACGTAGAGATCTATTTTACTAAGATCAACGTGTAAACAATACGAATTTTATTTTAAGACATAGTTGCATGTTGAGTGACAATGTGGGTGTCCCTTGATTCAAATATGCAATTTAACCAGTTCTTCATTCCACAATAAAGAGTACTCATAAGAATATCTGTATGCAGAATAAATTAATGGAAACACAGAAATGATGAGAGGAACAATATATGCAATATTACTCTACAGAAAAACAGAGTTTTCTGTTTTCCAAAACTGAAGACTGATGTCAATCATTTTACTATTTTATATCTCTGGTACAGAAGTCTATGCTTAACACAGGAAAACATTCAGGTGGGTATATATCACACCTTTCACAGTGTCATAGCTGAATGATGATGCTTCTGCCTACAGATAAGAATAAGTCCATATAAAGGAGTTATAATACTGAATTAACTCAGTAATATATGTTCTGAATACATTAGAGGAAGGTTCAAGTACTTCACTGCAGATAAAACCAAAGTCTGATTGCTTTGCAGATACTGGCTTCAGATAGGAAGTCGTAACTGACCACCAAAATATGGACATAAGAATATTTGCTATTATAACTTATCAAACTAGTTACAAGTCTGACCACACTTGTTTTGTTGAACTCCTCTTCAGACATGAGCACTGAAACTGAAGGTACACAGTGATTAGTTCAATGCACCCGGATTCACTTCAATATCAGAAGTCCTTCTCCTTAGTGGAAAAAGATTTCAAAACACTTTTTATTTTTGGTCTATGATTATTTGTATTCTCTTCAGAAGAAAAGTAACAGGCTAAAATCACGTTTACTCCAGTAATAATAAGTAATAAATAATAAATAGGTATTAATCCAAAAGTTGTTCACTATTTCTGCCTGGCCTCCAAGAATCTAGGAGAACAGAGTAGGGAAAAAGGAGATTTACAGAACAGACATGTCTTCTTAAAACTTCTACTGACCCTTCTCACCATGATCGTGACAGTAATTCCACTCCATTGATAATCCCAAGCCTTACCATTTTTTCCTTGGGTACTTACTCTTGAATCTTTGAAAAATTTTACAACTGAATAGTTTAATCTCAGAAAAAGACCACCAGATGACAGTCAGGTGTAAGTCAGTAATAACAGTCCCTAAAAGTTAGATACTTTTACAAATCAGGCTTATCAGTATCAGCAACTGAACTATTTCTCCAAGCCATTTACTCCATTCCAATTTGCCAAATAAAAAGTCCCCTGAAACAAAACAAAACAATAAAACAACTCTTAAATCCATGAAACCAAATGCTCTATAAAACACAAGTAAAAATAGACAAAGCAGACTTGAAGGTGGGCATGGTCAAAGAGCTCTTCCAAATACTAGCAAGTCAACTCTGTTCAGCCCCAAGCGCACCCATCAGGCTCTGCAGCCTCTTCCCTAGCTCCAGGGGTTTGGCTGTCCATGCCCAAGGATGGCACAAATATAGTAGAATGAGAGTACATGGACCTGGATTTTTCCCACAGCTAACAGCTGCTCTGCTCTCCTTGCTCAGGCAGCACAGGACCGTGCCCCTCCTTGGTGAGGTCTCTGCCCGTGCCTGCCTGTCCTCTTGGCACCTTCGCTAGCTGAAGGCTCACCCGCCTTGTGGAGCAGCTGCCCTTGCTGCTCCTGCACACTGGCTTATTTCTAATTTTGCTTCAAGAGTAATCAAGACCCTGCACATCAGCATCTTAAAATAAACCTGAAAACAAAACAAACAATTAGCAGTAGTTTTTCAGTAGGTATTTCAGTTGTCTTCAAACTAACAAAAAACTCACCACACATCACAGCAGAACCATCAAAGTTATGTGTATGTTTGCAGAGTTTCTGACAGTCTTGCCAAAAAACACAGAAACAGCACTGCTGCCTCAATTTTTCAATTCCTGATCTTTGACAGATATTAGGAGTACCAATTACATGCATCTTTGATGTCTGATGGGAGATTTTCAGGCATGTGTCAAACCAACGCACTAGTACTAATATGTCGCCTTCTATGTGGCTAGCAATAATAAGAATGGATGATAGACTAGAATTTGTGTAATAAAAGCCAAAAAAAATAATCCTTACAAAACAGCTACTCTTCAAGAACCCTAAGCTAACTCAAAACAAACAATAGCACTCAGAACATTAACTTGAAAAGCAATTGTGATGATCAGACAAACCCTTGAAACATTTTTCATATCTCTGTGTTTGATTTACGCTTCAAAACCAATTGCACATGCTGTGCATATTTCATATTTTTCACAATAATAGGTATGCTTGTTACAAAACAAGCATCTCTTTTTCAGATTCACAAAGAGATGAGATGACCAGTATCTGGAAAATGAGTGAACTGGTAGTTAGGCATAAAAATGCTTCAGTTTCTGTTGTTAAAATCACATTTTATATTTATATTATAGAGTGAATTGGTATTTTTTTCTTAGCTCCTCTGTAGACAATGATTTCTCCCTAAAATTAAGATACAGAATTTCTTTGAGCTACTATACTGAAAAGTTGATTTTTGTTGCTTCTGATGTTTTTATGAGTTGTCCTTCTACTAGAAGAATTTAATTCAGATATTGAAATTCCAAATGTATATTCTACAAGTATATTTTTAAAATATTGAAATACATAACAGCACTTGGAGGAGTTATGAAAAAAATAGCAAAAAAAATCCTCAAGATTTCACAGGGGATAGCTCTGGTGGTACTTTCTCAATAAAGTATCAAACCTCTTTCCCCTGTTTTCAAAAATCAGATGACACAGAAAGAGAGAAAATAATTACATATTGTTAATTTCATGTACACTGAATTGGGATGCCAAGTACTCTCATCACATTATTATATAGACTAATTTTATTCTTGTAAAGGACATGGCATTTGATTATTTCTGATAAGTCTCCTTGAGACCCCCAGTAAGATTCCTTAATGCCCTTATTAGTGGTGCATGGTATGAACAGCCTTGCAAGGAATTTGTGACAGACAAGCTTCTCCTTATTACAAGGGTGGAAATCAGGAGAAAGCATCCCCTGAAGATGCATTTTTCTCTTATTTTTTCTCCATGAAAAAGAAGCAAAGAACTTCCTCACTTGTCCACAGAGTATTAGTGAACGAGGCTTTTTGTTCTTATATGCTTGGAATGAAAGACTGGATTTAGGAACCAACCTAAAACATATGAAACTTAATTCTTACCCCCCTTTGACACTCACTGTTCACTGCCTAAAGCAGTATTCACATTAACAACCTGGAGGTGCAGTTTTAAAGATGGCTGTCCTATAACTACTGCTAAGATTAGCTGAAGACTTTTCAGTTCTAGAACACATCTAAATTTTAAAAATGTTCAATACCTCCCATCTGAGCAATAAAAACCAAACTAGCAGAACAGCTAAGGTTTTTGGACTGCCACTATTCGTAGACAAACAAAACTTCTAGATATCTACTTACATGTACTTAATCCTGCAACTGCCTCTACACAGCAAGACAACATGCTCAACTGGTGAGACTGACAGTAATTATTTTGCCAAGTAGAAGTTAGGATGAATAGACAGTCTACTTCATCATAGTCTGCAAAATTAATTGCTATCCAAACAAAAAAACAGTAAATAGAAATAAAAGAAAATTAAAGCATAATTGATAATTCTTCAAAATTTAAATAGTCACTGAGGGCATTTCGGGAAAAAGGAATTAAGCTAAACTAAATATAGAACTGGGACCAGCAGTTACGTCACATAAGCAATCTTTGGGTACAGAGCTCTCTGCCTATAACACAATTTGAAGCTCTAAATAGCCTCCAAATTTTGGGCAATGATGGTGTATCCCCTTCCACCTTTCCACAATGCAAGTGCTGGAGCAATTTGACGTAGCCATCAAAATCAGGGTGAGTAGATGAGTGCAGATGAAAAAAGTCCAATGGAAGACAACTGTTCAACTTGACAACAGAGTCACATGTGAAACCAGATCTCTTTCAACAATTGGTAGATAGTTGGGGATATTTGTTTTAATGGAGAACTATTACAAAGAATGTAAGTAAGCTCTCCTAAGAATAAGTTCCAGTAGTGTCTCATATTATTAGATTTTGATAATCCAGGGGCTCTCTTGATTTCAGAATGCTCAAGCAACATTTGCATAGGTAGACACTGCAAGATTCCTGATAAGAACTCAGTAAATTAAAGCAGCAGAAACTGAGTATTAATTATGATAGTTTTACAAGGAGGAGAAAACAATTTTTCCAAAGAGGAAAAAATGGAAAGGATCAGTTACAGCTTGGCAACAATAAATTCTGTATCCCTTGCATGCTTGAGCCATCCTACAGGACTGTAAAAGAGTGTACCTAAAGCTGCAGATTTGGCCAGTTCACAGGTGAACACACTTGAGATTAAATTTTGAATAACATAAAGACTTTGATGAAAATTAAGCAGTTTAGGGTTTTAAAACTAATCAAGAGTCATGTTCTAAATTAGAACAGCTACTCACCTTCTAATGTAAAAAGATGTTGGGGATAACACTAAAAGGAGGGAAACTAAACAAGAAAGTCATGTAACAGTTGCAACAAAATATTATCAACTCTAACCATAAAGCTGTAAGTATCAACTTTGAGGTTTCTTGCTCTGTAAGGAGATAAAGTCTCCTTGTTTATAATATGAAAGGAAAATACAAAATTGCATTTTCAATGATCTTGAATAAGAGTTTGCACCTATTCAGAAAACAACATGAAGAAACAAAGTTTCAGCTATTTAGTCTGTATAATGAGGGCAGGCATTCAAACTCCTTCAGGAACAGTAACAATTCTGAGTAATTTTTGTCATGGCTTCTTTTACCTCTTTTTATTTGATCTAAGCATCTCAAAGACCTCTTTACATTTCAAAGATGACAAGAATCATTTCATACAGAAGCATCACTTACCCACAATAACAAATCCATCTGCTTCTCTCTCTGGCACTGCAATCTTCTTTGAATCTTGACTTTTTCGGAAGAAGCCAAACATAGCCTCTTTTTTTCTTCTTCCAAGTTGTTATCTAAAATGAAGACAATACATGTTAAGTAAATACAAGATAGCAGAATTTAGCATAAGAAGTTCACACCACTCTGAATGCAAAATACATGATATTACAGCTAAATCTCCGTTAATAGAGTTGAAGTATCAGGCATTTGCGCATCAGACAGAGTACCTTGTTGATGTAGCAATCGCCTTCAGTAAGCAAAAGGAATAAATTACAAAAGGCTCTTCTATGAAGTTATGGAGTAGAACTATAAAAAAACACCTCAATCTTTCTAAAGGAGAGTGAAAGGAGGAAGCTACCATGAGCTTTTACCAAGCACTTTTCCGTGTTCTTCTGCTACTTCAAACTGTTGTTACACAAAGTAACCGTAGTTAGTTCTCGAGTTCTTAAACTTGGAAGCCCAAAACACAATTCTATAGGAAATGCAGCTTCATAATGCAGCAGTATGAAAGCAAATGAATGAAGCAAATTACAGTAGATACTCAGTCTTACGTGTCTGTGCATCAGTTATAAAGACAAAAAAAAAAAAAAACAAGAACAAAATACACAATATTTACGAATACCCATTTTCAAGTTTGTAATCTTACAGACAGCTAAACACTTGGGTGTATTTGATCAAGTTAACACTAATTTCCTTAAAAGAAGCTGCAATATGATCAAGCAGTTTTTCGTAACAGTAATTCACTCAATAATTCATAATCTTCCAAACTGGTTAGGAACTGTGACTTCCCATTAGCTACAAATAACATGAATGGGATGGAAGTGTTAACTGGAAAAGATAATGCTCAGCATCTCTTTTCTCTCAGGAGTGGAAGACAATATTGAAGCAAAGTTCGTAGCTTAAAAAGGACAAATCCATCTGAAAAACCTTATAAGCATTAGCCACAAGATGGTCAAATGGGCCAGCTTTTACCAAATTAAGTCCTGTGCATCCTGCCATACATTTGGATAAATCAAGAAACGTTGTTTTAAGCAAATTCTCTAATTATTCTGTACTTTAAGATGCAGACTCGAGGAAGTTTCATTCTTTTAAATAATAAAGTTTTAAGAAAAACTTCCTAAGCAAGCCCCACTCTTCTGAAAACCAAACAACAGAAGCCACAAAGCATGTATGTACATGTTCAGCTCACCGAGAGGACTACTAGCGTGCCACCACCTACTTTCTATGCTCTATATGAAGCGTACACCATGCAGTGCAGCAACTGTAACTCTCCACTGCCTCCTCCAGCAACAGCAGCTCACTTCTACAGAGCTGATATGATGAAAAAAAGGAAAGCAGCGTGCACCAGCAGCCACCACTTGAACATTATTAGCCCTCCTCCAGGTCCCTGGCAGAGAAGTTCCCCAAGGGCTGCCATGGGACCCTGGACATCGCTGCCCTGTGCAGCAGCCTGCACACGGTCTGGCTCAAAGTGCTGGATGTCAAACAGCCACCAAGGTTTAAGGAAAGGTACAGAAAGCCTTTCTCTACTGAAATACCAGTATCAAGTAGGGAAATTGAATAATGTAATTTTTAGTCCGAAGCAGAGTTTGTGTACCATCCCAATTTACTTCCCTGACACACGTTTCAAGGTGAAGGGACTGACAAACTGACAGCAACGCATGCACCCTAGCATATACATCCATGAAAATCACAAAGTCAAACCTAAAGAAAAGAGGCATACTAATCATGATATTGTTCTGCACTAAATTTCACAAAGAAGAATTAGTATGAGTGAGTCCCAGAAGACCACAATGTAGTGTTTGTACTTAAACATAAAAAAACAACCCCCCTGGATTAATTATTTGCCAAAACTCCTCACTTCCCACCCAAGTATTCACGATACCATAAGCAAGACTTGTGCCCTGCAGCACTTCACTTGACAATCAGCTCCAACTATTCACCGCGTACAAACCGCCTTGCACCCTGCCGTTACAAGCTATCAAATACTTGCAGGCAGCACATCACAGAAAACCCTCTCTGAAGCATAAGCATTGGCTTTCAGAACAGTGTATAAATAGCATGTTGCAAAAATCAGCAGCGATTCAAGCTGTGGGCTGATACCCACGAATGAAATAGAGTACCCCAGAGGCTGGCCAGCTACTGCTTGCTATGCTGACGCAGTGGAATTTCTATCAATCAAACAAACTACACCGATGTACGCGAGCACGCGCTGAGCCAGCCAGTCTCAGGTATGCAGTAAGGCCAAAAATAAGTGTTAATTATCCACACTTTATTCTTTCACTCTCGTTTTCTTACCTTCGCACGTGAAATACTGATATTTCCCGTCCCATGGAGATTGCATAGCGCAAACTCCTAATTGCCTCATTTATTCCTTACCTTCCCCCCACGCCCGGGCTCAACACATGGCGCCAGCAGCATATTCCTTTTTTAGCCCTTAGGGAATAAGTCTTCTGCTGCTACCAATTAGGGTTGTCAGTCCCATAGTTCAAGTGGTAAAAACCTGTGCTGCAATGCTCCAGAGTCAGGTTTCTGCTCCAATGATGTATGAAGGAAAGGCAGTTGTGGAACAGTTTAAAATGCAATTTTACCTTCTTCCTAAGCACGCAACAAGAAGGAAAATCAACTTGGCGTGTAAAATCTTATAGGTAGCTTTGGTAAAGACTCAGACTCCAGCCAGCCACTTACGGTACCAGAGCTGCAGTTGCTCGTCACATTTTTTTCGCTTGGAGATGTGCGTTACTGTACAGTTTGCAGCTGTCAGGCACCATTCTCCCTCCTCTCTTTCTTGCACACAAAAGCATCTTACCTCATATATACGTAACATCTGCACAATAAAGTTGTATAGGAAATCATGAATGTCATCTTTTATCCTGCATATTTAACATAATCTTCAGTGATATTTTTTTTTTTTTAAAAAAGCAAAAAAAACCACTGCAGGCTTTACAATTCAGAGTAGATTAGCAATCAGTATAACTTGATCTAGCCAAATTAACATTACAAGCACTTTCACATACTCATTTTTTTCTTTTTGTTGACAAAAGACAAGCCTTTTAGAAAAAAAAAAAATGGGATACTGAGAAAAAGGCAAAATTCAGCGAATCTATGTAAGGTTTAATCTTTACTTTGTAGCTTTCAGTTTCTGAAGTAGCTTCTTTAACTAAATTGCACCACCAGCAGTATTTCTCAAGAAGAAAAGACACATCTTTTTGTTTGAAACAGAAAAAGAAACTAAATACCCCATAAACTCAGGCCCCAAATTCTTACTCTCATAAAACCCCTGGGCCAGCAGTGAGAAATACGCTGTATTTGGGGATTGTGAATGTTGGGAGGGTGGTAAGGAATCTGCATACTAAAACAGACTACCACACTTTGTGAGGCCATTTCCTTCTCTGGGTGTTCACCACTTCGAATCAAAACTTGTAGATCACACAGGTCTGCGTAACTGACGTGGAGGCAGGAACTCACCAACTATTACTTGCCATCTTTCAGTATAGTTCCTGAACACAATTAACTTTAAACAAAATAAGAGACAAAAAAAAGGGAGGGGGGGAGGGGCACAGAAACAAAAAGTAGAGCTGTATCAAGTGTACAGCATTGGTAAAGTCCTAGATGGGCAATACATTTGTGATATTTGCTCTTTTTAAGAATTTTATCAACTGTGGTACTTTTAAAGCAAACAAATCTCTCCAGAAATGTGAAATACAAACACTAAGTTTCTTGAATTACATGTCAAAAACAGAACAAAGAAACACAGAGTTGAATGGAAACACTCGTGCTCTGGAAGATACAAGCACAGTTTAAGCACGTACAGAATCAGGCTGAGTTTTACTACTTGTAGATAAGTTGAGGTTTCATTTAGCTAAAGATGAAAATAACTGATTTCTGCACAAATTTCATTTCAGAGTAAAAACTAAACTTGAAGTTTGCAAATCTGGACACATGGTCACATAAAGCAGAGAGAGAAGTATTAAAGGAGTTTTTGTTGATGGTGGTGGGTTTATTCATGTTGGTTTTTGTTTTTTTAAATGAAGCAGTCAGCACAAAATCACAAAAAACACATCCACCAGTCAGAGACAGCACCACGTTTCTGCAGTAATGTCTCCAATATAGCTCAGCACTTTCGACTTCCAGATGGGTTTAATTGTATTTCTGTAAGAGACCTGAAATTGAATTCACTGCCTAAAGATAAAAATCTCCCTTGGCAGGAATATGCAATTCCCATCTCCTCATGTTTCCCCCTCACCAGAAAGTGAGCATAATTTTTTCCTTTCTCCGATCTCAATTGTTAAGAATAACGCTTTTGGCACTGCTTCAGTCATTAACAAGTAATAAACTGCAAACCATAGCAATTCTGTGAGGCTGCAAGAAATATTTTGTCTTTACGTGAGGCTCTGAGAACATACACGGGATTGGGAGATGAGTTACAGAGCTGCACAAAGGGGTTAATTTATTCCTGGTGCACTTTGCCAGTGTCCTTTGACAAGAGATATGGGTGACCTTTGAGCCAAACCAATACGTTACATCCCAATACCATTTTTTGTATACAATAAGGACCCTAGCATTTTTGGCATTACTTTTCAGCTTTTTCCTGCACTTTCACAAGTGGGAGAAGATGAAAGGTAATTCAATATTAATAATAATAATAAAAAGCAAAGATGCAGACTAAGATAAAGAGAGGATGCTTGGGAATTCAGCAAAGCAGAATCACAGTGGCACTGCTAGTAAATAAATGATGAAATGAGGTCAGAAAAGATGCAAAACTGACCTTAAAGAAACAGACTAATTTCACAGGCAGCTGTTTAAGCTACATAGCCTATGGAAAGAGAAAAGAAAAAGGCAATTCTCTCTTCCACATAAACACCCATTGTTATTCATCAATAAATTAACAGCAAGAGCAGCAAGACTGTACAGTTTATAGCACTGTACAGCCCGCTTATGACATGAAACCGACCAATTTAGAGTCGAGAACATGCACGTCAAAAAGATTTTTCTGTGACACCAAGAGATGAGCTTAAAAGCTTTCAACCTGGTATAAGTTACTATTTGAATAAATAATTAAACAGATAATTTCTTTTTCTGGCATTAACACCATATTCCTGTAGTTTATGCTTCTTCAAAGTATAAGAAAGGAAAGTAAGTGCCAAGAGAAGCACAGATACAATATATATATATACACACATTTAACAAAACACTGAGGAAGACATTTTTTCTTAAATTCAATATATTTATTTTTAATTTTTTAAAATATAAGGGAATCAAAAATACCAAGAACCCAGATTACCCAACACCAACACAACCCGAATTACCACCATATAACAGCACTCTGAGATGCTGAGTCATATAAAGCAACCACAATGAAGTCAGACAATAAAAGCACAGGTGACAAAGGTACAGCCAGGAATGAAATAGCGGGACTGAAATCGATGCCAACATTCAAAATGCTCAAACTACAAGATATTAGAAGAGTAAGCCAGGCATTTGCTAGATGCCGGAGCCAACAGGCTGAAAGCCTAATTCTTTCCCTACAAGCAGTTCTCGTTTGGGTGCAAACTTTCGATGGCAACTAAGCGTGACAGACGCTTATTTGTGATAATTTTCACGGCTTGTTTTTCCTGACGGCTAGCCCTTCCTCCTAGCGGCTAGCCCCTTTTCCGTGACGGCTAGCCCTTCAAACGTGGCAGACGCGAAGAGCCCTAGCAAGGGCACTGCAGCAGACTGAAGCATCTCGTGCCAACTGCGACATTTACGAGCCCTGGCACTGCTTTCAAACCCCAAAGCAACCGGGGAGCCGCTCCCGGTGCCTCCCGAAACGAGAGCCCGAGGGGGCCGGCGTGAGGGGAGAGGGGGGAGACGGGGCTGAGACCACGACACCCGCATCGCAAAGGGCTAAGGAGGCCGGGCAGGGGGCCGAGACCCCCGGGAAGACGGG
>CM021732.1:27146646-27232528 GCA_011075105.1 Heteronetta atricapilla | reverse complement strand
ACGGGAACCGGCCGGTTCCCGTCTTCCCGGGGGTCTCGGCCCCCTGCCCGGCCTCCCTCGCCTCGGCCCGCGGTCACCCACCGGCCCAACCGCCGCCTCCACTTCCGCCTCGCCGAGTCCCCCTAGCAACGCCCGCTCTTCCGCTGACGTCAGAGCAGCGCTGCCAGCCGATTGGCAGGTGGCTGGCAAACCTCGCCTCTTCCCCTTCCCCCTCCGTTCCCGCTTCCCCGTTGCTAAGGGCGACGGGCGGGAAGGAGCCGCCGCCATGGTGGAGGAGCCGCCGCCATGATGGAAGACGCGCATGAGGCGCCGCGGCACCGCATCGCCGTCGCCCAGCTGGCGCAGCACATCGGGCGGCCCGTCTGCTTCGTGGGGCGGCTCCACAAGGTCTGTAATGCGGCACGGGGTCAGGCCCGGCCGGTCGGGGTGCTGCGGGCTCAGCGCTCACTGGGACACGCGGTTTGTTTTGCAGGTGCACCCCAGCGGGAAGCTTTTCGTGCTGACGGACGGCGAGGGGAAGCAGGCGACCGTGGAGCTGAGCGAGCCCGTGAGTTACGGGGACACCCGGGAGGCGGCGGCGGGCCCTCCTCGGCCCCTCAGCACCTCTGCGTGTTTCTGTTTTTAAATCGGGACAAAATTTTCCCGCTTCTCCCTTTTCCACCCACGTTGCATCGTCCCTGCTCCGCCCATCTTCAAGCTAGCTTCCACAGTCTTAATGCTAATCAGTTATCTTTGTCAATTCTGTTTGGTCGCGGGGTGTTCCTGTGTGGAGCGAGCAGCTGGACTCGGCGATCCTTGTGGGTCCCTTCCAGCTCAGACCGTCATACAAGCCTATGAATTTTCGGCTGGAGTTACGAGAGACATTCCCTTCCTTTTCAAGCACATCCCTGTGTGGCTACTTTGTCTTACTCTATTTCATCTTAGTACATATATTAGTTTCATTTTCGTTGCACTTTTTCCTTTGCCTCTTTATTGACCGAATTCCTATCCCCAACAGACTATTTTGTAAAGATAATCCAGTAAAATAATCAATAATATGGTATTCTCAAGAGTACATTGAGTTGACCTTTCGCTCCCCTCCTAAAATGCTTTTCATAGCATTTCGATAAACTTCAGAGTTTGCTCAAAGGATTCTTTCTTAAGAATGGATAGCATTCCTGTCCTTAAAAATGCTTCAAGGTATAGAAGTTACTTAATTGGTTAAAAAAAAAATAAAAAATAAGCAATTCCTATACCCATAGCATTATAACTAATGTGCAGAAATATTGCTCTGATATCAAGTATTGGTAAAGGGATAAGAACCAGGCGTTTTCTTCTGTGTGTGTTTTTTTTTCTTTTTTGTGTCTGAGAAATGTAGTGACTGAAGGATTACTACAGTTATGACACTTTCTGATGGCTAAATTGAGCATGTCAGTACTCATCCCATCTTTCCCTCTGAATGAGTCATTAAATGCTGGCAAGTCTGTCCATTTTGATATGAAACATTTGCATGTGGTACCTTGACTTTCAAGGCTTGAGTTTTGTCTTATAATTGTGAAACTTACTGTCTTTATTTCCAAATTGCAAGAAAATGTCTTTCCTACAAGTTCTGCCCTGTATCTAAGTCTTTCCTGAGTCCATGAAAAGGTTTCCTGTGTTGGACTGTTAAAGCATTGGATGTCAGCATCTGACCAATGATTCCCCAGCTTTCTGGGACAGAGTAAGCGGGTGAATTTCATAAATGCGTAACTACAATGTTAGGCATTGCACAGCCTGTTCCAATGCTGTAATAAAATTACATAAGGAAGAAACTTGGTATGTGCAGAAATAACGTTCAGGAGTTCTATATTGGAAGGACATAACTGAGGTAGTACCACACTTCCAGTGGTTTCCCCAGTAGTAGTCTATTGCTTGACACAGAACAGCATTTGTTGTTCGTAGCTCACGTGCTGTGCAGCAGAACCAGCAGCTAATTTGGTGATACTAATTTGATTTCTGGTATGTTTTCTAGCTAGATGAAGAGATCTCAGGAGTTATTGAAGTGGTGGGAAGAGTAACAAATCAGGCAACCATCATGTGCATGTCATATGTCCAGTTCAGAGAAGATAAAAGTCCATTTGGTAAGTAAGGATATATGCTAAGAGAAATTAATATTGTGTTCTGAACGTTTCTTCATTAAGTAAGAAGAGAGAGCTTGATTATCCCCTCTTATGGACGAGGTTATTCTTCAAGCTCTGTGAAAAATAGTAAATGGACACTGGTGTGGGAATTATGTACTGAATATGCTGTTTTACAGGCAAAAAGCAGGGACTGACTCAGGGCCTGAGCTGATCTAGGTCCTTGCCATGGTCTGATCATTGTCCCAGTCCCGGGTTCTTTGTCTTCCCTTGCCTTGTACTCCTTTTGTGATTGTCCAGTTAACAGGTCTAAAAATAATCCTCCAGGCAGAAAGCAATGAGAATGTGGCAGGCTTGGGAAATCTGGGGAGGGTGAGAGGGGCTGAAAACACTCAGCTGTACCGCTTTAAAATAAGCAGTGCTTTAATGCTGCCGTTTGGTAGTGGGGAATTTAACAACATTTTCTTTGCCCTCTTTCAGATCTGGAACTCTACAATGAAGCACTGAAAATTATTCACGAATTCCCTGAATACTTCCCATTCGGTACTGGGAGGAACAATTGATTCTTCTTAGCATATGTTTAGAGCTTCAGAGGGTGCAACAGTACCTTAGCTTTTCTGCCTGACAGCATGGTAACAGTTGCATCAGTTTCCACCAAATATACTAAGATGCTGCTGTTGTATGCGCCAGGTGTGGCTAGTGAAATTTACTTTCTCTGAAATTGAAAAGGAAGAAGCAGAACATTTCTGTGGCTGTCTCACTGTCTGTATATATTTAACCCTTTTGCATTCATGAGGAATGGTCTCTTGCAGGATTTGACTTGCTAGAAATTGAAGTTTTGTAGTTTTGAATTGAAGTTTTGAAATTTTTGTTGTTTATTCAGGTTCCAGGATATTTAACACAAAACTTGTATTGAAGACATTTGGTGGGGTTTTAATGTAAAAATATTTTTTAATTTCATTTGCTTTGGTATAAATTTGTTAAACGTGGAGGGGGGGGGGGAGTTTTATTTTGCATCTTGAAAATGGTCACTTCTACAATAAAAAAGGTCTGATTATGTTTAAGTATTTGTGTCAGTATTATCTTTGACTGCTGTTTTCAGTGATATAGGGTGGTTCATATTCTATTTTACCTGTGCACACAATTTAATTTTAACAAAGTAGAGTACAAGGTTCTTGCCTTTTGCACTGATGTTAAACACTTTAAAGCTGTAAGTGTCTAATTAGGCTTGAGAATTTCAAGTGCTATTGAGTTCCCAACACAATCTTCATTCTTGGTAGATGTCAAGGTAGAAGTGCCAGGATTCAGCTGGCATGTCATGATGACTTTAAACATATAGACTTCCACACAATTTCCAGTTTCATTACTGTCCAGGCCATTTAACAGCACATAGAATTCTTACACGTCTTAAAGTAACGCAATCGAAGTGAAATCTAACTTCTGAAATACTTAACTGTGAAGTAAAAAGTGAAACATTTCAAAGCATTTTAAATAAATCTTTTATTTGGATCCATATTCATTAACATTTCAGAGAAACAGGCTGCAGTTTTAATAGCTAGATTTATTGCCTTATTAAGGTTGCTAGCATTGTGCTTATTTATGGAGACCTCAATTCTCAGTCAAGGAATTTATGTTTTAAAGACTCCTTATTTATCAAAGTTACTACAAATGACAGCCCTACTCTTAATTTGTACAAATCATTAATGGATTAGTTCACCCATCCATGAGGTAGATTATCAAGTTAACAGGTGATCAGTTTTTCCACTCTACTTAGACAGTGACAAAGTTACTGTCACTGGGAGGGAGAGTGACCTCTGAAGCATGGGTCAGTCTCGTACAGCAAACTAGAACAAGAAGGTCCCAGTAGCACGGTACCAAGCTTTGCCCTGTGGTGCTGCCCCTGATATATTTTATTGCTTAGCAGTGCCCAGCAAAATGTCATTGTTAATAACTAAGTGCTTATTTTACTAGCATTTAACTCTTTTGAATTAATCTACTTTAGAAATTATATATTTTGTGTTTGTGTGTATATATTCTGTAAAATGTTATGTGCAAGTAGTTCTTACCAAGGCCTATCTGGGCCTCATAGGATGGATTCCACCACTAGATGGCTATAGCACTTTACCCTGACACAGAGACCATCCTTGGATACGTGGTCGTGAGTGTAAGTATTTGATTGCATCTGAGTGGTAAATGCTACAGTTTTCCTTTGTCGAGACTTCTCTTTCATCCTGTCCTGGAGCAACGACAATGCAGTCAGGCAAGCGGTATTAAACTAAAAGTTTCCACTAGGTGTTTTTCACTAATCTGCTTCCCTACACTGCACCAAATGTTGTGAATAAACAGCCCACCCTGACTATATGGCTTATACTAATAAGGAATTATGGAATATTCTTGTTATGAAAGGAAAACTAATGATCAGGTCATATGTGCACTTAGCAGGATAGCAACGTGTTAAATTGCCAGACATTTCGGATATCAAAGAGAAAGGAATAACCATGGGCACTGCGCTGCTACCCCTTGCTTAGGACTGCAAAAAATAAATGGAGAACCTGCCTGTCCTTATACATAATAAAAGGGGAAGTGGTGGTGGCTTAGCGGGTCACTGGCTGAAGGGGATTCACCAGGGCAACCATGTCATAAATGCTAGAGGAGGATATCACGCCAGCAAAACCAGGGCCAATGATAGGGCCAGTAGTGGAAGTATAAACTGGGGCTGGCAGCATCTTTGGGAGGACAGGAGTGTGGCAAAGATGGGGAGATGAAAGAAGGGGATATAAACTAAATGATGTCAGGGCTGACTGGGAGGCATTCCCATCACAGCCCTATATTAACAACTGTATTTAAAGCGGGACAATAAGCCTAATTTTCCCACCATATTTGTGACCAACTTCAGGGGCACGACACATTTTTCCATGCTGTTGCTAAGGGGATATTTGGAGTGCCCTTCTCAATATCACCAAAGGACACGCTATCGCATTGCCTTCTCCTCCTGGAACATCTGGCATAATTGCCAGGATCTGGGTCTGAGTAAGCATCATTGGAAAAAATGATTCGGGTGTGTAAGAAAAGGGATGTCTGCTGGAGGCACTGGGAAGCACAGACTGGACAAAATAGCTGTTGGAAAGGCGGAGGGAATGTTGAGCAGGTCCCAGGCCAGGTTCCCTTCAGGGGCAGCAGAGAAATTAAGTGTTGGCAGAAGTTGGTAACTACTTCAAAAATGACAGGCAGCATAAGGCTACCTGCCTGGTTGCAAGGGCTGCGAGGTGGTGCAGTCTTTACATAATGCTGCGTTGGAATGGGAGAGTTGTGTTTTGAGAAACAATTCAAAACCATCAGTCTGTCTTAGCTGTCCAGCCCAATAAACCCCAAGTGAAAGCCTTGCCCACCTCTTTGCCTCATGGTCCTTTGGCAAGGTCCTGGCCTGAGCTACCACACTGGGATGCCTGCACCTGCCCATGCCTGTTGGTGTCCCCTCCCTGCTGACAGGACTTCCCAGCCTGACCTCAGACCTGCCAGGTCACTGCAGACTTGTCTGGCAAACACTGGACTCGCGGCTGAACTTGGTCACTGTCACCAGATGTGCTCTGCTCTCCTTGCTCCAGCACCATGGGGCCACAACCCTTTTACGTGATGCAAATCAGAAAACATTAAGTTGTTTTGTACTCTATTGCAAGCATCCTGTGCATAAGATGAGAAAATGTCTGTGCTTAATCAGGTAGGAAGGAAGGACATGTAATGAAAGTAATGAAATGTAATCAGAATGAACCATGAGGTCAACAGGCATTCTGGCACGCAAAGCCACATTCATATAGCTAACTATCAGAGTCAAGAAGACTGCAGAAAGCAATGGGCAAGTTCAGGAAGTATAGGCTAGATCAGTGGACAGGGAGGTAGATTGATTGAATAACCCCAAACACCAGTACAAGCGCGTGCTGGACTGAGAACTGCCAGCCCAGTAGCTGTAACGCAGTGTGCAGTACTTCAGGAAAGGACTGCTCCAGCATGGGTTGCTCTCCACAGAGCAGCACAGGAAGTTTCTCAGATGAAAGGAGCTCCATTTGGGGTAAAAATGGGTTTGGGGTAAAAAACAAGTGCCTGGCCTGGACCCCAGCCTGGCAGACGTTGCTCCTGTCAGCATGGAGCAGCCATTTCACATCAGCGTTTTCCCACAACAGTCACATTAATTCCCTAAGTGCTGCTGCCATCAGGGGCAGCCCAAGAGCCGTGTGATGTCACCACAGAGTCACTATAACCCAATGACCTCACAAAAGGCAGCTGGCCATAAATGCCCTGAGCGTCCAGCCTGCGTTCAGTCCGGCTGGTGGCACTTGAGAGGTTGAGGTCCCACTGCCGGAACGTGCGAGGTGGTGTTGCGAGTGGAAGGTGCGACGTTGAGGTCCTTCCTGTGGAACGCGAGACGTCAAAATCCTTCCTGTGACACGAGAGACAAGAGGTCCTTCTGGGTGGCAGGTGAGGTACCCCGGTCCTGCTGGTGGAACTGGAGATGTCAAGGTCCTTCTGGGGGCACGTGAGATGCTGAGGTCTGTCTAGTTGCGGACAAAACATCGAGGTTCTTTTGGTGCAGCGCAAGGTGTTGAGGTGCCACTGGTGGGCCACAAGTCCCTGAGGTTCTGCTGTTGACCTGCGAGAGAGGTGCTGAGGACCGGAGGCACTTAATACCCGTTTGTCACCGGAGCAGCATCCCACGGAGGACAAGCATCTCCACGCCACAGCAGCCACAGGCATAATGAGCCAGCCGCGCCAGGAGCTGCCAGCGGAGGCACCCAGACAGGAGACCTGCACCATTTGCCTGGGCCCGCTGGATGATGCAGCACGACTGGACCCCTGCAGGCACTCCTTCTGCAGGGAGTGCATCGAGCTGTGGGCTGCCCACAGAGCCACCTGCCCGCTCTGCCGGCGGCCCATCCTAGCCATCATCAGGCTGGTGCCGCCCGCCCGGCGCAATGCCTTGGCCCGCCGTCCCCGGGGAAGGGCCCAAAGCAACGTGGGGTCGGGGCGGCGGCGGCAGCAGCGGCGGAGGAGCCCCTTGAGCTACAGGTCCCGCAGCGTCTCGCCCAGGCGCAGGGACCGCAGCCCCGCCACGCTACGACAGCTCGTCCGCAGCTTCTCCTGGCACGGGGAGCAGGATGGGCACAGATGGCCCCGGTCCCCGCTGAATGCCAACGCCAGGGACACGTCGTGGATGCAACGGGCCCAGCAGGAGGAGCCAGGGGCTGGCGACCACACAGGCCGCCAGGCTGGGCCCCACATTTAAAGAAAAAAATAAATCGATCTTAAAAAGCAACCTAGAAGTAAATCATCTGGGGGATGGGAAATTATCGTGGGATTGGGTAGCTGGGTGAGGGCAGATGTCATAAAGGTGACCATGCCCTAACAGGGAAAAAGCCTGACAGAAAAAGTCTCCTGAGCCTGGGGCAGAAGAAAATGCCTGCCGGCCTGAGAACTGCCAGCCCAGGAGCTGCACCACAGTGTGCAGTCCTTCAGGAACTGGGCATGGGCTGCTCTCTACAGAGCAGCACAGGAAGCTTCTCAGACAAAAGAAGTTCTGCTTTGGGTAAAAATCACACCCCTTTTATACCATTTATAACTCTTACACCTAAGAAAGCATAGGACACCACCACTGGGGTAAAAATTGGGCCTGTTTTATACCATGTATACCTCTTACCCATAAGAAGGCAAAGGGCAAGGGGGAATGGTCTTAACCTAAAAGAGGACTGACTAGGCATTAAGAATTCTTCACTGTAGACGGGTGGTGAGGCACTGGAACAGGTTGCCCAGAGAAGCTGGGCAACCCCCACCCATCCCTGGAGGTGTTCAAAGCCAGGCTGGATGGGACCTTGGCCAGCCTGATCTAGCGGGTGGCATCTCTGTCTACAGCAGGGGGGTTGGAGTTAGATGATCTTTACGGTCCCTTCCAACCTGAGCTGATCTTGGAGGCCTGTAGCTAGTGGTGTCCCTCAGGTCAGTATTGGGTCCAGTCTTTTTCAACTTACTCATCAACGACCTGGATGATAGAATGCAGTGCACCCTCAGCAGCTTTGCTGATGACACAGAGCTCAGAGGATTGCCTGATGCCCAGAGGGCTGTGCAGCCATTCAGAGGGACCTCAACAGGCTGGAGCATTGAGCCAAGAGGAACCTCATGAAGTTCAAGAAGGGCAAGCGCAGGGTCCTACACCTATGGAGGAATAACCCCAAGGACCAGCACAGGCTGGGGGCTGACCTGCTAGAGAGCAGCTCTGCTGGGAGAGACCTGGCTGTCCTGCAGGACAGCAGTCTGGCCATGAAACAGCAATGTGCCTTGTGGCCAAGAAGGCCGACAGGACCCTGGGATGCATTTGGAAGTGTTGCCAGCAGGTCGAGGAAGGTGATCCTTCCCCTTTACTCAGCCCTGGTGAGGCCATGTCTGGAGTACTGTGTCCAGTTCTGGGCTCCCCAGCCCAAGAGGGACACAGAACTACTGGAGCAAGTTCAGAGGAGGGCTACAAGGACGGTGAGAGGACTGGAGCACCTGCCATACAAGGACAGGCTGAGAGAACTGGAATTGTTTAGCATAGAAATGAGAAGACTGAGGGGAGACCTCATTAATGTGTATAAATATCTGAGGGGAGGGTGTCGAGGGGATGGAGCCAGTCTCTTTCCAGTTGCGCCCAGTGACAGGACAAGAGGCAACGGGCATAAACTGAAGCACAGGAGGTTCTGGCTGAATAGGGGAGTACACTTCTTTACAGAAGAAAATGCCTGCTGGCCTGAGAACCACCAGCCTGGGAGCTGTACCGCAGTGTGCAGGCCTTCTGGTGTGAACAGCACTAGAATGGGCTGCTCTCCAAAGAGCAGCACAGGAAGCTTGTCAGATGAAAGGAGCTCTGTTTGGAGGTAAAAATCACACCTGTTTTATACCATTTATAACTCTTACACCTAAGAAAGCACAGGACACCACCGCTTCAGGTAACCAACAGATTATATTCATTTCTAACATCCTCCTGCAACAGCCAAGAGCTGACAATGTTCCTGATAAAGAACAGAAGGTAGGAGAGACAAAAAGCTCAGCAGAAAGAACAGGTCATCACCCAGGAGGTAAGTAGAAAAGGATGGGGAGAAGGACTAAAGGATCAGTAATACAAAAGAGCAAGAGGAGGTGTCTCATAGCTGAGACCCCAACAGTTTGCATTGCTCCACAGAAATGTCTGAGGAGCCAGTGGTTGCTGCCTGGGTTCTCTACCTGGAGACAAAACAGGACAAGGGAACAGCTCCACAGTTGCTGGGTTGGTGTCCCTTTGTCGTGCTGCTTTCTTCCAATGCAGTGGATTGTCAGTTTGCTCAGAGCAAGGAGGACACCAATCAGAATGCCTTGGGACTTCTATACTGTGAGGGTGACAGAGCACTGGCACAGGTTGCTCAGAGAGGTTGTGGAGTCTCCTCCTTGGAGTGGGTTTACATGGCAAGGTTTTGGTAGCAGGGAGCCACAGGAGTGGCTCCTGTGAGAAAGATCTAGAAGCTGCCCCACTGCTGACCAGAGCTGAGCCAAAAAGTGATGTTGTTTTGTGCCTCTGTGAGAGCTTATCTAAGACAGGGGAAAAAAAAGAAAAAAAAAGAAAAAAAAAGAAAAAAAAAAAAGGAAAAAAAAAGCTGCACCACACAGCAGCTGGGAGAGTGAGAGGAGTGAGAAACAGCTTTGCAGGCACCAAGGTCAGTGAAGGAGGGGGAAGAGGTGCTCCAGGCGCTGGAGTAGAAGTCCCCTGCAGCCTGTGGTGAGGACTATGGTGAAGCAGGATGTCCCCCTGCAGCCCATGGAGTACCACTGTGGAGCAGGGTTCCATGCTGCAGCCCGTGGAGGAGACCACCTTGGAGCAGGTGGACATGCACCGGAGGAGGCTGCGGCCTGTGGAAGACCCCTGCTGGAGCAGGGTCCAGGCCAGACCTGTAGCCCGTGGAAAGGAGATCACACAGGAGCAGATGACCTGGCAGGAGTTGCTGCCCATGCGGGACCCAGGTTGGAGCAGTTTGCTCCTGAGGGATGGACCCCGTGGTACAGACCAATATCTGGAGCAGTTCTTGAAGAACTGCTGCCTGTGGGAAGCCAACGCCACATCAGTTCAGCAAGGACTGCATCCCATGGGAGGGACTCCACAGCACAGGGGACGAGAGCAACCTAGCGGTCTGAACTGAAGCACAGGAGGTTCCGGCTGAGTAGGGGAGGGCACTTCTTTACTGTGGGGTAACAGAGGGTGACAGAGCACTAGCACCAGTTCCCTAAAGAGGTTGTGGAGTCTCCTTCTCTGAAGATATTCAAAACCTGCCTGGATGCCATCCCACGCACTGTGCTCTAGGTGATCCTGCTTGATCGGGGCGGTGGACTACATGATCTTCAGAGGTCCCTTCCAACCTTGTCCATTTTGTAATTCTGTAACTGCAGCTAATAAAATAGCTGTAACTATAGTTTTCTTAGAAAACAACAAATCTCCCCCCAAAGCATGATTTTATTATTTAAAAACAAAAACAATTAGAAAAGATGATTAAATATACCTCTTATAGAGTAAGTTTTGCAAATAGTGTAATTATTGGTCTGAAACCCCCAATATCCATTACAACACCCAAAGCTGATACTTTACAGTAGACCTGAATATATACATATTTCAGTCTAAAACATTTGAAAGACATGTTGAATTTCAAAGTAAGCATCTAATTTAATGAAATGATGGTAATTGAAACAAACAGATATAGCCAAGTCAAAAATGTTACAAATATGGCATTTTTTTATATAAGAAAATTAGACATTGTTAAGTACGTACATTCCTGGACATGGAATTTTATCTGGAAAGTTTAGTAATAGTTGGTATTACAGAGGAATAAAAATATAGCCTTGACACTTACAAATTCTCATTTTCATAAAGCAAGTTTTATTGCCTGTGTTCATATAAATAGGGTATCATACATTAGACCGCAGTTTACATTTATTAATGGAGAACATTTTAAAGAGCTCTTCAAGAGTAACATAAGGTGTGCAAAAATACTAGGAAGAGAAATAAATATTCTAACACAAAAAAACATTAACTGCTCTCCCATGACAGTCTGACTACAAATACCAAGTACCTCTTAGATTTTAACTTTAAAAATATCTTTGTCAATTAGGCAAGAATCGTAGATCAGAATAAATGTAGCAGATGTATTACAACATTAGACAATATAACTGAAAGTCCAAAATGTAATCATATACACCCACAGAAAATGTTTTCACATTTTATCCTGTTGCAACTACACTAGAGCACTTAGAACCAGTGGTATATTACAATATATTCTGTTTTAAAACAACAAATTTCACAGTCCTGGCAGTATGGTACCAGTTTATTGCTAGCATTCCATTTATTATTTCATAGCACGCAAGTGTTAAGTAACTCATACTGTTTCTAATAGTAAATAAACACACACCAAGTAAACTGATGTTATTTTCACATACCTTAAAACAGGTTTTTTTCCCTAATTTGTGTGAATTTCGTTGCCTACAAAATCAAGGACAACAATACTGATTAGGTCCTTGCACAGTATTAGCAAGATATCAGTGACTCTCAATAAATAACTTAATTCCAGCTGGTAACATACCTAGTACCATTTCTAGTCAATGACCTAAAATTGTGCAGCCTTTTGGGAGCCTACTGGTGTCCAGCAGTGACCTGAAGCAGGATATAGATTGGTTCACTTTGCACATCCCAGCATGTTTCAGAAGTGCAGGAAAATCCTGTTTATCCCAAAGTCTTAAAAATTCAAATATGTTTGTAGTCAAAACTCAGCACATAGTTTAAAACTTAAATATTTACAAGCCTCCAGTCCTTGAGATTTCAGATCTTCACAGTACTATGTTCAAAATAAAATCTCTTGTAGCTCACCTGCATTCTGCACTCGAAGTTACACACGAATTTTCAGGAAACCCTTCTCCACGATATCAACCATGTTAGGAGACAAAGCTCCCGAATTCCTTAACATTAAAATTCACATCAGCTAGGTCATACTGGTACATTAAATAAGATCTTGAATTACAAAGATATTGCTTACTATTAACAAAACTTGAGAAAAGAAATGGATTTTTCTTTAAATATCTTTAGAATGCTATTTACGGTGGCACCCAATTAATTTACAAGGAAATGATTGCATTCGAGGAAGTATGATCAATCAATGAAAGGATGCCACAGCATCATTCTGCCATCCTCTAGAGAACGCTTTTGACTTGTTTATTTTGAAGTTTCACTTTTACTAAGCACTGTATATAAACACTGCTTTGTTTAAAAAACTCATAGAAGGGCCCATAAGCATTACCCTGAAAACTTCATTAAAAGTTCTTTGAATTTAACAAAGCCACTAAGGAGTGCTTTTTAACTTTTAAATTCACTGAACAAGGCCCACACCAGGGGCTCATTCCAGGATTATCAGTTTCTACCAAGCACAGTCATACGCATGTTATTTTACTAATCTGACAGCAATTTATTTTTTCACAGTAAGTCACAAATGACCTTTGTCTAAAATATATGCTTGGACTATGATGGACATCCATTAGAGAGCCCCATGTTTTCAAGCAATACTTATGCCTGAACAGTCTCTGCTGGAATGAGATTCCCTGTTGTATCCAGCTGCATACACTTACACGAACAGGCAGACACAGGGCACTCAGTGTGGTCCCTAGACAGCAACAGCAGAAAAAAAAGAAAAAAAATGGGTAAAATAAAACTAACAAGAATTTTGTGTTCTATAAACTTAAGGATGTACAAGAACACTTTATCTCAAAGAAAACTTAGCAGCAAGGTAAGCTCTGCAAGTGTTCTAAAACAAAACATCTTAATTGTAGATAAAACTAAGGAGTCGTGTCCTACTTGGTACAGCACGAACAAGTGAACACAGAAGATTTGAACAACTTACCTGAACCAGCTAAGCATATGCCCAGCGTGTCCACCATGCCTACAGTTGTGACACCAAGTAAACCAGTTGTTGAACTGGGCTAGCTTCTTGTCTTTGCTAAGATCCACTTTTTCATCTGACTTAGATCCTCCTGTGCAAAAGCAAACCCATCCCCACAGATATGCCTGTAAATCTTTGTTTCATTTACATTGCAATTGCAGTAACAGTATTACAATAAATTTGGAGTTAGGAACTTCAAGCAAAGAAGTAGCCTGATTTTAAAAGAGAAGTTGATAAAATTATTAAAGAAATAAGAACTGATAGAAAACCGAGACAAGAATTATACTGCTCAGCTAATGCTTTGTATCTTATGGATGTGCTACATTCACATATTAAACAAACTTGGAGACACAGTCTCTTTCAACAGTGATTTACGTTTCAGGGATTGGTTACAGTTCCAGTGAATTATACAACTGTTTTCCTGCACATGGGATTTTTGGCTTTAAAATAGGTATGTGTGTGTGTAAATATATAAAATTCATAAAGTCTCAGTTATGAAGTAGAACGAGTGCAACAGTAAGTCTTAACACAGACCAGTGAAAGAATTAGAGGATACATAAATAGATGACAACTGTACTGCTGTCAATAGCTCTTTAACAGGACTGACTTAAAAATACGGGCAAAATGAGTTTCACTTAAACCTTATATAATGCTGAGCCCAAAACATTTAGAACCAAGAGATTCTAGTGATAGTATTTCTTAACTCTGCCAGCAGCAGCCATAAATTCTTTCATGCTTAGCAACTGAAAGTATATGTTATATTTATTCTGTCTTCTTCTTTCAGTTAAAAATCAATTGGTTTACATTCCAGGATTTCTGTAGCCTCCCATCAATTCATCCCAAGAAGACACAACTCCAATTTCCTGCAATTTTAAAGCTCATAACACGAACGATATGATACTTGAATCTTTGTCTTTTTAAGCCATGGGATTCCACTGACAACCTCACTGGTAAAAACGGTCAACACCAGATAACTGCATACCAACTGACACCAAAAAATTGAGACGTAGGTTTTATCATAAAATTAGATGGGATGTAAACACCTTTACATGTTCACTATGGTCTCTCCCCCTTATGAGTATGAATACTTACAGTATGAGAACAAATAGAAACGTGCAACAGAAGATCCTCCTACAGGAACTGTTAATTAGGCCTGTATCTAGTACCCTAGTTGAATGGCTAAAAACCAGTACATCATACCTGGACAGCTGGAAACTGGAGTTCCCATATTTATCAAGCAAAGTGCACAGCGAGGAAGGGGCTTACGGCAACCAGGACAACTCGTAACTTTTGACTTAGTTGGTGAACCACTAACTCCATATTGGCTAAAACCCCGCCCCTGGTGAGGAATGGCTGAACAGCTGTACGAGATCGATTTTCCACAGAAATTGCAACTCACAAACACCTAAAGAGAACAAAAGCTCATTAATTTTTCAGTTTGGTTCTACTTCTGCTACAACTATAAGTGAATTTGTTCAAGCTAGCAAATACTCATTTACCAGGTACTCTTGATAGTGCACTGGAAATTTTCTCTCTTGTGAAGGTGTTGCCAACATCTTAAAATGCAGGTTTGTGAAGCAGGCCTTAACAATGCCCGGTTACCTCAACAGCACATAACACCATGCACAATTGCTATTGCTTGGAGAGGTATTACTTAAGATTATAAAAAGCTATATGTGAAGGCATGAAAGAAGTTAAATTTACTCTACTGGCCTCTCCTTTCTATTCAGGTGACCCACTCCAGAGTCCTGAACATGAGGATTTTCCTAGCAATCTTTATCTGCACATTTAATGCCACAAGTGGAGGTGTGATATAGAGAAAAGCACAGACTTTACACTCATTAGGGGTTATTTACAATGCTCACATAAGGCAGGAGCAATAAACAACTCCATCCCACTTGCAACAGTATGGATGTAGCTCTCCTTAAACAGCTGTGAAGGACACGTGAATTCAAATATAGCCTTCCTTAAAAACCCTTGGGACCTTAAAGCTTGTAATGCGCATACTGAGCAAATATGAGCAAGTGAGGGTTGCTGTGGCCAGACCACATTGGAAAAAAATGCTACCAGATAATATTTGTGTAGGGCGTCAGTTGTCAGTTTAGCTTATGTTCTGAACTGATAATAAAAGTTGCTGTTCACTTTAGTTTAGGTTCAAGGGCTTCAAAATAGCTTTGAGGTTCAGATCATTTAAAATAAAGTCAATTTGAACTGGTTCTTGGTTCAATTCCCTCGTTTCAGCATCATCCTCACCATGATAAGAATGGCATTTCCTTGATTAGATATTAAAAAACAAACAAACAAACATTTGTTTACCCTATTTTCCTCCTCTCTACCAAAACAGTTAAGTCCTTTCTCCAAACTATTTTGAAAAACAAACAATCATAGTTACCCTCTTAGGGTATCCTTGGTTCAAATCTTTCTTTTGCACATGAACCCTTATGAAAACCAAGATGCAGCCACCATTTTTGTTTCTATAGAAGTACCATGCTGCATTCCTTTCTGGATTGGTCATACTTCATACTAGAAATAAATTTACCTGGGCTAAAGGCTTTGAACTAGGATCCAGCTTACTCCTATGGATATCAAATTCTGCACGTTTATGCCAAAATCGCCAAGCATCTAAAAGATTCCTGTAGTTCTCAATCCAGTACTGAACCCTCTCATCCTTAAGTACATCTGATGGAGAACCCTAGAGCAGGTAGGAAAAAATGCCAGTCAAACACTGAAGATATACAAGGCAAATTATTCACGTTTTCAAAAGGCTTCACAAAGCATACTACAATATGAGAAATAATGTAATTTGTCTAGAGAAAGATGACATCTGCTAAAATTTAACCTAAGTTTCATAAAAACTTTCTTCAGTCTGCCTCTCAGGTTGAGAATACTGGTGCTGCCATGTTCTCCTAAACACTTGCATCTGTCAGACAAAGGAGTATACATTTTTGTCACATATTCAGGTATATATGTAACATATGTAACCATAAAAATGATACATGCACAGTGCTGGAAGTAGCTGCAACTGTGCCAGTAAGGACCATAACAAGCACAACCAAAAAAAAAAAAAAAACCCACACCCAAAACACAACCTCCTGCCCTAAACACACACACAAACACCACAATAAACTCAATACCAATACTCACAGCCAAAAAAATACAACCAACAAATGAAACAAACAAACAAAAAACACCACACCTCACTTCTCCATCAAAGTCCTGGAAGCAAAAATGTATACTTTAACCTACCAGAAAACACACTAGTAATAAACAGGGGAATGGGTATTCCCAATGCAGCTATTTTTGCTTTTTCTCCTCTTTCCCCACTCACTTTCTTTGGTTAAGATAACTTGAAGATACAAGCTTGTAGTTAACCTCAAGTGGTTTGGATGATTCCACAATATCATCCCTGTATCCATCATAAAAATCCACATATCACAGCATGAGATATGCTGTCAAAGTTTACTACAGAAAATATTTCGCAGTTCACAAGATTCAGTACTATGCTTCTAAGGAAATTATAGTTCTCTTAAGTAACGATTTATTTTTGTGTGAAACACTAACCTGTAACATGCAATAGCTTGCTGTCTGGACATCTCCAGTTCTGTCAACATAACTTTCCATCAAGTCCACTCCATCTTTTGTCAGCCCTGTTAACAGTATTCCCTCCAAATTCCCAGCATCTTTCATTTCATTCGTCAGCTTTTCAATAAACCTGTTCAGCTACAAAAACAAACAAACAAAAAAAAACCCCTAACTTTTGCTGTTTCATCCCTTGTAACTCATTTATGACATATGGCAAAACTTCCTACAATTTGAATGGCTTTCCTTATAAGTGTCTTTTGCTAACAGAATATGCTGCTTGCTGCATGTTACACAGGAAAATTTACTGGGCAATAACTACTATATTGCAATAATTTAAATATTTATCTATATGCTTTAGATGTCCTGATACGACGTGCCAAGAGGGAGGTCACTTATTTTTTAAACACTTAAACATTCCTACTGCAAAATGAAACCTTTATGCCAGAGAAAGTAAACATCTGGAAATAAATAAATTATAAATATACACTCCATTAAGAGAGACGGACAAGCCATACAATAATTTTAAAAACTAGCATATCATTAATATTATTATTTTAAAAAGTCAAAAATCAAACTGAAGGTACAAACTGAAGATCGGATTATACCATAGCTTATATCGCATTGCGAGGAGAAAAACAAATCCCTCATGAATCATTGCTTCCACTGTTCACCTCTCCACCCCAGGCCTTCTTCCCTCTCTAAATAAAGCCCAGCTTAATAGTTTGCTTGAATGTCCGACCACAGACTTACCTGAGCATCATTGAGGAACTTGCAAGCAAATGCAACTCTGTCTCGTACAGCTACATTATTTTCATACTTTGGAGAGAAAAATGGGAATACTACCATCACATACAAATTTCCAATTTGTCAATACATTGTTTGTAAAAGTCAGAACATTTACCTTAATGTATAACTAATATTAATGAATGTGATTATGTACAAAGGAAGCACCTGAGGAAAACTATCAGTAAATATCAGACAAACTGTTTATATTCAGATACATGTATCAGATACATATATTCAGATACATGTATCAAGACTGAGGCTAACAGGAACAATTATCTCATATGGCAGGAAAGGCTGGTTCAACACATCGTATGTGGCTTTTGAAACTCTAGAAACAGATTTCCAAATCACGCAGGGCTGGGCTATCGTGCGTCTGGCATGATATTCTGGCACCCCCAGGACCCTTTCTGCTGAGCTGCTCCCCAGCCACTCGTCACCCAGCCTGGGCCTGGGCTTGGCATTGCTCTGTCCCAGCTGCAGCACCTGGCATCCCCCTTTGCTGAACTTCATGCCATGCTGATTGCCCAGTGCTCCAATCTATCTGAATCCCTCTGCAAGGCTTCTCTTCCCTTCAGGGAGACAACAGCACCTCCCAGTTTATCCAGTTCATCAACCTTTCTCCTGCTTTTTTCCCCTGCTTAAATTATTTTGATAATATACTTCTAATGGTTCAAGAATTCCATGCCATGAAAAAAAGCCCAACCACAAACCTCCTCTAAGAACTGTATGAACTGTTGGATACGCCCATTTTTATACAGTTTGTACACTAACACAATGTTCATTAATGAGATCTCTGTTTAGAAGAAAAGAGATGTTATCTGCAAGTATTAGGAAAAAAATAATACGTTCCGAACTGATTAATTCATGGAGTATGTAACACTTCCCCTACATATGGGTGTATATATGCACACCTATTATTTAAAGGAATTTAACATAAATTTACTCACCAAAACACCATCGTATGAACCAGACTCACTTGTCAGGAAAGCAAACATAGCACACAAGTAGGGATTGTTCAACTGCAGTCTTAGAGTACTGCACATTTCTCTCCAAAGCGAGTTCTTCTCATCTGTGTAGCCTGACAGAGCCATTGCTACTACATTAAGGTTCAGATCACCTGATTTATTAAAAAAAATAAAATAAAAAACTACAATGAACAATATTGAAGTTCAGGACTTAAAAAATCAATTGAAACTGTAATTGAACACGAGTTTGAAACAGAATATTCTACAGAATACATGACAAAAACTGGTAGAATTATCATGAGCTAAAACAACTTTACATATGCTAGCTTCTTGCAGTTTCTGCTTTCAATGACTCAGTTTCTGCTCTCAAAGTCACGAGCCCACATGCATAACAACCTGAGTTATACTTTAAGCAACATCACTCTGGCTCTGGTGTTTTGCAATAGTTTTGAACTGCTACGTGCATTCTTACTGCTTTCACAAAAGGTTGTCATTACCATAGTTCACAAGAAGTGAGAGTACTGGAATATATACATAACCATTACTTAACAGACTGTGCTGGTGGATGACAACTGCATATAACAGCTCTAAGTTAAGAAAAAAATCCTAAAAGCATTACATCTATTTTATCTAAATATTTACTGTCAGAAAGTTCAATTTTCTTTTTTCAATTCAAAGATAGCCAGTCTCTGTTCTGACCCTTCCCTACTGAAAACACATACATACTTCTAAATCTAAAGCAGGCAAACGCTGTCAAGACAGTATTTTAAATTTAGTAAGAAAACACAGATGCAAATCTGAGATGTAGGAGGAATACTGGGAAGAAATATAACAAAATACCTCCATCTCTTAGCTCTAAAATGATTATCTTTTCCTTCATACGTTGTAATGCTTCCCAAATACTATTCCAAAACAAATGTCTTCTGTAAATCCTGAACATCATATTTTAGTTATTCCACAGCCATTGCACTGGCAGAAAGCTGCATACAGCCCAACTGAAGGAGACATACACCTGACCAATGTGCAATCCATTACAAGAAAAAAAAAATCCTGCTACTTCTGTGTGTAACACTTTGTATCAATATGAAATTCTAAAACATGCAATGCATTTTGACAGTGTTGTGGTTTAACCCAGCTGGCAGCTAAACACCACACAGCCGTTCACTCACCCTCCCCCCTCCCTCTGGGATGGGGGAGAGAAACGGGAAAGTGAAGCCTGTGAGTTGAGATAAAGACAGTTTATTAAGATAGATAATAATAATATGTACAAAAAAGTGATGCACAATGCAATTGCTCACCACCCGCTGACCGATGCCCAGCCCAACCCCAAGGAGCCGCCCCCCCACCCCGGCTAGCCACCCCTATATATTGTTCATCATGCCGTCAGATGGTATGGAATACCCCTTTGGCCAGTTTGGGTCAGCTGTCCCGGGTCTGTCCCCTCCCAGCTCTTGCTGCACCCCCAGCCTGCCCGCTGGCAGGACAGAGCGAGGAGCTGAGAAGTCCTTGGCTTAGTGTAAGCATTGCTCTGCAGCAATTAAAACATCAGCATGTTATCAGCGCTCTTCTCATCCTAATCCAAAACATAGCACCCTACCAGCTACTAGGAGGAAAAATAACTCTGTCCTAACTGAAACCAGGACAGACAGTAAGACATATTGTAGTCTGAGGAGTGAAAGAACAAGATTTGTCAGATTCTGAGGCTCCAATCCAGCTACTTCAAGTAAGTACTTTAAGAGACAGCAGACACCTTTTCCCACCACCTTCCAGAATTCTGTTTACAGAAAAATCCACCAAGGTGATGTAACTCCAGAAGAAGAAAGACACGAAAACGCAATACATACCTTTTCCTGAGGAAGCACCTTTATTTAGGATTTGTATTGCTCGCCGTATGTCCAAATTGAACAGTGCAACAGCAGCAGCTCGCTCCCAGTCTCCTTCCTGTTCCAATGAATTTAAAAAGGGTTCCACATCTAAGTCTGCTCCCTTCTTTATCCACCCACAAAGCTGCAGAGCCAAGGATCTCTCCTCACTCAGATACTGAATAATATCTGCCTGTCTATCAGATCCACTCCTGCTGTGCCTGAGGTTCTCTGTTGTTCCTAGAAATGGGAAATATGTTAAGTTATGCTTTAATCACAATTTAAATTGCAGCCACAGTGCTTTAATTTCAACCATAAAGCTGAGAGAAAAGCAAAGTATCATACTTTACTACTTTTAAATTAACATCACTATTAATCTCTTGTAAGGAACAGCATATACAATAACAAACAATTTTACTCTGATCTCCTAATAATCGTACATCTAAACTTGACATTTATTCCCTACTGAGTCTTTTTTCCTTCCTCGCCATCATAAGTTTTTGGAGGTTTCGTGTTCTTTCTGACAGGAATGATCAGCATGTTCAACGTCAAAATGAAGCCAAGCACCTGGCTCTACCAGTTCTCTTCTTCTTAGCAAGCACCGATGTGCTAGAAGCTTTCCCACCACCAAGGAGTTGCCTTTGCTCCAAGCAGCATAAATATAAGACACATAATGAACAGGGAAGGAAAGATTCAAATAACAGATACCACTAAAAAAATAATTCACTGAGAATAAGAGGCGTAATGTGATGCACAAGGAGTGATTACGACTTCAAAACAAGATGGCTTATTTAAACATGGTTATATAAATTGGCTACACCACAGTCAGCTTTCTAGAACTACACTCCCATGTGGAGCTTTGAGAACTGTAACAAATAGTTACATGTGGAGCAAGACTTTTCTGTGTCACTGTCTGTCACTGAATGTTTGAAATAGTTCAGTTGAAGATTTACCTCTGAAGTTATTTTGTTTTTCTGACCATTGACGTTCAAAGAAAACCAAAATTTCAGGAAATTACTGTAAGATAAAACTGTTTACCTACATATATTAAATCACAAACTTAAATACTTTGTTCATATACTTTTATAGTCTATTTCAGTATTTTTTTTTAAAGACAAACCCTTAAGTGCATCATTCTGTAAATATACTATAACATAACTTATCAAAGTTGGAATATTCTTACCCAATGATGACTTCACAATTGACTTAATGCCAGCATAAACTAAGGGACCTTTGTTTCCTGTAAGTTTTTGATCCATATCTTCAGTATACTGCTTCATAAGTATTTACATGTATAGGAACCTTAATTTTTCCCAAGCATTTGAAAAATACTTTTTTTAAAGTTAAAAGTCATATCCTATTAACATATGCACAGTTTTTAGAGGATGTTGTATTACATTCAAAGACTTTAATGTATTTCATATAATTGGTTTACATATAAAGTGTAGGCTACTTCTTAAAATAAACTATAGTAAAATAAAGGATATAATGCAGAGTGTACCAAAGGGATTTCAGCTGGGGATCTTCATTTCCAGCTAGGAGGTGATTTCTCCAAACTTGTTCAGTATCAAGACCATACCTTGATAACGCTCTGAGCCGCATTTTCGTTGCTATGTCTTTTTCCAAGGAATTAGCTTTTCCTTCTTCTGTACATTCATATAGATGTCGCCCACAAGCCCACATTAAGGACGTCACTGGACTCCACGCAAGAGAAATTCTTTCAAACACTGTGAAGTCAGACATAGTCCTGTTGGGAGTCACCACTACCATTCGATTTTGACTTGTGGGATGCCAGGCAAACGAAGCAATGTAGTTTTCACATGGCTGGACACTTCTTTCGATGATTGTAGGCTCAGTTTCATCCCCAATAGGCGTGGGAGTATGCTGCATGTCATAAAGCCTAATGATATTACTATCCCTTGTTAGAGTAGCTAGCAGCCCAGTTCTTGTAGGACACCATGCAACTTTTGTTAAAGGCTTTGGTTGCTCTGTCAAGGTCAAAACAGGCTTTTCAAACTTCCTTAAATCCCATATGGCAACCTGACCTTCATAGAAGGAAGCTACACGATCATGGAAATATGGATCAACAGTCACTCCTTGGACAGCCTTGGTGTTGACAAATATTTTTTGGCTCGTATTCCTCAGATCAAAGATAGCCAGATTTCGATGCATTCCAGCTAAAAGAAGCTTTTGATCCCGTGGCAGCCAACAAAGAGAGAGGCAAGCATCATTCTGTCCTAATTCATAAAGTGGCTTCGTTACTACCAGTCCCACTTCTGGATCGCCTGTTGAAAGTCTCACTTTCTCTGTAGCAACTGCAGTCTCTGGAGCATATTTGCTACTGATATCCCAGATGAGAACTGAAAAGTCAGCCCGATGTTTATCTAATCCAGCAGCAAGCCAGTTACTATCCAGTGGATTCCACGCCAGGGTATTGCATTGCCTTGCGTGCTTGGGAACAAACTCTTTGCCTATCAAATCTTTAGATTTTGAGTTGTGATCCTGGCCAAGACTAGTAAGTACCACTCGACCGTTGGCCTGTCCAACAGCAAGAAGACATTCGGGATCATACTTTGGGTACCAAGCCACACATTTCATATATGGTGTATCTGAGTTTATGGACAACAGCGTGGCTGTAGTTTCTTCTGACAGCCGCAAGGACCCTGCCTTGAGTTCTGAACTTACGGCAGATTCAATGTGATAAAGGCTCAGTTCTGAATCACATACAACAAAGCGGTCAACATGGTGTGGGGCCCAAAGAATATCAGGTTTGGAGCCACTCATGTTTAGGGTGAGTTTACAAGCAACTTAAACTCTTGCAGGAAGATTCAGGTGATATCCATTCATATGGAAACTGTTGAGAAAACAATTTGTAGGAATGTTATTAAAATCCCAATTCCTTTGTCATCAGAGATCATCTTGAAGAAAACACAACGACAGTTCTGACTTACTTTTAGCCCCAGGATTTACCACGTATACATTTCAGGCCCAAACCCTCAGCATTCTCCACATCACACCCCTTTCCCTGCTGCATGCTTTTTGATTACAATGACTGAGGCAACAATCAACGCAGCCAACTACAAACAGACAACAGGGTCTGCTGTGTTTACAAACTCCGCAGCAGTACTATTTTGTTATTAGGGAAGGAAGGATTAAGCGAAACACGGTGTGGCATGGTGTGTGGGTGTGCAGCCAGGAAAGAGCCACTCCCTAAAGCATATGGAAAACGTCTCTGCCTAATTGCAGAGCACTGGCTGACAGAAACCAGTCTCCCTGTTTTGCCCAAAGGCTGACCGTGTTTGAAGATCTGTATAAATAAATGACTTCCCACTCCTAATCTTGCTCTGCTGCTCCCATTACTCCTCGGCCCGGCCGATCTCGGCTCTTTCCCAATCTTTACGACCCCACGGTTCTGCCACAGCGCTCCCATGCCTTCGTTAACACCCGGCCTAACAAACGTAGGCTTACATCGCGCTGACTCCCACCGCCACCTGCAGCAGCCCGAACCACCACACGCCCCTACACGCGCACACGCCGCCCCAGCACACTACGGGATACCTGCGGCTGGGGGAGGACAAAAGGCAGCGCCCGGTGCCCCCCCGGCCTCCCCCTACCTCCACTGCCCGCTGCGGGGGGCGCAGGGGCCCCGCTCCCGGCCCGCTCACTCGGCCAGGCCCGCGCCTCACGCCCCGCACCTCACGCCCAGCACTTCACGCCCCGCTCGGGCCGCAGCGGCCCGGGGCGGACCCAAGCGGCAGCCGCGCGGCGCCTTCCGGCTGCGCGGGCAGCGGGGGAAGGAAACGCCGGGGCGCTGCCGGCCGCGGGGCGTGATCGCTTCCGGGGGCCGCCCGAGATGGCGGCGGGGGGTGACGTCACGGCAGGCGGTGCCGCGCGGGCTGCGAGGGGCTTTGAGGGCCCTCGGCTGTGGCTTTAAAAATAATAATAATAATAATAATAAAAACAGAGGTTTTCTGTCAGCGGTAGCTCGCCTAGAGTCTGTTTTTTTCTCCGCGTCCCCCTCATGGCAGCATAGCACGTGCAGATTCCCTCACACGCGTGCAATAAGCCCCTGCAAGCAAGGGCAGGGAGCTGGCTGCGAATAGTGAAGAAATGGTGCCGGGAGGTGTTCTGGTGGGAAGCTTGGGAGGGGGAGGGTCCTAAATAAAATGTTAATTCTGGATGGAATCGTTCCACTTGCTTTAAAACTGATGTGATGTGTTAGTGCAACTGAAAAACAAAAACAAAAAAAACTATACCGTGCGACTGAAAACCAGCACACCTGTTGCAAATGGCAGCACAGCCGAGAGGACTCTGTGCTTACCACCTGCGGAGCAGGTTGAGGCAGCTGAGGACTACTCTCTTTGCAGACCCAAGCTTTTCCTTAGTCCTCCATTCTTGTAACCAGTTCTGTGCAATTTCATTTCCAGGAACGCTTTTTTTTTTTTTTTTTTTGTCAAGTATTTTGTTGAGTAAATTGTTAGTGTTTGCATTCTGGAAGTAGCCCCACAAATTTTATACAGGCAAAACCCACAAATGCCAATGATCCTGTTATATAAGTGTCAAGAGGGATCATCCAAAGCGAGCTTGGCCTAAAAGAAGAGATTGCAAGATCTGAGCTTTATATTACAACATATGCTGACCGTTAACTTTGTAGGGGTTGTGATTTTGTGCATCTCCAGGAAAAATAAAAAAATAATAAAAGTCTTAAATGAAAAATATTTCAGTGCTGGACAAAGTCTTCCCTAAATACCAGATTTTTTGCATTACAAGAACATGTTAAAAATTGAAATATATTTAAAGATTATTAAGAATAATAGAAACCCTTAAAATAAACTTTAAAATTAGATTAAAATTCTATGCAGATTAAAAAAAAAATGAAAAATACCATTCAAATATGAAACTTACTAATGCTTTTTAATAGGGTGAAACAGCAGAATGTGGACCACTGGGGCTAAAGGGGACAGAGTAAGTTGCATTTTTAAATTAAAACATTTGAATGGTATGAAGTATGTGGTACTTCAGAATCGTTGAAGAGATTCTTCTTCAGGGAAAAAAAAAAAAAAAAAAATCTATTTCAGAAGGAATTACTATTACTAGAGCTATGTTCACAGCAGAAAACAGTGACTTCACTAAAATGAGATTTAATCCTTCAGTAATATTTGAGATCTTCCACCTCATGAATGAATGAAGTAAAAGACAGGAAGATGAAATTGTTGTCATTTATGTTGACAATCCCCAGAAAGGGAAGGAAATGTCTGGGTAAAATGTTTGATTTCAGGCTCTACGGAGCCTCTACACTCCACCTAGGACAGACTGTGGCTGTCACCTTCATGTCCAACCTTTTTGCATTTTGTCCCTCTAGCATCTCTCTTTTCAATTTCTTTTCCCCATTCCAGTCCAAGTGTCTCATGGAAGAGTGCAGATTACCTTTTTCAAAGGCTTACATTTTGGGCAAATGTCAGTAGATTTGCATTTGAACTACAGCAAGTACATAATTCTTTTACTTTCTTTCTCTTCCTTAAGCCATATACTTTCCAAAGTATAATTTACTGCTCCAAAACATTAAGGGTGGAGATTTTATTTTTAAAACAATACTTTTAACTCAAGAAAAACACCTGTTTTTTGTTAGCTTTCATCTTGTAAATGACTGAATTGCTTTGGCTAAAATTTAGAAAGAAAGACATCTGGCATGAATAGTTGCAGTTTATATCTTTCAAGTTGCATAAACTATAAACAATGAAAACCAGAACCCTAAAAAGGAAATATTGGGCAACCTTAATACAAGGGAGTGTTACACAGCCTGCCAGTAATTATACGTGTTCTATACATGCTCTCTAGATGTGTCCTTTGCTTCACTGTTTTCAAATGTGCTCTGCAAAGGGAACTGCAAGTGGATATGGACTCTAATCCAAGCTCTGTGGATGCCAAACAGGAGCCTTCTTTTCACTTTTTACACATTCATGCTCAGAGGAGAAACAGCTGAACACTCATTATCTAGATACATAGGATAAATTTTAAATTGCCTACATTATACTAAATACGAAATACTGAAAAATAAGTATTGTCATTGCTCAGATCACATGAATGATAACTTAATCCTGTCTTTGGTAATCCTGGGTATTTTTCCTTTCATTCTATATATTGTATAAAAGACAACATGAAAATGTTTGTAAATTCCTTGAGACAAGTCATTAGGCAAAGTATTTTAATAAAGAGCCTAAAGGCAAACTAGTTTTGTCAAAAGAAAAACAAGGCTGTGATATGGTAACATTCTGAAGGCATAAGAAACTCTACTTTCTGAGGGGTTTGTAACATCCCTTCAGGAATAAGGGAATTATTATAAGGAAAAAAAGTTGAAACTTCATTCAAGAGAGGAAGGAGTTCATCTCATATGAAAAAGGCATAAAACACCTTAAACTTGTAAGAAGCTGTTAGGCAGCCAGTGTTCTGTGAGACAACAGGATATTATGCAAGACATGTTCTTAATGTTTTCTGAATGTAAAAAAAAAGCCGATAAGAAAATCTTACAGAGGAGAGAGGAGAGAATTATGGATTATTTTTTTAATGTAACCTGTAAAACATAATTATGAAACAAGCACTTTCCATCTATAACGTGTCATAAACTATAATGAACTAAGAAGGAGCTATAAATGGCATCAAAAGATTTGGATAGTTATGAAGGAGGATGGTTCTGGATATTTCAATGGCTTATTGTTTTAATTTTTTTTCCTTTCTTTTTGTTAAACTAATGTTTAAGAATTAATGCTGAATGCATTTTATTTAAAATTTATTTATTTGAATTTTGAAAATCCAACATTATGATTGGTAATTATTAATAAGTGTTAATAAAGGAATATATTTTATTTCTATCTTTTCTTTATACATAGCAACTGGAAGGTCCGTTTGGCTCTTAAGGACCTCAGGGACCTCAAGTGAGTGAAAAATAAGATACAGAAATATTCCTACAGTTTTCTGAGACTTCATTTTGTGTTTCATACGCAATATATTTTTGTTACTAAATGGTACACCTTTGGGGGCAGAAATAATGTATTCTGGTAATTCCAAGAATTTGCTTCACATCTGGCGCAGGTCACAGAGCTGTTTTGGCACAGCTGGCAGCTCAGTTGGACCCTCCATATGTGCTGTGATATGTTTTTCGTTTTACTGAGGACCTGCCAATTCATTTCCCCTGCTGCTGGAATTTCTGGCAAGCTCCTCAAGTAGCCAAAGTGGCAGGTTCCACAGTGTCCCAGGATGACTGACAAAGTATGCCTCCAACAGCTGAAGAGACTGAAACCATTCAAACAAGCTAAAAACTGCTTGTTAAATAATTCTGTGCTGAATTTAAAAAAATAAATAATCCATTCCCATCAAAATGAAGAGTACCCTTGGCAGTAATTGCCCAACACACTTTTTTTTTCATTAGCTACTGTAGATGGCAGATCCCTGATTTTTTCTTTCTGCTGGAAGGAGTCTTATCTCTTTTTGGGTATTTTAACTTCTGCAGTCTTTTTGGAGGGGAGACAGAAATCTGTAGAGAGTTGCTTGCTGTGACAGCAATTTCATAAACATTGTCATGTTTTGTTAGCTCTTTATGTTGGCAAAGTGAGGACGGAATCTTCCTACACCACTTATGCATGACTGCCTGAATACAAGCATCTCTGGAGCAGACGAAACAGCACAGCCAGGGAAGAGTAGGGTAGAGACTAAGGAGAATTAACTTGAGTCAGAACATGAATCTTTAGTTCTAAAATCCATTTTGCATAGTTTAAAGGAAAGTTGTTCTGTTTTCCCTGTGGTGGACAGTGCCATTCCTATGATACTATAGAATCCTTTTAAAATGTGAAAATCTCAAGCAGAACGCCTAGAATGTGTGAAAGCTTATGATTTTAATTTCTGTAACATAAGGCTGAACTATTCCTCATTTCCTCAGCCTCCATTAAACTTCATAAGGCTTAGGATACACATAGGAAAACCCATGTGGAAATTAGGAATTATTCCTTTAGAGTCTTATTTTTATAATGAGCAGAAAGTAAAGCCAGGAGCTACAAATTGAGGAGAAAACCAAATAAAGTAACTTCTTGGTGAGTGAGTGCTCATCTTTCTAGGTACTCAGTGAGGAGTTCAACAAGAAAAGGTTGTGAAAATCCTTTCATGGTGAAGAACCTCAGCTTTACTAAGTTGTTTTGGAATATTTAAGAGTAGGAAGAAACTTTAACCAGGACCATGATGTCAAAAGTGTCAGTACCAAAATTAAGTTTGTTACAATTATAAGCAAGCAGCTTGAAGGTCCCCTCAATGGAAGTAGTAGTAGCAGTCCTAGGAACAGCCATTTTTGCCAATCAAACACTAAACATAGTTAGATACCGTTTCAGTACCAAAGGAGGAAATAAATGAATGGATTATCTGAGATCAACATCACTTTCTTATTTGCTTTTATACCTTTGGGGAGAGCAAGGCCCCTTGGTCTTTATGATCCTCCAGCACTCCTTACTACAGGACGTCAAAGGCCTAAGGTAATCGGCTGCAGTATGTTTCCATCTGGGCGCTGTCTTTATGAAGTAAGGTTTTAATGAACATTCTCATTTTTTAAGGCATCAAATTTGGGTTCTTAAGACTGGAAACTAAAAATGATGTAATTCCAAATTTTCATATTTGCTCAAGCATCCTAAGTGAAATTAATATTCCAACTGTTGACTTCCAGTAAGCTGTAGTTGTGAAAGGGTCAAGTTTTGTTTTTTTGAAGAAGAAATCAATTTTTTCAAGAAAGAGATTAGTCTTCTTCTGTGATGTAGGAAGAAAATCCATCTCAAACAATAATGACTCTTTAATGTTCATTTTGTTAAGGGTCAAAGAGGCCAAGAAGGAAAAATTGGGCTCCTGGGACCCATTGGAATTGATGAAGCAGCAGCACCTCCAAGTCTGTCATGAAGTCTGTCTGTGCAGACACAGAGAAGTGAAAGCAATGCACAATGTTTGGGGTGACCTGACCAGCTGTACTGATTGCCTATTTCTGCAGCAGGCACTAGACCTGTGAAGATGTGCCTGTATGTGCTGCTTACAGTGGCATTAATAACTGTATGTCATGTGGCTGAAAGGGAAGACTGCTTTTTCCAAATTAACTGGAAAAACACAAAACAAGTATTTTCTTGTTCCTCGGTGTTCAGCATTTCAGAACCTGCTTTTCTGCAAGTCATGAGGCAGTACACTTTTTACCTCTTCTCCTTTGCTTGTTACTCTCTTTAAAATTGTCTGAAATAGAAATTACAAGCTGAAATACTAATTAGACCACTTCAGATTCTCTCTGAATACCTTACTACTTCAGATGCATATGCTGATAGTTGGCCCGGAAATATTTAACTGCCACATTTTTTACTCTTTCTTTGGCTCTGTTTGAGTCAGGATCTTAATTCTTTCTTTTAGCTGCCTTTCATATTTCCTTCTTTTTTAAGAAAACAAAGAAAACATACAGTTTCTGGCTTCTTGATTAAACGTTTTCCTACTTTCTCTCTTGAATCATTTTAATGGTCTTTCCAATGTTTTTACAGCTTTGCAAAACTTCTAAAGGAAAACATATGATAAACCATTGCTTTTCCATCTTTCTAATAATCTGCCTGTACTCGGTGCCTCTAGTTCACAAACATGTGGATGGAGTAGCTTTTCCCATCATCTGTGTTACTGTTTGTTGGCTGCTTCTTCTTACCACTAAACATATTGGAGAATTTGTATTACCTAAGAAGTTATTTTTCATTAGTTATATATCAGAGGTTTTATTAATTTGAGCCACCAATGTGGTCTAATAGTACAACAGTTAGTTTACTTATATTTAATCATTATGTTCCTTCCATTTTAAAAGCATTTTCTTCATGAAACACAGCACTTTTTCCTTAATTATGATCATCTTTAGGATCGCAGCAATGATTTTGATAAATGAGGTAGACCAAAATTTATGGAAAAATTAAAAGCAATTCAAATAAAATACTATATCATATATCAAAGGTAAAATTTGGCAGTCTGTATTTTCATGGTTATGATTTCATGGCTTATTCATTTTTTCATCATATCACTTCCTCTGCTACTGTTGGAGTCAGACATACTGACTTATTCACATCTGTTTCCAGTAATCACCTCCTGTTTCTTTTTATAACAAAGATTAGATCAGTTTGTATGTTCCTAACACTTTTTACAGGAAAGTATAGGAAATGAGTTTATTTAATACTTTCAATAATCATGTTAGCTAACTTTGATTTTGAGAGGAAGTTCTTCACATATGAGGGAATCAGCAACTTAAATACCAGACACCTTAATGATTTTGTGAGTTATAATGATAGTGCAAGCATGCTATTAACATATAGTGTAACTAGTAAGAGTGTATGTTACCTTTTGCCCAATGGCAATGATGTTATAGGCATCATTACATATGGATGTGACATTACATGTGGATGAGAAGAGTAAGAAAATACAGTCCCTGTAAATGTTGCTGTTGGGGTGTGCACAGGGGGAACAAAAGAACATGTTTCTTTAACTCTACAGTCTGAAGAAGAGTTAATTGAGTACCCTGAAAAGGTTTAATGTAAGAGGTTCACAGATTGTAGCAACAAACAAACAAAGAAAAAACACACATTAACAATGCACAAATCACTTCAATTGCGACTTCTCTTTCATAGCATGGAGTTACCACTGCTGTTGGTGAATCTTGCTCTCACTGTTTCTAATGCATGTGAGACTTGCTCCAACACTATAGTTGCTCTTGGTTTATAGCAAAAAACAACCAACCAACCAACCAATCAACCAACCAAAAAATGTTAGGATGTTTTGACCTATGTGATTTAAGAGCACAAGACTTTGTTTTGTTGATCCTGAGAATCCTTAGTAGGACTGGTGTCATGAATTGTTTAACTGCTTCTGAATTTCCCATTAAGAGTTCAGTAAGAATGTTGCATATATAGCATGTATATCAGGTCCTGGGACTCCCAGAGTATCTGAAATAAGTATTTAGTTTTATCAGAATCAGATAGGAACTAAAGAGTGAAACCAGTTCTTTGAGGAGATATTCTCCCTCCTTGAATCCTTGTATCTTAGTCATTTAGTATCTTAGTCTTCACCTTCTATTACAAGGGGACATATGTTTTACCCAGATAATAGCTGTAATAGCTTTACTAGATGTGTCCTGATCAAATACTTAATGTGTCACCCAATATGAGTAATCATAATGCATTATCAGGTGGATACACCAGAGGGCAGAATTTAGACAGCATGAATAGTATCTCAGGTTTTTACAGTTTACATGAATTGAGCAAGTAAATGATCCTTTTGCTATGTTTACTGCAGTCTGGTTTTAAAAAGGCCTTACCTTACACAGTGTGTGAATACCAATGGCACTGAGTTAAGATACCTCAAGCACTAGCAGCAGTGTTTTTTTTAAAAAAACTGTTTAATTAAAAAAAAAAAAAAAAAACAAAAAAAAAAAAAACAACAACAACAACAACAACAAACTTTAAAATGTGTACTTTAAATCAATTAGCTATTTCCTAGCTGGAAAAAAATCTGCAATTCATTATATTAAGTGTTGTCATTCTTATTGAGTGAAGAACATAGTGGCAAAAATAAATACATACATAAATAAAAATAGGGCAGTCAAATGTCAAATTTGGTTAATATCATTGACAAAGCAGAACCAAAATGCAAGTCTTTTGACATATGACATTCTTGTAATAAGTAACCTTCTTTCATGGTTTTATAGATCTGCATCATATTCACATTGATTTGTGGCTGTCCAAGTGAAAGACTTGTAATGTAATTTGTCTCTTTTCATTCAGAAGCTCTCTCATCTTTTTCACCTCTGTCTTTCTTTTTATTTCTTCTTTATCATTTCTGAGTTGTAGTAAGTAGAATAGCAGGAAGTATTCAAGGATGATAGGTATTGTACAAGGAAATAAAGCTGATATATGATTTTTATTTATTTATTTATTTATTTTTCCAATAGAAGAAGTAATTTAACATGAATGCAGAAACTGAGGAATTTTTTTTTTTTTTTTCAGGACTCAAAATTCAATAGCAATATAAGATGAGTTTTACAGATAAAATTTTTATTGCAGACGAGAGCTTTAGTGTGATCATAAAATGAGCACATTTAGGCAGATTCAGTACCATGGGGATCTAGATGCACTGAACTGAAATTGTACTTGGCTCAGTGCAGCCACTGAAACAGTGCTGAACAGCTTAGCAAGAAGTAGTAGTAGAGTTAAAAAATGATGCTGTATGTATATTAAGACATTGCTTCCATTAGAGTTGATCTCAAAGTGAGTATAAAGCTATATACTGGCGAGAATAAAGAAAAAATAAAATTGTATTCTAATTCTACAATCCTGTTACAGAACTGTAAAGATCCTGGTTGTACATCCAAAGCACACTAAGTAGCAAAGAGCTGGAGTGTGAACATAAGGCTCGCTAGCTACAGTGGACTCATAACTGTGCGTAGTAGGGATAAAGCACCTATGCTTTCTTTTAAAGCTGTTTAGTGTAAAAATTATACCCAAAGGGATTCAGAAACAGTGATCTGTAAATTCATTTACCAGTTTACAATATAGTATATTTCCTGCATAGATGTCTTTAGACCGCTTTCCCAAAACTGGTTGCATAGATTTTTCTTTTTCAGAAATGAATAAAATGGAGACAAAACCAGCACTCAGTGATAACAATTTTTTCTACCTGATTGTTAATTAATGTTTACAATATACACTCAGAAGGAAAAGGAAAACCCCTAGCCATATTCCTGTTTTTCCTCAGGAACAGAATGTGAGGAACATTCATAAATTATTCGGAAGGTTGGAAGAAGTTACACGTTGCACAACGAACAGTCATTAATTTGGCTCAGCAGTGAAAGATACTGGCTTGTGAGACAGGGGAGCTGGCATCACTCTGTAGCAATACAGCTCAAAAGTGCCGTGAATTATTGCCAAATTGTGAATTCCTACTGAGTATCTTTCAAAAAGAAAAGGATCTACCCATGGAGGAGTGTTGGCTGTAACAACAGAGGAGACCTTGCTCCCATGCTAAATGAATCACAAAATCATAGAATGGCTTGAGTTGGAAGGGACCTTAAAGGTCATCTACTTCCAACCCCCTTGCCATAGGGTTGGCCACCCCCTAGATCAGGTTGACCAAGGCCCCATCCAGCCTTGAACACCTCCAGGGGTGGAGCATCCAGAACCTCTCTGGGCAGACTGTGCCAGTGCCTCACCACCCACTGAGTGAAGAATTTCCTCCTAACCTCTAATGTAAATCTCCCCTCTTTTAGTTTAAAACCATTCCCCCTCATCCTGTCATTATCTGACTGAGCAAAGAGTTGCTCTCCATCTGTTTTATAAGTCCCCTTTAAGTACGTAAAATCCACAATAAGGTCACCCCACAGCCTTCTATTCAGGCTGAACACCCCCAGCTCTCTCAGCCTTTCTTTGCAGGAGAGGTGCTCTGGCCCCTTGATCACCTTCAGGCCCTTCCTGAAGAGTGCTTCTACTAGCCTGAATGGAGGCAGAGACTTTTTTGTGCTCACTGGTCTCCACTCCTCTGTTTTTTTCCCAAGTGATCCTTCATTGTGAATTTAATAAAATCAGGAGGAAATGGACTATGGTTACTTAGAAGATCCTAGTTAGCATATTGCATTGCTCTTGTTTAAGCAAAACAAGTATGCTTTCATACAGTTTTCTACAAGAGAACTGAAAAGAAATACGGAAATGTGTTCATCTACACCATTTTAAAAAAGCAATAGCTTGTTAAACACAACCTGCTTCAGCATCTGCAGTCATAGACATCAAACGTTGCAATAACTGTTGAAGATTTAGGAGAAACAGTAGCCTGTAAGACATTCAAATACATTGATATTAGGGTCTGTAACTGTACCAAAAAATCAAAAATGAGCATTTCTCAGTATTTCTCTATTGCAATGAACCCGGCTATTCTTTGAGTCCTCTCTTGCAGTACTTTTGCTCCCTTCCCATATTACCTAAATGACAGCTTATTTCTGTGTCCTGCCTGCATCTGATCCTTTAAGAGGGCTTAAATAGTAGGAAAAAAAATCTGAGGAAAACAGCTCAGGAAGATTTTTTTTTTTTTAAATAATAATTGTCTTTTATTATTGTAATTTGTAATGCAGTTACCACCTTTGAGACATGCTCATGCTCCTGGCAGGTTTACAAACCAAATTCTGTAAGCGATAACATACTATTGTCACATCTCTGATCTAGCCAGTGCTGTGACATTAATGTAGAGAAAGCTGACAAAGTGACAGATAAAGATACAAATTGTTTAGAAGCAAGTATTTTAATATGAAAGTTCAGTTTTGTAACATGGGAAAACACTCATGCTCCTAGACTGACACTGTGCCTTTAACAAAATACTCAGTACTGGCTAAGTGCCTGACTGTTCTCATTTAAACATTGGCCAACTAAACAGGAATAATGGACCATAAAGGATCTAGATTCAAGGTAGAGCCATTTACAAGTGAATAAACTATTGATGTACAGATTCCTGTATTTTCTTAAAAAATATATACTTTCCAGTATGACCTGCTGGACATATTTTCTACACTGACAGGTTATTCGATCCAGTTTGCTCTTTTAGTGACTTTGAAGGTAAGAGACTTATAAAGTTATTCTTTTCATATTTTTAGAACATTACACTGATGGATTCTGTATATGTAACTGCTTGATGGAGTTGGAGATAGTATTTAGGAAAGACTTGTAAATGTAACATATTGTATTTGTTATTAATGATTTCTAAAATTAATTACTGTGAATTAAAGGCATTTTTTATTTCAATAGATATCAATTTTCTCTAGAAATATGTTGAATCACTGACTTAAAGATTCTAGTATTGATTTTATTAGTGTATATTGTCATTATAATAGCATACTGTCTTTACTGACAATAGCACACACAATTTACTACAGCCTTGTATATTAATGATACATTCATGTACTGAATTTCACTACTAAGCTGTTGTTTTTTATAAGAAATTGTTCATACTGATGTTCCAACCCTGGGTAATTTATCTCATTCCAAAACACCCAGATCTGTTTATCCCTAACAGTTAAGGATTTCTAGAAACAAACTATATCCAATGTTTTCTATAATATTTCTGCTATTTTCATATATTTAGTTTAATAGCAAAATATGTTAAAAGCAGTATAAGTTAATAAAAAATTCCTTTACCTTTCTTTCTGAGATGTTTCTTTCTGAGGTGTAGAGGTAGCACTGACATTTTTAAGAAAGAAAAGGGAGCACTTATTTACCTGTACCTGTATTTATTCTCTAGTAAAACAGGCTATCATATACATGTGAGCTGCAGTTGGGATTGCACTGGCTGCTTGGCTTAAATCACATTTCCCGTGACTTTTTGTAATAGTTTTTTACATGTTGCCTCTAGAATTGTACTTCCCACAAATCTGTATTCTGTCTGTAAAGTATGTGTATTTACTTATTTTTATCTATTAATGAATTATTCACATATATATATATATTTACAACAGGAAAGAAAAGTAATCTAATTTGGGATGAAAGTCACTATGTGGAACAAACATTCTTTCTTTTGCTTTTTACTTCTGGCTATGACAACAAACCAGATAGTATATGGGCAAAACAGAAAGAAGGGAAAAAAATCCAATTCTCTTGTGCAAAACAATGAAGGTAAAACAATTTTCTTAAATTTTCTGATTGACTATATTGCATACCTCCTCGTATTTCAGGATAAGTAACTAGTAATTGAAAACTTATGCATGCATTTATAAAATAGTATTTATTTTGATTATTGGGCTTCAGAACTGTGGTGTACCCTGCATTTACTTGTTCAGGCACTCCACTTGGACCTGATTTTCATTGACACTCATATCTCTTTTAAGATAAGTGATAAGTAGCCTATTTGAAATTGCATGTGGAAAAATTATAAAAAATCAATTAAAATGCTGAAACAATCCCATTAAGACCCTAATCTGAAAGTTTTTATCTATAGACCTTTAATAATACTGCTATGAAAGTCTTTGTCTATAGGCATCTTTAATAATATTCATATGAATTAAATTAGATTAAAGTAAATTACTTGACTTCAGTAGACTTTCTTGGCATTTACAATGAAATTTCTTCTTGGAATTTTTACTGGAAAGACAGGAGTTATTTGGGAAATGTCTTTAGGATTGGGTTTGTTGCAGAGAATTATCTGAAATCTGTCATGCAGGTGTGCCCATCACTCATAAAAATTTCTTGTTTCATTACAGGTGATATGTGTCTAATTGATATAGTTTTTATCTTGGACAGTTCAGAAAGTGCCAAAAATCAGTTGTTTAATTTACAGAAGAATTTTATTCAAAACTTAACTGACAACATTTTCCAGATGAAACCAGTTAAATCTCAGAAGTACAATGTCAGACTAGCAGGTATGCAGTTTAGCAGCACAGTAAGCATTGATCAACCCTTTACAGCATGGAAAAATGTGCAGAATTTTAAAGAGAAAATCAAGGCTATGGGCTTCATTGGCCATGGAACCTATTCCTATTATGCAATTTCCAATGCCACTCAGCTGCTTAAAGCTGAAGGTCATAAAAGAAGTGCAAAAGTGGCTTTTTTGATGACTGATGGTGTGGATCATCCAAACAGCCCTAATATCCAGGGTATAGCTGCAACAGCTAGGAGTCTTGGAATACATTTTTTCACCATTGGACTTTCTAAGAAAAATGTTCAAGAAGAAAAATTGCGTATGATATCTGGTGATTCATCTTCTAAACAAGTCTTATGCCTGGATGATAATAACCTGATAGATGATGTAGCATCAGAGCTGGTAAGTAACACTGATTGTAACCTTGTCCCCCATCTATCCATGGCAGATTTCATTTAACTTTGATAGATAAGTCCTGAACTCAGTGCAGAGACTTGCAGGTCAAACAGGGTCTGGAGCTGACCTCAGGCTTGGGATTTCAGGAAGATTTTAAACATTGTGTGGGATGTCTGCATGAGATGGGCTCCATGGTTGGTAGCAGAGAAGGTCAGTAACTAGTGGCTTGAGAATCAACTTAAGATTGACAATTTACTTTAACTATAGTCAAGGCTTGTAGCTTCACTACTTGGAGTAGTGATAAAACTATCCATTCTGGACTCAGATTGATCAACTTTCAAATTTCATGGCAGATATAAGAGGTAACAAACAAAAGCAGTGTGATCCTGATCCTGAAGAGATGTGAGCAGATTTCTCTTTACAGATTGTATTGAAGTATGTCTACTGAAGTCACTGGGATATGTCAAAAGCTGGTGCCTTCACCATTGCAGTTCAAGAATGTCTGCTGAAGAAATAGGATTTTTTTCATTAATGACTTCAGTGGGATCAGGTTTCCAAAATACTCTAAATCTACCACTTTATTTATTTATTTAAGGGCACTTAGCTCTCTGCCCTTCTATCACAACATAAGGCACACATAAGAAAAAGTAAGGAATACTGCTTAATTAATTTCTTAGTTTAGGAGAAACCAAAGTGTTGCAGTAAGATAGATATCAGCTGGACATGATCTTTCTGGCTTTTAAGCACTAATGTGCAAAGTGTTAGGGTGGCCTAGGAAGCTCTTGGTTTTTAAAATGCTAGAAAGTACTTTTGAGTAAGAGAAGACTTTGCACATAATAAATTAAGATAATTTGGAGGAAAATATTTTTTAGAAAATTCAATAGGGAATTCAATTAAGGGAATAGTCAATACAGAATTTATGTCATGTTTTTGTATTATTCTCTTGAGGGTGGTAAAACTGATTTGGAAAATTTTAAATCGGAAATGGAAACTTGCTAGCTGGTATGTTTGAAAACAATTGGCTAGGTTGTGCAACTAAGCACATGGCTAGAGATCTCACAGGTATAGGCAGCAAAAGGCATTTCTAAAATATTTCATGTTGTTACATGTGTATACCCATGAAGCGTGTATAGCCATGAAGGTATACATTTAGAAAATGAAAACTCTTTCCAGAGATCTCAGGGAATGGTGCTGTGGGGAGGAATGTTTTTGTGGTGTATGTCTCTGTCACATTAATAGTCAGGACTGAGGGAGCTTCCTCCTTCCAGATGCTCTCCAAGGAGTTGTGTGCTCAGACAATAATAGCACAGCTACTGTCATAATCATTGAAGGGTAGGGTATTTCCCAGCACATCGAGCGTGTCTCTGAGCACATGGTAAAACTTTAAAAGGTTACTGATGTCATGCATAACACTGATAAAAACATTGAGTCTTTCCCTTGCATATTATCCTTGTAAGAGCTTCCATAGCTCATTAGTCTTTTCATATTCCCCTTCTTAGCTTTGGTTCTTAATATTGCCTATTTAGCTTTCTGATCATTGTGGGGTCAGATGGAGCAAACCCCTCCTCATACCAGAGAATCCCTTCTTGTGTGACTGGCTCCATAGACTGATAATTAACAATGTAAGAAAGGGATGATGCTTGAAGGTGTTCACCTTCTTTACTATTCACCTTGCAAATTCTGTAAACTAGAGAGGAAAAAAGGTTAAATTACTACACTGTTAATTTTTTTTTTCTTTCCAGGAAGCCTTACTTCAGAAGCAGGTAGTTTTTGAGTTTTACTCTTATTACTCTTGATTACTCGTATTAATACCAGAGCGTATCTTTTCCTCTTGATCTCTGCTTCTCCTGTGATGCATCAGTACTGCAAGATTAACCACCCTTCCTTTCCTGACTAGAGTTTCCTATGATGGTTGCTTTTATTTACATTTTTATCCATTTCTTCCCCCCCTGTTCCTGATTAATCTGCAACTTCTCTTTGTTAGTGGGTAATATCAGTAGTAAGGCCTAAAGACATAAAGAACACTTCCTAACAAAGTGGAGTAAGACTGGTATAACACATGAAAGTTCATTAGTTGTCACATTAGAAAAAAATAGCAATGTCAAAATTGTCCAAAAATTATATAAGATTTCATACTATGTATACACACCTTAAATATTTGTAGTTACAACAGTAATTAATTTATTTGTTTGTGTAATAAATAAAGTTTGGGACTGGAACAGCTGATTTTGGTGGAGCTGTACAGAAGTGTAATGTTGGTTATAAAGGAGATATTTATTAGCATATTATTTATTTTTATGTTCTCTACCATGTCACTAGGCAAAAGCAGATTTTTTGCTTACAAAATTTGAAAATACATTTGAAAATGTTCTACTTAATGTTTCTATCAACCTTTTAGTGTATGCAGAAGAACTGTGTGTGTGAAAAGGGAATAAAAGGAGACAAAGGTGATTCTGTAAGTATGCATTCACTTGAAAAACCTTGAAAATTTATGTTTTAATCATTGAGATCAATGGTTCAAAATACTATAAAGGGTTACAATGTCTATAAAAGCAAGACATTAGCTGTGCATATAGGGTAAGCAAAAGTAATGTATCATAGCATATCACGGAAATCTCCTCAAAGGCCACTGACATGTTAAGAGCTAAAATAAATAAATAAATAAATAAATCTATCCATCTATAATCACATACTGCCTTGGAAATACATTTATATTACTGGGTCAACATTCTATGCATGATTTTGAATCCCAAACCAAGAAGTTGTTCTTGAAACTTGATACAAGGCAGAAAAGGTCTATTAGACAAAGGGTTGTTTCTACCAGCAGTTTCTATTTGTGTAGGTATAAAGGTTCAAAAGATTGAGAGTGATGGCATATGTGAAAAAAAGTCTAAAACTCTGCCTCTGCCACTCGCTTTTCTCCTGTACCACTTTTGCACATAACTGTTTCCTGACTCTGGTAAAGAACAGAGAAGTGAGAGTTCAGAGCTCTGATCCCTTTTGTATCTTTAATAGCTCCCCCAGAAACAGCCAAGGTACATACACATGTACCTCCCTCTGTGCCTCCCTCCCTGGAACTGAAGCAACTGACCAAACATCCGTAGCAGGTTATGATAGCAGGGCCTATCATTCAGTCTCTTGCCTCTGGATAGTGTCCACCTGGAACTAAAACCCCTTCTTTCAGTTGATAATTTAAGATCCAGAAATTTTTAGGTATTTTGTGCAAAGTGATTAGATATAACCTAATATAATATACAATTTTTATACATATATATACATATATACATGTAAATTAGTATGTATATGTATATGTATACACTGAGCTTTCTATTCTACCCCTTTGTGATCCTCCAAACAGATCTAAGATCTAAATTTTTATTTTAGAGCTGCTGAATATCGACACTAAGATGTTCTATCCAAAGCTTTTTTGAAGTAGAGTGGAGCAGAGAGTGATGGGTACTTCTGTAAAAAATGGGGAGGAGAAACTGTTATGTTTTCTGTGACACCTTGTTGGTTAGATTTTGAAATGCTCTGTTTTGCTAAAGTTGATGGTAAAAATGTATTTATCATTGAACATTGTCAAATAAATAAATTAATAAATAAATCACGGTTACCTTATGATTTTTTAAGTAAGTGAAAATAGTCTCACATGTGCCATACCTGAATCAATGTGGACTTATACCTAAGCTTATTCCAGAATAACTGTGGCCTGCCCCAACGCTATAGTCTTAGAGGAACTAGGAATTCTTTCCATACAATCGTAATAACATTTTCCTTCTTTGTTTCAGGGCCGTGCTGGAAACAGGGGGGAAAAAGGTGAGCCTGGACCAAAAGGAAACAAGGTAAAGAGAGTTTAATCAAACAAACACACAATCAAACAAAAAGCAACAAATTTGAAATTAAACTACTACCAGGTTAACACTGCCTATCATTCGAGTATTTCTCTATTTGCAGAGATCTCTGCATCTTTCTAAAGGCTCATTAAGCTCCACAGAGCTTTCTGACTGTACACAAATCTCTTGTACGGAGCAGCTTGCTCTGATGACTGAGATTTCTGTCATCTACTAACAGTAGTTGACTGTGTTAATGTTTGGGAACTGTGTGTTCTTGACTGTGGGAGGAAGTGTGGATGTTCCTAAGTAGGAAAAGCAATTTCTGATCCTTAAACAGTGTTCTAGGTTTTAGTGTAATAGTTATAAATAAAAAAGCACTACATATGTCAATTGTATTCCTTTGCTTTCAATAGGGTGATGCTCAAAAAGGAGATCATGGAGAAAAAGGTGAAGAGGTATGTGACTACAGTGCTAGCTCAATTTATTTGTTCATTTGTTTGTTTTGTTTTGTTTCTTTTCTTTTTTCTTTTTTCTTTTTTTTTTCCAGATTATCTTCCAGAGCCTGAGGATATCACAGTTTAACTCCACTGAACTGAAAACAAACTTTTTTTTTCTTTCAATTTTTCAGACTTCCACTTTACTTAATTATTTAGAACAACTAAACTAAGTTCTGGTTTAGAGAAGCATCTATGCTGAGCAAAACACATTGAAAATCGCTTTAGTCTAACCATGTGCTTAAATGTACAGTTAGGATGCTACTGACAAAAGGAACTTCTGATGCTATGTGATTTTGCATTGACTTGCATTGTAATTTTCCTGGAGATACTGAAGATGTCATCACTAACAGCAACTAGGTAGTTCTGGCTTCTGATATCTAATATTTCTAAGCTTGAATTCTTGTAGATTCACAGTAGAAAGATTTATGGAGTAGTAATACTACTCCATACAAAAGATCAGTTCAGTTTAAAAATCCCTTTTAAATGGTAGTGTATAGCTGATAAGAGACTGCTAATCTGGCATATTTATGTCCAGTGTTATGAGGAAAAAGTACACATTTCTGAATTTTCAGATAATTACAAGTTAAATGAGAGATATTTTATTTTCATTAATAGTTAAACTTAATAAATGTAATTCTTTACTGTTTTTTTTCCTATGTAAATTATCAGTGTGTTATGCCTTTGCATTCACTTTGATGATTCCCCAATCCCCCTTTTTTTTTTCTTTTTTTCAAACAGGGAGCTCCTGGCTATAAGGGTGAAAAGGTAAGATTTTTACAGAATGGAAGTAGTGTAAGAATAGCTTGTCACTTGTTGACAGTGTATACAAAAGAATGGAAAGAAGAGCCAGTCTTGTATTTTTTTCATGAGAGCTCCCAGTGCAATTCCTGGAAGTAAAGTCTTCATTTACCTAATTTACGTAAATTTGCATAGTGCGTTGTTGGAATTAAAATAAATATGTAAATGAATAAATAAAAAAGTAAAAGATTAAAAATACAATCTAAATATAAAATGAAAAATGTCAAAGACCAGAAATAAAGCTGCTCAGATGAATAAGAAAGATGAGGATGAAAGAACAAATTAAGTAGGAAGAATGTGAAATTGCTTATTACAAACACAAAAAAGATGTGTCACTTGGGAGCTTTTAAAAAACTTACCACAAGGAAGCTAACTATCTCTCAAAAGAGCTAATGCTTGGCCAAACCAAATCTCAAGATAGGCTCTCCAAGGAGCTAAAAAATTATATAGTTCAGTGACTTGTCTAATGCCAAAGCCAAAATTATCACAGCAATCTTGACCATCATAGCCAGTAGAGAAATGGAGATAATCCCATTTTGACAAGTAATTCTATTTCTTCATTCCATTCATACAATCTCGTAATTGTTACTCAGGAAAATCTTGAACGTCACAGTAATGAAATTAAAATATATAGAGAGACAGGATCTATGGAGACAGCACAGCAAGGTGGCAAAATACAGAAAAACTTACTAGATTTTAATATATTACCCTTTGCATGTAGGTTGGAAATTTTGTAGGTATTTTCAGGGAGCAAAAGCATGCATCCTAAGTACAGCACACCATATCTTCCACAGTGGCATCTAAGGATGCAACTCTCAGGTCCTCAACATCTATTAAATCTCTTTTGCTACTAAACTGCTTGCACAGTCTTTAATGCTACTGATGTAATCAAGAAGCCTCATTTAGTTGCTAACCTATTGATTTCTTATTAAGGGTGAAAGAGGGGAATGTGGATCCCCAGGAATAAAAGGCGAAAGAGTAAGTACAATTTTTATTTAAAATGTTGCACACTGATGGAGATTGTAGAAAATCATGTGACATACTCATAAACAGCTCATAAAGATTACTGTAAAAATTGAACATCATATAATTCCCTGGTTGTAGAGGTATATTCACACTAAAAATACTGTTCATAGAAACTGAACCTCTAGTTCACTATATTCTTTTTTTTTTTTCCATTTTGCAGAAGAAATGTAGTCATGTACCTAAAACAAAGGCTTCCCTAACTGCTGCCGAACTCAAAAGGACTGTGAGGGTGTTTCAGAGTTAACCAGATTATTTTTTTTCTTTAAAATGTAAATTTTAATTCAAGTGTATAAAATTATATTACAGTGGAAACAGGTTCTTTAACAACCCGAACAACTTTAAGGAGAAGGCTGCCAGCCCTTCTGTGCTGATGTGTATTTAGAGTTTTATCTGTTTCTCTTCTTTTAACCTGAAGTGCAGAATTCATACAGGTGAATGTAGATTTTACCTGGATTTTACACTGAAAAGATGGAAGAATGGTGAAGCCCTGATAGGGATAATCGTGTATGTTGAGTTCATGTAAATAGGCTTGTACAAGTACTACAAATCATTGATTTATGTTTAGCATTGTTAAGTACTACCAGCTAGTTAAGAATTGATTGTTCTGTCAAAACATTTCTTCAGTTTTAATATCCACATTATGATTGCTATTATCAAAGACCAACTTGAAATGCTTGCTGTTCATGGCACCTGCTATTTGATGATGAATTTCAGATAGGCTTTAGGAAATATCTAAAGCAGCAGTATTTGTTGCAAAGAAAATAATAAATTTTGCTAATAAAAACTGAAAGGTCATTTATATGTTGTGAGATACTGGAGTACAAAATGTCAGCAAGTAAATCAGAAAAGGCTGAAATATCTATTAAGAATGTGAAAGAGTTCTGTTTCTTAGAAGAATAAAAAATATCATAACTCCTTAACTTCTTTATCTAGGCAATATGTGAGAAATAGCATGGGGTTATGTGAAATGCCTACTAAGATAAAAGGAAGCTGTTCAGAAACTAGCAAAGAACATAATCTAATCAGCCAAAAATCTGGATGTAGAAACCATATGCCAGGGCTGCTGGAAATTTGCTTGTTTCATTTCTGTTGAGGACAGTGATAAAAAAAAGTTTGACATCAGTAGAGGATCAGATATTAAAATGGATTATGGACTTCAGGAATTTAGTGAACAAATGAGAATTATAGTCACTTCCAGAATTCCCAGCTTCACATTACAAAATGCAAAAGATAGAACATAATTATTCTTTTTTTCCCTCTTTTTCCTTTTTATGAAAGTAATCTATGCCAGGCAAAATCATCAGAAACAAAACAGACATGCCCAAATGTGTGAAGAATAGCTTCAATATCCTGAGCTGGATCTATAAACTGCAGAGATGGGTATTGAAGCATAATTGGCAGCACTGTCAGATTTGAAGATGTTCCATTCCCTCCCCCCCCCCAGCTTTCCTACCACACTAATCGAACTGACTCTGGCAGAAGCTTGGATGCCATCAATCTCAGTTTCTTTAAAAGCTGATACAGCTCAAAATTCAGAAAGTTTGTGTTCAGCTTTGAAATCAAAACGGCCTCCAATCATATGTTTGTATTCTACTAAAAGTAACTATCATGACACCAAAATATTGTTTTTTTGTGCCATCTATTGCTTGTGTAGTTTTTGTAAAATGAGTGAGAACTGAGTGGGGTTGTCTGCTCTCTGACAGTTGGCACTCAGCCTGGGAGCTAATACCTGGGAGTAAAGAACTGTTAGAACTTCTGACTCTGTACATGAAGATATTAGAGGGAGTTTGGTTGCATAGATGTCACTGATAAATTTGCTAGGGCTATTAGAGGTTCAAAATGTGGCAGGTGCTATGAAAAGCCTGCTGATGCCTCTGTACTCGAAGATATCACTAATTAAAAGAAAGAAAAGACAGGTACCCCATCTGCTGAGAACTATTCTTTCTTTAGAAAAATGTTATCTGAGTATTGAGTCAACTGGAAGTGAAATCCCATAGGAAAAGCATTCTGGTGACTGAAGAGAAATAGTACAGCAAAAAGATTTGTGAACTATCTGCAGTAGCAGTAGCTGGTAGCAGCTCTTTAAATGGAGAAATAACAGTTGATGGAATAATTAATTTTTAAAATGATTTTTGCAAACTATTAGTGTGATTCTATCCTGATACAGTTTAGGTTACTGAGACAAGATTAGCTGAAGTTAATCTGGTATAAGCACTATAATTTTTATTTTTTTAATAAGAATTCTGTATCTAACATACTGCTAGAAATAGAATTTCAAAACATGTGGCAAAGAACAACCAGTTAACCAAATAGCTAAGATGTTAAGTAGCCATCCACAATGTTTGTTCTGTAAGTATTTTAGCCAATTATTGAAAATGGAATGTAACCAACAATACAGAAGGAGAACAGCAGTATTGTGGAAAGAAAACAGACTCCTTAGAAAACGATTGAACAGAGAGAGAGAGATGGGTCACTACATGTGCAATGCAGTTTTCAATACTTTGTAGCAGGTAATTGCAACTTTTTAATATGATAATTGAATCTTATTTTTTCTTAGGGTTTGGAAGGTCCTTTTGGCCCTAGGGGACCTCGGGGACCTCAGGTAAGGGAACTAAAAGATACCAAATAGAAAGAAAAAACATTATTTTCTCTAAGTTTATTCTACATAAAGCCTGACAGTTCTGTGGAGAGCAGTATGTTTGGTGTCTGAGGCACCAAGATGGCAGCTTCTTAGAGGTGAGTGGTGCATTTGGGCTTTCCAACTGCAGAGCTGTCTTCTTGCCCTTAGTGTAAAATCATGCCCATACATACCCTAACACGTTAAATTCCTCTCATCGTATATGTTTCTTGGAAACCTGAACGTGGTCTTCCTGAAATACAAGGCAGCCAGAGAGACAGAATTTTGTTGGAGAGACTAAAATCTGACATGATTAATTAAAAACATGGGAAAAAGAGTAAGAAAAATTATGCAATTTGTATGGAGTAGTAAGGTATCTTTTCTGCCAGCATTGGTTATTGAATATTAACAATACAGTTCCAGCATGCCGGACACTTTACAGAATATGAAGCAGAGCTTAGCATTGTGCTACATTGTACTGTATCCCATTCAGGCCAAATTCAAGAGAAACATCACATACATCTTCAGAAGAATCTCATTCTCTACTTTGACTTTTGTGTAGGGTGTCAGTGGACCTCCAGGTGAGCCAGGCCTAAAGGGCATTCAAGGTAGCAAGGTAAGATGTAGTCGTGTATGTGTAGATGTTATATAAGGAAAGAAGATGCAGAAAATCTGCATGGGATCTTTATACTGTGCTATCTTTTTTCCTCAGTATTTTTTTTTAGTGGTATCCCTTGCACAAAAATGATATAGATCACCTACATGGTGCACAGTAGCGTCATCGTGGTGTGTAGACCTTGTCTCATTGGGACATACAGCCTGTGCTCCACCTGGGTCCTCAAGCCCAGCCATCAGAGCTTGGGAGAGCATTTTCTAGGGCCACAGTCGGGTGCTACTTGGGACCTAGAGCCACAGCAACTGAATTTGGAATTTAAACTATCTGAATATGTCTTTGCTTCTGCCATCACTTGGGAAGTTTTCTCTAGAATATCTCTGATGCTTTGTGCTTAAACATTGTAAGTGATTTTAGATGGTGGTTGTAAAATATTGAGATTGAGTTTCTGAAGTCATTTTTTATATTGCTTATGTACTGTAAAAGTTCAGGATAACTTTAAAATTGGTAGGGGTGTAAGATTTGGTGATGATTAATAGCTTAGTTATATTGAAAATAGATCATTTGGAGATAATGACTACAGCTTGTCAAGCAAAACCAATTGGATATAGTATCTGATTAATTTAGGCAGTCTTCTGATTTTCAAACCTCTGGCAAATTGCTTTATGTGAATATAGTTATCTTGCCCATAGGACAGCTATTAACATCATTGTTCGGTACAGAAAAATCTTTTATGTATCAGTTTGAAAATATGGGGTCTAATGACAAGGACATTTTACCACTGCATGAATAATAGGATGCCATATCTACGTTTTACAAGGCAACTGAATTCACATAGAACAATTTGCCAAGGATGCAACATTTATACATTCATGTTTTGTTTCTTAGGCAACAAGTTAATTTGAAAATTCACAGAAATAAACTTAGATGTGGGAAATATTTATGGTAAAAAGGTTGAAATACTGGCATCCACCATGATTTTCCTCTTCCTGACAAGTGCTTTTTCATACTTCTTGTGTCTTCATCTTTTCACAAAATGCTTGATTAGGAAAATTGCTACAGAATATTTCAGAAGTGAGGAAAGAAAGAGAATAAAGGGTCTGAAAGAAGCTATTCATGAATGTGGTGGAAAAGTCATGCCTCTCTTTAATTTCAGCATAGCAAATGACAGTAATTTTTTTTATCTGTCATTTCACACTGATGAGTCCAAGATAGTACTGTAGATACTTTTGTTGTACACTAAATCATATTTGTAATATCTTATTTGTTGTTCTGTCAGTCTTTTTATACACTTACCTATCTGTAGAATACCTGCAGCTGGCTCTCTATAATTCTTCTACCTGGATGCAATATTTATGGCCTCTTCATTTTTGCTGCAGATTTTCAGTATGAAACTTTCCTTATTTTCAGCTTCCAACTCAGTGACTTGCTGACTAAGATCTCTAGCCAAGGTTTTTCAGGCTCAGACATCTATGATAATAAAAACAATCTCAGACGAGTTTAATTGCACTTATGTAATTATACTTAAAGCTAAAGAATATAGAAGAAACATAGGTATATTTAGAGGTTATCTCTTGACCCTACCTAGTGCCAAAGCCAACCTTTGGCATTTTGGAGCTTATCTGATATTAGTGAAAAATTTTTCAATGATCACTACAGATAATCAGTAGTTCTTTATAGCTTAAAAAACACCCATTCAGCTGGTAAAGGTCAAGGCCTTTTTGGTTCAGACACAGCAATCTTTCCAATATATTTTGTCCTTACAGAAAGATTAGTCAATTGCTCTTTTAAAATTAGTTTTCATGACACATAATACAATATATCTGAAAAGTATCAGTTATTTATAACCATCTCATATAAAATAAGTATGGCTATTCTTAGTGCACTTCCTTGTACCCGTGGCCTTTCCCTGCTAATACTTTCTGCTTATTGAGCTGAGCTAGTGACTTCAGTCTGGTTTAGCAGAGCTGAAGGCAGTTTTATGGCATTAGTATCAATATGACATAATGGAGAACACCACTGCTGAACATTTATATTCATTGTTGGTGGGCCATGTTGAGGTTTGAAAGAAGAGATTCAGTTCCTCAAAATATAAACTCCAGATCAAACTCAGCCTACAGATGTTTTGGGTCTCATTTGTGAAGTCTACAGTTCACTCAAATATCTGGCCAGTTCAGTCCACCTCTGACCATAATGCAGTGTCATACCCCTTCTGCTTTGCAGTGCTGGGTGACAGACACAGTTGGGGATGGTGTCACTCAGGCAGCCACCAGCAGATGAGGGTTGGTGGTATTGCAACTTTAACTTATTTGCTTTAACTTGACAAGTCTGAAGTAAGGTAGCATAGAGTCCAGAAACATCATCCAAGAAATTACTGGAAGGAACTTTTCATTACTTACTTTGTTATCCATCTGCATTCTCTTATTCTCTCTTAAAATGCTGCCTAATCTGTCAGTGTGTAATTCTTGCTGTTTGCACAGTATGACTGCCTTATTGTATTGCCAGTGCTCAGTTGAATTGTTTGCAAAGTCCCACAACTTACATTGAACAGCTTTCCACTTGTAGCGTATTTCCATGTAGACACCGAAGTTTAAGGGTGTTCATATGGAGCTGAACCACATCTTCAATCTCTGAAAGTCTTTCTGATGCACTTTGCAATATGCATTTGTAGAGCAGCCTATATCATGCATAGAACACAGCTCAGTGTGATATTAACTAAAAACAGCCTTTGCTATTAAGCAAGATTTTAAAAAGCTTTCTCTATTTGCATTTCTGCAAAGTTATAGCATCTCAAATAAATCTAAATAGCTTCATTACTATATAAACTTTTTCCATAAAGATGCTGAGACATTTAAAATGACAAATTTAAGCTCAGCTTCTATATAAGTAATAATACATGTTAACTCATCTTTTCTTTATGCCACATTATTATTAATTTCCCTGACTAAATATAGTTATATATAACCAAATGGTGAACTTACATGATAACAGGAAACTTACAACTCAGTATAAAACATGATCATTTTAAAAGAAAAACATTGGAGAAGAACAGGAAATTTCATTAATAGTTAGGAATTGGGAACTGGCTATTTCACTCTGTATCTCTTGTCTTCTAGAGCAGTAATTTTGGGCCTGTTTCCTGTTTTCTTTTTGTTTGTTTATTTCTTTTTTTTTCTTCTTTTTTTTTTTTTTTTTCCATACTGCCTTTCTGATGTTTATTGGTGATGTTTCACTAGGAAGATTTTAAATTTACAAAAGAACAATTATGTCATTAATGCCAAAGTCTGCATTATCTTTTCTCACTCACTTACTTAAAAGACCAAGAAAAAATACCATTCATAGCTGTGCTTTATATTTTCTTACAACTTTGCTGAAGGTCATTCACTTCAGCTTCGTCAACCACAGCATATTATCTGCATTCTAACATGAAACAAAAACCTACATCAAAGCGTACTACATACTCTATCCAGCTATAGAACATGTAAAGAAAAATAAAAAGCTTTTGTAGTTCTTTTGAAGTTACCACGGCCAATTAATTAAATTGCAGAACTTCCATTTATAGCTTTTACCTGTGGTAAAGACATTTTTGACTCTTGTCAAACTGCAGCTTCTAAGAGTAAAGAACTGATTGTGTTCCTTGTCTCACTATGAAAGCATGGTTGGCCTACGGTATGATTGTGCTGGCTGATGCAAACAACAGTTTCCCAAAGACAAAGAAACAAAGAAAAGATAGGACCTCATTTACAGAAGGATTAAAAGTACTAGAAATATGAAGTCAGCAAAGAGAAAAGCCATTCTGTGCTTGGTCCTGCTCCAGTAATATCCTATATTGCTGCCTGGATTACCAGGAGTCGGCTAGATGGCTTGTTAACAGATGGTATGTTGATTAAATCAGTAGTGTTTGCTTTTGCTAGGCTAGCTTCTCAAAGATCACATTGAAGTTATTACAGGAAGGCATGGGCTTTCATAAGGGGATACGGGAGGTAAAATTAGTATTCTCTATAGATGGAAACAAAACATTTACTTGCTCTGTAAATGTAATGTATTCTGCCCTAAGCATCAATGTCCAGAAGCATTATCTGAAGAGAATCCCATCTCACTTCCAATGTTTATAGTAGCCTGCTTTGTGTGATTTAAGTACTGCTGTTCTACATATCTCTTATCTGCATTGGCTAATACAGGAAAATAGCACTGTAACTGGATACAGCATTTACTTTTGTCGGATTTATTTGTTACCTCTTATATTACATTGTTATATTCTTATTAGAAGACACCTATGCCCTTCAATAGTAATAAAAAAGGGTTATAGAAAAAAATGTACATATTCTAACACAGAATACATTCATGAATCTTAGATTCCTCTCTAAAAGGAAATAGAATCACTATGATTTTTCTACAAAACAGAGGAATTCTAAGAGTGAATGTAATGCCATTTATTTTGATCATGCAAACTTCTCAGTCCTAAGTTTTTGCTGCTTACATTTTTGCAAAGCATCTCATTGGGGTTGAAAATGTAAAATGTGCAGATCCACATTTTCCTATTATTCTTGGAGTTAGATAAATGAATTTGTAACATGCATATGACTATTATTGAGCTTTTCATTAATTGATTTAGATACTTGCTTTTTTATATATAAAAAAGCATATTCTCTACAATTGCACAAGCGAGGTTCTGTAAGAGTGTTTGTATTCAAGGCAATTTTGAAAATCTATTAGGGAGGGATTGAATTTTCAAAAGTTCACTGGACAATTTGCAAACAGAATGATTTGGTTACACATTGTAAAATTGGGGCATAAAATCAGGAAGTGGACATGACCTGTGTGGCTAAGGTAGCCACTCAGAAGGAAGTAATGAACAGGGAGTTGGTATGATTATCATTTCAAAAATAACACTGAACTTGCTTAAACTTTTAAACCAGCTATAGGCAATAAATAACACATTTCTATAAACCCTGATATATTCATGGAAAGATTGAGAAACAACATATCCTTTAAAAGCTGATGTTAAAGTGAGTGCCTTTAACAAAAGCTCTCAAAAATTACCTGTTAAAGTTGTAAGAACAGATGTGTATTCAGACTTCTGAGGAGATAGTTAAGTTTGAATTTGTGTATTCAAAGCACTTATTTCCGTGAAAACTTCTTTGGATAATGCTCCTATGAAAAATCGCTTGTTGCATTTTTCCCTGAAAATGTGTCCCAGAACAAACTGCTAAGGGTTCCTGCTTCTCTCATGACTTACAAATTCTTTCCTTACTTATCTGGCAAGTTATATGTTTCCCAGGAGACTGAAAAATCCAGTTTCCCTATAAAGAAGTATAGTTTCAATGTAGCACAACTAGCTTAGAAATATGAAATATCAGTAATATATATTAAATCTGTATCTGCTTCCATTGTTGTTTCAAATGTTTAAAAAGATCATCATATTTGAAAGCGTATTTTTCACTATAGCTTATTTGTTATATCTTAGTCATTAATAGCTTTATAGACTCTGACATACAGACTTTCTGTTCCTTGCAGTGTGTATGTGCTAGAAGCTATTTATGCTGGCACTAACTGGTATTCATCATAACATAGCAAACTGTTTGCTGGGGGGCAGACTGTTACATATCTTCCAAGCTTAAAATGGTACAATTTAAATATGTAAAAATGTTGATCTCAGATGAAGTGAAATTTTCCTTCCTATTGCTCTAGCTGCTATTAAATGCAGCTTGAAGAAAATTCCCAATAGAAAGAGAAAAAAGGATTTGAGTGTTAAATGTGTTGAATGTTAAACAAAAAGAATGATTACAAAGAAGCTATTCTGAAAAATAGAATTTTCCTTCTGAGTGTAGGTAATGTTCTTATTGGCAGTGCTTTGTTGTTTTAATAAATTTCACATTTCTTGTAGCACTATGACTATAGAAGATAAGCGACAGGCTTGCTAATAGCCGTATGAACATATGATTGATATATAGTCTTTAAAACAGGTAGAATAGTTTAAGTTTCCAATTTTGCATCTTGTCTGGGAAAAGGTTCTTTTTTTCTTTTTTTTTTCCCTCATTAATATTCAGACATCCTCCCCTATTAGGGAGTAAAACATTCAACAAAACCAAAATTTTCATGCTATTCTACATTCTTTTTATTATAATGCCTACTTACAGTGTCTGCACCGGTACCTACCGAAAAACAAACTAAAAAGCTGCTCCGAAGCTGGTTAAAGGACATCAGTTATTGGAGAGAAAAGCAGATAATGCTTTCATCATGGTTAAATAAGAGCTTTTGGAAAAATGTTAACTTCTTGGGGACTGCCATCAAGACAGTGCATGCATTAGCATGTTACCCTAGCATGTTACCCTAGCATGTTACCCTAGCATGTTACCCTAGCATGTGGGTAAACTTGGATAGGAACAAATAAATTGTAATAGGAAGCATTCCTCAGGGTTATTGTACTTGGGAAGTTCTGTCAGAAGCTGTCAGAAATAGATATGAAACACAATGTCTGTTTGGACAACAAGCCAAAAATAAAAATAAAAATAAAAAAAATTGAAGACACTTTCCAAACACAACAAAGGGCTATGCTTTATTGTTTCAGCTGAGTTAGGAGGTTGTTATTTACCAAACACTGTTTTTCAGAATGGAACAAGTTCCTACACGATTTCTTAGGTTTGCTTTTGACAAATGTAGCTAGTGTGTTTAGTGGCTTTTGCTGTGCCCAAAGAAGCCTACCTCTGCCTAGTAGGCTAGCGTGCTGCTGTTTTGGTTTTGGCTTTTTTGCTCACTGCCTGGCCATGGCTGCCACCCCATACCTGTGTGAATGAACGAGTGAGAGGGCAGAGGAGGGAAGTACCATGTCAAAACATGAATCTGCAGCTCTGCCTATAGGGAAAACAACAGTGAGTCCAGCAGCAGCTACAGCTGGCTTGTGTGTGCACGTGTGTGCATCATTTCTTGCAGTAGCAGTGGGAGAGGGCACCTCCTGGGTGTGTGTTTCCTGGCAGAGCCTATAGTTGCTCAGGCTGGAAGACAGAGTGGGGATCCACCTCCAGCACCTGTCAAAGCCAGATCATCTTGTGAGCATATGAGTTTAGTAGGAGGAATGGTAATCACACTAGCATGTCTTAAGTAAATCTTGCAAAATACTAAAAAAGAGTAGTGGGAGAGATTCTTAGTGGCAATGGATAAAGGAGGAGAGAGAAACCAAAGCAACTGCTTTGTCACATTATGGACTTCACTATTCCTACGAAGAAATCAAGTTGACCAAAGCCTTTTGAATCAAAATGAATTGATTTCAGTAGGCTTTTGATCAGACTCAGGAAGCTGGAAGGTAGCAATAATCAACTATTTATGTTGTGTCAGTTTTCCAATCTGCCACTCTAAAAGTGCCAGCATTCACAGTGGTCTGTGTCTAATTCTTTCTCTCTGAGGCACCTCTGCCTTTAGGTGGAGAAGTCCATCCCTAGCTTTGTTATAACCAGACCCTGAAACCACAAGAGGCTGTATCTGTTAGCTCCACTAGTGAATTAGAAAGCTATTGAAAAAAGAGCTGGCAGTGAGTTATGGGAGGCTATGAGTTGAAAAGCAAATCTTCTTGTGCACTAGGCTGTTGTGCTTCACTTAACATTCTTCCAAAAACCATGTTTTGTATACCTTGATGACCTTTGCAAGAAGTACAGCTGCAGGTAAACACAGCAGAAGTGTCTCTGTCCTGGAGGGTGTCTTTATGCATGGAAATTTGTTTGCAAAACTTTCTACCGAAACCTTAATACAACAGTTTTACTTGTGTAGCTCCCATAGGAATACCTTTGCCTGGGAAGCAGAGCACACCAGCAGGCATTGGACTTTGCTGGTACTGTTTGGCCAATGCACTTCTACATGCTGATGCAGAAGCTGAACTTACAGCAATGCTTAGCTAATTATGATCTGTCAGCATTAATAAAATTCAGTAGTCAAAATTGCTATGGTTGGAAATGAAATGGATGTTTCTAAGTCACGAAAACCCTTCTGAAAATATTCCTTGTATTGTATATCATTTTTGAAATAAATAAACATTTCCTTACATATTTTCCCTACTTCTTGTCTAAACAGAATCATCCCAGAAAGCCCTGAAATTCAGCTAAAGTACAGCAGTGTTAAAACAGTTTGAAAAGAGAATTAAAGAGGATGCAAATGCTAGCTTTAGTTGTATTATTCTTGGCCTTCCCTAAATTTCCTGCTGATGGGAAACAGTTAATAAAAGTCGTTTTTGATCCGCTGAATTTAAAGGACAGCATGTTCAATGCCAAATTAATTCCATGGAAGAACTGGAAGTCTAGATGATGGGCCATTTGACGAATCTTTTATTTATTTATTTTTGTCAGTTTCAAAACAGACACAGATCAAAAAAAAAAAACAGCTATGAACAAAACAGGCCAACTGTATCCTGTGGAGCATCAGGCACGGCATTGTTAGCAGGCTGAGATAAGGGATTCTCCTTTCTACTCTGCACTTGTGTGGTCTCACCTCAAGTACTGTGTGCAGTTCTGGGTGCCACGCTCTAGAACTATTAGGGAATATCCAAAGGAGGGCAACAAAGAAGGTGAAGACTCTGATCTCAGGTATTAGAGTTTACCTAGAGATTTCCATGAATAACATGTTCCTCACAGTAACCCTTAGTACATGTTGAATAGCTAAACTCACAAAGCTATTCTGAAATCTGTCATTTATGACTTAAAGCTAGTGCACTTATTCCTGCAAAAGGAATGTTCTGAAGATATTCCGAACAGTTCCTACAATGCGTTGAGGACATTTTTCTGATGCAGGTGGTAGAGAAGCTGAAAAGGCGGGGGGTGCTCCTGGACCTTGTTCTTACCAACAGGGATGGGCTTGTTAGGGATATGAAGGTTGGGGGCAGCTTGGGATGCAGCGACCATGAGTTGATGGAGTTCAAGATGGAACTTGGTGGAAGAATTAAGGCTTAAAGCAGGATTGCTACCCTGGACTTTCGAAGAGCCAACTTTGACCTCTTCCGGGAACTGCTTGGGAGTATCTCATGGGCTAGATTGCTTGAAGGCAAGGGTGCTTGTGAGAGCTGGGCTATATTTAAGCAGCACTTCCTCCAAGCTCCGGATCAGTGCATCATGAAGAGTAGGAAATCGGGGAAGGGGGGCAGGAAACCTGTGTGGATGAGCAAGGAGCTCATCAATAAGATCAAAAGGAATAGGAAGGTCTATGAAATGTAGAAAAAGGGCCTGTCCTTTTGGGAGGAGTATAGAGGTGTTGTCAGGGCTTGCAGGGATGTGACAAGGAAGGCTAAAGCCCATCTAGAGGTGAGGCTTGCAAAAGAGATAAAGGATAATAAGAAGGTTTTTTTTTTCAAGTATGTAAACAGCAAATGGAAGACTAGGGATAATGTAGGTCCCTTGCTGAACAAGGCGGGTGTCCTGGTCACAGGAGAAGGTGGAGATATGGAAAGCTTTCTTTGCTTCAGTCTTTGATTCAAGGACACCCCCCAGGACTCCTCACCCCTGGTGAGAGGACAAAGAGTCTGGGAAATGGAGAGCTCCCCCCTGGCTGATGAGTGGTTTGGGAGCGTCTGAGTGGGCTCAACACACACCCATCCATGGGTCCCGATGGGATGCATCCACGTGTGGTAACGGAGTTGGCAGAGGTGATCACCGAACTGCTCTCTATCATCTTTGAAAGGTCCTGGAGAATGGGTGAGGTGCCTGAAGACTGGAGGACAGCCAATGTCACTCTGGTCTTCAAGAAGGGCAAGAAGGAGGATCTGGGAAACTACAGGCCAGTCCGTCTCACCTCTGTTCCTGGAAAGGTGTTGGAACAGCTTGTTCTGGATGCCATCTCCAAGCAATTGGAAGAGAAGAATGTTATGAGGAGTAGTCAGCATGGATTCACCAAGGGGAAGTCGTGCTCGACCAACCTCGTTGCCTTCTATGATGGCATCACCAGCTAGGTAGATGGGAGGAGAGCAGTGGATATCATCTAACCCTGACTTTAGCAAGGCTTTTGATACTGTCTCCCATGACATCCTGCTAGCAAAGCTGAGAAAGTGTGGGATAGAGGAGTGGACAGTAAAGTGGTGTACTGGGTCTGGCTGGGAGTGGACAACAGGTTGACTATGAGCCAGCAGTGTGCCCTCATGGCCAAAAGGGCCAATGGGATCTCGGCGCGCATTAAAAGGAGTGTGGCCAGCAGGTCAAGGGAGGTGATCCTCCCCCTCTACTCTGCCCTGGTCAGGCCTCAAGTGGAGTAATGTGTCCATTTCTGGACTCCCCAGTACAAAAAAGACAGGGATCTCCTGGAAAGAGTCCAGTGGAGGGCCACAGAGATGATATGGGGCCTGGAGGAGGTCCCTTCCAACCCCTACAGTTCTGTGATTCTGTGATTCTGTGATTTTCCCTCTAATTTCTCCATTATTTAGAACAATTATTTTCCCAACCTATCATATTTATAAGAAATTCTAAATAATCTTTGAATTTGCAGGTCTTCACTGTAAGTGAATATAATACATAAATATAAAGTCAGTGAAAATGCACTTGAAGCATACCGTTGTTAAGATGAGGAAGTTGAAGTATTTTGGAATTTTGTCCCAGCAATATTGCAGATTTCATCTGTCTTCAGTTCTTATAATACTTCAGTTTCTGTCTAATCATTAAGATTTGAAGAAATTGTTAGTATTTAGTGTTTAGTGTTTCTACATAGAAGAAACAGTTTGTATTTAAACACACAAGTAGGTCCAGTGAGATCATGTTTAAAGAACTTTTCAGTATCAGTGTCCTAGAGCAAATGCACGTATGGGATATCATAGCAGTTGTACTGAACTTTCGAAATAGATCAAAGTGCAGTGCCTGTTTACTGCACTAGTTGTATTGTGTGAAGTTCATGGATTTGGGGCTGGTCCTCTTTAATATCTTCATCAATGATCTGGATGAGGGCATTGAGTGCACCCTCAGTAAGTTTGCAGATGACACCAAGTTAGGTGCGTGTGTCGATCTGCTCGAGGGTAGGAAGGCTCTGCAGGAGGATCTGGATAGGCTGCACAGATGGGCTGAGGTCAACTACATGAAGTTCAACAAGGCCAAGTGCCGGGTCCTGCACCTGGGGCGCAATAACTCCAAGCAGAGCTACAGGCTGGGAGATGAGTGGTTGGAGAGCTGCCAGGCAGAGAAGGACCTGGGAGTGATGGTGGACAGTCGGCTGAATATGAGCCAGCAGTGTGCTCAGGTGGCCAAGAAGGCCAATGGCATCCTGGCTTGTATCAGAAACAGTGTGACCAGCAGGGCTAGGGAGGTGATTGTCCCCCTGTACTCGGCTCTGGTGAGGCCGCACCTCGAGTACTGTGTTCAGTTTTGGGCCCCTCGCTACAAGAAGGACATGGAGGTGCTTGAGCGGGTCCAGAGAAGGGCGATGAAGCTGGTGAGGGGCCTGGAGAACAAGTCCTACGAGGAGCGGCTGAGGGAGCTGGGCTTGTTCAGCCTGGAGAAGAGGAGGCTCAGGGGTGACCTTATCGCTCTCTACAGATACCTCAAAGGAGGCTGTAGCGAGGTGGGGGTTGGTCTGTTCTCCCACAGGACCCACAGTGACAGGACGAGGGGGAATGGGCTTAAGTTGCCCCAGGGGATTTTTAGGTTAGATGTTAGGAAGAACTTCTTTACGGAAAGGGTTGTTAGGCACTGGAACAGGCTGCCCAGGGAGGTGGTAGAGTCACCATCCCTGGAAGTCTTTAAAAGACGTTTAGATGTAGAGCTTAGGGATATGGTTTAGTGGGGACTGTTAGTGTTAGGTTAGAGGTTGGACTCGATGATCTTGAGGTCTCTTCCAACCTAGAAATTCTGTGATTCTGTGATTCTGTGATTAGTCGTATATTTGTGAATGGCTGTCTGGATTTGTTCTGGTTTGGAGAACTGTCAAGTACTTAAATTTGTAACTGATTGTAAATCATTACTGTATTAGCTATATGACAGTTTACTCAGAAAATCACTTAGGTTAAATTAGATCTTAATAATTTTCTCAGTCATTGGTTTCAGAACATATCCTCCAATGTGTCAGAACTAGTATTTGTAGTATCAGTCTATGACAGGTTCTTCAGGCAATGAAATTCAGATCTTCAAAGCATTTTATCTGCCTCACTCCTGCTTATGCCTCCAAATATTGGGGAATATGATGCTTGTTTTCACTAGACCCTACCTTGGCTTTGTAGAAACATACTCAACTAACAAAAAGAGCTGCAGTCAAAAACAGCAGTAGGAGCCACAGTTGTGATATGCAGCCATTGCTACTGGAAAAATCTTTAGTCCTATGTTTAAAGCATAAATACAGCTGGATTTCCAAATGCCTGTCTTCCTGGCAAGAAAATGAGTGAAGGAAGCACATACCAAATTATTGAATAAAATCAGGACCTCAAGATATGATGAGGAAGAAACACATTAAGAATGGCTTTATGACTTTATTATCTATCCCTGAAAATTGTATGGCCAGGATATTGGCCTTGCTACTAACCAAAACATTCAGCTTTAAAACAGTAGTGGTTTTTTTGTGTGTTTGTTTTTTGTTTGTTTGTTTTGTTGTTTGTTTTTGTTTGTTTGGTTGTTTTTTTTTTTTTACTTTAAATACATATTTCTATAGCCCTGAATGGTTGTGGTGGACAGATACTCTGGGAGAATTTGATTATGAAAAGAGACTATTGCTTTAATAATCTCTTGCTGTGTTTTTTCCTCTAGGGAGAACAAGGTCCTATAGGTCCCTATGGTCCACCAGGACTCCCTGGTGTTGGACAGCCAGGACCCAAGGTAAGTCTCAGTTACATGTCTGTTAAAGTGATAACTGTGGGCAATCATTTTTTGGATGAAAGTTTTCATTTGCAGTTTTATCAAACTCAAACTCTTATAATCTAAATATAAAACTTGTAAATACTGGTTTGTGTATTTGTGTAGAATGGAGATGACAGACCTGCTTTTCCTTCAACCCCAAGTTTTGATTATGATTCCACTGAAACAATAGGCCAGAAATAATGCCATTTAAATGAGGGTTAAATACCTGAGATCAGAATCAAGCACTAGCAGATGATTGCATTAATGAGTAATCATTCTTCAAGGCATAGAAATGCATCTCAGTAACTTTGATATACAATCAAGTGACAGATTTGCTTTACTATTTTTCACTATGGGAAGTGATATTTTTTTATTCTTTGCTGTTGGCATGAAGACTGAAATACAGTCTAAGGTTCTGAGTGTTAATTGAAATGTACTTTCAAATGTTTCTTAATTATCATTTATGTTTGTTTTACCTCAAGAGATATTAAGTGTTTGATTTCCGATTTTTCCAATTACACAATTAAGTCATCTGTATATAAATGTTAAGCTTTTTGAAAGCATCAAGTTGAATTAAGACTGAACTTAGTAATATTCTTTTTCACAAGGGTGCTCCAGGTAGTGAAGGTAAAATTGGATTCCCAGGACCTCCTGGAATTGGTGAGCCAGGATTACCTGTAAGTCGTTGATAGATGAATTGGAAGTGAAAATAAATAAGTCTAAGCAACTTTAATTGAATGACAGCAGCTATATAAGGTACTTATTCCGTAAGCCATTCTATGTAACCTAGAGCAGCAGCTATGAGAGCCTAATATTGCAAACGTAATTGTGCATGGATTACCAGAGTAGGAGAATTAATTCATGTCCAAACATGTTTTGGTGAAATAAAAAATTGCATAGTCCATGTGAGTGAGATTACAGCATACAGTTTTGAAACAGACATTAAGTTGCATAGTAATAGGCATACCCTTACATGTTTGAATTAAGGATTAATTTAAAAATTGTTTAAAATCAAATTTTAAGATGGTGAAAATCGAAGATCTGAGATGTTCCTCAACTCCAGTCTGTAATTTGAATTGCATCAGAAATAAAAATCCAAATTATATGCTTTTAATTACATCTTTCTCTTCTGAATTACAGTAAGTTACCTTTAGCAAGTTCTTTGTAGCTCTGAGAAACATTTCTCTTCTTCTAATAGCCTCCTTGGAAGCTGCTTTTAATTTTAGCAAAGGATTATACTCTTTCTTCCATTGTTAAGTTAGTGCTTGCTGGTGGCTTTTTTTTTCCTTGCTGGTTAGAGTATAAAATGTACAGTTTTCTTACTTCATTAATAACCACAAGATTGTTAATTAAGAAGCCATAAATGTAGATGATTGATAGAAAACATTCTAATATTGTTTTTGAAAGTCTCCTTGTGACTATAAAATATATATTTTTTCACAAAAAAAAAAAAAAGTAGGAACATTTTTATTTAATCAAGATCATCCTTAAAAACTCTTCAGTAGCTTTAAATAATAAAAGAGCTGAATTTTCTGGAAGAACCAAAAATACTGCAAAACAAACAAATTATTTCAGTGTTTATTTAAACAAAAATTGGAATTTTCTAATTGCGTATGTTTAGCAGCTTTTTTTTTTTAAAAAAAAAAAAATGTTCAAATTAATGATTTTCATCATTTCAGGTACATGAATTTATAAGGAATAAATTACAAAGCAGTAAATATATTTATTATAACCCACAATTTCATTTAGGTTTTAAGGATAGAGTCTTTAGACATTATGTCATTCAGATTATTTTAGCATTACCTACTTCTTATCTAAATCCTCCAATTAAGGTTTACTACACTTCATTTAATTGCCTGAGCTCAGCCAGCTGTTGTGTAAGTGTTGCTACTTATCAGTGTCATAAGAGTTGCAAGGAACTATATTAGCAAATTAGACAAAATGTCAGTAAGACAGTAAGAAATGTAATTGTTGTTATCATTTGATTTTTTTTTTTTCATTTTCTTACAGGGACCACGTGGCCCTGATGGTCTGCCAGGTGAGAAAGGTCTACCAGGAGAGAGCATTCAAGGCCAAAAGGTAGTCTTATGGAAATGTTTTTAAAAATATTTAATCATAGGACGAATTTGCTTTAGTGCCTAAGCTGTTTAAGAGCACTGATCATTCTAGTGGTACAAAATATCTTATGGTGGATCTTGGTCTTCTGAATCACTGTGCTCTTTGAATACCCCTCCTAGTTCAAAAGTTCTATTAAGATAATTACAAAAGAGTTGTAGTGTCCCTCTAAATGTAAGCAGTTAATGATTCTCTTATTTATGTATTTAATAAGATACCTTTTTTTGCTAACATTAATGAGATAAGTTGTTTTCTGAAAGACTATTTAGCTATTTATGTTTTTTATTGGAAGAAAACATTCAGGAGGTATTTTTGTTCTGTCTTACCATTTTTGGAAGCTAAATCTTGGGTTATATGAGTCTCTGTGGACAGTTACCTCATTAAGGGCACGTGCTAATTTAGTATGTGTGAACATTCATTTTCTTAAAAATAAGTACAAACAAGCAAAGATTTATGGTAAAATCACAACTGGGTTTCTCATCAAAGTGTATCCCTCTTTGAGTGGCTTCAAGATTCTCCAGAGCCTTGAGCTACGAAGCAAAGCAGATTTTTCTTCCTTTTACGGAAAAGACGTTAGCCATGTCCCTGCACCAGAAGGTTCTGAACTGCTCTACCTACTTGCAAAATGAAGACATTATTGCATTCTCAAAATGTACTTTCCTACTTCATAGTACTTCATTTTCTCCTTTTGAAGTCCTGTGTTCAGCAACACAATGAATACAGATGAAGCATGTTATGAATTGTAACTGAATTGCTTTTCTGTAAAACTAGTTATTCTGTTGACTGTTTTCTTATTTGTTTGCAAATAAATACTTTTTCCTCATTACCCACATTGTGTGGACCAGTTTGTCTTGGATCTTTTCCTTCATAAGTTCCCATATACAGTTACAAAACTGTTACTTATCTCCAGGGTGAAAAAGGCTCTGAAGGTGTAGCTGGTCCAACTGGACTGCCAGGTCAATCAATCAAAGGAGACAAGGTGAGACACAGAGTATCTTCCTGATCATACTTATATTCATAGTAAATTAATTATGAATTATTCACACAATAACGTGAGAATATGTTTCACCTTGGATCTGAGGTACTACTTCAATGCAGCTTCACAAACTTCATAGCACTCATCTATACAAGTTAACTGCACTATGGACGGTATTCTATGCAGCTGGGAGTTGGGGGGAAGAAATTGACTTACTTTCCTCCTAAAATTATCTCAGAAATATTCTAGTTAAAATACTTTAAATTTAATATTTAAAAATAAAAAATAAAAATAAAACCCTTTGGGTTATCTAGTCTAATGGACCTGGGACAAGCAATGAACATGCTGGCTTCTGAAATTTGATAGCTTTTTGGCACCCGGGCCCTCAAAGAAGGATCCAGAACAATTGTAATTACCTCGGCCTGAGGAGATTCTGGCCTGTAATTTGCATGGATCTGGAGGATGTCTGATGAAAAATGCCCAAATGTCATGTAGAGTAGAGACAGTGATCCATATCTTCCTTCTCATGGTTTAGTGATATAGCCCTACTCCTACTCCCTGTTTTTTGCCTTCCCTCATGTCCCCATGACTCCTGCTCTCCTCACCATCCCACACCTGGCTTCTGTGAGAGGGGAGGATGACAATCCCATCCAGAGTTACCTACAGTTTAGTCAACAGGGAGTGTTTCTCAGATGTGGGAAGTTGATTTGAAGTTATTCATCTTACTGTCCAGTCAAATGGATCTCTAAGATCTTCAGAGCAACCTAGATGGTGTGGCATGGTCTGATGTGGCCTATCTGTAACAGGCATGGTCAATGAGCACCTTCTAGACCATCTTGCTCGAGGCTTTAGTTACAGGAACACTGTTTACCTGTGAAGGAACAAACTGTCTTATTCCCATGTCTAAGTAGGAAAGATGCAGTGATGGCCAGGGCAGTAAGTGTTTGGGACCATTTAAATACATAAGAGTTTCTGGTGTAAGTTTAACTATTGCTTTGAAGGGACTGGTGTCCCACTTCCTGGACACCTTCATGGGTCTGTGCCACTTCCAACACCCAAATGACCTCCCGTAATTCCTCTATTCTATCCTTAAGTGCTGTGCAATACCTCTACAATACCACTTGACAAAGATTTTTCAACAATACTCTCTAGCTGCTCTTTAAAAATAATACCCTCTAGCTGCTCTTTTACACTTGCAAGATTTTCTTCTGAGTGCTGTGCAAGCAACTTTATATTTCAATACAAGAAAATCTGCAAAATTAACCTCAGTCTGGAAAGATAAACTGCACATTCCTCTAGATGTGATTGTCTAATGTTATAAATGAAATAGAGTTTGCAGGAAGGAAGAAGTGTTATGTGTGTTAGATGAATTGCCACAAGCAGACTTTAAAGCATACAAAATTCTCATTTAACTCAAACAGAAGTAGCAAACTTCAAGATCATACAATTTGGGGACTACTGCTCTGTGTTTAATTTAAATGTACTAATCAACTATTGCAATTTAGCTCTCTGGAATACTTTTTATACAATACAGGGTGAACAAGGCCAAGTAGGACCACAGGGCCCGGCAGGACCACCAGGGGTAGGCAATCCAGGAAGCCAGGTAAGTTTGAATCAGGAACAGGCTGACAATGAGCTGCAGATATAAGGAAGGCAGCTAGTATGACCTGAGTCAGGTATTTGTCTATTCTATTGTTAAGTTAGAAGACACCCCTAAACTGTAGTATGAAATCTGTCCTGCATTTATTCTTTCCTTTTCATAAAGAATTAAATGGCAGCAGCACATAATGAATTTCATCAAATATACTGCATACTACATCTCCTATTTATGAAGACTGGTCTTAATTCTAATCCTGTTTGTCTACTCCAATGGCCCTAGTGGATGAGAAGGATTTTCTTCTAAAAGAATATGGTTTTGCTACCAACTTTATTTAAAAAAATATCAGATCACTTTGCGGATGTAATGAACGTTTGTGTGTAGTTTTTGTTTTATACTTCATCAGAGCTCTAATTTTGATTTGGATACATTAAAAAATCTCAGTGTTATTGCATTTTAAAAGGCATCAAGTTAGTCTTCAGCCAAAGCTTCTTGACATTTGATTGTCAATGATTCCAACTAATTTGGAATTAGTTTTTAGGATTTTAGGATTAAAAAAAAAATAGAAATGTGGTGTAATATGCATAATAATTTGCACAGGAGATAAATCAAGTGCACCGCTTGGACAATGACATGTAGGGGCTTCAAGAGGTAGGAGTCCACCATATCCAGATTTCAATCCCTGTTGAAGTTTGTGAACAGCCTCGATTAGGTGGATGCAGAACAACAGAAACATCCAAAAAGATCTTTTGTGTGTGTGTGTGTTTTGCTTTGTTCTGCATTTTTCGTTTGTTTGTTTTTAGGAAAGAATATTAAAGTTCATGCTTACAGCATCCCGGTACATCTGGGTTTAGATACTAAGAAACTTCCCATTGGCTTTCTCCTTAAATAGTAATTGTAGTCATTACACTTGTAAAAATATTTCAATTTGCAAGGCTTGCAATTGTAGTCATTACACTTGGATAAGGCTGTGAAATCCACAAGATAGTGACAAAGGTGAGATAAAATATTAACTGAAAGACAGAGTCACCATGAATTTAAAAAGTAGAAAAAATATAATGCATTAACTCATTTATTTTGATTTATAGGGTGCACAGGGTCCACAAGGAAATCCTGGGGCAAAAGGATCCAAAGGTTTTGGTCTGCCAGGTCCAAAGGTAATAGTTAAGATATTAAAAAAACAAATCACTAGGAAGAAGCAACAACCAATCTATTCTTTGCCAGGCTTTTCAAGAGTGTGTTTTGATGAGACGAAAACGTTCACCATGGAGCTTGTTCATTGGAGATAACAATTACTTTTGATTCTTCGAGGAAAAAACACCCATTTATTAAGGTGTTCACCAAGTAGAACATAAGGCATTGGCTGACATCCACCCCTTTTTCAATGTGGATGTTGGCTTCCAAATAAACACAACCTTTTAAACAAAGTGACTTTCAGACATGTTTATATCTGATCAATTTGGTGTCTTATACACATTGTTCTTAGCATTTTACTAAGCAACTTAACTGTGAAGCAGTGATGGTTTGGAGACTGATGGCTAATCTCATCAGGCCAATTCTTTTTTATTATGCTTGGCTGTCCTTCCACCTCCCATGGTGACCATGAGAGAGAGATGAAACCAAAGTTAGAAACACTAGGAGAGAAAAAAGAACTTAGTTAGAGTTTATTTAGTAGGTGATGCTGCACCATAGCAAGAGGGAAAGGAGGTAGAGAACAGGAAAGAAAGGTAAAAAATTACTGCTGCCAAACTCCAAGCCTCCAGCAATATGGTGTCAGGTGAGAACTCTGAGGGGAAAAAAGGGAATTTGACAAAATATTCAGGAGAACAAGTGGAAAGAACTGATAAATTGTAAAGCAGTTGTGTGCTTAGTAATCACCTTGACTGGTGGAAGAATCACAGTAGTCACTCCATCAAAAGCAGGGAGAAATACAGTCATTTTCATCTGGACAGTACTTTGGCTTGTAAGTAGTAGTTACAGCAACAGTGTTTAATATTAATGCAGGGAAAATAATGTAGTTCTAAAATATGTTATGTTTGTAGACATTTTCTCTACTGTGAAAAAATATTTTTAAAAGTATAATTGAAAAATTCAATTCCAATTTCTTTAGAAATAGTTTTAGAACTACTGGAAGGAAGACTTGCATGTGCAAAACTTTCTTTTAAACTGAGGTTCTGATTTTTCTGTATTTGGACTCATCTTTCTTACAGTGACAGCAGAGTCTTTGATATATCAGTAGGAAATAGAAAATAAAAGATACTTAAATGGATTAAAAAAAAAAAAAAAAAAAAAAAGAAAAACAAGAAGATGGAATGATCCACTTAGACTTTCTATAAATAAATAAAATAAGTGTACCCCTACAAGTTACTGGAGTTTTGACAGAATGGAATATTCCAGTCAAAAATCACTTGGTTGAAACTTTAATCACCTCTGTGCATAAAACAGTTGGTGAGACAATACAAGTAATGAATAAAGCTAATGAATAAAGCTATAGTCCTGTGTCAAACAGAAGTATTTTTGTTACTAGGGTCAACAAGGTGAACGTGGACAAAAAGGAGAACCAGGACTTCCAGCAACTGGATTACGAGGACTTAAAGTGAGCCTATTTTTAACTGCTTCTTAAAGTGTCTTTTGATTCTTTCCCATGTTGTTAATAAATGAAGTACATTTTTTTTCGGTATAAATTGACTATGATCAAAATAATAAGGAATTTCAGTGATAGATATTCCCTTAATGTCACAATTTTACTATTTAAACTCAAAATGCTGTGCACCTAGTCTCTCTCTTAAAGTCATTACTGCATACATAACTGAAAGAGTTTGTCCCCCATTTTTCTAAGCTAATGAGATACCTCTACAGCCTTCTAGAAAGGCTTCTACTGTTTCTGTTTCTCTGTAGTGATTAGAAAGAAAAAAAAGTCTGTGTGACAGCAGTGCTAATGCTGCCTATGTGTTAGAAGAGGTGGTAAACATTTACAGCTTTGACTTCAGCTGCCATTTTGAAACCTGTATATCAGGTCCTTGCCATTTCAAGTAGGGCCTCCCAAAAAATTGGCTGGTATTTTCAACAATTTGTGGCAAGGTCTGTCTTAAAAGTAATGCCTAGACCAGTTTATACAACAAGAGATGCAGTCTCTAACCAACACCATTTTGGGTACAAGCCAATCTATAAGCATCATCCACCTCATGCAGTGCAATATCATTAAGTCAGATAAACCAAAGATTGTAATGTAGATTCATGAGAGAAATGATTAGATTGGACAGGCCAGTCCAATTGACCAGTTCTTCAATCCCAAATGCTTGACTTTGCAAGTAAATTGCATTCTTATCATATTATAATTGTGCACAGAATAACAAATAGTTTTAATTCATGTTTTTACTTGCTGAAAAATGCAAGTTTATTTAATACAAAACAAAGATTTAAGAAGTAGGTGGAAGGCTTTAAGAGAAATTTAAAGTTCACATTTTTCTGGCTCTATAGAATATTTAACTGGGGATAACAACCTTTACTTGAACAAAAATATTGTATGTAATGAATTAATACTCTAACACAGTGTTAGAAACATTTTACAGAATATATATATATATATTGATGTGTGCAGATACAATTATTTATTCTTCTTCAAGGGAGATATAGGTCCATCAGGAGTCCCAGGAGAGAGAGGGGTGCAGGGAGACCCTGGGAAGGCAGGGAAAAAGGTAAGGAAATATATTTTCCTGCATGTAAAAGCTGCATGACCAATCTCAATCTTTATTAGCTTGCAGGTATGGAATGGCAAGCAGTTCATCCTGGGGGAGGGCATGGGGCAATAGTTCTGCTAGGGAAAAGTGAGTGTGCTAGTTGAGAAGTTTCCAACAAATTTTATTAACAGTGGCTGCCATCTGAATCTGCGGATGTTTTAGCTGTCACTTCTTTTGTGGGCTGCAGATTTTCATTAATTTTCATGATCTTCTTTGAGAACAGATAGCATGTGTCTTACAGCCTGCCTAGATTTTTCCTGACTCCCACAAGTCTGGCTCCAGTTGATGCAACCTAGGGTAACCCTCAATCTAGCAGGGTTGTGAGCTGTAACTGAAGTTTTCCAGACTGGTACAGAAACTATAAGAAACAGCTGAAAATGGGGCTCCTTGTTTCCAAGGAAAATTCTGAGATTTTAGGAGAAACTCAGCCATATTGAAAATAATAATAATAATAATAATAAATTCAAAATGGTAGAAAGAAGTTTAAAGGGCAGGAAAGCCAAATGCCCAATTTAGAGCAAGTTAAATGGAGACTTTTCATAGAATCATAGAATGGCTTGGGTTGGAAGGGACCTTAAAGATCAGCTAGTTCTCACTCCCCTGCCATGGGCAGGGATGCCATCCGCTAGATCAGGTTACCCAAGGCCTCATCCAGCCTGGTCTTGAACACCTCCAGGGATGGAGCATCCACAGATTCTCTGGGAAACCTGTGCCAGTGCCTCACCACCCTCTGAGTGAAGAATCTCCTCCTAACATCCAATCTAAAGCTCCTTTGTTTTAGTTTAAAAACATTCCCCCTTGTCCTATTGTTATTTGCCTAAGTAAAAAGTTGCTCTCCAAGTAAAATGTTGTTTTCTCTTTTAAGTCTACTTTATCCAAAGAAAATGAGCAAAATTCAGTGCTTTGGCTGATTGTTGAATGGCTGCAGACAATCCAGTGGCCTCCAAACTCTGCCGCTGTGCACCTCTTAAATAAGGGTGACACCTGTACAACATAATGAACTGATGAACTGAACATGATTCAGTGCAAGCAAATCAACAGTTTTTCACTGTCTTTAATCAGAAAGTAACTGAATATCTTTAATAACCATCTATTAAGGATGCAACTTCACATTTTTTTCAGCTGCAAGGGCAGTGCATATAACAGTTTGACAAGCGACAGTCTGAGGCTGTAAGCTTCCCACTATGGATAAATATGTAACATTTCTGTTTTTACTTAATTAAAAAAATGAAATCACCTACTATTAAAGTGCTTAGAAATGAACCTCTCAGTGTATCAGGGAGATACATCAGAACATAAAGTAGATGTTGAGCTAAGGTTACAGTTAGATTCTTTATTTGGGAATGCTGGGGTTTCTTTTTTCCTTCACATATTGCCATTCTGATGATCATCTTGGTACTATCGCTGTCATAATTAATTATAAGTGAAAATGTTAGCGTTGAACAGCTACCTTGTGTATTCAGGACAATGCAAAGAACAGTTGGATGTCTGCAGTGAACAGTAGGCACAGAGATGTTATGGCAGTTTTCTGCAGGTGGGAGCTGTCTCACAGAAACGGGAGCCACTGGTATGCTGAGCAACAGCAGGCTTTATAATACCACATCTGTCAACAGCTTGTATCAGAGATGGAAGTTTAAACTTCATTTCAATCTACTTTTCATTTCCTGAATTACCTGCAGGTTTTCTGAAGCCCTAATCTTACCAATATTATTCATAAATATTTGGTAGATATTTTTCCTTCGCATGATGTAATATGTGGATTATTTGTGAATTATTTGAAGCAATGTTTCTGGCTAATATTTGAAGCCTGGATTGGCCTTTGGCTATAGAGATGCAGAAAATTACTGCTTCTTAAAAGTTGGTTGTCTCTGAATTGGTCAGCGAAGACTTTTTCTAATAACTTCGCAAACATTTATCTTCCACATAAGAGTATACAAATGGAATTCTACCTACAAAAGGAATGTGATTGCAGGAGGGCTGGGGGTGGGAGGTAATAAGAATAATTTCTTCTTAGACCAGATTTTTAACTGACATTTTTTGGGGAAAGTGCTTATACAGAGTTGATAAGTCCTATAATTGATTGAATCAATAAAATGAATTAAGTAAAAATTAACCATCTAATCTCTGTTAGGGGGAAAAGGGAGATCAAGGTCCAAGAGGCCCAGAAGGACCCCCTGGCAAAGGAGATGTAGGCCAAAAGGTATGGCTTAGCATGCACACTTGAGAAGTACTATAAAGTTTAGAAGGACTTATTTTGTTTAGATTCTTGCATATTTTTTTCATTCATTATATCTTAAGTTGCAGCTACCTTTTAACTGATTATTTAAAAGGAGAGAGATATGATCCCTAGCCTGAACAAGAGCAGGAAAATCAGACTATGAACATAGACAGTAAAGTTAATAAGACAGTAGAGGTTTTCTAAAAGTTTGACACAGAATTTTCATTAAAGTTAGGTGGAAACAAATTATTTCAGTATGCTGATAGGGCAAGAGGAGGAACTAAGGGAAATTAGGTGACTAATTAGATTTCTAAATATGAAACTGAACTCCTGGAAAGATGTATTAGTACACAAACAAATGCTTTAATCTCCTACCTAGTCAAATTTGTGACTTTTGGCGCAGATTCTAAAATTGAGAGGAATTTTGCTTGGAGCAAAGCATCTAAATATTTCTCTTTTTTTTTTTTTTTCTTTTTTTTTTGGCATCATGCAGTTGTGAAGGAACCTTTGCTGGATTTTAATCAAAAGTTTTGTTTCCATCAGGGTGACCCAGGAGAAAAAGGATCCCAAGGACTGATTGGTTATAAAGGAGTACAAGGTCCAGCTGGACCAAAAGTAAGCTTGTTCTTTCAGGGTAACCCTTCACTTTGTACATTGTACAAGAATCTATGGGATATATGTAATGTACAAATTTCTCAAATGTCTGATGCTTTGAGACACTACAAAAATATACATAAAGAAAAGGAAAAGCAGAAATATTTCCATCATTTGTACTGTTTGTCCTGAATGAAATAAGAGTCCTAAGAAGAAAAATAATCGGTAAACATATAATTATAAACCTTATGGTTATGCACCAAGAAGATAAATTAAAATTGTCCAAGTGATTCTAAGGATATGCATTTTTTTTGTTAAAAAATAAAAGCAGATATACAGTTCAACCAATAGTTATTTAAAGCTTGGAAGTTGAACCACAAGAGCACAAAGCTGACTGTTTTATCCCAAATATTGTCCATTTTTACCTAAAGCTTTACAGATATTTTTAGAATGTGAAGTGTTGAAAAACTTTTATCTACTTGTGCAGAAAATGAAACTGTTTAAATGCACGTGATACTGTTTTGTAACAGGGTGAACCAGGAGAGAGAGGGCCACCTGGAGTTGCTGGATCATCTGTTCAGGGGCCACCTGGACCAAAGGTGATTATCTACTGTATGTTTCCTGAAGACCAGAGATAGAAAATTTTTAGTGTGCATTTCTGTCAAAGTTAAAAGAAAGTAAATTAAATGAGTTAAAATTTATTTTGGTAGTAGCAAATCTGAGTGAATTTTAGAGATAAGGAGTATTGAAAAGTACCAAAAACGGTGCTGGGCTTAGTGGGTGTTACAAAACACGGCCCCCTCCTTTGAAATTGATCACTTTGAATTCATCTTATTTCAAATTTTCTTTTTTTTTTTTTTTTCTTGTAAAGACTATAGATTTCCTGCAGACCCCTGCAGGAATGTGTCTATGTACAGTTCCAGGGAATTATATGCTGAACTAGAATTTTTTTTTTTGGAGGTGATTGTTTGTATGCAGATTTAGCATTAAAACCATTTGAATATTCATTATCGCCCACATTTTTATTTTATGGATAAAATCAATGCTCTATACATAATACCCTGGTTAACTTCAGCATTAATTGGTGCTCTTCAGTTTTGTTGTAATAATCATTACTGGATATCCATCCACATTGGAGTCACTTCATCCCCAATTTTCTTCTTCTATAAAAATATATGTGCACCTACACACATGCACATGTAGGTATTGTATGCACAATGTACTTACCAGCCTGGCACCAGGACAGCCCAGGGGACTAGGATTTTGTTTGGCCTTGTTTGTGTATGGAGGATGAAGGAAAGAGAGAATGGAAGAAGCTCAGGGTACACCTGCAGTAAAAATGCAACCACAGCGGAGAAAGAAAGGAGTGCGAGGTGCTCATATCTCTTATATAGGTTTAAAATCATAATCATGTGCCAAAAGTTATGTCAGCAAAATAAAAGTGCCATGCTGTAACACATGACTCTCATGAAGGCACGTTTCAGAACACCAGTCTGCCTTCTTGACATGGTGCCATTTTCCTGGTTAATGTGGTATTTTTGAGAAGACATGTAAATCAGCCTTCTGATGACATTCTTACTGAATAATAACAACTTTGTAGACTTTGTCTTTTTCACTCTGCTTTTATTCAGTTCAGTACAGTTCATACCACTTTCTTAGTGGACCAGCCATGATCCAAAGTCCTCTGGAGTCTGTAAAAGTGTTTTCAGGCTCTTCACTAAACTTTATGTCAGACCTTTTGTATTCACTGACTAATGCATCAAAACAATTAGTTTGGGTAATTATAAAATGTAAGTTGATTTTTAGAAAAATTGCCTATTTAGTTCCATAGTAATGCCTTTGTTTCAATAAATATCACCTATGTTTATGCCAATTGCTCAAAAATATAAAAAGCTATGCAGGTCCATAGTCTCTCTGCATTGTGGAAAGTACAATGATTAGTAGTATTTGCTTCTTTACAAGGATATTCAAAGAACACAAGGCATTATAAATTTCTTTTGCAGGAAAACTGCATGTTTTTCAATGCTGGGAGTTGTCATGGTCTGAAGTCTATTTATTACATCTCTAAGCATGTGCTGTAGTAGTGGGTGATCGTTAGATGTCTAACCCCTGGACATGGTTGTGTCTATTGGAAATTTATTTATTTTAAGCTACACCCACGTGTGAGGATTTGAGTTTCATTTCCCTTGACAACCATTATGCTGTTACCAGTACAGAGACAGTAACATTAGATAGCTGCTTTTTCTCATATTCCTCTCTCATGGTTACAGCTGCTCTGTGGCTTTGATAGAACCTTTGATCTTCATTCCCTAGTGAAAGTCCTGAAATACTGACTGTCATTCTCACTACTGTGAGGAAAAAAAAAAAAAAAAAAAAAGGAAAAGTTTAACTGAAAACCAACATTTTCTTTTTATGATCCTTAATGTAAAGTGAAACATCTGTTGCCTTAGATTAAACATCAGGAGCCCAAGGGTTAACATAAGAAAAGTGAAATCTAAGCCTTGTTGCTTTCTAGGAAAGTCACTGGCAGAGCTAAGATTGCCAACAGTTATTCTGGAAATATTTGAAGAAAAATGCAAGTTGCTTCCTGGGTCTTCATAAAAATCTGTGGCACTTGCAACTTTGAAATGGTGTGCCATTGCGTCTGTAACCTTTCTAAACATACCCTGTCTGCCAGCATTTTGAATTTCTTTGCTGTCCTCTGGCAGAAACAAGATTACATCAGTCTTACACCAGTCTGTGCTGGCTTGTGATATTATAAACTTCCTCTAGAAATACTGATTTCGTGTTACCTAGTTCAGCAACAGTCATGTCACTGTCAGAAAGAATGGAATATTAAACTGAAAATAATAAAATATTATATTAAACTGATATTAAACTGAAAATAACAAAGATGTCTTTGGTTTTATTTATTTTTGGATAGGGAGATCCAGGACCCAAGGGGCCACCAGGAGATGATGGGCTTCCTGGAAATTCAATAATGGGACCAATGGTAAGAATTTTGAGGCAAAAGTTGGAAAGCAGAGAAATGTGAGACATAATGCAAAGCTCTTGTGAAAATGTAGAAACTGCCTGAACAACTTTCTCAGGAAAGTAACCAACTAATTCCTCAACTTTTCTATCATTCCAGCTTAAGTCTATGCTTTAAAATAAACTTATATTATTTTCAAAGAAAAACCTCAAAATATATTAAATAAATAGTATAGTGTACTTCATGCTGCAAATTTCCCTCATGAAGCCTTTGTAAGGAAGATAGCTCTCAAAATTCATCTCCACCTTTCATTGTCTCATGTTGTCTTTGGTGCCTCTGTATGGACAAGATACACTTTTTTGAGTATGAGTTGAAAGGTATTAGCTGTTTTAACAGTGGCGTTTCAGAATTACCAACCCTGCACATTCAAAAACATGTAAAACACAAAATAATGGATTTTTAGAATAGATCTCTTTACACTTATTTGTGTATAGGTTACAGAATGGGTTTTACTTGGTTAAATGCTTTACATTTTAAACTTCAACACTGACAAAGGGGTACAGTAGTCTACTGCAGGTTTGTTATGCTCACTATGCAAGCCTTTAATGGTTAACTGGCAAGATTAATCACCCTTACTGGAGGGTGGTGGATAGCACATTTATCTATTCAGTATTGATCCAGTGATGCATGCAGTAGCTGCATTTTTGAATTTTCAACAACACTAAAATGATTTACTTTGTTGGTAATCTGGAATGCTCATTCTCTCTGTTTTTCCTGTTTTTCCTTAAAAAGGAGTGATAAACATGATTTAATTGCCCAGCCAAGTACTTAATCATTTAGGTTTTAATCATGCCATAACTTTTTTTTTTTTTTTCTTAACAATTATATTGTCCTGTTTTTTCTGCTGGATATGCAGAATCTCATCTACAAACTTTTTGAAACTTTTTCCTCTTTTTAACACATGGTAATGTTTACAGAAAGTGAAAGCCATGGGCACAAAATGTATGTTTATATGCTGGTTTTTTGTTTGCTTGTTTGTTTTTAAGAGTGAAGAAGCAACTGCTTCTACATTATTGCTTCTGGAAATGACTTTAAAACCTGCCCTGGAAAGGAAAGCAATGTAGATGAATTCATGTAGCATGTCATCTGTGACAACAATGGCACCTGCCTTGTTACCAGTGCACTGACTTGCAATGAGTCACTGGGATTATGTTATCCAGATCCCACAAAACTGTGGGAAGCACTAATCATGGAAGTGCTCCCTGGCCACCTCTATTTCATTTTGGATGCAGCTATTAAAACAAAAACAAAAAGCACAAAAACAACTAAATAATCTGGACTAGAGAACTGTCTCTTCCAACAGATTTGGCAGTAGATTTATGACTTAAGTAGATTTATAGCTATGCTACTAATGGTAAAACCAGCTACTTGACAAAATCCCAGTTCTGAAAGAAAATAATGTGTTAACATGTATTTGGTATTTACAGTGGTCTGGTAAGATTAAATGAAAACATCTGTTTGACATTTTTTTACCGCACTAGAATTGGAAGTAAAAATAAAGATGAACTCATGATCCATGATTTCCATTCTTGTTAAAAAATGTCATGAAACATTTTAAAAATATTTTTTATTTTATCCATAATGTAAGAACTATGGATATTAAGTATGAGGAAGAGGTAAATTGGTTTTCCATAATAAAGCTATGGACTAAAAGCACACTCCTTGGTTAAATTCTCTCAGAACTGAGTCAGAATTTCATGATTTGGAAACTAGGAAACAAAGAAACATCTCCCAGGGCTCTTGCAACTTGAAATTCATGGTAAGATTCAAGTGCTTGCCTTTAAAATCTTTCAGTGAAATTATCCCTTTGGATTGTACAATAAGAGACACTCATACAGACCAGTCCCTGGGATCTGAGCTGCTTGTAAGGAATCCATCTGTGGTTTCTTGAAGTATTATGTGTTGCAGAATTTTCCAGGCACAATATGTTGATGAAATACACTGATGAAATATCATTGTTCAGTCACTTGTAATTCCCTTCCCTTCCTGTAGCTCTTTATTTTTATTGGAATAGACAGGGGAGAGGAATGCTGTTTGCACGTAATTCTTCTTCAGGATGTTTTATCTTTATGTGTATTAACAACCGACCTTCCAAAAATCTGCAGTAGAGTCCATTTACCTTTCTCGGTTCTCTGGGACTGCATGAAGGATGTGCACTGCTCCCTGTGTGGACATATGCACACTGTGCTTGGGAATGGGGTGGACGTGTGTCTTACGAGTATCAGTAAGGATTTCCAACTGGCACTGCTGTCACATAGGAACATATATACTATAGACTGTCAGCGTACCTTGAGGGATACCATAAAGTAACTTGTCTTTCTTTCCTCTTTCTTTTCTCCTATTGGAAGGAACAGACTAGTGCAAGCTCAGTTAACTTACTAATTAAATGTTAGGAAAATGATTGCTGAACTGAAGGAAGAGGAGAAGACTGCTATTTGTTTCTCCTCTGGTGGTGAAAGGAAGCACTCAGGTTTTGCAAATGGATAAAATCTTTAGTGGGAGTCAGTGGAAGAGTGAGCATAAGGAGTAATTGTCTCCTAATACAAGGCATTTTAGGCTAAGCTATGAAAAAATATAGATATTTCATATAATCAATTACATTTCTTTCTTTAAATTATTTTCCTTGTAGAATGTAGTTTTGCTTTACTGCATAAGAGAACCAACGTGATTTCCCTGAAACACAAAATGTGCTATGTAATATAACTTAAGGCCAGCATACTGTGTTTCAGTATTCTTGATTTCATTGTTCAAAACCCAGGACTCATAGATACCCTCAAAGTCACAAAGGTTTAACTTTCCTTTTTTTTTTTTTAATTGGCTGAAGATAAAGGTAACATTCTGAAAACTTCTCTCTGCAACTACAAATCTAGATGTTGATGATTTCATAATGAGACCTCCTATTCTTCTAAAATCTTAATTTGATCAACTGAAACCACAATAAAAAAGCACAAACGTTTCTGAGCTTTGCAAATAAATTGGAAAAGTTGGCAACTGCTATTTTATATTTCCAAAAGGATATTAAACAGTTTCTTCATATATTTGTTAATGTTATGTCATGATGATCCAGATACTGGCACAATGCCTGATTTATTATTTTTGTACTTAGGGTAACCAGGGCCTGCCTGGACTACCTGGACCCCGTGGAGCAAAAGGTGATGGCCATAAAGGTGAAGCTGTAAGTATAATTTTAATTCTCTACTTTTTATTATTTATAATTAGATTCTTTACTTTGTGTTCTGCTTCTACTACTGTTGCTGCTGTGTATGCTCTCTAATTAGCTAATAAACTAATTGTAATTAAGTTTTTCTTTCATCCTTTAGCTTATTTACGTATCTCACATATATTTTGAAGCCCCTTCCTGTCCTAGATACAGTACTAGTCCTACAGACAATCAGAACTGGACATAAACGGAACTGCTTTTATTTCATCAACATGAAAGGGATGCCATGTAATTCCATCAAAATCTTCATGGCTGCTCATACATGTTTAATGCAATTACTGCTTTGAATTCTTCCCTTTTCCCCTTCCTGCCTTCCTGTGTTCCTGCGTTCCTGCCTTCCTTTTTTTGTTCAAGATCTCTAGTAACATCTTCTTGGTCAAATCTTGGAGCCTTCACTGCCTTTTTTTTCAGCTGCTTCTCATATCAAGGGGAGTCAAATTATTTTTTTTGAAGATTCCCCCCTTGCTTTTCTGATAGCTCCTGAAGGGGTTAGGACCTGAGTGTTCCACTTTGTACATCCATTACAAGGGCCTATCATCCTAAATATCAGTCATCCGAAGCCACACAGAGGTGTTTGACCAACCTTTCACTAGAAGGTGTGAATACTGTTACCATCCTTCTATCACTACAGGTCTGTAATCCAGCCTTTTTTCACACTACAACCACAAAATATGCTGAGGTGGGACCTGATTGCTTCCAAATAGGTCATGGCTCAGCCCCACTTTACTGTCATTCAAACTGATCCTGGGAAGAGATCCCAGCCCTCCTTTCCCTTTGGGATTCAGAATTAGTTCAGAGGGCACTCATTCAAAATTGCTGGATAAATGCTATGTACCTGACACATTTCACAGCACTTGGTGACACTAGACCAGCTCAAGACTCCTTGGAAGGTCAAGGAGTGCCAGTTATGGACCCAGGTCCATTGAACAGGGTACATATGAACAAATGAAATGAAAACCCCTATCATTATCCCAAATAAAACTAAAAAGCAAATGCAAAGGTGATCATAAAGAAGGAAGTGATGTAAATAGATGATTGAAAAAAATGTATTTGGCCTTAAAATGCATCATAGCAACTAAGTTTTAAGCCTTACAAGATTTATGTCTAAGCCAGATGAGAAAAAAAAAAAAAAATCAGTAGATACAGAATCAAAGAGATCAGTGAGAGACTGAAAACTTTTCATCCCTAAATAACTGAAGAATTCAAGATCAGCCTGGTTTGGTAGCCATTGATTAATAAAGCTACCCAAAATCTGGTTATAGTTTGCCCAGTCACCAATCACAGGACAACAAACTTAGGTGTAAGTGTGCATGCTGCACTGCTCTTACTGACCAAAAAATTTTTTTTTAAAAAGCTTCAGTATTGTATGCAGTATTCAGTATGCAGTAGTATTCCCGATGTTTATTATAATATGTTTATTAGAGGTTTCCACCTTTGCATGCCCCATGGTCTGGAAAATCTCATTCTATAAATCACTTGTGGACATGAACAAGATTTATGTAGTTAAGGATCTGTAGCTCTGACAGAGCAAAGAGATCTGCCCTCTGAATGCTGAAAGGGAGGGTAGGGATGCCTCCAACAGTATGAAGGGCAGCTGAAGGGGCTGTGAATGGGAAGTTCAGCAAACAGGCTGTCAACACAAATAAATCAAAATATGTTAGTTCTGCCCGACTCCCAGGTTTAATGGATCAGCGCTGGTATCCCAGATGTGTAGTGTCTGCGGTGTATGGATCATGGAGCAACATCTGCTTTCTGACTGGTTTGTCTTATTCTTAAATCAAGTGCAGGACTTTTTTTCCTCCATGCTGGTAGTCTTTTTAGGTTTCCACGTGGGACTGACTATGATGCTCAGTACACACTGGAAATATGCACTCGACAAAATACAGTAGAAACAGAGATATTAATAACTATTGCTGAAATTCTTTTCTATATGGAAGAACATAAGTACTACTTCTTCAGGACGGCTACTGACATGCTTTATTCCTTTGCTGTACCAGGGACCTCCAGGACCAGCAGGCCCTCCAGGACCACCAGGCCCAAAAGGTGTGGGAGATCCTGGACCGAAGGTACTAGTACAATGGTAGTACGTGCATCTGACTAGTAGACAGGGTAGGCAAATGTATCTCCCAAAAGTACATTAAATTAAAATGTCAAAATGCTGCAATCTTTGTATTTCAGTCAGAAGAAAAGCTTGCAATACACTTCTCTGCCATGTTAGATGCATACCAGTTCTTGCTTTATCTCTGCAGATCTTTCATACACCCAAAGACCCAGGATGTTTCTAGGTACTGGTGTTTCCATGTAGAAGTTAGAATCCAATGCAAGTGCAGTATTGACTAGTAATTACACATCTCCTTTCTTCTATGGCAATGAAAAGGGCAAAGGCCCCCAAGGAGTAAGAAGAAATAGTGGTTACTGGAAACAATTAAGTATTTTTAAAGTTATAGAAATTGACTCCCAAGAGAAGGCTGAATCTTAGTCTAAAATGAATATCAGCTTAGAGAAAAAATTTGATGGGAAAAAAAAAAAAAGGTGATGTAGCGATTAGAAATACATCACTGAAATACTTCCCTTTTTGTTGTTGTTGTTGTTTTGTTTTCTCCATAAAGCACAAAATGGCTAAATATTAAAAAGTTCTGAACAGGGTGTAATTGACTTTAAAAACTCATTGTAACTACAGTATTATAAAAACTTGGAAAAAAAAAGAGACATGACTAAGATCAAATAAGAAATTGCTTTAAAATATCCCGCAGAGTAGTTTTATTAATGATTTCCTTATTACATGTGTGAAATAGGAAACAGGGAGCATGCTGCAACAGAAAACAAAACAAATATTGCCCAAACGTTTTTTTTTTTCCCAAACAGAAAGGACTTTAAACTTTAGTTCCCAGAACATGAGAGTTCCCATTAAAGCAAACAACAACAATAATGTCTTTAAAATATATTCACAAGAAAGGAAAAACTGAATGCCATTCATCCTTAGAATGAGCAACAGCCTGCTAATAGGGACCTGAAAAACCTGGCTTTATGCTTCTGTTCGGAGCTACCACTTATCAATTCAAGATATTCCAAATAATGTGGTCTGGAACATGACAGAACTACTAAAGAACTGAAAGTAATTTCAGTTATGTCATTCAGTATAGACTTACCAAAAATATATACAGCTAAACTAATTAGATATTTTATGTGAGGGGATCTTTTTGTGTGTATGTGTGTGTTTGTGTTCTTGGTTGTGTGTTTTTTTGTTTGTTTGTTTTTTCAAATAAAGATTTTACACTTGAGGTAATGCAGCCTTACAATGGTACCTTGGTACCACAGAATGGTACAGTGGTACCTTGGTACCACAGAAGAACATTCCATTACAGCCCAGGATATTGTATAAAAATACAAAGGCAGATATTACATAAAAATGTAACCTCTGGCTATAAAATGTCTGGGGGCATCTTTCCATCTGGGATTCCCCCCATGCCTCCTACTGGAGAGTAGCATTTCCCCCAGGAAAAGGAATTGTCAGGTCATCGAATATCTCCCACCTCAATACCATAGCTGAACAATTACAAACCCCAGAAATACACATCAAAATTTCAATGGGAATATAGGGGTTTGATTTAAAGAAACTTGAGTTAAACAAATACAAAATGCAAATAAATGGGGTTTGTTTGTTTGTTTATTTTTTGTTTGTTTTATTTTTCTGTTTGTTTGTTTTTAAGTGAAAGAAAACCACTAGAATAACTGCAGTGAAATTTCTCACAGCTGGAATTTTTTATCTCAGCAGTTGTGGTTGTGTTCCTGAAAAGTAAATATACAAATATACAGAAATATACAAATTATACAGAAATAAACTTAATAAAACCATAGTGCCTGGCTAATATAAGAGATCAAAAAGCAGGTCACAAGTCAATTTTGTTCTTATAGTCATGAATCCATGAAATTGCTGAGTCAGGCAGTTATTTCACAGAATCACAGTATAATCTAGGTTGGAAGTGACCTCCAAGATCACCTAGTCCAACTTCTGACCTAACACCAGCAAGTCCTCCACTAAACCATATCACTAAGCTCAACATCTAAACTTCTTTTAAAGACCTCCAGAGATGGTGACTCAACCACTCCCCTGGGCAGCCCATTCCAATGTCTAACAACCCTTTCGGTAAATAAGTTCTTCCTAATATCCAACCTATTTGGCTATATAATTATTAGGGAAGTTCCAAACCAGGTCATGACTGACAGAACAAAATATTATCATAAAATGCCTTAGATGGGAGGAGGTAAGAGCTGTAAAGTAAAAGGAAATATATTCAATATATGCACTGCAGGATATATGGTCTGATCTTTTTATCACAGGCATTCTTAAACCTCTGTAACTCATGACATAATAAGATATATATATTAATAAGCCATACATTAGCTATTACAATACTTACAGTTTTCACTGTCAGCTCTAAATGATGAAATCATTGTCAATTGAAGTGAATTGTGTATATTCTCTCATAAAGACCTCATGTCCTTAGTTGTCAGTTCCTTCACCTTTAAACAACCTAGGAAGAATTACCATCCTTGCAGGTCTGAGAGATGAAGTATATTTATTAGTAGTACTAGTAGAGGAGGTTTATTGGTAATTTCTTGTTGTGGAGGAATATGACTGATATTTTGTTAATTGAACATTATTGATTCATAATAAATTTGTGCAAAAGAAGTGACCAAGAAGTGAGGCTGTTATAGTTTAATAGTATTTGATTATTCCAGAAATAGAATAATGGGATATCTATGATAGGAGATGGGTATTACACAGCCTAGGAGTCAAGACTTCAGAACCTGCAGTCAGTCTGGTTTAGGCAAGACACACACACAGACTCAGAATCTTCTTGTATACTCTGCACAAGGGTTTTAGGCTGGATTGGCAATGTAATGTTGAAATGAAGTAGCTCCAATTTACTGTGCTTTGGGTTCTGAACCAAAAAAGGTCAGAGTGGTCTCACAGCACAGGAAATGGATTCCCTTCAGATGAAATTGAGGTGGAAGCATACTTAATATGCCTCTGCCACTAGCGGGTGATCAAACCACAGGAGCAGGCTAGGAGGCCCAGAGTCCACCTAACACTGCAGGCAGTGTAGACATCAGGCCTGCCTGTGCTCACCGCAGATGCACTGCTATTGGGCCTGTAGCACTGTTTGTTGGTGGACACATGCCATTAGAAGCTTCCTATAGAGCAGAGATTTCTACTCCTCATAACCAGTCGTGTGGTAGATTGAGAATGCACCATATCTTTGGGATACAGAGAAGTAGCATCTCATTCTAGGAAGAGTTACATTACAACAAACAAACAAACAAACAAACAAAAAAACTGTAGAAATAACTGTCTTTGCAAATAACATAAATAACATAATTAGGGCAAACCATGCTAATATCAGATTTTGTTTGAAAAATCCAGCATAGATCTACAGGTTTGATTGTGTTGCAGTGTGACATTGCCATAAAATCTGGCTGCTCAGAGTACTGCTTAGCTAGCAGTCTCTGTCACATTTATTTATTTTTTAAATCAGAGTCAAAAACACCTGATATAAAAACTTAGTTTGTATTTTTTACTTTAAAATAGGCAAGTTTCTTTTTTGTGATTGAACTATATTGGTGTGTTAATGCTATAGGGTGAGAATGTGTACTGATTCTCTACATGGTGAGCAGCTGTTGCTTTTGCAATGTGGGACTGTTGTTCCAAAGCATTCATTATCTAGGCAAATAGTCACACCTGTGATGTAGTTCTGTGCATCCATGCTAAACGTGGTGGAGAGTACACTGGAGAAAAAGAAACAAAGAATACAAACAGCTTTTCTCCCTCCTTTCAATCTTGTACTCCTGTTTGCTTATACAAAGTTTGGAATCTTTAGTCTCTACAGAGCTTCCTGGTAGCAAAGGTGCTGCAAGGGAAAACAATTCACCTGAACTGCAAAAATTCCCCTAGAACTGAGTTCATAAAATGTATGATCTTCTGTGTTTTTGTTTGTTTGTTTTTAATAAAATATAAGTGCACTGGCTATCTCTCATCCTTTTCACATTGAAAACAAACAAACAAACAAAAATCCAGCAATCTCAGCATATAAAAAGAACATTTATTTGATAAAAGAGACTCATAAATTTACACGCTAGTTAATGTAACTTTGACTGTCATTACACAAGAATGTTCCATTCAGCTGAATCAGAGTTCTGTTCTCCCCCCTTTCAGAAATGGCTCACATATGTGCACACTGCAAGATAGGAATTTTGTGTATCAGAGGTCAAATTCGCATGAAAACAGAATTGGAACATGTGGGATGCATTCAATCCTGGCAGCACCCGATTTTCTCTAGCATTAAAACAGAGGCACATAATGTCAGAGGATTAAAAAAAGATTTAAAAGCACTGTTGCCAACTAGGAGGTGGGTTGCAGACATTCAAGAGCAAGAGCACATCACTAGAAATAAAGGTTCATTCTCAGTAATTGCACAACAGAAAGCTTATTAAACTCACCAGTATAGCCCCTAGTGTACGACTGGATCAATTTGCAATATAAATAACTTCTGTAGCTTGGGGCCTGTCTATTTGAACTAAAATGAGGAAGGTGGAGATGCAGTTACTCTTTTCTTAGATGTTCTTCTTATAAATACCCTTCTATCAACTAGTTCTCACTAAAGAGAGCATTGCAGTGTCTCCTGTGTGTTTCAGTACTGAATATACGTGCCTCACAGTAAATGAGATGTATATGATGGGAAGCCAAAATTTATTTTCCAGGTGAGCATTAGCTCGTTTAATGAGTTCTCTTGATCCAGTGATAAGAAATAGGCATTGGAGTACCATACTTTCATTGTCTTGATTCAGCTTTCTTTCTTGTTTCAGTGGTGTTTTTCTAGTTCACTGCAGATGGTGACAAGCTTGTCTACAAGCGCAGCGCAGAAAATAAATCAGAGCTCATCAAAGAGCAGTACTAATCCTTCTTGAAATGAATTCCCTGGAGGACAGCTTAGTGTCACATCTTAGAAAAAAAGAACTGTTCCACTTCACAACTCATAAAGCAAAATAGAATTCTTTTTCCTAAGCCAAGAAATACAGAAACTTTGAGAATTACTATTAAGCTCTACAAAAGGGCTTTTCAGTGAGACATCTGGTATTAACTAAACATGTGAAGCTAAAATTCAATCCTTCACCTGCAATGACCCTGTGTAAGAATGTGTTACCCATGGGAGGAAGAGAGACATAACTTCAAGTCCCTCATGTGCTCTTTTTGGTCAGGGCTGATCCAAGAGCAGGTTGCAGGTATATTCAATACTGCAACACATGGAATTGTTTCCCTACTGAGCAATTTCCTTTCACAGTGGCTTACAGGCTCCTTCACAATCCACAACAGTGCAGAATCTCCAAAAAGCAATGCATACTGTAAAGCCTTATCTAAATAACCACCTCTTAGCTTTGGTACCTCTGGCATGTTTCAGAGGCTTAGGCAGGGAAACCTTTTGCTGCTCTGTGCAACATCTGCTTAGGTTTGTTTCATGGTTTATGAGGACACTGAGGACTGATAGTTTTTCCCTTAATAACAGATGGAACTATATAAGAAGATGGCTACATTTACCTAGACTCTAAGTATTTGCTAGCAATATGACAGTCTGAAGCTGATGAAAATACTTTGCAGGAGGAACTGATAAACCAGAGAGGTTTTAATAGATGAGGAATATCTACCCTTCATCTCAGTGCAGAGGGGCATTTCCCAGCACCATGTGTCAGACTTCAGTGCTACAGTCTTGAAGTGCTTAAGATTGTAATCTTTAAATGTTTACAGCTAGAATCTGCCACAAAATCAAAACAAAATGAAACAATAAGTTCAAGGGCATTTCCAATGTCTTTGCTGTTTGCATTAGTAGGGAAGGTGTGATATAAAAGTCTCAGATCATCACAGTAAGAACACCCTTCATACTTGAGAAAAAAAAAAAAAAAAAAAAAAAAAAAAAAAAAAAAAAAAACAGCTGCCTCTTTTGCTCCCAGTTCCAAACCAGTCCAGACCAAACCAGACCAACCAACAAACTCCCCTCTCTGATCACATCTGAAGGAGAAATTCCCCCCGACTGAATCCTACAGTTGACTTCACTCACAGACTGTGAGCTTGACACAGCAACTTAAATCTAAGAGCATCCCTTACCATGCCTGTGTTCTGACTCAAGTTGGCCAGAGTCCATTGCTTTGGGAGAAAGGGGATTTGAAAATAAATTTGGAAGCCAAATGTTACGTCAAGAAGGAAAGCATTATTAGCTTAATTTAAACCTCAGCCTTTGGATTCAGGGTTCCCACCTCTCCAAATCCATCAAACCTGAGCCTAGTTCAGGTTATTTACATAAACAGTACATGTCAGGACTTAGCATGGGAGCTTCATAGCCATGTGCAAAAAGCACAGATTGGAGTGATCTGTCACTAGAAGCTGAATATTGGGCATTTCACCTAAAAAGCAGTCATTATAACATGAAAGCTTCTTCACTGAAAGTAAAAGAAGTCAGTAAAAGATTAGGTACTTTTATTTCCTTCCCTTTTAATCAGTACAATACATTCTTTCTTTTCACCTGCCACAAAGTCTCATCTGAGATCTGTGTGAGTCATGCTTGCACCTCTCTTCTGGTTAGAATGCTCCCTCTGCAGGCACATCCATTTCTAGAGCTTCTCCTACTGCAAAAACTAACAGAATGAAGGGTTTTATCAATGAAAATGTCTACTTTGTGAAGAAGTACCACCTCTTCTTGGCTCTGATGTTAATATATTGGATGATCAATAGCTTATCAGAACATGTTTGTTTGTTTGTTTGTTTCACTTGTCAGCACATCCACAGATTTAAGGACATTTACTGAACCTGGTTCAGAATTTTCTGCATCTATAACTTTTTTTAAAATTTTATTTTATTTTTGAACTGATGAGCTTTTTCTAGTGAAAATATGCTGCATGTGTGCCTATTGACTTGTACAGTTACAGACTATGAAAAACAGAACTTCCCCTATGTCTCTGAGCCTTCTCCTGCCGATGGGCATCCTGTCCATCCTGGCAAGCACTTACAGAACATGATAGAAAAAAATGTTGTCATTTTCAAATGTTTTTTTTTTTTTTTTTTTTTTTTTTTTTTTTTTTTTTTT